>OX632359.1:16645092-16980179 GCA_951751655.1 Ophion costatus | reverse complement strand
AGGAGATTTCACTTTGTTTTACACTGCGAGGCAAGGAAAAATGGAAGGATGGGCGAGATGTGAGATGACGAACCCTCCTACTTTACCGATGTTTCGCTGGTAAAATTAATTCAAACAAAAATTAACACACCGATGTAGCTGTAAGAATTCTTCCAAATGTTTCGAGACTTTTCGGCCGCTAGTATTGGGTATTGGGACGCCACAAAAGTCATTCGCCTTATTTCTTTGAACAATAGAACGTAAACACTGCGTCGTATATAACCTCACAATCGCCTTTTCACGGTTATCAATCGAAAACGTCTTGAAAACGTTTTTCTCTCTATAGAATGGATGAGATTTGCTCGTTGTGCTTCAAAATGGGATCTAACAGGATTTAAGCAGTACAAATTAGTTTGGCTGAAGCCGTGTGGATGTGCGAAAATGAAGAGGTAAGCAATAAGATGTAACATGATGTTTCGAACCCGTTCTTTTGCGCTCTTTGGCTCAATCACCGCTGTTGGTGTTTTCGGCTATACTACGGCCCGTACAAAATGGATTTTTTCCGTTATCGCTATAGCTACACTGCCCGAGGACATTGCGACTGCTCGCAGTACCCCGGGCCTTCTCAATTTCTAATCAGTTTGACCATTTTTTTGGACACTGCATTGCTGTCGTTTAAGGTATTCCTGTGACGAATCTGAATATTTAACAATTAACAAGTTTTCGTCGATAATTAAAAAAAATCCATCCCAGTGCAGTGATAAAACTTCGGCAAGCTACCCAACTCTTAACGAAAAAGTGCACTAAAAATCATCTCGCGTATCTGGTACTTTATGGAGATGACACGCTGCCCATAATTCCATCTAATAATTCATACCCTAAATAACTCGAGATGTCTGACGGAAACTGCGGAAAGTTTATAAAAAGTTCGAAACATTCCGAAGAAACAATAAAAACAGAGGGCCACCGAATGTTTGAGAAAATTTTAATGATAAAAATTGTAAAAATGTGGCTAGAGGAAGAATTTTTGTAGCTGCTACTTTTTGGAGAAAATGTAAAAATGTCCAAAACTATTAAATTTGCACAATTTTTTTTTCTTTCAATTTATCGTTGGGTGTACAATTGATTGCAACTTACTTTTTTATTAAGCGTTACTTTCATTTACCAATGATTCCGAAGGGCCCTGCTTATGCCCCCACAAACACGGCCTTCCGCGAGAAGAATACCTTCAGACACGTCCTAACAGTTTTTGCTGATACTATTCGATTGTGTGCATCAATTTCCGAACTGCGTACTATAGTAATTGTGAGTGTTTGCCCTCGTGCTGAATTTTTTTTTTTTAGGTTAATAGAAAAAAATGTTTGTGGGAAGAATTTATTCATGTCCGCAATTTCACTTGTTGCACATTCCGCAATAAATCCTGAAAATTTTTACCGAACATAGATACGGCATATAAGTGGCTTACATCCCTTTCGAATGAAGGGTCTAGGGCTAATGTGACGACCCTGAAAACCGATTTATTGAAAATAATTACTTTCGAAGAAATAAATAAGATGATTGAAAAATCCTTTGGACGTTTATTTGTGTATGTACATTAACAGAGTAGTGTGCGAAATTTTATTTCAAAATATTAATAATTGACGAAGTAACAAACAATCGTGAGAAGGACCTTTGAACGTGAGAGGCTCAACGGTGTACTTGATTTTGGCCATCTGGTTTTTCTGAAACAAAAAAAAGGTTTTTTTTCTTAAAATAGATCATTCCGGCTAAGACTTGCTCGCCGGACATGTTTTTGGTAGCGTGTTTTAATTTAAAAAAAGTTTGAATTTCTTTTTTTCTGGTTTTTGATGAAAAATGACATTGTTGTTCATAATTGATGAAAAAAAATGTTAAGGAGAAAAACGTCACTCTAGACTACTATCACATTGAATAAAGGGACCAAATTTCAAGTCAATCTGTTCGTTCGATGTCGAGAAATTATGTACACCGTATTGAAAAGCATAGTTTGAAGAAAAACGGGTTACCCTTCCTTGATACATTTATATTTGGCCACGATTTTGACACGGGATTAATTTCACCCAGATAGCGTTACATGCACCTGTCCTTAACACAACCCTACGGTAGGTTTTTATTGAAAAAAAATCCAGGATACACTTTAAATATTTCTTAATATGTCTGTATAATTAAAATTTGGAAAGTATAATATTGAATTGTTATAAAAAATTATTGAAAACGTTCACTTTGGGAAAGTAAGAACTTCATTTCAAATTCGTCCGGGCCAAAATGACCAAGTGTGTCAACTGTAGGGTTAGGTATTGACTGGCAGTTTTATCTTTGTAATCATAAGTTCACCTTGAATCTGCAATTCCTCCACCATACGTTGGACCTTCCTCTCAAATTTGAGTTGCCTCAAGCAAGGAACGGGTGTTGTTCATTCTCGCAGTAGCCCAACCTCGTAAGCCAACGACTATCCGAGTGTTCCGATTAGGACTTAGTCCAAGTTGAAGGTCCAATGTTTCATCACCTCCACTTTTGTCGCAATTTTCTAAACAGATTAATCGTAATTCCCAATCATTTTTCAGTACTCCAGGGGTGCCATTTGGCTATGAAACGCCCAATTTGCTGTTACGGAAAGTGGGCGTCGAGGGATCCAACAAAGGGGACATCTATAGAAAAGTACAAAAGCGCGTCGGTCCGATTCCAGTCACCACCGAATTCTCTCTCTGTACACACCGCTGGAAGTCGAACTCGAACACTGCGGCGACCAAGGAATTGGCCAAGATCGATTATTCCGGCGAAAGGAGTGTCTTGAATTGAATTAGTCACGTCGGCGAGATTTTGGCGTCTTCAGATGGGCCACCCCACTTGGACGCTTTTCAGAGATACACAATCGAATACAGATTCACGAGCAAAACTCGTTGCGGCCTCAACATGACGAGGAAAGAAATATTATAGAATGATAGAAAAAGTTGAGGATCTTATTGACATCGCATGATTTTCTGAAAGAATTTGTATACATCATTAATAGCTACGAGAAACTGTTGGGCTTTTTTCAGAGTCCGAAATCTGTGCTTTATAAGTTCTTTCTGGATTATGCGAAACAAAAGAGCTGAGTTCTTTAATTTAATATACTTTTATAACATTGCCATATTTTTATTTTTCTTTCAATGCGCAGAATAAGAGTTAAAAAAAGAATCTCACTAATAGAGTTGAAACTCTTTTCTAAAACTGTTATTTTGCGATTTTCCAAAAGTACTACAATGGCTTCTGTAATGCTTAGGTTAAAAAGTAGAAATATTATGAAAACTTATTTTATTAAAGATATTTTCAGAAGGTATTGACGGGGATTGTTCATAATTTTGAAAGGATTAGAACCTCGGAGTCCTCTTGCGGCGATTTATAGATAATAGAATCAATTTTTATTATTTATAACATAATTGAATACACTGAGAGTAAGAAAGTTTGGGCTTTAGTTTTTTTCCCCAACCATATCGAAAAATTATACGTTTTTTGAGTCGCCACAGTATTTCATGTCTTTGAGACCTAAACCTGCCTCGAAGAATAAAGAATCGAAAAGTAGAACCCTCATCGAGACACAAGAGTGTCTTAAATTATCTAAATTTAAACTGCGTTACCTGAGTGAACGGTCGTATTCGGGGTTGTGGCTTAGTTGAGAAATCATGGGAATAGAGTCGCTCATCTTGTGATATTCCTGAATCATCATGCACATGCGCTTAAAAGTGCGCATAAAAGGGAGTTCACCGGGTAAATGTTGATTGTTCATTTTCACAAGGCAGATTTGTCGATCTTGACGATATGTTGAAACAAACGACTTCGAACTTCATCTCAACAGTCATGCAAACGTGCTTATCGAGATTCTTGATAACGAGCCTGTAGCAGCTGTTGAACGTGTGCAGGATGTAAGGATGGCTCCTTTTGGAAATAAGCATTGTCAACGAACGATATATTGTCGTATAGATTAGTATTGTATTGCATTCAACTCACACTGTTACTTTTATTTGATTGAAAATGAGCGTTTTCCATCTAAAATTATATTGTTTGTAAATTACATTTTTTTAAGTAGCTGTACAAAATCTTGTACAATACTCGATTAATTGTTTTTTTAAACGATTTATTGTTATACTAAAACATAACTTCAGTCTATAGAAGGGTCGCTTAACGATTTCACGTTAAGAATATCGATGATCCCGTTAGTATAATAAGTCATCGGCATCAGCTGAAAGTATAAAATCATATAGAAAACAGAAACCCCGAAAAAAGTACCGAAATGTTAATTCCTTAATTATATGTCCTAGATGCAAAGCAAATGAGTAGTAAGTGACATACTCGGTACAGACCAAGGTTGCATTTTTTAATACTTTTAATGATTGTTAATTGTAACTTGGGCTCGTTAAGATTTTACTTTAGAACGGTAAAATAACTAACAATTTATCAAAACAAAAGGCTAAAAAGTTCTGTACTCTTTCTTTGCATTATTTATCAAGACTACGAATGTATACGGCTAGATGTGGTTCAATGGCTGTATTCGATTTGCAAGCTATGATGCGTCTTCTGCTGTTCATGTCATCGAATAGTTCCCAGTGCCCAGTAGATCGTCGACAGTACGCTGTATAATGGCCAGATACGAAAGCCATTACTCCAGCAAGCCTGAAAAATAACCATAATGAGTAACTCACTTAAAGAATAAATAAAATTTTATTGAATTGTTAACTGAAAGCACCTATAGTAAGAGCCTGCATTTCCCTGTAGTTGTTCCAGCTTCAGTTCAACCGGTAGTTGATCTAACCTACAGGTTAAGCCTGTGGTATGATGTACATCCCGGTGTATATCCAACTCAATGAAAATATGTTCATTAGTTTTTTGGTTAATGTGCATTTCCCAGAGCATTCGTTTTGACAGCGAACAGCAAACGTAGTTGCATGGAAATCGAGAGCCTCTTCTAGAACTTCGAATCCCTGTCTTGCTATGTCTCGATGATTCGGTGCAATTGAGATGCTCGAATTTGTTGATCGTGCGCACCGAGGACAGACTGTGTTTGTGTTTGTAATACTGATTGCAGACGATAAGAGATGCTGCAACATATTGACGACGTTAATCGTTGCATCCAGCTTGTACGTCACAACTCGCTCTTCTGTAGCAATGTATACGTCTGTTTTCGAAAAACTTTTGAGGATCCGCGCTCTATTTTCGAGTGTTATTCGTTTCATCCCCATCTCGATCACTTGGTGTACGAATCTCAGCGTAGTGTTGCCAAAGCTTGCAAAAAAATCTGCATAGTGAACGTTCTCAATGCCGGCAATCATTAATATGTGAACGATTGCGTCAAACGAACAAGTGTTCAGCAGGAAATACGATTTTCCATCAATTTTTACCGCAGGACACAGGAGACCATTTAATAACAGTGCCGGCTTCTTCGACAATCCAAGAAGTTGATTCCGTTGCCGAATTTCAGGATAGCTTTTAAGATACTTTCCTTTTTTTGGCGGATCGGAATTATCGTCCTTCTCTGCTGTGGTAGTCCTTTTTCTCATATTCTTATGTTTTCCTTCGTTCGGGGTCGACGTTCTATGTTTTTGCCCCCCCAACGCAAAGGACCTATACGTGTGATCAAGGGTAATCTCCGGGGCATCTACATCTTCGGACGCTTCCAGTTTGCAGTAAGAGTGATCATTTCGCTGTGCGCCAATCAGGTCAGAATCGTTATCATTTTTTTCCTCTTCTAGCACAGGGCTTAAATCGTCCTGAACAACCCAGGCATTGAAGATCTTGTCAGCGTCCACGGAATGATGATCAATGTAAGGTCCTTCTGACGCTTTCCCCCTCCAGTTTTCGACGGATTTTAGATCCGAGTCATCGTGCGCGTCCATATGTTCTGTCACGTCATCATAACAGGAAATATCGTGCGGAAAGTCCAGATCGTATAAAACTCTCTTTACACTTTCCGTTTTACACTTCCCATTACCGTGACTGACCTTTGATTGATCCAAACAAATAAATTCGTTTCTATCTGTCTCATCTTCAGCGACGTTCATGAATTTGTTCTCTGCGATATCAGTATGTCCTGCTGTGACTTTTTGTTCACCTTCAATGTTTTGTACATTGCGAAAAGCGATTAAATTCGAAGTAAAAAGGAGCGTGGATCCTTTTATATCGTCTGCATGACGTTTTATGAATAGGTCGACACGAACAGGAAGGGAACCTGCAAAAACTCTTGTTTTCAAGTCGTTGAAATAGCCTTCTACGTGGCTCGAAGTGGCGTGGAAAGCATCATAGCTCAACCCGACGCTGCTCCATAATGGGAATTCTTTGCAGAGTTTTATGAGATGGTCAACAAACATTGTCTGATGAAATGCGTTCAAATCTTTTCCCTCGCAGACGGTTTGTTTGGCTCTTACGACAAGGTTATCTATCGAGATATTGAGTGGACTGCCAGTCTCGTCCAAAGTTTCGGTGTCGCTTTCGTCATTCAACTCGAAACGATTAGCCAGTTTTGACTGCGTGACCATCTCTTTCGTGCTCTTTCGTTCAGTCTTCTGCTCATTAGTGGCTTGCGAACTGTGCAGGTAGGCTTTCTGAACTTTGTAGTTCATACTTCGATTGGCGATGAGATTCTCCAATATTTCTCGGGCTTCTTTGGTAGTGTTTGCTCCTTTCAGATCAATTATGCTGTCGTTGAATTTCTGAAGAGCCACTCCACAAGTAAGACTCAATACATATTCGAATTCGCTTAACGTTTTGCAGTCGACGAGTAGCCCGACGCAAAATTGGTAGAATTCCTTTATTTCACGTAGTGCTCTTTTATGAAAGCAGGGCCATCGACTTACAATGTGCATGAGGTGGGCAACATCCACGCGAATATATGTCGCTGGCTTCGTCGTATTCGAGCGAGCATCTGATATGGCTTGGAAACGCATGGCTATATACACTTTTATCGTCTGATTGTTGAAAGCCATACTAAGAGCAGAAAGAAGAGCCCGAGAATAATCGCACACTGCTTCGTTTGGTCGAGGAGCTCCACGCAGTAGCCACTTTCGAAGCCAAAATTCAATAAATGGTGCGTTTTGCTGCTCGGATAATATCTGTTCTACGCAAATCGTTGTCTTTTCGAAATTAATCACAATGGCACAGAGAAAAATGTGTGCAGACCTTTGTCGATTCTTTCGTTGAATTCTATGGACCAGACTACCCGTTGCATCAATTTTAATCGTTGACGCTGTTTTATGGATACGCTTGTACTCTTTGTAGGCATGTAATTGTGCTTGCGAACTATAAAAAACGTAAAATGGAAGTGAGCCAACATCATAGATGAGACCGCCGTATTCCGGATTTTCAGTAATAGTTTCAATTGTACGGATGAGATCGTGGCCATCGTCTTTCTTCACGCCATACTGTGCATCCACTGCTTCTTTTTTAGCTTGTCGTATAACGTCTTTATGTGGTAAATGAAACGGCTCCGTCTCGCCAGGGCGAATATTTTCGCGCGCTTGTCGTTTTCTCCACGTCGAGCAGCCTTCAGATTTCAATTATTTTTTCACTTCGTCACGGCGCAGTCCATTCAAGGGTCGCTTAACGATTTCATGTTGAGAATATTGAGTATCTCGTGTTCTAACTTGGATGATCAGCCCATTTTCATTGCAAAACTTTTCACCATATCCATTGAAGGGGTTGTTACATGATCTGCTTTTGCAAACTCCGCGGATTTCAATTATGTACGAATCTTCCAATAGCGATATCCTTACGGTTGCTCTCTTAAAAATAAACGCACACGGCATACGATACTGAAGCCAAAACGCCTTAGCAACTATATTTGTCCATACCCCTGGCCTAAACTTCACATTTGTTATTTCATGCGGAGAATCGACATTGGACTGAACATTTTCTGGCTTCATCGCTATCCACTCTTCCTCGGTACTGATTAATGTAAATTGTTCTATACCTTCGTCATGATCTTTTGGATCTGGCACATAATCATCACTCTCACTTTCGGCAAAGCTGCTCGAAGATTCTTTCTATAGTGTGATATTATTATTTTGATCAGTCGGTTTCGGAACTGGCAAATTCATTTTTTTGCTGGCCTTTGTCATAATCGACCGTCTATCTTCTCGCACGTTTGTGTATACACATGCCGCGCTCCACTTTTCCTCCAAATCTTGAGACATTCGTTTCCAAACATCACTGGACCAGCGTGGATATTGGCCACAGCGAAAATGATCCATATATTTTATAATCACTTCTATTGCTACGCCTTCCGATACTTTGCATGGGGCCACCATTTTACTGTTGACGCTGTAACAAAAGTAAATGTAAAGAAAACGATTATACATTGTAGTCGCATTTCACATCACTCATCACATTTGCATATGAATTTTGTTATAAATAAATGCGATAATCTTTGTGTAACCGATAAACATACTTCGGAATTCATGAGCGATCGACACGAAGAATAAATTATTGCACAGACAAGTTGCGAACTTTGGCGCGGTATGACTGAAATATAGTGTTGCAAAACAATTCTATCGAGCAGCGCCCTTACAGCTCGAATCACGAAACGTTACACTAGCAAGCGAAATAAATATTTGGTTGCATAAGGCCATTACACACATGCCAAAATATATTTGTACCGTAACCGTTAGATTGTGGAACCATCACGGAACTCGAATTCCGCTTACGATACCAGATAGGTTAGCGGAGGTTTGTTTGGGTTTCATGTCAAGTAATCACAGTGAAAACGAGTAGGAAAGTTACAGAGTTCAACTAGAAAATACGATTAATTTCATGTGTTATACGAACAATGACTTCAATGTGGCTTTTCATTTACAGAATACTACAGTAGCAAAATGGCCACGTGCTGGAAACGCAAAATTTAGTAACGCATATTCGTATGTCACACATTTATCGCTCAAGGACAGGCTAGCGGCAACGACACCAACGTAGTAACAAAAATAGAAAAACTTAAAATGGTGCTTAAGCAATGGTCTTGAATTGCCGATTGGTTACGGTTGCGTGAAGCTTCTCAACGTGGTAAAAAATCAAAACGTTGAGGGTTCGAAAAAGTAAAAATTTGCGTTTACTGTAGAAGTTAGTACAGTGATACTATTGCCAACACTATTTTTGGATTTAGCTGCTCTACTGCCCAGTCAACTAAATTGCATAGCAGCGAAGTAGAAAATAATTGTAACCAACAGAAATCGATTGCTACTGCAAAAGGAAAGGCTATCATACCAACAAATTTGTAAATCCCACAGCAGATAGATATTTGTTAATATAGGATTTACTCAATTATCATGAAGCTCGAAAGTAGTGTGATAGTGACATTATAACAGATTTACATGTTTCTCTGGGTTCCAATACTGAGTTTTTAACATCCTTTTCGTGAACAAAATAGCCCATGAACAAAAAGGGTATTTTTAGCCTTGAACATTTTTACTTAAAATATTGACTGTGGAGGTGGCAACATTTATTTCTCGACTTTAGATACGAAGAGGCATTTTATACTGCACATAAGCTAGAGTAATTCCGAAGATACCTCAGAAGAACCGGTGCAAGCAAATCAAAAGTGTATATGCAAATGGGTCAGTAGCAAGGAATGCGAGTTGACATATTCCTATTAAGACAGAATGACACCTCATCGCGGTCGGTATGGTAGAACAGAATTATAGATACCCAAAAATCTCTGAAACGGCTCTTCAGATCCCGTCGAAACTTTGCCAAACGACGTCAAATAGATAGACGAACAGCTTCCAGCCCCTCAAATTTTTTGAATTTGAGAAAAAAAATGTAGATTGGCTTATCATGCGGAACTCGAGACCGAAAAGATAAAAAATCACATGTTTGGCTAATGTCACGACTTAGAGAAAAGCTAGACCGGGTAGCCACATAAAAAACGAACAATTTGAGCTCTCAATCACTGCACTTCGTTGCATATCGTAGGAGAAAAGTGGTAATCTAGATTTGTCGTGTAATTGTTGATAATTGCGAGCAAATGTCGCCCGAACTTCGACGTGCTCAGTTCACGAGAATTCCGCGCGCGGCGCTCGCCTCGTGGTCTGCAGACGACGCGCATCGAGGCCCGTGGCAGCGCCAATAACGTCTCTCCACACCGTGGTGTAGACGCGCACCGACACGCACGCACACATGCGTTGCGTAGCGTGTCGAGGCCCGTGGAAGGCGAGACGCAATGTCTCCGCGCGCGCGGCGACGAACGCGCGCGGTGACATCCGTCGGTGGGGCGCAGAAGCTCGATTGAGTTCTGCCCTACCGGTCGGAAGCCGGGGCCGCATCGAAGTTTCGCGTCGGGTGTCATTCCGTCTTAACCCTAATGGATCTATGCTATTTATTTGCTTTCACCGGTTCTTCCGAGGTATCTTTGGAAATACTCTCATTTATGTGCAGTATAAAATCCATAATTTCACAGTGCACATAAGCCTAAACGGACAGTACTTTTAATAAACATTTTTGCTATTAAGAAACATAAACATTTCCTTTCAATTGTAAACCTATACCGTTGATAAAAGCTGACCTCGATTTATTTATCCAAATTGACCACTCCATGCTGGATCTTCATGAACTTCCACAAATAAGATGCGATAGACCATTTGCCTTCCGGAATTTTGTCCATAATGTAATCGAGTTAATTGTTTTAAGATGTCAATAAATTACAATGCTGATATAAATCGGTATGAGATTAATATAGCGGTCAGCAATGAAAACAACTATTGATATTTATGTCTTCATGAAGTTGAAAGAAAATTAATCTATTTTTTAAATAGGAATATTTTACATTTCAATGCTAAATTGCATTGAGAATACCACCATATTAAAAAATATAGGCACGGTTTTAAAAAATCCGCATACAGTGTCAGTAAAAATCATGCAGAAAACATACTTTCACTTTTGTTTCAACACTAATTGTATATTATTAAATATTGAAAGTCTTACACATTCTATGCGACTGGATCATCGTATTTGTAGTCAGGCAGATTGGATGGTGCACTTAAATACAGAAGTTGGGTCCACCATCTTTAAATCTTATATGTGGCATCTTGAATCTAGTTGGTGCATATAGGTCTGAAGGAATGCGAGTTCAAGCATGTGTATCCAGCCTAAACAGAGATTAAAATTATCAACATTAACATCTAATGTCGAATTTATCTTCAATAAAAGTATTAAATTCCAACCTCGTGTCACTCATCCAAAATGACCGCTCCACGCTGGATCTTCATGAAATTCCCGAAATGAGATGCAAAAACCATTCGCTGCCACAATTTTGTCAACAATGTAATCGAGTTAATTGTCATAAGACCTGAATAAATAATAGTTGGTGCGCGGAATGAGAATGTTCGGTATGAATCTGTACGAGATGAATGCAGTGGTCCCCAATAAAAAAAAACTATTGACATTTATGTCTTCACCAAGTTGAAATAGCTAAATCTCTTTATTTTTATTGGCATATTTTACATTCACATTGATAAATTACATTGCGAATGCCACCATATTAAAAAGTATAGGCCGCTTTAAGAAAATGACAAAGCGTCAATGAAAACCATGCGAAAATTCTCTTTCATTTTTGCTTCAATACTAATGGTATATCATGAAATATTCAAAACTTCTTACGCATTCCATGCGACCACCGCATAGTATTTTTAGTCAGGTAGTTCGGAAACTACATTGAAATGCAGAGTCTGGCCCCAGCATCTTTAAACTTCATACATGGCATCTTGAATCTGGTTGATGCATATGAGTTTTCTATCGCTCGTACATGATGTTATTGGGATGTGCTGTTCGTGGAACATAGCGATGGTATCTCTGCAAGAAAAAGAACATGAAACATAAGAAGAATCGTTTTACAATCATTTAGCCGCCATTAGTTTTACAATCAACTGTCTGGTTTCGTTGCTCCTGTAGCAGAGATCGACGACTATGTTACGCTCGGCGTTCGCACGGCTTCGAACAACACTGTGTATCGCGAGTTTACACGAGATGAGCGTGAAACCAGTGTCCGGCTGGACACTGTAGTTCTGGAGATTAAGCTTAGCGATGAGGATCTGGAAGTTAGTTAGGGACGTTAGTTGGAGGGTTAAAGAGGAAGGCTGTCTACCTGAAGGGAGCAGGGAGCACTTTACCTCGAATTGGCTCCACTGTTGCTTGCGCCGCTGGGAGCAGTCGACGCGGCGCTTGCACTCACGGAAAAATCGCTTGATGCTGAGAAGCAAGTCAACCGGATACACTTGGAGGAGGGCGGCCACATCCGCGGACATGGGCAAGACCCAACGGTCAATGCGCCATTCCTTGCCTGACTCACTGCACAATTGTATCTAATGCGAAGGGGCGCCGTTATGTGTTCCGCCACAACTGAATCCAAAGACGAAGCCATTGTCGAGTTTTTTGGCGCAGATGCCCGCCAGAGCGTGCAACTCAGTTTGCAGTGCGATTTGAGGGTAAAGCAGACGGGGAACGACGCTCGGCTCAGGAAACGACTTTTCAGGCAAGGACAATGTCGCCGAAGCGCGCCGTGATGTTTAGCATCTCCACCTTGGATAGCACAAGCCTCATGGAACTTATGTTGGCGAGGAGTTTGTCCCTGCGGCATTTGAGGGCATCTGGCACAGAGAGAAGCGACATAACCTCACTTTTGTCGTTTTTTCGACGTTGCCGTAGTTTTTCGGTGGACGATTTTTTTTTTGATGGGCGTCTTTTGAGCACGTGTAAGGGGAGAAGCTACATAACCTCAGTTTTTGTTTTTTTCGCTTTTGGCTAACTTTTATGGTCGATTTTCTCTTTTTAGCAGGCGATTTTTGAGCACGACTAAGGGGAGAAGCGACACAACCTCACTTTTTATGTGGCGGGCTATTCTTGAGCACAAGAAAGGGGAGAAGCGACATAACCTCACTGTTTAATTTTTTCGCATTCAGCGTACTTTTTTGGTCGATTTTCTCTTTTCAATGGGCGATTTTTGTAGCACGAGAGAGGAAAAACGTCATAACCTCACTTGTTTTGTTTTTTCGCCTTCGACGTACTTGTTGGTTCCATTTACTTTCCGGATTTGAGGTTATGACAGGGCACGCGAAACGAGTGTGAGAAATAAATATATCACCGGGGTAAGGGTCTTTATTATCCCTACAATAAAGCACGTCACACGAATTATGATACTAGCACTCTTTATTTCTACGGGGGAAGAATGGCTCCGCGCGTTAGGGGCAGTTCGGCGGGGGGGGGGGGGGGGTGGCAATGCCCTGAAAGGTTAATTCTAATATATATATATATATATATATATATGTTTCGCTTTAAATAAATAAACGGACACGTCTGTCCGATTTGACCGTCTGTTAACACACCGGGCCACGCAGGCCGCTTGGAGTATTTCGGCTCACACAGGCCACGCTTCGCTTTACTCCGTTTTTATTACGCTCCAACGCTACACGCAGTACGTCTGCTCGTTACTCCGTTTTTTCAGCGACTGTCGTTTCTGCTCGCGCCTCGTTACACACCTCTGTGAAAATGCCCCGCCGAAATCAACATCTAAGATTTTTATGATGACAAATCGTTTGTTGGTCATTGTTGGATCAAATGCAATCTTTGTTGCAATTGATCCTTCGATTATTGCAACGGATCCGCAACGGATTCAATATTACCGGCAAACGACCATCAACGATTCGTCATAATGAAAATCAAGGGAATGCGGATCCTTTGTGGCATGTTTTCTCAACTGCTGGAGCTGCTTGCTGATTGGTTAATTCCCGAACACTTATCCGATTGGCTAGACATTCTGTCGACGCAGATAGTGCGAACGTGGCCCTATGATTTTATGACGTCATGTAACACGGCGATCAGGGAGACTAGAGGTAAGGAGTGGACACAGCATAGGCCAATACGTAGTTCCAGCGTCTTAAAAAATCCGACTTGCAATAGTTCCAGTTCGTGCCACTAGCAGCTCTCCTGACGATAACGTCTCAAATAATTATAATAGTCCAAACTCAACGCATGGGCACAAATAATAAAAGAATTTGATTTCGATGTGTCTTTGTGGTCCGCTTTGAGGCTCATTTTTAATATTGTGTTTTGTAATATTGAGAAAATCTACACGAAATTGTTTTCTTCGAAGCCCGAGGTAAGATTATTTTCAATATTCCTCCCAATCAATCGCCATTAGGGTGAGCCTTCAGTTTCTTTTTTCTTGCATGTGGTTCAGTTAATGCGAAACATAACCTTTACGCTTCATTCTCCTTGGAGTAATAAGCATAAAATGGAGCATCATTTATTAGTCATTTTCCTTGCAAATACAACTGCAATTTTTTGACAAGTTCCTTTTTTCCAGTGGGCCCTGACGCTGCCCCTTAAGCGCAACTACTTCAGAAACGTCGACGTCGTCGTCTGCCTCCACTTCGTCCGCCTCATTATCATTGCATGGAAAACGTCGTCGTGACACACGCATTTCGGGAAAAAGCATGTAAGAAAAAACAAGATTTGAACCCCAGTATCGTCGTGTATTATCCTAGCGCGCTACCCGCGCGCGCGCTATAATAAGATGTAGGTTTCCATTATTTAAGTTGTGGCTACGCTTGGGGTTCATATTCGGTTTGGCGGTTTATTTAGTTGGTTCACCGCTTAATTTCATTAATAATTAGATGCTATTATGAGTTTGAAACAATAAGAAAGCGAAATAGGAGAGGTAGACGCAACAGTTGGGTCCCCCACCACGAATGTGCTGTCACAGCACCGAGAGCACTCCAAGAGCATGAAGCGAGTAGGCGAAGCTAATCGATCGGACACATACGATCGCAGCGCCTCCTTAATAGCTGCGTTTTTGCGATCGTTTCGTAAACACTGTGTGTCCACTCCTTACCTCTAGTCTCCCTGACGGGGATGTACATTTCATCTATTGATTTAAATAATACGGAGAACCAACAAAGCTTCTAATTAGGATATTCATAACCAACAAACGATTGCGCATCGATTGCAACTCAAAATAGTTGAAATGTTAAGAAATCGGTCAATTTCACGTTAGATTTTATTTTTCATCCTGTGCTTTAAAAAAGGCCCAACAAAGATTGCAATTGATCCAACAATGACCAACAAACGATCAACAAACGATTTGTCATGATAAAAAGCTTGGATCTTGATTTCGGCGGGCCATCTTCACAGAGGTCGCGACCACACGTGACGTGCTCTACTTTGTAACGTGACATTTCGTCCCGTTACGAGGCACGGAGCGATCTTGGGTAGCGGGTCGGATTTACGACCCTTCTGTTTGTTTTCTCTCGGCCGAGGACGCGTCGGGCCGCTCGACTCCCGACTCACGGGTTGGGGGGGACGTAGGGGGATCGCCACCGTCGAGGATCCGTCGCACAATTTTAATACCTGTTTTATCTTTTGTTTTCGGAGGTACTCTCTTCTACCTAAGGCGATCCGTGGATCGCCTGTTTTTGCCGAGTTTTGCGGCGAGAGCGACCATGCGTGAATTCCGCCGTCTTTGTTGTTGCGAGAATCGGGAGCTCACGACCGTTGGTTTCGAGCTGTTTGCGAGAAAAGATAAGGATCGTCGTGCTCCGTGCTCTTCCCCTCGCCGGTTTGTTTACATCGGGAAATCTGCGTGGGGACGGAAGGTGCCCTGCCCCCCCTCTCACCTTTCGCCGCGGCCGACCGAAGTCGGTACGCGTGGCGTTTCTCCCACTAAGCAGGCGATCGAGAAAGACCTTTGGTCGTGGAAAAGGGGGATGCCCGAGGGGACGCTGGCTTATGACCAAGAATACTGTGTTTCCCGCCCCTCGGACCTAGCAGCCGCGGAGCTGTACCCCTCCTGGTGGCATCGTGGACGTCGCAGTCCGACCGGAAATCGGCGCCTCCGTGTGGAGGCTTGGGGAGGATGGAGAGACGGGCAACGGGTGTTCTCTTGCGTATTTTCGTAGTGGGCCCACCGAGGGACTTGAGGGACGCCTCGTCCTGTCGAGGGAGGCCTCCCCCGTGCCCGTCGCCTCCCCCCGGGTCTTAGAGGAAGACGCTCGCGGTGCGAACCGCAATAACTGCGGGAGGAGAGCCACACGCGGTGGAAGGGGGAATTGGGTGGGGGTCGTGGCCCGCTCCACGCGCGAATGTCCGAAGTTCGAAATTCGGGCACCGCGTAACAAGGGGGGCCAGCGCCGCGTGTCACCCAATGGCAGGCGTAGATCATAGGCGCACGAGCGCACAAGTAGGGGCGGTAAGAAGGGGGGAGGGCAAGGAGCGCCGGCGATCGCGACGAAAGAAAGAATTTCGTCAGTCGGAAGTCGAGGGCCCGAGTAAGCAGTTGTGGAAAGAAGTTCCCGAACATAGACCAGCGCCCGGCCGGGGACACTTTGCCACGGGAGACGAGTGGACTGGAATCCTCGCAGCGGTGAGCCCGATCCTCGCATCAATCTCTGGGTGTGTGTGGGATGCGCCCGCGGACAGTTTGGATGTAATTACGAGGAAAGCCTCGGTTTTGTTAAGTCTTTCGCCAAGGGGCGAGTTGTGAGAAACTGTACGTGAGGTTGGCACCCCACTCTCAAGCGCGGCCAAATATTTTAGTTGCGCGTGTTCATTCTATTTTGCCCTTTTCCGTTGAAATTAAGGAAGTGCATGAAATTATTGCGGGATTCATGAATCAATTGTGGTCGCGAGTGTGGTCGAGCGGTCGGAACGACGGCCGATGCTTTTGCCCGTGTAGCGGTTGGCCCCGGGCGACGTGCTGGCGCGCCCGCGGGTGAATGTTTACGTCGCGTCCGCTATCTCTCTCGCACGTCCTCGAGTCCGCGTGGTCTCGGTTACCTTCTTCGTTCTCCCCGGTTAGTGTGCGTTAATAATTTCCGTTTCCGTCCGTTAGTTTCTCCGTGGAACGTCAATTTTCTTACCTTGTCTATCGGTTATCTCACGGTTATCTTGTCGTCGTTAACTCGTATCACGTACGGTTTAGAATCCTTTTCTCGGTGTTATGGTTACCTCGCGCGCTCGTCCGCCCGTGACTGAAATACCTCGCGTAAAAGAGGGACGTTATCTCTCGGTTATCTTTCGGTTATCTTTCTCGGATCGTTTGTCGGTTGCAATCATTCCGTGGGTCCCTTCGGGTACCTTGCGTTCGTATCCCGATTATCTTACAATTTGTTCTCGGCATCCCTGATCATTGCTAGTCTACCTCGGGTCGCGTGTAAAATAGTTCCGGTTACCTATTGCCCAAATGGTCGGATACCTATCGGGTTAACGAAGAGGCTCGGACCCATTAGTATCGTATCTACCGAAAAGAGCCCACCTGTTCCGATCTGACTCGATCCGCGCCTGCAGGTTGTCTCTCCCCGCGGATCTGGTAAAGCAAAAGTACCTTCGAACGCGTGCCGCGCGTGGCTAAGCGAATTATCTTCCTTGACAGATTGAGTCAAGCCTCGTGTGCCTCGACGACGATCCCCCTCCTTGGTGCCCCCCTCATTTTAGTTAGTATTTCATATTGTTTGGCGTATTTGGGGGAACTGTCCCCGTGATTTGTAAAACCCTTCATTTTAGTTAATATTTCATATTGTTTGGCGTATTTGGGGAATCGTCCCCGTGATTTGTAAAACCCCTCACTGCGGCTACCTATTCTGGAGAACCGTCTCCATGTCTTGTAAAACGGCAATAAAAATTGGAACTTGTCACGAAATTCGATCACTTCTCCCGTCTGCGCCCCTCTACCGTTTTCCCTCACGTCGGTGAGCTGAGTTAGCCGGCCCGTCCTCGGTCCTCACCGCCCTCCCGCCACATTTCGCTACCGTTCTCGCGGCGTTGGGTCTTTTAAGTCGGTCGCGGACCGACGGTACCTAGTACCTGGCGCCCAACCCCAGCGTCGTGAGGTATTTGGTTCTGTGGCGATCGCCCTAGCACGGGAGATGTCGTCCCACGGGCGGGAGGGATGCGATAACGACTGGGAAGTGTGGAGGTGCACGCCATGCCGCAAGATGGGCGGACACCGGGTCACAAAATGGCGCCCAACGTGGGGCCCGAAGTGAACGAAATTCGGGAATTCCGTAATTGTTTGATAGAGCCGAAAATAACTTCAACTACGTGTAAAATCGAACCGTGTTGTCAGGGGAATCAGAGCACCACCTACGGCCTTACGAAAAACTCGTTTCTCGCTACCTCGTTATCTCCGTTATCCTCGTTAAGTCCGAAAATAAAAGGCTTCCGTGATGCGTTCTCTTTGCGCTGGCCTAGGCGAATTTCAGTAGGAATTAGGGGGAAAAACGCCAACTCTCTTCGTCTCGCCACCCAACTTGTACGCCGATAATCCTTTCCGACTCTGCGGCTGTGTACCCTAAGTATACGTCCTCATCTGATTTTCGCCCAAATTGTTATATTCATTTGACCACGACATTTGTTCGGAGGATTTCCTGCCTCGAGTTCGATTTACCGCGCTGGCGCCGCGCTCGCTACCGAAAGTTTTTTTTTGGTCTCCCTACGAACTTGTCTCGCCATCGATAATCCCTCTATTTATCTACGGATTATATTGCGGTCGTCATTCCTTTGCTATGTCGAAAATATCTCACTTCCTTATTTTCGTCGGAATTATTTCTTCGCGCCGAGGTAGTTAATCTACTGTCTCGAATTCCGGGAATAGTCTCGCGTACCTCGCTGACAACAAGTTTTGTGTCTCGCTCCCTATCTTCGAAAGGTTTTTCAGACCTCAACATTACTTTGTGTAGCTCTCTATTTACCTCGGAATTATTCCTGTGTTAAGAATCTCTATATTCGCCTTCGGAGAATCTCGCGACCATTAATCCCTTGTTTACCTTTAACGTAGTCCACAACGATTGGGTCTTCGACGGTTTGAAGCGATCATGAGGATGATAATCCTTTGTTTACTTCGGCGAATCGCCAAGGGCAGCATACTGCCTCGAAACATTATTCCGTTCCGCGAACGCGCCCGTCCGTTACACCGCGAGTTGTTGAGCTGCCTGGTCAAAATTCGAAGCCTTAGCTTCGGGTACGTGCGAAGAGTGACCTCAAGGCCTCTTTTGTGTATCTCGGACACAAAGCCACGTAAACATTCGTCCCCGAACAAACATCGAAGAACGTGCTATCTGTGGGCAAGCCTCACAACCCACGTGAGCTACCCCTTCCCCGACCAGGGACGTACCCGGGTGTTAAGGGGGAAGGATAGGACACCCGAAGCGTGGAAGTTAGTCGTCAACAACCAGTGTTAGCAATCGGTCCTAGAAAGTCTAACCCGAGTTCGCGATTATAATCTTTTGTCGGCCCACCCTAAATTAAACAGGAGCCTTTCAATTACGTTTAATAATTGCGGTTGACGGAATTTACCGGGGACTTACCTGCATCCGCTAAATTCAATTAATCTCTCTGCCTCCGGTTACCTTAGGAAATCTTATTACGATAATCACCTTTTCTCTAATTATCGGATTGTATCGGAAGTGTCTTCGGTTACCTTCGGTTACCTAATTAAAATCAATCGATTTACCCCGAGTATTACTCACCGACAACGGCACTGAGTTCGTCAATCGCGACATTCGAGCCCTAACGGATAAAGTCGGCATTTGGCACCACACGACCCCTCCATATCACCCCCAGGCGAATCCGGTGGAGCGAGTAAATCGGACGATCAAAACCATGATAATAACTTACTTAGGCCGCGATCATCGGGAGCGGGATCTCCATCTGCCCGAATTCCGATTTGCGTATAATACCTCTTATCATACCTCTATCCAAGCGAGTCCAGCCTTCGTTAACTTCGGACGCGAGCCACCCCCATCGAGCGTTAGATTACCTTCCACGGAAACCGAGATCATCCCTAACCCGCCGCAGAGTTGGATTAAGAGAATGGAAAATCTAGACGTACTCCGTGCAAACCTCCGTCATTCGATCGCGAACGCGCACCAGCGCCAGGCAACCTACTACAATCTCCGGCGGCAACCCCGCGAGTTCAGGGTTGGCGAATTGGTCCTAAAACGCTCCCACGTATTATCCTCGGCTAGCCAGAACATCGCGGCCAAACTGGCGCCTAAGTTTAGTGGGCCATTTGTCATTCGTAGGAAACTTTCCTCGCTAGTTTTAGAGTTGGCCGACCTCAACGGAACTTGGACAGGGAAAGCGCACATCCAGGATCTGAAACCGTATATCTCTCAGTAGCCATCTAGTTCATCCATCTTTATTTCACTTGCAGCGCGGCCAGTAGTAACGTCAATTCAGGGTGTAGCAGGTAGCCACCAAAAAGGTAGCGGCGGTAGAGCCAAATGGACCCGCGTACCTCTTACCGGGCCACTCGCCCGGTTTCTCCCGGCACTTCCGAGAGTACGGTCGATTACGAAGGAAAGTATGGGGCAGGCTTCGAGCACGTGACCCCCCCTTCTACGATCGACCTATCCTTCACGTCGGACGTATCCATCGAAGAAATCCCGGAGAACGGGGACGCAGGAGCGGATCAGCACTCCACCCGGATACCTTCGCCGGCACCCTCGGCTATCGAGGAAGTATCGCTAGCCCGAGACCTCCAAGACGAACCACCCTTGGACGAGAACGTCATATGGGCGGCGTCGCGGCCGTATGCCCGCGAGTTGGCCGCGGTCGAGTTCCTGCGCCCGGGCTTCTTCCGCGACATGGCACGGCAGGTGACGGCCTTGACCCATCGAGGTCACGAAGATTGCCCAATCTACGACGGCCTGAACCGACCGATTCGTCGGGCCACTTCCGCGGAGGTGCGGGAGGTCCCAACTTCCGTGGATAGGGCCAGCCAGACCCTGGAGAACCTCCATCTCATTCCGAGAATCGACGCCATGACGCAGACACCTAGATCGCGGCGAGAGAGAGGGACCCAGACGGCCACGGCGATCGTCCGGGAAGCCAGCACCCAGACGGAGGACCAGCCGGGGGAAAACTCACGGCAAAGCGCCGACCACCGTTCCAGCAACCCGTACCCCAGTAACGGCACGCCCCGCCCTCCATCGCAATGGGAACGTGATCGTAGCCCACGATACCACCCAGAGTGGCATAGCCCAGAGCGCCCAGGTCCCCGATACGGGCGATGTTTTAACTGTGGGGAGGCGGGCCACACACGGCAGAGCTGCGAGCGGGCACCCCGGATGTGCTGTTGGCGTTGCGGGTGGCCAGAGGTGACCGTGAGGGAGTGCCCCCGTCACGGAGAGCAGTGGTACCAGGACCGCACCCGGCGACCCACTTAAAGACCCCACGAGCCCTCACGTTTTTTTTTCTCGTCTCGCTTATCTCTTTTTTTTTCCTTTAGGTAGTACCTTTTCTTACGGACGTACCTATACCTTATGGAAATCTCTCGTTAGACCTCTTAACAATTAAAGCCCTTAATAATCTTATATCATTCTTACCTGTAGTTATGTATCGGCATTGATCGAACGTGTATCTGGAGAGTAGGACTCTCCATTACCTAACGTAGCGCTATAAAATATTGGTTTTCTAAACTGGACGTTTTAAAATTCATTCCCGTAAAACCCCGATCCTTCCCGCCACGAATCCGTACCCCGATTGCACCCCGGAAGCGGCGATGGTAAAGTGACTCCCGCCGACCCATGGGCCAACGAGTTCGTAGTTCGTCAGTATCATGTACCTAGTTAGGCCAGTAGCTCGGCGTTGACAGTTCATAGGGGAAGGACGAGGAAGGCCTCGAAAAACTCCGGATGGTGCTGACTCTCTCTGGCAACCGCGGTTACATCCACCGCGTTACCGTATCTTCGATTAACTTTTGCCTTGTGCCTTTCTTGCTGTTTTCTCCCTCCCCATCGTTTAATCCATAGTGGTTCTCCCTTTGATCGATCGTCGAGGCACGGACACGGATTTCTGTTGCAGTGCCTATCACGTCCCTATTGTTTCCGTTCCCTACTGGGGGAAATCATACTTTAAGTTGTATATCGGCCATACCCAGAGATGGGGCTTAACACCTGAGTGCGTGGTCGGAGGTTCCATCGGGGCCCCGAGGATCGGATCTCGCTTGCTTGTGTGTTTCAGCCTTCGTCGTCATCGGGCCCGACCCTTGCCCGGATCCTCCGTGCCTACCGGGCGACGCCCAGACGTCTCCGTCCCTCCGGACCCAACATCATCGACCACGGGGGAATCGATCGGACGGACCCGCGAAGCATCGGTCACGTCTCCAAAGACCTAGGACGGATCTGGGGGTGGAGGATTTGTAACGTGACATTTCGTCCCGTTACGAGGCACGGAGCGATCTTGGGTAGCGGGTCGGATTTACGACCCTTCTGTTTGTTTTCTCTCGGCCGAGGACGCGTCGGGCCGCTCGACTCCCGACTCACGGGTTGGGGGGGACGTAGGGGGATCGCCACCGTCGAGGATCCGTCGCACAATTTTAATACCTGTTTTATCTTTTGTTTTCGGAGGTACTCTCTTCTACCTAAGGCGATCCGTGGATCGCCTGTTTTTGCCGAGTTTTGCGGCGAGAGCGACCATGCGTGAATTCCGCCGTCTTTGTTGTTGCGAGAATCGGGAGCTCACGACCGTTGGTTTCGAGCTGTTTGCGAGAAAAGATAAGGATCGTCGTGCTCCGTGCTCTTCCCCTCGCCGGTTTGTTTACATCGGGAAATCTGCGTGGGGACGACGGTGCCCTGCCCCCCCTCGCACCTTTCGCCGCGGCTGACCGAAGTCGGTACGCGTGGCGTTTCTCCCACTAAGCAGGCGATCGAGAAAGACCTTTGGTCGTGGAAAAGGGGGATGCCCGAGGGGACGCTGGCTTATGACCAAGAATACTGTGTTTCCCGCCCCTCGGACCTAGCAGCCGCGGAGCTGTACCCCTCCTGGTGGCATCGTGGACGTCGCAGTCCGACCGGAAATCGGCGCCTCCGTGTGGAGGCTTGGGGAGGATGGAGAGACGGGCAACGGGTGTTCTCTTGCGTATTTTCGTAGTGGGCCCACCGAGGGACTTGAGGGACGCCTCGTCCTGTCGAGGGAGGCCTCCCCCGTGCCCGTCGCCTCCCCCCGGGTCTTAGAGGAAGACGCTCGCGGTGCGAACCGCAATAACTGCGGGAGGAGAGCCACACGCGGTGGAAGGGGGAATTGGGTGGGGGTCGTGGCCCGCTCCACGCGCGAATGTCCGAAGTTCGAAATTCGGGCACCGCGTAACAAGGGGGGCCAGCGCCGCGTGTCACCAAATGGCAGGCGTAGATCATAGGCGCACGAGCGCACAAGTAGGGGCGGTAAGAAGGGGGGAGGGCAAGGAGCGCCGGCGATCGCGACGAAAGAAAGAATTTCGTCAGTCGGAAGTCGAGGGCCCGAGTGAGCAGTTGTGGAAAGAAGTTCCCGAACATAGACCAGCGCCCGGCCGGGGACACTTTGCCACGGGAGACGAGTGGACTGGAATCCTCGCAGCGGTGAGCCCGATCCTCGCATCAATCTCTGGGTGAGTGTGGGATGCACCCGCGGACAGTTTGGATGTAATTACGAGGAAAGCCTCGGTTTTGTTAAGTCTTTCGCCAAGGGGCGAGTTGTGAGAAACTGTACGTGAGGTTGGCACCCCACTCTCAAGCGCGGCCAAATATTTTAGTTGCGCGTGTTCATTCTATTTTGCCCTTTTCCGTTGAAATTAAGGAAGTGCGTGAAATTATTGCGGGATTCATGAATCAATTGTGGTCGCGAGTGTGGTCGAGCGGTCGGAACGACGGCCGATGCTTTTGCCCGTGTAGCGGTTGGCCCCGGGCGACGTGCTGGCGCGCCCGCGGGTGAATGTTTACGTCGCGTCCGCTATCTCTCTCGCACGTCCTCGAGTCCGCGTGGTCTCGGTTACCTTCTTCATTCTCCCCGGTTAGTGTGCGTTAATAATTTCCGTTTCCGTCCGTTAGTTTCTCCGTGGAACGTCAATTTTCTTACCTTGTCTATCGGTTATCTCACGGTTATCTTGTCGTCGTTAACTCGTATCACGTACGGTTTAGAATCCTTTTCTCGGTGTTATGGTTACCTCGCGCGCTCGTCCGCCCGTGACTGAAATACCTCGCGTAAAAGAGGGACGTTATCTCTCGGTTATCTTTCGGTTATCTTTCTCGGATCGTTTGTCGGTTGCACTCATTCCGTGGGTCCCTTCGGGTACCTTGCGTTCGTATCCCGATTATCTTACAATTTGTTCTCGGCATCCCTGATCATTGCTAGTCTACCTCGGGTCGCGTGTAAAATAGTTCCGGTTACCTATTGCCCAAATGGTCGGATACCTATCGGGTTAACGAAGAGGCTCGGACCCATTAGTATCGTATCTACCGAAAAGAGCCCGCCTGTTCCGATCTGACTCGATCCGCGCCTGCAGGTTGTCTCTCCCCGCGGATCTGGTAAAGCAAAAGTACCTTCGAACGCGTGCCGCGCGTGGCTAAGCGAATTATCTTCCTTGACAGATTGAGTCAAGCCTCGTGTGCCTCGACGACGATCCCCCTCCTTGGTGCCCCCCTCATTTTAGTTAGTATTTCATATTGTTTGGCGTATTTGGGGGAACTGTCCCCGTGATTTGTAAAACCCTTCATTTTAGTTAATATTTCATATTGTTTGGCGTATTTGGGGAATCGTCCCCGTGATTTGTAAAACCCCTCACTGCGGCTACCTATTCTGGAGAACCGTCTCCATGTCTTGTAAAACGGCAATAAAAATTGGAACTTGTCACGAAATTCGATCACTTCTCCCGTCTGCGCCCCTCTACCGTTTTCCCTCACGTCGGTGAGCTGAGTTAGCCGGCCCGTCCTCGGTCCTCACCGCCCTCCCGCCACATTTCGCTACCGTTCTCGCGGCGTTGGGTCTTTTAAGTCGGTCGCGGACCGACGGTACCTAGTACCTGGCGCCCAACCCCAGCGTCGTGAGGTATTTGGTTCTGTGGCGATCGCCCTAGCACGGGAGATGTCGTCCCACGGGCGGGAGTGATGCGATAACGACTGGGAAGTGTGGAGGTGCACGCCATGCCGCAAGATGGGCGGACACCGGGTCACAACTTGTTAACTTGTAAAAACGGTGATATTGAAAAATGACTAAGTGTTGTATGGTGCCAACGTTTAGAACAGGCTCTCGGAGTGAAAAATTGAAACGCTCTGTGTTTCGGGTGCCGAGAGACTTGGCGCAGTTAAAAAATGGGAGGCCGCGATACCGGGAGTTGGAAAATTAGAGCGGAGACACGTTGTGTGCGAAAACCATTTCGAACCGAAATACATTCATCGAGAATGGGTGAAACATGACTCGAACGGCCGCATAATAGCACAGGTAAGTTTATTAGATAAATTCTGTGTACAGATTAAACGATTGCAGCCGGACAAATTTCCCTCTGTTAACGTCGCGTACAAGCACCCGCAACTCGATAAATTTGCGGTTCCATCGAAGTTTGATGACATTTTACATATCGATGGATTACATATCATTTTACATATCCGTCAAACCTTTTAATGAAGTTGTGAGCAGTGGGAAAAATGCTCCGAGCCAAGATCCTGTGAGCTGTGTCTTAAATCCGAGCCGAGCCCCTCCGAGCCAAGATTCTTGGAGCCAAGATCCTCTGAGCCAAGATTCTCCGAGTCAAGATCTTCTGAGCCAAGATCTTTCGAGCCAAGATCCTCCGAGTCAAGATCCGAACCAAGATCCTGTGAACAGCAAATCTTCAGCGCTTCAGACGAATGAAGATGAATTTAATGGCTTTGGACACTTACAGCTCATGGAAATTTCCACTCACAGCATTAGTGCTCTTGAGCAGGAGTCTACTGAAATGAAAAGTGTATATTTTAATATGTATAAAAAGTGCAATTGTACATGATTTCGATTGTTTTATTCCGGTATATTACAGATGTCTCGAGTGTACCTGTAGTACTGGAAAAACAGCTTGGTGTTCCACTGATGGAAGTTGCATGTAGTGATTCTGCTCATGCGGCATGCAGTGATCAGTCAGTTCAAGATGGCAAAGCCTTGGTAGCATCTGCAAAGCCTTTTACAGTGTGTTCATCTGTCATCATCAGAGAAGGTAAGTTTAAACACAGCAGGAGGGGCGGGTCACCTAATAATTATGAATTTATGAATTATGAAGTACGAAAAAAAATAAAAAATAGTTTTCATACATATGTTTGACCTAACATTATTTTTATCAGTACTTCCCCATTTTTGAAGCCGGAAACCGCGAAAAATAATATTTTTAGAAAATCATTGTCAATACTTACCCAGGTTAGGAATCCAGAGAAAGTGGAAAAAAATCTCGAAATAATAATGTACAAGAATAAATACACTTACCCATTTCTACACTCGCTCACTTCTTGAGACACACCAATTGAGATACAATAGCACAAAAAAAGGTCTAATGAAAACTCATCTTGACGAGTCATGTACAATTGTCGAAAAAGCCAAAAATGAGATAATTCATTATTGTACTCATTCATTCGCTACTCGCTCCCAGGATCTCTGATTGTGTTATAAAACCTGGACAATGATGTGAAATTATACTCCAACTTTGATCTGTACTTACCTGTATATTTTTCCAATCCATATTCGAAGAATAGGTGGACCTGAAAATGAAAATAAGAAATGCAGAGAGAATAGACCAAATCATAACAAAGTTTTCGAACGCAAATACTTACTATAACAAGTTCCGGGAAAGTTACTGAAAAAATCACATTGTACATTAGCAAATTTATTTTTGTGTTAATATAGATTCTAATGGAGCGCATTCGTCTACCTGTGAAGCGTTTTCTGGCACAATACTGGAACCCAGGAGCGTCGCCGAGTTGCGTAGAGATAAGGGACAGTGCATTATCTTTTCTCTCGCAATTACGAAACGGGAGAATGGTATAGATTGTCCTGTAACATATAAATGTGTAACTCTTGACACAGATAGGACAATAAATTACTACGTATACGGACGGCCCGTTCACACGTAGAATAGAAATCTGGATAATACTGTACGTGTGAATGAAAGTATTCCAGAAATATTAAAACGCTTCCAAAGGATGAACGTCTGCGGTGGTCTCCGTGTCGTAAATATGCATCATCTGCTAGATGATAGCGTATTCCAGGATTATGTCGGTCATTGGCGCAGCAAAAATTGCCCTCTGGTTTCGAAGAAGAGACGATGCGAATCCTGCGCGAAGACAAGAAAAATCGTGCGCCAAGGGGCGTCAAGGTCGCATCATCGTTCAGTGGTAATTCGGATTCACGACGTTTCGAATCCTGCCGATATACGGCAATTGTTGGCGATGCGCAAAAAACTCCGTCGTGACCGTCGTAGCAAATTACTGGTCGAGAAACAAGTGTCCCATCTGAAATGTTGTCTATAAAAACAAGAAGAGGAAATAGCAAGCATCAAACTGGAAACCTTAGATAAAAAATGTTCCAAATTAAAGGTCCCCGCTGGTCAAAAAGCGGCTTTGAAAGAAATTATCGTGACAGCCAGCAGCAAAGATGACCGGGGCAGACGTTACACGGAAGACTGGCTGATGTTGTGTATGCTGATGAACATCCGATCATCAGCATATTATGAATTTCTCCGAAAAAACGAAGTATTGCCAGTGCCGTGCAAGCGAACAATACGTAGTTATTTCGCAATGATTGACTCGAAATGCGGGTTTGACGAAATTTTTGCGGAAATTCTGAAGAAACATTTCTCCAATAAAACTCCTCTGCAGTGGCACGGAGTCCTTCTGCTGGATGAAATAAGTCTCAGAAAATCTGTCGCCGTTTGTTCGAAAAATCTAACCTACGTGGGGTTGACAGACCTTGGCGACGATGGATTACAATCGACGGATATAAATGATCAAGCGACGCACGGTCTAGTCCTGATGTTTCAACCTTTTGCTGATTCCTACACGCAACCCATCGCAGTTTTCGCCTAAAAAAATCCGGTAAAAGAAGATGAGCTCGCAAAGCTGGTCGTTAAAGGTATTTCTTATCTCAAAGGATGCGGAGCGAGAATCCATGGAGTTATTGCCGATGGCGCTGCGACTAATGCCAACATGTGGTCACTTTTGGGGGTCAGCGGCTTGATGGGAGAAACGAAGACATGGTTCGCTCACCTATTAGACGGCGAGCGAAAAGTGTTTGCATTGTCAGATACTCCGCATCTAATCAAGAATATTCTAAATCGGCTGTACAACAAGAAAAAATTGTGGTAAGTTGTTACACCTAAAAATTGTAAATATAATGAGCATATATTTATTGTCGATACTTACAGGTGTTTCAAAATCGAAATACCAGAGTCATAAAAGTGTTTCAATACTTACCCGCGTTTAAAGCCGATAACATGTGGAAAAGAATAACGATAAAATAATTCGAGCTTAGAAAAAACTGGAGATAATTATTGTCAAAGCTGATCCGCGTTTGGAAACTAGAGCACCGGAAAAAAATCTACGTAAAATATTGTCCATATTTTCATTTTTGAACTGGAATAGCAGGAACAAATCGATAAAAAAGGTTTGTGAATATTTCCCCATGCTCAATAGCCAGAACCCTTGAAAAAAAGAAAAAATTTCAGTTAATTGTGGTTACTACTTACCCGTGTCTGAAAATACTTACGCGTTGTTGAAGGCTGGAAGACGTTGAAAAAAAGAAAAAATTTCAGTTAATTGTGGTAACTTAAATTGTGTACTTACATTGTGGTAACCTAAACGCGGGTGTACTTACCCACATTTGGAAATACTTACCCGTTGTTGCAAGCTGAAGCACCTGAAAAACAAAAAATTTTAGCTAATTGTGGTAACTATTTACCTGCGGTCGAAAACACTTACCCGTTTTTGAAAGCTAAAACACGGGAAAAAAAATTAAGTTAATTGTGGTAACTACTTCCCCGCGTTGAAAAATACTCACCTGTTGTTGAAAGCTGAAACCCCTGAAAAAAAGTTAATTGTGGTTGCTACTTGTTCGCGTCTGAAAATACTTACCCGTTGTTGAAAGCTAGAAACATGGAAAAAAAAGTGAAGGGATAATCCGCGTCGATACTTACATGCATTGCAAAATATATGAATACTCAACAATTGCCAACATTGGGAATATCATACAGGCTATTGGATATTTCGATTCTTCCACAGTTGAAATCCGCTGAGAACTACATCAGCTGGGAGTATTTCAACGTTCTGTACGAGCTCGACAAAGACCACCTTGGGAATGCCCGAGCGTGCCCGAAAATAACTGCTAGGCACGTAATATTGGACAACACGTCGAAAATGCGCGTTCGACTAGTAACTCAAGTATTTTCCATATTGTTACTGCAATAAAATAAATTACATTGTTTTAATAACGCCATTGTACTAATCGGGGATTAATTTTTTTGATAAAGATTTTCAGCAAGTTCGTTGCTCAAGGCCTGGCGTTCTACCAGTCGCATGGATACCATGGACTCGATGGGTGCGAGGAAACTATAACCTTTTGCAAACGTACTAACGATATGTTTGACGCATTAAACCGAAAGTCTCCGAATCAAGGACTTACTCCGCATTCCGATGATTTCAAGGTAAAGCTGTAATTTACTTTCGCCATACTTTTCAACATATTTTCGTTACTAGAAAATGACTTGTACGTATATTACCCTATTTTAGCACTAAATGCTACTCATGCTACTCATACATGATATATACATTCTACCGAACGTTTCCCACACAAGGTACTCGAGGATTCGTTGCAGTGGCTAAATACATGGGAATCATCCGTGCTGAACGGAGATATAAAGCCAGAAGAATATCTCACCGCTGAAACGTCACGTGGATTGAGAATTTCTCTGCAATTGACAATGGATATATGCCGCTATCTAATCGATCGCTACGAGTTCGAGTACTTGTTACCCGGCAAAGTAAATCAAGATAACTTGGAGGTAATTTGTTGTGAATTCATTGCTGCTACCCTTCTTTGCGAAAATGTTCTGACAATTGCTTGTATTTAAAAATATTTTCACGTATATTTGATTCTTGAAGATTGATAACTTCATTTCAATGTTTCAGAAATTTTTCGGCACGATCCGTCAAGCGGCAGGCTGCAACGATCATCCGAACTGCCCTACATTTTTACAGCTCTACAAGTTATTATCGGTCTACGGTGTCATCAAACCACCAAAATCTGGAAATTGCACCGATTCCGATGAGAATTCGCCACCGATTTTAATTTCAATCAGCGATCTGAAGGCTGCTTACGGCGACAAGGTGGAGGCTAAAAGTTCTCGATGCATGCAGGAAATCAAGAAAAAATTGGATACAGCATTACAGCATGGTGATTGGGAGGCGGATGATGTCATCGATAGTAATCCCGACCACGATTATGCTCTCGCCCCTGTGATCAACTGCATCATTTATTACGTGACAGGTTTTCCGTTTTAACTGGTTTGGCTCACTTAAGCTTTTTCTTACTAATCATAAATTTAGGTATTTGATATACTAACATACCTCGTAATCACGCATTGCTTCTTTTGCTAGCGAAGTATACAATCAACGTAGAATTCGAAATTTCCTACTTCTGGGGCCACGGTTTTCACATTAATGGTACGCTAATAGAATTACCCTGCACTTCCAGGTTACCTGTGCAAACAGGTTTTAAAACGGTATAGGTCCTGTACGTCGTGTGATAGAGCTGTGACATTAAACTCGGGTTGCACTTCTTCTCTGTCATAACCAGTGACAATAAAGACTCGCGGTGGCTTCATTCATGCTAATTTGCATTTGTTCCGGCTTATTCGTCACGTCGAAGCATCGTTTGCGAAATACTCTTCGAGCAAAAATGTCTTCGATTTGACTGTCAATGAAGTCCTTGAGACTTACGAATTTACTTTTCCGTGTGCAGAACATGCTTCCGAGATTTTATCGTATGCCATTGTGTACTACATTCGACTGAGAATGCGGCAACATACGCATCAGAAAAATGTACAGTGCGATAAAAAATATGTCCAACGAAATAAGATGGCAAAATGGACAAAGCATTAACATTAATTTCAGAAAGAGCACGAAATTGCCTAACTATAATCTGCAAAAACACTTATTCCTTCACTTCTGTTGCAAAACACTTGCAAAATAAAATTGTTAGATCATAGCGACATCAATCTGCTCACACCTATAATGTATGATAATTTCAGGACACATGAAAAAAAAATCTTTTTTTTTCAGGACAATAAAACCTTCAGTTTATGGAATGATTGAAATGATTTATTTCGCGTTGGAGCCGGGAACCTGAAAAAAAATGAAAAATTACTGGGATAATTACAATAAATACTTTCCAGGCTGGAAAACATAAAACAAAGTAAGTGAATTATTTTCATTTATCCTACTCGAGAGTCGTTCGCTTAAAGGTCGGAAAAGAGGTGTTTTTTTTTATTTACCAACGCACACCGTTTCAGAAATGGCAAAGTAGAGATTATTAAAAATGTTTCTTGGGACACGCATTAAAATTTTTCTAAGAGGAAATAAAGAATTGCGAAAGAAGCACTGTTTCTTAAGTATTTGTTTCATTTTCAAGAAATACATCCTGCAAGTGTTTCGGTCTGGAATAGTTGCCATTTATTTTCCGGTCAATTAAAACAACGCGTAAAGCCTATTTTTTTAAAACATGTTTTGAAAAAACCGAGCGCACAGGGATCGAACCCCGGAAAGCAGCATTACGAAGCTTGCACCGAGCCCCTCGACCAACACGAGCTCACATTGACACCTATATAAAAAACATTCATGTTCATTGTACCCACTTGGATAACTATAGTCATTTGGTTTTTTTCCAGGTTTACGATAAAGTTACTTTTAATTGTATTTAGGTCCATTATGCATTTTTAACATTGAATATCATAATTTGCCTATACCAGCCAATTGTACAGCTAGGTTAGGTTCCTATGAGTCAACAATCGATTTCCATCTCTCTCGCACAGCCTGCATCACTCTATCGCAGCGACACTCGTAGTCAAGAGTTGAAACATTCGGTGCTTCAATAAGAGGCCATGCCCCACCAACAGAGTTTCAAGACCTGTATGTAAGACCGTGCCTCTGGCACTGCTGGGTCTACCGTGTCCCCGTTATTATCGCCACGTAAACTAACTCTCCATGCGGCGCTAGTAGTCACCCGCATGACCCCCACTTCAGTCGCGCAGCGTCTGCATAATTTGCATTTGACGTGAGAAATGCAATTTTTCTTTGTTGGATTGATAACCTGACGTGCAGCCAAGCACCACGCACGCAGGCATTCTCAAATATGAGCACAAAAACCACAAAAATTGTTTTTATTTTATCGCTACACTAAAATTGTTTATTATTTTATCACTTTGTAATACCACACTACGATTTTTTTTTCGAGAACAATGACAGATCGAGAAAAAGAAAAGAAATATTCACTTGGTTCACGCGACGAAAAAGATGACGAAATAATACGGCGAGGTGTTTTGCGGAGTGGGGGTCATGCGGGTGACTACTAGCGCCGCATGGTGGGTTAGTTACGAGGCGACAATAACGGGGACACGTTATTGTTAAGAGAATTTATCCCAGTGTCAGCCCTCTGGGAGGGTCGCTTACTGACGAAATTTTTTTAATACACTGGCCGCTAGTGGCGCTGCTATCTTAAAAGAGTTGTCGGCGAAGTGCGGCAGGGGCCAGACAGAGGTATTGAAAAAAGACCGAGCTAATCGCCACAATACTCTACATCTGCGGGTCTCCGTAACACCTCACATCAATTATTGGTTCTGCAGCGTATATATATATATATATATATATATATATATATATATATATATATATATATATATACTGGTGGTATATCTACCAATATAGTTAATTATAACGAATAAAATTAAGCGGTGAACCAACCCAACAAGCCGCCAAATCTAATTCAAGCCCAAGCGTGGCTATAACTTAAATGTTAGGAAACTGTCTTATTCGTGCAATGATAATCGTGGTCGCACGGATAGGGTGCTGAGCTACCGTTTTGGAGGAGCCGAGTTCGATCCCCGAAGAGTGGGCTTGCTTAGAAAAATTATTTTTGGTGGTTATGTTCAACTGGGGGCGAGATTGCAGCGCCGCGTAGTGTCAGTTCTCAACGAATATTTTCGTCAGTAAGCGGCCTACCCCCACCATGCGAATTCTGGCTGAGTTTCCAGACCTGTATGTAAGATCGTGGTCCACTCCTTCTCTCTAGTCTCCCTGCTCGCTATCCTAGCCTGTATCAGGGGGCTGACACTGGCCTACTTTTCCTGTACACTAAACGAAAACGCGTTTTGTCCCGACTTTTTAGTTCTTGAAATCGCCACTGGCTAGCGTTAACTGTTACGTGACCGCCACCGCCTCTAAATGCCCTGATCAGCTGAACCAGGGAGACTAGAGTAAAGGAGTGGACACTCCATAGGAGATAAGCAGCGAAAGGCGGCCCCAAAATCCCGACTTTTAAGAGACCACAAGGGGTGCTGCGATAGCAATTCCCCGATGTATAGTAATACTCGTAGTTAAAGGTTCTAGGCATGCGCATTAGAGGAAAGTTGTCAAAATTGAGGTTTGCGTCTTTTCGGCTATTTTCCTTTTACCTTGGCGTGACAAGGGATACCGGGTTTCTTGCGAGTGAAAAGATTTGAAAAAGTGTGTGCCTCGAAAAAAGTTCTCATTTTTACGAAAGGAGATAAGCGGTCGAAGAAGGTATGTTTTTATTTTTAATTAATGAATCTATTAACGAACATAAAAAGTCACCGACGAAATTCTAACCGCACAAGAGCAAGTAGGACCAATTTGTGTCAATGCTTGTTGAATTATTTTGCAATGACAAGTTTGAAAGGGAATGTTCTTGTGAGATCGATGTTTGTTCGGTGATTTTTTAAGTATCGAACAAAACTGTCGAAACATTTTTTTCATTAAATTGTTTAAATAATCCATCTACTTTTTAGTATGAAGAGACTATGCTCAGTTCCTGGATGTCAGAGCGGTCGATACAACGACGAGGCGAGAAAAAGAAGGATGGGACTGCGAACAACATCCATTTTTGCAGTGCCTAAGGTAAGATATGTTGAAACTTAAGTAGGGTAGGTTCATCAATTTTTACCAGTTACATTTGTAGATTTAAAACAATTTTTTGAATCAGTGCAACACGCGACTCCAGGAATGGAGCAAGGCCCTCGGTTTCGCAGTGGAGAAAACGCACTTTGTTTGTGAGCTTCATTCCGCCGACAAATACATTAAGAGGAGTGATGATGTCATAATCAATGGAAAAAAGGAATCGATATCACGAGATCACTGGACGCTCTTGGACGCCGCCGTATCTATCCGCAGCTATCCATCCACTTCGTATCGGCGCGTGAGTACTTTTTTTCTTATTCTCCACTTGATATCTAGATTCACTAGGATTCCATTACATTTTGTAAATCCTAGTCCTGTTAGCTCAGTAGCTAAAAATATAATAAATTTTATACATTTGCGTTGGTTAAAAAATTAACTATGGCTTATCAGGAACAATCAATACGTTTATATCGTGGACTTTGCAATGGTGCTTATCAGTTTGCTCATCGGCATGAGTGTGCACTTCAAGCAGTTATGAACGATTATATTTCTTTACATTGTCGCGTACTTCTCTCTGGAGCCACGCCGAGGGGCGGGTGGAGAAGGTAAAACGAAGCTCCGGCGATGACCTGTAAAGTTCTGTTTGAGTTTTTTTATGGGTCCTGAAAAGGACCGCGTTCACAAAAATGCCGCTTCCGCTGGCGAAGCCTTGGAAGTCGGTGGGAGACTGAAAAACAGTAAATAAGGTAGGGGGTAATTTGAGGATAGGGGATAGGGGAAGGAGAGGGCGGTTTTACGCCGAGGGGGGGAGTTCCAAGAGGGGTTGTCTACCTCGTGGGTTGGTAGGCGTTGGACGGGGGCGAGTAGGGATACGGGTAGGGATGTACTCCGCGACGGCTTTTGCGGCGCGGCGGGAGGCGGAGGGGATTGGTCTCTCTACCTCCCGGGCCAGGGCCTCGTAGAGCTCCTCGAATTCGGCGTCCGAGGGAAACGGGGAGGGAGGAGGGGAACCAAGCATCGGTGGGAGGTTTTCCTCGTCACCGCCGATGACGGCTTCCTCCGGCCTCTCCGTGTCCACGGGTGGGCGAATTCGTGGGTCTGCAGGTGCTGTCCGGGGGATAGAGCGAAGGGGTTCTAGGAACTGTGGTAGTGGAGGGAGTTCCTCGTCGTGGAGGAAGGTACGTTGAGCCCACTGGAAATGTGACTCGTAACTGTCCTCCTCGACGGGAACTAGAGGTAGGCGAGGATCCGGGCGATGTCGGGTACACGTGGAGATCGGGGTGTAAGGAAGCCCGGCAGCCTTCCTCTGGAGTTGTCTCCGAATGTGGGCCGGGTTTCGAGGATTTTTTGGCATAGGGAAGGGGGTTTTATTTTACTCAATTATTTTTTATTTCTTTTTATGGATAAGGTATTTTAATAATTGGAAAGAAAAAAAAGGAGTACAATTTACAAAGGTGTATAATTTACAAAGGTGTAAGGATTGGTTTTTTGTTGTTAGGAGCTTTCTCTTCAACACCGGTCGGCGTAAAAAGAGAAAGAATATCCGGAGATTTTTTTTCCTTTGACACCGGTCGGCGTTAAAAGGAAAAATGATTTCCTATGGATATGCGAGTTCACGAACTGCGACTCTTAGGGCGGATATAGAGAGGTAACGGGTCTGCGACACTCTCCGACGCGTGCACGAGCTGCGAACGCGTCTGGTTTTTTTCAACATTGATCGTAGCTGGTCGTCGGGTTATATGCCCGAACGAAGCCACGGGCGGTTACGGGAACGCGCGGAACACGGCGCCGACCCTCGGATGCTTCGCGAACTACGCGCGACCATCGGTCGTCGCGAGCGGCTGAGGGGGGGTCGAGCGCGGCCGACGTGAGCCGAGCGCGCCGATGTGCGCCGAACGCGCCATGGAACCGACCGGAGGATCGTTCCGGGGAAAATTAGGGGATAAATTGGCCGTACGGATGTGCGGACAACAAGTGCCCCCCCCTAATTTCCCGGTCGATCCTGGATTACAATTTCTTTTTTTTTTTTTTTTTTTTTTTTCTTTGCGGCTCGTGGACGGAGGTGATACCTCTCGTTGGGACATCGATCCGTGGAGGCGTCCTGGAGCGTTGAAAGCGAGTTCTGGCGTCCCGTCGGCCTGCCTCGGCGACGGGGCCGAAGAATGTTGACTGGTGACGACGGCACCACTATCGGTGCTCGGTAGTGCCCCTCGTCGTTGGCCTTAGGGTTCGGCATTCCGTTCGGAGGAGCGATTTGGTCGCCACTATCGGCTCGCCTGTGCGCTTCGGGGAATCGACTTTAGGGTTCGGTGTCATCCGCTGGAAGGCAAGTGGTGGGTAAGCCTCTATCGGCTCACGTTCGAGTTCCGAGGTGGACATCTTAGGGTTCGATGCGTGGTTCTCGGGATCGACTGGGTGGAGGTCCTCCACTACCTCGTTATGGTGCTCCAGTAACTCGGCCTTAGGGTTTGGCGTAGTTCGCTGAAGGTGGGTGAGGGGGGGGGGCAGCCCTGGCTCTCCTTCGACGCTCGGGTAATCAGCCTTAGGGTTCGGCGTGATTTCGGGGTCGTCGGAGGGGCGGTGAGAGGTGAGATCGTCGGACTATGGGGATAACGCGGGTTCCGGTGCCACGGTCCGTGCCGGTTTGAGGAAGGAACCATGTACTTTGCGGATGTCGTTCCCTTGTTCGATGGTGTAAATCTCTGCTTCAAAAGTCGAGTGGATCCGGTACGGACCATTCCATACCAGGGCAAAACCCGCGTGGAAACCTTCGGATGCTTTGGACAGAGAGTGTTGTTGTGTATATACCCAGCCGCCGGGCTGGTATTTGCTCGGTTTGGTTGTGCCGGCGGCGTATCGTTGTTGGTATTTTTGCTGCCGGGTCCGGATGAGCTGGGTCCTTAGTTCTCGATCCGGGCCGTATTGCGTGGGATCCTCGGGGAATCGCCATTCGCCCGGGCGCTGCAGCTTTTGACCCAGGCGGGCTTCGCTGGGAGTGAGTCCGGTTGCGGCGTTCTTCCGTGTTCGGAGACCGAAAAGAATCTTCGGGAGGTGGAGGTCCCAATCTCGATGAGGCTGGCCCTGCAGGTGGAGACGCAATCCCTTTTTTAACTCTTGATTGCGCCGCTCCGTCGGGTTGGCACGTGGGTGGTAGGCGGCAGTCGTCCATTTTTGAGTCTGCCAACGTTTGCACGCGTTAACCCATGATCGGCTGGTAAACTGAGGCCCGTTATCGCTCAGAACCGCCTTCGGGTAACCCCAGCGAGCGAATACTTCGTTCTCCAAAAGTTTGATGAGGTGATGCGTCTCCGAGGACCCCAAGGTGAAGGCCTCGACCCACCGGGTTAGTAAGTCGGTGACGACCAAGAGGAATCGTTTACCTCTCCCGGATCGGGGGTATGGCCCCATGAGATCGACGGCGACGGTTGACCAGGGCTTCGTCGGTTGATGAGGTCTGAGTTGGTCGCTGTGTCCTGGGCGAGAGGCGTTCGTGCAGGCGCACAGATGGCACTTACGGACGTAACCGCGCACGTCTCGGCGCATGTGGATCCAGGTAAAATACTCCTGTATGGCGCGCAAGGTTTCGTCCGCACCCGGATGTCCGGCCAACGGAGCGTCGTGGTACTCGTACAAGATTTTCGGCTTGGTAGCTTCCAGTACGAGGAGTGGCCATTCGTCGTGGATTCTCTTGTGTAGACCGCCGTCGATTATCTAGTAATCGTGGTTGAAGTCTTGATTACTCATGATGGAGATCATTCGGCAGATGACCGGGTCGGTTTGCTGATCCTGTATTGTGATGTTTACTACGTTTTCCGTGGAAATTCCGAATATGTCCGGAATTGGTGCTTGCGGCGGCCGGGGGACGTTTTCCGGGGGTTGCAGGCGATCGACTTCCCGTTGTTTGTGCGGAGACGATTCTCCGGGGTTTCGAGAGAGGCTACCTGGCAAATCATGGGCTTGTCCCGGCACATGCTCCACGATGAACGTTAGTTCTTCTAGCAGGATTAACCAGCGACTGAGTTTTGATTTTTCGGTTTTGATTCGACGGAGCCAGGACAGGGCGCGGTTATCTGCTCTTAGGACGAACGGGCGATCCTCGAGGTAACCGCGGTACCTTTTTATCGCCCAGACTATGGCGAGGCAGGCTTGCTCGTGAGGGTGATACCGGGCTTGTGTGGAATCGTATTTGGCGCTGGCGTAACTTATGATGCGCCTTTCTCCAGTCGATGACTCCTGGAACAACACGGCACCCATCCCGATGGTGCTGGTGTTCGTCTGTAGCTTGAACGTGAGCTCGGGGTCAGGCCGGCTGAGAGCGAGCGGTTTTCGTATTTCCCTTTTGATGGCCTCCAGGGCGCCCTGAGCGTCCGAGGTCCAAAGGAATTTTTTCTTGCCCGCGAGGAGGTTCGTGATCGGCGACGCGAAGGTAGCGAAATCGGGTATATATTCGCGCAGCCAGTTGCATGTCCCTAAGAATTTTTGCACGTCGCGCTTGGTTTTAGGGACAGCGAACTCCAGTAGGGTACTGATGTGCTCGTTTTGCGCTTGGTTGCCTTCGGCGGAGACGGTGTGTCCGAGGTAGGCTAATTCCGTCTTCCCGAAGTGGCATTTACCCACCGAACATGCGAGGCGGTGGATAGCCAGGCGTTCGAAAACGAGGGTCAGGTGGCGTAGGTGATTCTCCCAGGTGTCGGAGAATATAATGATGTCATCCAGGTATACTACGCAGAAGAGGTGGACGTACCCGACGAGGACTTCCTGGCTCATCAGACGTTGGAAGGTGTTAGGAGCGTTTTTAAGGCCAAACGGCATTACCCGGAATTGGTAGGTGGCGCCGTCCGGCGTGGTAAAGGCGGTCAGCCTCTTGGCTTCTGGGGCCATCGGGATTTGCCAGTACCCACTTCGCAGGTCGATGGTAGAAAAAACCTTGGCCGTCCCTAGTACTTTCAGAGCGTCATGAATTTTCGGGATTGGTTGCATGACGTCTTCGGTGATGGAATTCAACCTTCGATAGTCCACACAGAACCGGGGCTGACCGTCCTTCTTCGTGACTATCACTATTGGCGAGTTATAGGGAGACGTGCATGGCTCGATGATGCCCTCGTCGAGCATAGACATCACCTGTTCCCGTATGATCTTTCGTTTGACGGCGGAATAACCATACGGCGCGAGGCGGAAGGTCTGTTCGGACGTCAGCTTGATCTGATGCCTAGCACTCGTTGTTTGCGGCAGGCCACCCGAAGAGTCGAAGAGTTTCGGGTATGTCTGGAGCAGTACCTCGAATTTCCTCTGGTGTTCGAGTGGGAAGGCGTGTTGGACCGTTGACAGGCGGATTTTGTCAGTGTTGTCGCGTGGCACGGGGGCGTTAATGAGCCTCACCGAGAAACGGTCTGGGTCGCCTAAGTACAAGATGCCATTGCTCAGATCGGCGATGGTTCCCTGTTTTTTAAGCCAAGGGAAGCCCAGAATGAGTGGTTCTCGGGACTCTGGTGCTACCCACGCCTCGACGTTAAATTGATGGCCCTGGATCGTGATGGTGAAATTGGTTAACCCCGTGAGAGTCATCTGGTTGCTCCGACCAGCCAGATTAGCGGTCGAAGAACCTGGAGTGATCGGGTGACCGGGAATCAGGCAACCGGGTTGGACGAAGCAATGACTGGCGAAGCAGTCGACGGCGGCACACACCTCTTCGCCGTGGAGTGTGACCCAGACGTGAGATAGGTCAGTGCTCGTCGCCGCAGTGTCCGTCAGCCCTAGTGTGGGGGGTGGACGGCGGGGCGGGGCGCATCCGTCGTCCGGTTCGGGTTTTCCTGGTCCTGCCTGGCAGACTTCCTCTGAGAGAGGATGGGGCAATCCCGATGCAGGTGTTTTTCCGGGCAGTACCAACACTGTGGCGGAAAAGTGCCCTCTGTGCTGGATTTTGCCGGTTTGTCGATTTTTACTTCCCCTTCCCTCCTTGGTCGAGGTGGGGGGAGCGGTTCGGCCAAATCGTACTCGGCTTCCATCGCCTTTGACATTAAGGTGGCGAGCGTTTTCGGGTTAGACGGCCGAATCGCCATTCGGAGGTGTGGCTTGAGAAGCTCCAGTAGAGTGGTGACCCTCCTGGCTTCGGGTTCATCGGCGCGTATTCGTTGGTACAACAGGTACTTTTGTTGAAGAAAGATTCCAGCTCCTTCTCGTTCCCCTTGTTTTCGGGAGAACAGCTGCCCGTTGAGCTGCGAGATAATCACGGGGCTATCGTATGTGCCGAGGAGTAGCTCTTGAAATTTCGACCAGTCGAAATCCAGTGGTTTGTAGATTGACCACTAGCGGTCTGCGTCCCCGTGGAGGCCTCCGGCAGCGGTAGGCGTTCGGCTGGAGACTGGAGTGCCGGCGGCTTGGAAATATTCCTCACAACGACGCAGGAACAGCTTCGGATCTTCGTAATCACTACCCCCGTAGGTAGGCAACGGAACTGGCGGCGGTGCCCCGCGTAGAGGAGGCTTAGCAACGGGGCCCAATTGCTAAAAGCATCCGCCGGTGGGGCTGATGGAGCCAGGATGCTGGATGGACCTGCTGCTGTGATTTCGTCAGTGGTGGGAAGGGTTCCCTCTTGTTCGACCCGCTCGGCCATTGCGCGTGATGGACGTTTCGGAGTCGTAGGGAGCGAGGTGTTGGGCGCCACCGGGTTTTTTGTCACTCCCGGAAGTGGAATGTCGGGTGAGGAGGCTGTTTTGGCGAGGCGTTCAGAAGCCCGTGTTGGCGTGCGCTTCATAAGTGTTTTTCGGGGCCGTCCAGCGGATCGCTTCGGAACGTTTTCCTCTTCGATGGTGGGAGTGTGCTCGACTCTCATGGATGCGGTGAGCGGTGAGTCAGTGGTTTAGCTATAAACCGAAGTGCCCCACGTTGGGCGCCAATTGTCGCGTACTTCTCTCTGGAGCCACGCCGAGGGGCGGGTGGAGAAGGTAGAACGAAGCTCCGGCGATGACCTGTAAAGTTCTGTTTGAGTTTTTTTATGGGTCCTGAAAAGGACCGCGTTCACAAAAATGCCGCTTCCGCTGGCGAAGCCTTGGAAGTCGGTGGGAGACTGAAAAACAGTAAATAAGGTAGGGGGTAATTTGAGGATAGGGGATAGGGGAAGGAGAGGGCGGTTTTACGCCGAGGGGGGGAGTTCCAAGAGGGGTTGTCTACCTCGTGGGTTGGTAGGCGTTGGACGGAGACGAATAGGGACACGGCGCCGACCCTCGGATGCTTCGCGAACTACGCGCGACCATCGGTCGTCGCGAGCGGCCGAGGGGGGGTCGAGCGCGGCCGACGTGAGCCGAGCGCGCCGACGTCCGCCGAACGCGCCATGGAACCGACCGGAGGATCGTTCCGGGGAAAATTAGGGGATAAATTGGCCGTACGAATGTGCGGACAACAACATCAACGTTTCAGACTGCATATATGTGTGTGTGACTTTGTGAACTACTTTTTTCATTTTCTACACATGTTCGTAATTTCTTTTCTGCGATAAATGCACAGCTCCTTTTTTTTTCTTTTTGACGAAACAAATTTTTCTCGGTGTATACCAGATTCAGCGCGAACATTGTGTTTCGGTCCTGCACTTGACATTTCAGTTTTCACATTTTGAGGTGTGCAACAATAAAGAAAAGGCGAGAGAGCGGAAAGAAGAGAGAGAAAATGAAAAGAGAAAAAAGACGCAACGTTGCGTTGTGTAAATCTAATTAGAGATCTAGCAATGCTTGAGCTATTGAGATGATTATGTAGTTAGTGAGTCATTTGAGGTAGTCCTTTCGTTAAATCGTCTTCTTAAGATTTCGCTGAAAATTTGGATAAATCTTCTAATTATACAGAATGATCTGTTGATTAAGGGGGGAGTTTTTTCACGAATTTCATTGCTTTTTTAAATTTTCTAGTGAAGAAATTATACAATAGATCAATGCGAAATTTGGCATGTAAGTTAAGTCTAGTCTATAGTTTTCGAGAAGAAAAATTCGTCCACTTTCGGGAAAAATTATTCCATTCTGGCCGTCATTTTGACTTACCGGAACGTTAAAAAAATAACCTCATATATTTTTAGTTCAGATATCGAGGCCGCGATATTGATTGGTTTCAGGCATGACAAAAAATCGAAAAAGAACGAAAACTCGATTTAAAAAAAGTCATCGAAAAATCACGTCTTTTTGGCGTATTTTCCATTCTTTTTTGTTAATTTTTTCTGACGCAATTTTAACCATCACCATTCGAAAGAGCACACTCGAAAACTTAGGGAACAGTGAATTCCAATTTTTTTTTCTTCGAATTCATCACATGGCGACAACTCAAATGCAGATGTCTAAATTGCGTGCTGTGAGCGTTAATGGGTTAATTGTGATGACCTCAGTAAACTGATTTAATATTCACTAATTGTAAGGCACAGTTCTACAACTCTAGTTTGTAAACTTGGTGGAAAAAGTCTAGTTGTTAAACTGGGTTAAATGAAAATTTTGCATTGAACATTTTTCATTAAACCCGGTTTACCAACTAGCGGTGTGGAACTGGGCCTAACTTACATATCCAATATTTCGGGGAATAATTATTTAAAGACTTTTCATTAAACGACTAGTCAGTAGCGATACGATGACTTTGATCAATAGAATTGTAAAAATAATTATCTTCCCAATTTATGTTAACGATGCTTATTTTTTTATTACCGAATTGGAAGAAAAAAACGTGATACGAACTAACTTTATTTCTTACATACAATTTGTTTTTCCTGTATTTAATTACTAAATTCCCAGAACTGTAATCCTATGGATTCCGATATAAGTGATGAACAAGTTGCACAAAATGATCGTCCCGTGGTTACTGCAACACGCAGACCAGAAGCTGCATCGACTATGGAAATTTCCGATGCAGGTAACGAAAAAATATCGTTGACTGAATACGTGGATACTGTTGTGATCATGAATTAAGTGCGAATCGATGATTTATTGGAAACATAATGATCTACAGTGCGTTATACGAAGCTCCGTCGAACCTGGAAATGCAGGATGAACTGAATGAAGAACTTAATGCTTCAGATGCAGAAGTCGATCAACCTATCCAAGAGATGCCGTTTGCGATGGAAAATTTAAAAGACCACCTGAAGACCATATATTTACCTAGGTGTTGGGCTTGGAATATGGAAACTTCATCTGTCGTTTTTACCAATTTCAATCGGATGGACTACTCCATCAGGGCACATGTGATCATTTCATCTGATCTTTCTGTTAAAGTAATTATGAAAATAAATGTAAGTGTAATGTAAAGGATGACAGCTTTAGTCGTAATATTTGTCGTACATACTTGTGTTTTTAGATTCGGTCGAGTTCTGGACACGTGTTTGACGCTCAAAGCCGCATAGAATCCTGCGAAGACGTCCTGATGTGGTTTAGAACCATTGAGACTGCCGTTTTGCGTTGGAACGGGAATGGACACTGAAACGTACGTTAATACTTTTAAACATAGCGACAATCTAATTGTCACATGTCTGTACAGTTGATAAAACTTCCCACTCAATTGATAAATTGTCTTGTTTTCATTTTCAGACGTGACGTCCATTGTATGGGCATGCCAGAGGAGCACGAGGAATACGTGCGGACACCGAAAAGTGCCAGATGCCTACATTGCAGGTCGCTCAGAAAGAGGCTGCAGAGTAAGCCGCGCAGGAATTTGGTACCGAAGCTTACAGCCGTTAAAGCTGCTGCAAAATCAGCCCGGAGGAAATATCTTTGTCCGAAACGCAAGGTAATACTTTTTTTTTAAACAAAATTAGCGTTTTTGAATAACTGAAATGTTGCATTTTTAAAAAGTGTTTCAGTACTGATATGTAAGAGATATCCCCTTGAATTTCAGTTGTCCGCGTTCCGAAATTAGCGTTCCGCGCACTGTTCTATTTACTGACAAATAAGTAAAAGTACAGATAAATTTTCGATTTCTCTGCATGTTTCGACTCCACTTCTTACGGTTGTGAACCTTCCCGTCGTTTCATCTTTTAAGATTTTCATTGTATGATGTTGGTTATATCATTTGCTTGTTATGAACGAGTGGCAAAATAATTGTTTGCTGCACAGAACGAGAAGCTTCTTGCTGATGTATCAGAACTTCATAGGCAGTGCGCCGAAAGTAAAGCTAACTGTGTAGACGAAGCAATTTCGACACTTCCTGGAAATCAGCGGGAAGCAGTCTTGGCCTGCCTTGCAGCTTCGAAAGTCGCATCAAACGGTGGGCACAGGTATACCATTCAATGGATATACGAGTGTCTATTGATGCGAATCAGAAGTTCCCGGCTGTATGATCATGTGCGTGATCCAAAGATTTTGCCGCTTCCCTCTAAAAAAACGTTAAGCCGGTCTGACATTTAAATACTGTTAGTCATCGAGCGATGTACGATATTAAACTTCAATTGAGACTATATCACCTCATTTACGTGTGATTCATATCAGGTATATCCAGAAGATCAGTAGCTCCACGTACGGCTCCCAGCAAGCTATTTTCGAGTGCTTGAGGAAGAAGGGGTCTCGAATGGACAGTGCTTCGAAGCGAGGTATTAAACTAAAATTAGAATTAATTTCGTACGTGTCAAAATTGTCTGTTTGTATTATGGAGACGTTAAAAGGACCTTCTTTTCTTTCTATACTATGCTTATGCCTACTTGTTGATACAACATTGTATATTGTAGGAACTCTTTCAATAGACGAAATGAAACGGAGCGAGGGCGTTTCTTTCGATCCCCGAACTCTAAAATTTGGCGGTTTCGTCGATTTAGGAGAGTATACACCTGAGACTCAGAAAACCAGTCGAGCAGATCACGCACTGGTCTTCATGTTTCAGCCGTTTCGTGGCACTTGGGTGCAAGTTCGTTGTCCGCACATTCGTACGGCCAATTTATCCCCTAATTTTCCCCGGAACGATCCTCCGGTCGATTCCATGGCGCGTTCGGCGCACGTGGGCGCGCTCGGCTCTCGTCGGCCGCGCTCGACCCCCCCCCCCCTCGGCCGCTCGCGACGACCGATGGTCGCGCGTAGTTCGCGAAGCATCCGAGGGTCAGCGCCGTGTTCCGCGCGTTCCCGTAACCGCCCGTGGCTTCGTTCGGGCATATAACCCGACGACCAGCTACGATCAATGTTGGAAAAAAACCAGACGCGTTCGCAGCTCGTGCACGCGTCGGAGAGTGTCGCAGACCCGTTACCTCTCTATATCCGCCCTAAGAGTCGCAGTTCGTGAACTCACATATCCATAGGACATAATTTTTCCTTTTAACGCCGACCGGTGTCAAAGGAAAAAAAAATCTCCGGATATTCTTTCTCTTTTTACGCCGACCGGTGTTGAAGAGAAAGCTCCTAAAGAAAAAAAACTAATCCTTACACCTTTGTAAATTATACACCTTTGTAAATTGTACTCCTTTGTTTCCAATTATTAAAATACCTTATCCATAAAAAGAAAAAAAAAGTAATTGAGTAAAATAAAACCCCCTTCCCTATGCCGAAAAATCCTCGAAACCCGGCCCACATTCGGAGACAACTCCAGAGGAAGGCTGCCGGGCTTCCTTACACCCCGATCTCCACGTGCACCCGACATCGCCCGGATCCTCGCCTACCTCTAGTTCCCGTCGAGGAGGACAGCTACGAGTCACATTTCCAGTGGGCTCAACGTACCTTCCTCCACGACGAGGAACTCCCTCCACTATCACAGTTCCTAGAACCCCTTCGCTCTATCCCCCGGACAGCACCTGCAGACCCACGAATTCGCCCACCCGTGGACACGGAGAGGCCGGAGGAAGCCGTCATCGGCGGTGACGAGGAAAACCTCCCACCGATGCTTGGTTCCCCTCCTCCCTCCCCGTTTCCCTCGGACGCCGAATTCGAGGAGCTCTACGAGGCCCTGGCCCGGGAGGTAGAGAGACCAATCCCCTCCGCCTCCCGCCGCGCCGCAAAAGCCGTCGCGGAGTACATTCCTACCCGTATCCCTACTCGCCCCCGTCCAACGCCTACCAACCCACGAGGTAGACAACCCCTCTTGGAACTCCCCCCCTCGGCGTAAAACCGCCCTCTCCTTCCCCTATCCCCTATCCTCAAATTACCCCCTACCTTATTTACTGTTTTTCAGTCTCCCACCGACTTCTAAGGCCTCGCCAGCGGAAGCGGCATTTTTGCGAACGCGGTCCTTTTCAGGACCCATAAAAAAACTCAAACAGAACTTTACAGGTCATCGCCGGAGCTTCGTTGTACCTTCTCCACCCGCCCCTCGGCGTGGCTCCAGAGAGAAGTATTCGACAAGTTTTGGGGTTCTTTCTCACTAAAGCTTCCGTCCCGGGTTCCGTGCTGCATAAGCTGACGTTGGAGTGCTTGATTTTGCTCTCCAACCCTGGTTTTCACGTGGACGCTGTGCCGTTTGGAAGCTATTGAACGTAAGCGAGGAAAACATCCGTGCTCCACACCCCTGCGATGAAAGCAGAAGATTGTGGATGATATCTGACTTTCCTCATTTAATCAAATGCACACGAACCGCCATCATGCGCCTCGAATCCTTTCCGGTTAAGTATATTTAGGTGTTTTTGTTCATTACAAAAAAATGCTAAAATTAGTATTCGTGTTTTCTGTGCAGACACCGGACGGAGTCGTCATGAAAGACCACTGGAAGGCGCTATTACGGTGTGAACATTTCTCAAAGCCTAACTTGAAGGTGGCGTACAAGCTTACTCCTCAGCACATCAATCCAAAAGGATACCAAGTGATGAACGTGCAACTCGCTTTCGAGGTTAACTCCTATAAAAAAATGTTATCGAAACAAATAAATGCATGGAGAAAGTATATGTGTGACTCAGCTCCTATGAATGCGTAAATAATGGTTGTACAGTAATTTGTGTAGTACAGTTACGGTAACCATGTGAGAAACTTTAAAAAATCAACATTTACTGACTTTTATTGAAATTCGAGATAACTATTATTAATTAGATAAATTGGAGTAACAAGATATGTAATGTTATGAATTTAAAATATTGTATTACCACATTTTCAGTTATTTTCGCATCCGGTACGAGCTGCGATGCAAATTTATGAAAAGACTGAGCCGGCTTTGGCTGATTCCGCCAGCACTCGGGCTTCCACGGAGCGGATCGACAATGTAATCACCGCGATGATGGCTCGCGCTCCTGTATCGGCTCTCCGTCCATCAGAACATTGTTAGAACAAGACGGTATGACAACACTCTTTAATTTCATTACGTATTATAAACCGTCCTCCTTTGTTGGAAAGAAGTAGCCGTAAGATCCGTGGTAAAATTATTATTGTGAATCGAGTACAAGAATTTTCGTTTATGGCTGCGCTAAACGTGGAGCAGTACTTCTCAAACTCAAAAAATATAACATTTTCAGTTGTGTTATAATCAAGTGTGTTTGATGATTTTGTTCTATTCTTAGCGAACAACCAACGACATTGAAAGGGGTTTAGAATACAAGACGTGCATGATGTCTCTTATCATTCTCAATTTAAAATTTTCGTGGCTTCGCTTCGTGTTGGCGACATCGTTGATAATGAATCTAATTTCTCAAGTAACGGTTCAATAGTGGGAACACTGATTTGCTGAAGGTCGAAATGTTTCCGATGCATATCATATTTTTTTAAATTGTTTTTAGCTCTTGACAGGTTTACTGGTAAACTTTGAGAACGCCAACCTTAGATGTTTAACGTTTTTTTTTCTGGTTTCTTTCAGCTGTCCACGTTGGATGTTCCACCGTTGTTTCTGGTCTCTTCGCATCATTGGAATCTTGGACATCAAACATTTTTTTCAGGTTTTGCCGTTCAATTTTCAGATGAGATGATCGATCTCGTGTACTTACTGCTTATTCAAAGTCACTAGGGGATGCCTTAGCCGGTATTCGTGGAACCATCATGGTTATGAACAGTAAGAGGAATATATAAGACGACGGTGAAGATCGAGTTCCTCCGCACGGTTCTTCCTCGCGGTTCTTCGTCTTGGTCCTTCCTCTTGGTTGTGTTTTCATATTTTCTGTTGGCATGATCGATTTATATTTCCACTATCTTGCCATTCCGGCAGACTTTTAACATTATCCCATACATATTTTGTTGAAAAGTACTTGAATGCAGATTAAAACTCACATTGTATGCGAAACAAACATACTAAGCGTTTGAATATTCCGCTTTTAGCAGTCAGAGATGATTGTTTTATATTCGTTTTGTAATTTCCTTCACTTTTTATGTTTGCTAATAGCCTCCCTGCTTCGTTCTTGAAACCCAAACAGGCGATTGAAAGCTTTCTCGCGTACCTGAAAGAATGGGAATCTTCGATAGGAATGAAGAAAATCCCTATTTCTCAGGGTTTGTGGACGGGCTTAAAAGTCACCTTAAGAGCGACTCTGGAAATTGTGGAGATGCTTCAGAAAGAGTCCAATTATGAATACCTTGTGACAGCACGTCTGAATCAAGATGCGTTGGAGGTAGGACGTATGCTTGAATATGATTTCTTATTATTTACCCTATTTCATCCCGAATAACCTCATAACAATAACACGCGAAGAGTGAGTCATGTAGGATACTAATTCGTATGTATAACTCTTTCCTTACAGCGGTTCTTCGGAATGATGCGTAGTGCAGGTGGCAGCAAAGAACATCCCGACCCACAATTGTTTGCTCAGGTGTTCAGGCTGCTGTGCAGCTACTCGCTCGTCAAGCCTCCTCGTGGAAGTAACGTCGATGGCTGCGAATTACTGGAAACGTTAATGCAGACGCCAGATTCGTTGAGTGCTTCAAAAAAGCCTCGCGCAGAGTGGCTGAAATCAATCGACGTCATGCTGGAAGGAGCCGGTGGTGAAGAGGATGCCACTGAAAGTTCTCAACACGATCACGATTACGATACTTCTTCCTCTCTTCAGTTTAGTTCATGGAATAACGGTTCACAGGATCACACTTACGATGTGGCGCAAACCAGCAAAGAGGTGCAATCATATATGGCGGGATATGTTGCACGGAAAATGATGGAAAAATTGAAATGCCTGGATTGTATGAAAGCTTTGATTGGCGATGACACGGAAGAAGAGTGGAATGAAGCAATCCTTGTCTTGGAAAAATATGGAGGGTTGATTCGGCCCAGCTGTGCGTTATTCCGACTAACTGAAGTGCTAAAAAAAGCGGTACTCGATGTCCTTGGAAAGAATGGAGTCCGAATAGATACAGTCCACCAAATTCTGCGGAGAATCGGTGAAGTGCACAGAAAACCCATTGTTGAGTGCGATGAACATGGGCTTCAGACAATGAACACGATAATCGACTTTTACGTCATCATGCGAAGCAATTTTATAACCAAATCCTTCAACAGAAACGAGAACGAAAAGAGAATGAAGTCGAAAAATCAGCGGAAAAATTCGAAACTCATCTAGACTTGTTCTTCAATTATCGCACACCTTATGCAATCGAGTCACAACATCAATCATATTTCCAGTATTTCTCCCGAATATATTTCCAACAAGATCAAAGTTTGTGAAAAAAAAATCCGCTAGTCTCAGTTCCGGCATGAAAATGATGTCAGCGAGTCAGCCGACAACCGCCTTACATCGCGAATCAACAGCACTGGCTGGTAGTGCGCCTACTACCTGCAGCACTCGTATCACTGGTACCGAACCCGTTGACGTAAGATCAAAACAAAAAAAAAAAATAATTTTGAAATAGTATAACCGATCTTTATTCGGTAATTGTAGCGCGTTTATTCAACTTAACACTACATATACACTTATGTGCTTGCTTGGAAACCGTTGAACGATTATACAAGTTGTGAATAGGTGATGAATTGCATGCCATTTGGATGCATACGATAATTGTTAAATGTGAAAAAACTTTCGCAGCCCACAATTAATTCATTTATTTTTTTATTGTTTAAATATATATAATTCTTCAACAGCTGTCGCAGGGTGTAAATGACGGATCGTCGGGCTCTTTCAGTACACATCGGAGAACAAAATCAGGCCCCCAACAATTGAACACAACAATGATTTTGCCGTCTGAAGCACTAGCAGACGCCTCGTATCCTTCGAGTCGACCACCGATCTTTCGCCACTGAGACATCCACTCGGAGGACGTCATAGTAGCAGCATTGATCCCGACGGTCCTGTACACGCAACTCCTCTGGGAACGATGCCACCACCGTATACGCAACCGTCATGCATCCACGAAACCTCCTCGTCTACTGTAAATAACGTAAGCTTTACCGCAGTTAGGACAGAGTTGGGGAATACCCCTCTCGTATTTGTGGAACGAGCGTGTTAATTTTTCGTTGGTGAAACAAATTTGTCTTCTTTTCTCAATCGAGACAGAGTACTTACTTATTGATGGAATTTTTTTTAACTGTAGAATAATTTGGCATCGAGACCCTACCCCGTCTCTTGATTTGAACATATACTAATAAAAATAGTCGTAAATGACAACTCGATGTCAACGAGCATTCTATCGTTTTTCATTTGTCAAAGATGTTGTTTGTCAATTTATTGTCATGTATATTTTATTTCTTGTTTTTCATTTATTATTAGTAGAAAAATATGACACAACGCGCAGTAAATTTAAAGCTCGAAAAATAAAAAATTTATGGACTTTGACAGATTTGACGTGCATATCATCATTAAATGAATTGTATAAACTCTTTGGCAATTAAATAATGTGGAGCCCACCCAGGTCGCAATTGTATCCAATAATACTTTTCACGGCAGACAATGCGTGTCACTAATCGTTTGAGTTTGAAAATTTCTTAATTGATGCTCAACTGGTGCAGTTTGTGGAAGGGGCGATCAGGTGTATATATAACACATATTTGCAAGTTTGTCTCATAATTATTATTCGATCCATCTATGAAATGATTTCGTAAAGGCTCGAGCGGGGGGTGACATATAAAATTAATAGAGATTGGAAGATGCAACATTGCACACATATTATCGTATATATACGTCACTGACTTTGTGATATACAGTTGGAGGATTAATCATAAAGTATCATGGAGCATTATACGTTGAATCTCAAGTTGTTTCAAAACGAGTTGTGTGATAAATAAAATGAAATGAAATATCAAGAATACGTTATTTTTCAAGTCTCCAAGCGCTTGCTCTATAAAAATAAAACAAAAATATATTTCGAGTGTAAAAAAAGCAAAAAGGAGTACTTTGAAACCTTCATTTTCTCGTTTGCTGCAGAATTAACAGAAATCAGAACATGGCAAAGAAAAACGTTGCACTGCCCCAGGCAGGACGTTTTAAGTTGGTATTTTTATACAAATACAAAATAATGTACAGAAAAATCGACTGAATTGAAGTTTCAATGAAAATATTGAATCGTTTTCTTGTTCTTGTGTATTGTAGGCTACTCCCAAGAATTGCGAATGGAGGAATAACTGGAATAATTGGAGTGTCAGTGGAATTTCCACTGGTTTTAGTAAAGACTAGATTACAAAATCAAGTTGTAGAACCCACGGAAGAAAAGATGTATTCCTCTATGTGAGTAAAAAAAATCGGATTATCTTTACCAAGAATACAAAAATTCATTTATCTACTTTCAGGCTCGATTGTTCCACGAAAAATTACAAGTCTGAAGAATATCTTGGAATGTGCAAAGGTTCGGCGGTAAATATACCGTTGATAATACTTGAAAAAGCGATTAAACTAGCATTACTTGCCAAATGGTCCAGGGTGAGAGATGTACATTGGAAAATTGATCTCTATGTCGCATTTCCTGCCATCATTTTTTTTTTTAGAAAATAAACAAATATTTTCCAGTCTCGTTAGTTCGATCTCAATGAAAGAAAAACAATTTTTCCCCAATTTCTCGCTCTCTCAGAATTTTTTATTGATATTTCGAATCATCAGGATTTTCTCTATTGTCGACCGACTGCGAAATGAAAAGGAGTGAAAAATTATTTTTTTTGTACACCACTTTCTTTATTACAATAACCGAAATGACAAGTGGTTCATTTTCTGTAGCATTTTAATATCGAGATATATTTACTGGTCATTCGGAATCTTGATTATGAAAATTTTTATGTGGATCTTGTACTGCACACGATAAGTTTTCTTAATTTCTTACCACAAAAGACCCGCGCGAAAATCCGCGTTTTTTCAGTAATTTCCGAATTTTTATATCGACTTTTACTCTCATCTTATCATATCTGTCCAATAAATCATCACCCCCTCGTCCCTTTCTCCGATCGAATTTGTCACTTTTATTCACATTTTGGCTTCTGATTCAGCCAACCGTTGCCTCTTGGATGTAAAATGCTCCCTGGAGGCTCAGCTGGTGGTTGCCAAATGGTTATTACGACTCCTATGGGATTGCTGAAAATTCAGAGGCAGGACTCACCATCCTTTCTTCCAAATCAATTGCAAATTGCAATTTTATGGTATAGAATTACACACTCATACTTATAAATAATTTTTTAAGTTTCTGAATATTCTTCGACCTACAGGTCGATTCACCGAGAGTGGATCTCCCATCGGCCAATGCAGTCCAAAAGGAAGACTCAAATTGTATAACACCGACAGCCGAAGAAGCATGCCTCATGCACGGTTCTCTCTGCCGCTTCGGCGTCGAGGTGCTTAATGATACGGATGACTTCGCCCCCCTGTGAAACTCAACTCGTTTGGAAACTGGGCCTTCTACGGATACAGCAACGCTTCCGTGATGTCCTCCTCATTTTGTCATCATCGTTTTCTTTTTTATTGCATGATATTTGCAAACTTGCGCTATACTAACATTTAGTTTTCTTTTCTTTTCGCGATCGTTCAGTCATATTTTTCGTTTATTATCAAACACAAAAACGATACGTTTTCCGGAGTGGACGGAGCTAATGTACGGAACTCTAGTTGCAGAAAGTGAGATAATGAGAATGAAAAATGTAAGATTGTTGCATCGCTGGAACAAAATGCACAGAGTCACATTGAGCTTCAATGTATGACGTACTGCAGGATTTGCATTGTAATCCATTTTTATTGTTCCAATAATGTCTAGAGCGATGCTGGAAGCGTTCACGCGTGCGATTAACAACGGCAAACAGACGTGTTACAATGAAAAGTAATCAATATAATTTTGAATAATAAATTTCAATTTGGTTCACTGAGGCGAAGAAACGGAAATTGGTGTTCTTGCCGCCGTGCATCGAGACCCTTGTGCGAGCTCTCGTCAAATTGCGAGGGAATATGGCGTAAGCCAAAGAAGTATTCTACGTGTTCTACATCGTTATAAATATCATCCTTACCACATTAGTCTCCACCAGGAATTAAATGGTACGAATTTCGTGAATCGCACTGAATTCTGCCGATGGGCTCAACGCCAGATTCAAAGAGATGACTCATTTATTAATCGGATTTTATTTACTGATGAGGCGACATTTACGAATCATGGAAATATTAACTTTCATAACATGCATTTGTGGTCAACTGAAAATCCCCATTGGCTGCGGCAAGTTGCACACCATAGACCGTGGTAGGCTAATGGATGGTGTGGGATTATTGGGGATTGAATCATATCGACATCGAGACGTCGATCATTTCAGAGATATTCAAGGTGGCAACAGTAGTGCCTCACCCTGTATATGCATGCCGCTCACATGACTACAAGCGCCTCAGTGCGGCAATGACATTTAGCGAACGGCATTTTGTAGCGGTCGTCGATAAGGTAGCGCGCATTGCAAGCAACTTACCTAGCGCACATCGAGTCGCCTCTCTTGCTACCCGACAACCACAGAGTCTAGGTAGCGTGGGAATGACGTCACTTCTGTCTGGTCCGGCAAGGCAACGTGACGATCTCGGTTAAGGAATTGTATTCCGAAATTTAATCATTTCGAACTGGACAAATAAAAGTCAATCGTAAATACTAGGGTAAAGTGCGAGTTACCTATTTATTCCTGCACCCGATTCCCACAATATATCTACCACCGTCAGCCCCCTGGCCTGTATGTACGAAGTTCTTTCAAGCGGTCGCAAAGGTGTAGTGCTCAGTTTCGCCGCAGGCATCGCTAGTGTTCTTGGGAAACGATAATATATAGTATTATAAAACTGAATAAGGTCCGAGCTCCGCCTCAACGACCAATCCCAAAACTGGGGTGATCGTGTTTCTCTCTCGTACTCACTTGGAACAGTCATGGTGCGTTCTCTCTTGCACACCCGAACCATAATACACACAAGTGGGGATTCCTTTCATTATAATGTATAATAATAGTGTGTACATATATATAATAAATAAAATATAAATAATATTAATAAAACCCATATTAATGAAACAACTCGTGTTGTTTTATTCACATGGGCTTACTATATAATAAGTACAACACGAGTAATTTAGCAGTAAATTTTGAAATACTCCCGGCTCCTTCTTTGCCGTTGCCGTCGCAAATAAATAATTAAATTCGCTGAAAACGAATTCGCTCGCGAAGGTTTTAAATAGCTGCTGTGCTGGTGTACACGACAGATATATTTGTGTTTGACAGGCGCAAACAATTTTGCCGCCATAACACGGTCAGTTTCATCTTATGCAGTTTTGTATTACTATATATTATCGTTTCCCAAGAACACTAGCGACGCCTGTGGCGGAACTAAGTACTACACCTCTGCCAGGGAGACTAAAGGTAAGGAGTGGACCAGGGGGGTGACACTGGGATAAATTCTCTTAAGACGGAATGACACCCGACGCGAAACTTCGATGCGGCCCCGGCTTCCGACCAGTAGGGCAGAACTTAATCGAGCTTCTGCGCCCCACCGACGGATGTCACCGCGCGCGTTCGTCGCCGCGCGCGCGGAGACATTGCGTCTCGCCTTCCACGGGCCTCGACACGCTACGCAACGCATGTGTGCGTGCGTGTCGGTGCGCGTCTACACCACGGTGTGGAGAGATGTTATTGGCGCTGCCACGGGCCTCGATGCGCGTCGTCTGCAGACCACGAGGCGAGCGCCGCGCGCGGAATTCTCGTGAACTGAGCACGTCGAAGTTCGGGCGACATTTGCTCGCAATTATCAACAATTACACGACAAATCTAGATTACCACTTTTCTCCTACGATATGCAACGAAGTGCAGTGATTGAGAGCTCAAATTGTTCGTTTTTTATGTGGCTACCCGGTCTAGCTTTTCTCTAAGTCTTGACATTAGCCGAACATCTGATTTTTTATCTTTTCGGTCTCGAGTTCCGCATGATAAGCCAATCTACGTTTTTTTTCTCAAATTCAAAAAATTTGAAGGGGCTGGAAGCTGTTCCTCTATCTATTTGACGTCGTTTGGCAAAATTTCGACGGGATCTGAAGAGCCGTTTCAGAGATTTTTGGGTATCTATAATTCTGTTCTACCATACCGACCGCGATGAGGTGTCATTCCGTCTTAACAGTACGTGTCCCCGTATTGTCGCCACGTAACTAGCCCACCATGCGGCGCTAGTAGTCACCCGCATGACCCTCACTCCGCAAAGCACCTCTTCGTCTTATTTCGTTATTTTTTTCGACATTTGTTCTCGACCTGTCATTGTTCTCGAACAAAAAAGGTCGTAGTGTGGTACAATCGTAATTATTTTATCACATAGTGATAAAATAATAAACAATTTTAGTGTAGCGGTAAAATAAAAAACAACTTTTGTGGTTTTTGTGCTCATATTTGAGAATGCCTGCGTGCGTGGGGCTTGGCTGCAAGTCAGGTTATCAATCAAGCAAGGAAGAATCGCATTTTTTCAACGTACCAAAAGATCCAGAAGCCCTGGAGTTATGGAGAAAAGCAATCGGAGCCACAGACAAATCTATTAAGTCTGGTCAATCAGTGTGCGACAAGCATTTTCGGGAAAACGAAATATTGTGGAAACGGGAACTGCGAGGCCCCGACAGTGCTGTAATTGGTGTGGTGAGTAGTGTAATTGAGATGCAAATTATTTTTTTTCACACATTTTCAATTATAATGCTTTTTATTTTCTTATAATTTATTATAATGTTATTATTATTATTGTATTATGTTAAAGTAATATATTTATTATAATTTCCTGTCACCGTACAAGATCCCTCGGCTGGTGAAAGGTTCGACGCCATCGATATTTGCTCGGATGGAATGTGCGACGAAGCCCGGATCATCGGTCGTACTGGAAAATGTGCTATATCCGGGAAGAGATTCTGCAGAAGCCATGGATTGCAGCAATATTCAATCATTCGACGCTGTCTCTGAAATATCGGAAAGTGAAGAGAAAAAGACACCTGTAGACTGTACAAGCGCTGTGTCAATGGAGAGCGCTGTGCCAACAGAGAGCATTGTGCCAACGGAGAGCGCTGTGCCAACGGAGAGTGATGTACCAACAGAGTCGCATGGTGAAAATTCTCATGAACCGATGGTGCCACTTACAATCGAAGAATTTATCGAATTAAATCAATCGCCAGTACCTGGATGGGCTAAACAAAACATAAGGCTTGACGCTGTTTTGGTGAAGCGAATTATGAATACGGTCACGTGCCTCGCATGTAAAGATTCATTACTAACAACAGAAAGTAATATTACTCTTCCCAAGGCATGTATCACAGATTCTCTACTAAAAGATCCATGGATACACCCAAATGAACACTTGTACCAGTTCGTGATTTTTTTAGAAGAGCGATTTGTGGCTCATCGCAATTCAACACGTGTTTTCAAGTCTATATTGGACGACGTATATAACTATGAAAAGCTCTCTTTTCCGTGTATAGAACACGCCGATAGTGTTCTTTTACACATAATACAGTATTACGTATTGATGCGGATGCAGCAATATTCTGCACGTCTCAACGCAGAACAAAAAAAAAGCAATCTCGACAAGAAAAAATCGCAAGACATTGTACAACGTGACTAATGCATTATTTAAAAAAATATTAATGTTATCTGTTTATTTCGTTCAATAAATATTTTTAAATACATAATATTGCAACAAGTGTAAATATTGCATCCCTTCCTATATACACATATACTTTTAAAATCTATTCCAAACAATGAATTTTCCAGACGCGTCGAATGCAAATTATGCAGATGCTGCGCGACTGAAGTGGGGGTCATGCGGGTGACTACTAGCGCCGCATGGTGGGTTAGTTTACGTGGCGACAATAACGAGACACGGTAGACCCAGCAGTGTCACCCCCCTGGAGTGGACACAGCATAGGCCCATACGTAGTTCCAGCGTCTTAAAAAATCCGACTTGCAATAGTTCCAGTTCGTGCCACTAGCAGCTCTCCTGACGATAACGTCTCAAATAATTATAATAGTCCAAACTCAACGCATGCGCACAAATAATAAAAGAATTTGATTTCGATGTGTCTTTGTGGTCCGCTTTGACGCTCATTTTTAATAATGTGTTTTGTAATATTGAGAAAATCTACACGAAATTGTTTTCTTCGAAGCCCAAGGTAAGATTATTTTCAATATTCCTCCCAATCAATCGTCATTAGGGTTAGCCTTCAGTTTCTTTTTTCTTGCATGTGGTTCAGTTAATGCGAAACATAACCTTTACGCTTCATTCTCCTTGGAGTAATAAGCATAAAATAGAGCATCATTTATTAGTTATTTTCCTTGCAAATACAACCGCAATTTTTTGACAAGTTCCTTTTTTCCAGTGGGCCCTGACACTGCCCCTTGAGCGCAACTACTTCAGAAACGTCGACGTCGACGTCTGCCTCCACTTCGTCCGCCTCATTATCATTGCATGGAAAACGTCGTCGTGACACACGCATTTCTTCTGTTTTTGTCTCAATTCTAATTAATTTTGGAGATTGATAATTATTGGATTTCCTTTCGGTCGGTTATATTCCGCGAGCAAGACGCTTTCGCAGATCGTGGCAGTGATTCTTCCAGCAGTACTTTTTTCCGTTGGTCCCATCTCTATTGCGTATTTCATTTGGCTGCTGATTTCTTTATTTCAATTGTCGAATCTCGCCGAGACGCTCCGAATGATACAAAAAATCGTACTGGTCACACGGACCGCAGCTATAAAACGACCGGCCGATGCGATCGAGCTCCAAACGAGTCACCAGGAAATTTGAGCCGAGTGATCGGCAATGAAATATATAAATTACTTTTTATTTTCTTCTCATGACGGACAGGTATATTCATTACAGCTAGAAATAATAATAATAATAATAATAATAATAATAATAATAATAATAATGAAGACAAAAGAAAAAAAAGAAGAGTATGAAATATGATCAATACTGTCCGTTCTGTTGTGTGCTCACAATAATCATGCACAAGAAATGCTAGTAACGGGTCGGTTTATCTTCAAGCCTTTTTTATTTATTATTGTGATGAGAATAGAATAAAAAAATACGAGACACTTGAAAAATGGTCCTTTTTGTATTGTTTTTTCTGTACTTATGTGTCAGTGTTTGGGTCGCAAGCCTCGATGGTTTGTAACAACGCCGAACTATCTCATTCTCCGCGAACGTAAAGTTTGCCAAAGAGTGTAGCAACTTCGATTCTGCATTTTCTTCGAGCTGTTCTCTCTTCCGTTGGTTCCATTTTCATTGGGTATGTTTTCTGTTTTGTTCACGTCAATTCTGATTAATTCTGATTCATGATATTATTTATCAATTGAATCGTTGAAAGATATGAGAAACGTGCATATGCGTATATGAGAAATAAATATAAAAATTAAAAATTCAACCTCGCTGTTTATCGTTCAAAGGCGTTTTCGATTTATTATTGTATTTTTACGATGTAGGTGAAAAATAGAGTACAGAATTCATGGATATAATAATTGTATAAAGGGGAAAAAGCTTGTAAGAAAAAACAAGATTTGAACCCCAGTATCGTCGTGTATTATCCTACCGCGTTACCCGCGCGCGTGCTATAATAAGATGTAGGTTTCCATTATTTAAGTTGTGGCTACGCTTGGGGTTCATATTCGGTTTGGCGGTTTATTTAGTTGGTTCACCGCTTAATTTAATTAATAATTAGTTGCTATTATGAGCTTGAAACAATAAGAAAGCGAAATAGGAGAGGTAGATGCAACAGTTGGGTCCCCCACATCGAATGTGCTGTCACAGCACCGAGAGCACTCCAAGAGCATGAAGCGAGTAGGCGAAGCTAATCGATCGGACACATACGATCGCAGCGCCTCCTTAATAGCTGCGTTTTTGCGGTCGTTTCGTAAACACTGTGTGTCCACTCCTTACCTCTAGTCTCACTGACCTCTGCGACCGATTGACAGAACTGTTTGAGTAGGGAGTGTCGACTCCGTCTCTCTAGTCTCCTTGGGCTGACGCAACGCGGGGCGGGGGGAGTTGGAGCAGAGGGTTCGAGTTGGTTGATCCATATCGCTGAGAGATACGAAGCGATCGGATCACACGTATGTATGAGAGAGAGCGAGCATGAGAGGTGGAACGACCGCATCGCCAAGAACGTCTTCGAGCGTCTCATGTCCGTCTCACGTACGTCTTACGAACGTCTCAAGAACGTGTTCGAACGTCTCGCGAACGTCTTCGACCGTCTTACGAACGTCTCACGTACGTCTCATGAACGTCGTTGAACGTCTCATGAACGTCTTCGAACGTCTTCGAACGTCTTCGAACGTCTTCGAACGTCCCATGAACATCCTGGAACGTCTCACGAACGTCTTCGAATGTCTCACGAACGTCTTCGAACGTCTCACGTACGTCTCCCAAACGTCTCACGAACGTCTTCTAGCATCTCACGAACGTCTTCGAACACCTCACGAACGTCTTTGAACATCTCGCGAACGTCTTCGAACGTCTCATGAACGCCTCGCTACCATCTCTTCAAGGTCTCACGACCATCTCTCGAACATCTCCTGAACGTCCGACGAATGTCTCTCGAACGCCTCACGAACATCTTCGAACGTCTCTTGAACATTTATCGAATATCTACCAATGAATGCCTTCGAACATCATCCAGCGATGGTGTGAATTGATTTCCCATCATTTTCAAAACGAATTTCTTTTACATTTGAGAGCAATATTTTATACAGTTCTGTAATCCGATAACAAATGATGTAACAAAGGAAGGGGCGAGGAAAATAAAAAATCATATTATTGCATTTCGTTTATTTGCACGAATCTGTATGATTCAACCACAAATTAAACATTTTAAATACATTTTGTAAGGCACAGATTTTTTTATGCGTTTCGCAACGTAGAGTAGACCTCACATCCAATTTACTTAAGGTATGCAGATCGCCAAATTCCACATCCAATGTTCCAATAACGAGATCATTTTTCATATTTAATATATCAGCTAGCCATTCTTGTTTTTCATTACCGTTAACATATACGATAGGACACATGTCGTCTTCCGTTGGATCCATAACTGCAGCGGTTATGAAACCTAGAGCTATGCTGTATGGAACGTTTCCATAAGCTCACTTTAGACCATGATGATTCCGAATCAGCTATGACGCTTTATATCTCTCAGATATTGTGAGAAGTCTCCATGGTATGGGACTCGCGAAAATGTAATGAGAGAGTACACATTCCGCTCTCAGAATCGCTCCTTTCTTCACGACAACGTTTCTCCCAACAATGAATCCTTGTAGATCGACAAACGTAGGTACAGTCATAACGAAGATGTATTGGCTCGACCAAATCGATAGCAATATCAGTTGATGACTGATGTCAATATTTAAGAAACTCATGTTTAAATTATTTATTCATTGAGCGTGGCGGGGGGGGGGGGGGGGAGTTGGTGGTACTTGCTGATCTATACAATTTTACCAACCATGTTGGTCAATGGACAATATTCAACAACGCGATCGTGCAAGATCAAACAATACGCAGTAGTATTTGGTGGCAAATCTTCCTTACATTCAAACTCTATTCGCACATCCAAGGTAGCATTTTTCACAGACTCGTTCTGGCGCGAGCAATCTATAACCGTGAGAGGGCCATTATATTGAAACTTTGCGATAGTGAGCAAAGAATTATTACTATTACAACTGTAATAAGATTTACGCCATCGAGAGTACATATTGAACAAAATGGTAAATCTGTTTTTGTCAAAGTCCAAATTCAAATCATCGTAAGGATAGGATTTTGAGCTGAGATAAAGTTTAACATTGGCGAGTTTGCAGTCGTCGAATGATTTAATGTCCTTTGCCAGAGAATGTTTTTATCAATATGCAGCGCAAATATTACATATATTGATTTCTCTTGCTGGGAGGTAGCTTTTACGGGCCATGAATGTTTCGTTGTGCTTTGAAGCAGTGGATACTCGTATACATCCCAAGACTGAAACCCCATATTGAAGTATCGCCCACTTTTCAATGATCGAAGTAATGACAATTCAGTTATCTCATTTAATATTACGTGGGGCATACGCCATTGTATCTTGAGCAATTCAGCTTCTACCTCTACTAATGGATGATGACTGAATACGCAATTGTTATCATTGGGTGCACGTATCAGAATTAGCTCATGACGAGCATTGATAACTCCGCGCTTGTAATCTTCGCAGAATCCTAGCAATATGTTGAGAGGTACACAGAAATTGAAGTATTTCCCCCCATCATTATGTGTCACATCCCAAGCAGAATATTTCAAAGTATGACTCCTCTCAGGACTTACAGAGATGTAGTTTTTAATCGTGGTTGTTATTCCAACGTTTCGATTGCGATCAATCTCCACACCATTGAGCTCATAACGAACTTCATCAAACATGAATGCAACACAATTGTTTCCCAATACTACTATTGCTTGATCGTCAGGTTTTTTAAGCACCGTGAACTTTCCCTCAACGTAGAGAAAACTTTCAGATGGTAGGGTGTACAAGCCTTGAAGTTGTATAGGAATTCGTATTTCATCGCTGTGTCTAAACGTTGAGTTGGCATACGGATTGTACGTATCCCTAGCAAATTGGGTGCCTATCAATTCACTATAAAAATGCCTAAGGCATTTTGGTAGGCATATTAGGTCAAAAAGTACCGGTGAGTGCCGATAAATGACCAACGTTAAATTGTACGGGCGCACAGAGAATGCCTTTCAAATGCCCGCTGGAAAGCCTATCACAATATTGATGCGAATGCTTGTCGAATGCCTATCAAAATGCTGGTGTCGATGCCTTTTGGAATATCGGCCAGAATTCCTTTCGAAATACTGACAAGCATGCCGGTAAGTGACGATGTGCATGACATCGAGGCCATAAGCCTATTCTCTAATGCGTAACGACAACTTTCGTTATCATTATGGCAGCCAATAAGAGACTCCCTTTCTTCTGTGTCAAGCAATATGGCTGCCCATTCAAATTTACCAAGAAAAATTAGTATAACCGGAAAAATGTTTGCAGCGTTCATATCGCTAAAAAAATCCTATTTTCGCATAAAATAATGATTAAAAACATGCAAGTTCCCATTGTGATCACGGCTTTCTTTATTTGATGAGGGACGCGCGCATCGATAGATCTAGACGCTGTGGTCACGTCGTTGCCGCTAGCAGCGGGCAAATGGGCAAGAGGGATCGATCGACATTCAGAGCGTCCCGCATCAAATAAAGATATCTCCGTGCTGCGTGTCGTCAGAAACTCTGCCAAGTAAGTAATTACAATTAATCGTTATCATATGTTGAGGCTGCATATGCTAACTCTGCCGTTTCGATTAGTCCTTGTAACTCACCAAGTAATTTGGAGGTTATGTTTTTATGTATATCCGATTTTGCCCTGTACTTTTTTTATGCGGGCCCGCATAAAAAAAAGATCTCCGTGCTGCGTATCCTCAAAAACTATGCCAAGTAAGTAATTACAATTAATTGTTATCGTGTGTTGTACACTTAGGGAGCTATAATATTATCTAAATGGTGTATTTTATATTTATTATGCGTCGTTTGTTATGTGTATATATTTAAAATTAAATTAATCCTGTAGCGTCCTTCGCCCTCTCTCAAAGCTGTAATTTATTACCTACCTTCGTACGAAATGTCGCAATCAGGGCAAAGCTGAAAATACCGGAAAATAATGAATTGCCTCGAAGAGTAGAATGCCGGTGAATGCCTAGAAAAGTCGAATGCCGGTGAATGCCGGAAAAAATGCCGGCACTTCGGATCAAAATTCTGGTCCAGACACTCTCCGGCACATACCGGCACTATTTGACCCAGAATGTCTACCCAAATAACTATAAATGCCTAAAATAGTCACGGCGTTTAGTTAGTCACAGCAATAGGCATATCAAAAGGCTTCAATGAGCGTTTGCCCTGGCACTCAATCTGCTAGGGATGAGCCTCAATTTTGATGATACAATCGTCAGAGATTGGCTCCCCGCTGATATTCAAGACGTCAGTCATCCTTTCGCCTCAAGTATGTCGTACAATAAATCCCCGGGATTCTAAAAACTCACGATTCGCTGCACCGAGTTCCTTTTTTGCGGCTAATTTAACACTCAATGTCGCTTGTCTTCTCGCAAGAGTATTATCGCGTGCGATCATATTATCTCCCGAAGAAATATTGTCTCTGGCGTATTCCGTGTCGTACAGAACGAGCATCACAAGCGTGGTTTTCGTATGTGTAATCTCACCGTAATTTCTTCTCGAAAATCGAGTAGTTTCGCCTTTTGATCCACGATACGCATCGTTAGATGCGTAATGCTCCGCACGACGATCGGAGGATAAAAGATTTCTGCAGGCGTTTCCGATAGCTTATATCCTGGTGGTACGCTTGGTGAAAATTGGTGAAAACGCTTGGTGACACTACATTCTATGCGGATAATGTTGAAATTCATTAAGTTTATCGGTGCATCAGATTCCTGCCATTTTCAGGGATGCAGTATTCGATTTGATGAAAATCCTAACAGAGATCTTACGTTGTCGAGTTTACTGAAATTTATTCTGTACGCACAATTGATTTCGCTCCTTAGTGTATTATGATTGGCGCGTAGCACGATTGGGTATTTCCCATTTTTCATCGACGTCATCGTTATCGACCTTTCGAGCAACAATTTCATTTTCAGCATCATTACCGCTATCAGCCCCTTTGAGTAAAATTGCACGAGTCAGATACGCAATTATGGTCTCAGTTCATAGGATCCTTCAGGGATTATAATTTTCTTGTCATTATTGTCAAAGTAAAATTTGTTGTTTGAAGAATTCACTTTTGGGATTGTGTGATAAGTTACGAAATCCGTCAAACCGAGCTCATAACAGGTATCATTGATGTCTATAGCGGGAAAGTAATTTTCGGTTAGAAGGCTACTCTTGCTGGTCAACGTATGCGTCAGTGACATGTTTCCCTCGAATACTGAGCTGATCGACGCAATATCACGGCTTAAATACATATTAGTAGTATGGGGGCCACTATGGCGATCCCCACTCCTCATCCCCACTCCTACCCCCTCTCCTCGGCAGCCGAGGTGGTGGGGATGGAGTGGGGATGACCGTGCTTATCCCCTCTTCCGCGCCCCAGAGGGGTGCGGAGGGGGGGATGGCCGGAGTGGGGGTTTCGCCATAGTGGCCCCATTTTTTTCTGCTTTCTGAAAATTCATTTTTAGTTTGTTTTGCTCACCGTTGCTGCTCCTTGTGACGGTGAACTCCGAGGGTACGCACACACACACACACACACACACACACACACACACACACACACACACACACACACACACACACACACACACACACACACACACACACGCCCACACGAGCATGAGTGTCACAGCTCGTTCTCCCGCCCCTCCGGCTCGAACGAGTCGTCGAACCCGTCGTCGGGCCACCCCGCGTCGTAAAAAGCGACGGGTTCGGGCCCATCGCTCAACGCCGCGATGAGTACCGTCGCGACGTCGACCCCGTTGTACATGCGTACACGGGGGAGGAGGGGTGGCGCTTTCGGCCACAGCCACGATGACGCGGTTCTCTACGAGGTCCGCGAGCAGGTCCGAGACGAAGGGGATGGTTTCAAGATGCGCGATCCCCGAAACCGTGCACTGAACCACGAGACCCGCAACAAACGCGCAAAAGGGCGCTGGGGTATACAGCGAGTCCGCGTCTACGTACCCGCTGTACCCCATCATCCACGAAAAAAACTTCACTGTATCCCTCGGAGTCGCACGACACTATGTTCCCGCTGCCCGACGCTGCACGTAAAATGCGTACAGGGCTTCACGCAACCACTCGTGCGTTTCGCCCGTCGCCACTGTACGTCTATAGATACGGCCAAGGCGTCGACGCGGGAAACACGGCACGCGAACGGCGCCACAGGGAGCTCGAGGCACTCGGGATACATTTTTGGCGAACTGGTGTAAAAGAAGAAGACGAGACGCACGCGACGGAGTCTGAAGAGCAACTGAAGCTGCCCGTCGTATGAAGAGCATCTTTTGCAGATTTTGACAGGTCAGCATAATTGCACGCGTGCGAGGTAGCCGATGCATCGTTCTACGATGAGCTCACCCGCCGTTGAGCGCGATCGTTCTATGATGAGCTCATCCGATGGCGAGCACGGAGTTTAGATAGCATAGATGCAAGCTAAGCAGTGAGTTCATCCGCCAGTGAGCTCACCGCACGAGTTCGCGAATTATGCTGATAACTGTCAAAATCTTTTGCGCAGCAACCCGCAAGGGAGAAACCGAATTCTCGGCCTCTCCTCCGCGGGAAACGCGGCACGCGAACGGCGCCAGAGGGAGCTCGAGGCACTCGGGATACATTTTTGGCGAACTGGTGTAAAAGAAGAAGACGAGACCCACGCGACGGAGTTCGAAGAGCAACTGAAGCTGCCCGTCGTATTAAGGGCGTCTTTTGCAGATTTTGACAGGTCAGCATAATTGCACGCGTGCGAGGTAGCCGATGCATCGTTCTACGATGAGCTCACCCGCCGTTGAGCGCGATCGTTCTACGATGAGCTCATCCGATGGCGAGCACGGACTTTAGATAGCATAGATGCAAGCTAAGCAATGAGTTCATCCGCCGGTGAGCTCACCGCACGAGTTCGCGAATTATGCTGATAACTGTCAAAATCTTTTGCGCAGCAACCCGCAAGGAAGAAACCGTATTCTCGGCCTCTCCTCTTCGTGCGGATATTCGTACCTGCTATAAGCGCACACACCGACGGACACGAGCATACGTGTGTCGTGACATCGGGCCGCTTGTTGGCACACGCACACACACACACACACACACACACACACACACACACACACACACACACACACACACACACACACACACACACACACACACACACACACACACACACACACACACACACACACACACACACACACACACACACACACACACACACACACACACACACACACACACACACACACACACACACACACACACAGACACACACACACACACACACACACCCACACACACACACACACACACACACACACACACACACACACACACACACACGCACACACGCAAGGGAGAAGCCGTATTCTCGGCCTCTCCTCTTTGTGCGGATATTCGTACCTGCTATACAGCGCACACACCGACGTGCACGAGCATCGGGCGGCTTGCCGGCCCACACACGCGCGCGCCTTCGTAGCAGCCCGCAAGGGAGAAGCCGTACTCTCGGCCTCTCCTCTTTGTACGGATATTCGTACCCGCTGTAGAGCGCGCACACCGACGAGCACGAGCATACGTGTGTGTGTGGCACAGGGCCGCTTGCTACTGCACACACGCACGCGCGTCGCAAGCTTCTCTTAGGTATAAAAAAGCAGTGATTGGCCGAGGGATTATTGTTTTTCGATCCATAGTTTTTGTTAACGAATATCCAGCGTTTTTTGCTCACCCAATATCAATGCAATGAACGAGTAAAAAACAGATCGTCCGGTCGTTCGTTCGTTCGTCCGTTAAACGGACGTAAGCTCGAACGCACGCGACGAACGATCAAGTACACGCAGTGAGTAAATGAAGGAACAAGCGATCGAACGTTCGAAGGATCGCACGATCGGAAGACCCAACGGACGAGCGCATCGACCAGTCCATCGAACACATGAACGAGCGAATACCACAGTTCCATGTGGTGGTATCGATTTTCAGGAAAAACTATCTATGTTCGTTGAAAAAACATCGAAAAAAAATCTTCGCGCAATCCCAGCTGTTTGATAGGTAAAAGAACTTTGCAGTCGTTCGTTGTTTCGATCGCTCGATGCGTTTGCTCGCTCGTTCGGTCTTTCGTTCGCTAACCCGTTGCGCCTCTACGATCGTTCGTTCGTTCGCTCGATGGTTCGTTCAATCGCTCGTTCGTCCATTCCTTCGCCGCGTTCACTCAATCGTTCGTTGCGCTCGTTCGATCGTTCGTGCCATTGTTTATTTCATATGCAAAAGAAGCGTGTGTTCATTCGTTCGTTACCTTCGTTCGCTCGTTTTTGTGAAACGAAATAAAAAATCAAAATCGTCATGGAAACAAATCGAAACCGATGCCTCCGTTCGAAAGTTCGTTTAATCGCTTGTTCGTAGCGAAATAAAAAAATCAAAATCGGCATGAACAAAATCGTAATCAAAATCGCTGTTCCCTTTTGTTCATTAATTCCATCCGTTCGCTCGATCGTTTGTTCGCTGCGGTCGTTCGGACACGCAGCGAGTAAATGAAGGAACAAACGATCTAACGTTCGAAGGATCGGACGATCGGAAGACCCAACGAACGAGCGCATCGACAGGTCCATCGAATAAATGAACGAACGAATACCACAGTTCCATGTGGTGGTATCGATTTTCACGGATAAACTCTCTATGTTCGTTGAAAAAACATCTATCGAAAAAAATCGTCGCGCAATCCCTGCTGTTTGACATGTAAAAGAACTTTGCAGTCGTTGGGTGTTTCGATCGTTCGATGCGTTTGCTCACTCGTTCGGTCTTTTCGTTCGTTAATCCGTTGCGTCCGTACAATCGTTCGTTCAATCACTCATTCGTTCATTCCTTCGCCGCGTTCACTCAATCATTCGTTGCGCTCGTTCGATCGTTCGTGTCATTGTTTATTTCATATGCAAAAGAAGCGTGTGTTCATTCGATCGTTACCTTCGTTCGCTCGTTTTTATGAAACGAAATAAAAAATCAAATTCGTCATGGAAACAAATCGAAACCGATGCTTCCGTTCGATCGTTCGTTCAATCGCTTGTGCATAGCGAAATCAAAAAATCGAAATCGGCATGAAAAAAATCGTAATCAAAATCGCTGTTCACTTTTGTTCATTAATTCCATCCGGTCGCTCGATCGTTTGTTCGCTGCGCTCGTTCCGCGTTGTGCCCGCTCGATCGTTCGTTCAATCGCTCGTTCGGTCATTTCTTCATTGCTCTTGTTCGACATTTTGTTTATTCACTCGTTTGTTGCGTGATTTATACGTTTCATCACTGCATCTGTTACGTTTGTTCTACCCTTCGGTGCGTTCGCTCGACCGCTCGTTCGTTTTACATTAAACTTCTCCGACAATAAACGCTCGACGGAGACGTTGATGGAGATACTTTCAGGAATGTTTGCGAGTCAGCAAAAATGCAGCTACACGAAATATCGGTTTCCACGCTCGGAGAAATAAATCTCGAGATTTTCAAAAAGGCTACTGTCTCCGAATGTGCTACATGCATGCGTGATGAAACACACACTTAGCGTAGCAGTCGCAATGGACAAGCCGTATTCTCGGCCTCGCCTCTTTGTGCGGATATTCTTACCCGGTATAGAGCGTGCACACCGACGAGCACGAGCATACGTGTGTGTGGCACCGGACCGCTTGCTACTACATGCATGGGCCCGCGTAGCTGCCCGCAAGGGAGAAGCCGTATTCTCGGCCTCTCCTCTTTGTGCGGATATTCGTACCCGCTATAGAGCGCGCACACCGACGAGCACGAGCATACGTGTGTGTGTGGCACAGGGCCGCTTGCTACTGCACACACACACACGCGCGTCGCAAGTTTCTTTGAGATATAAAAAAGCAGTGATTGGCCGAGGGATTATTGTTTTTCGATCCATAGTTTTTGTTAACGAATATCGAGCGTTTTTTGTTCACCCAATATCAATGCAATGAACGAGTAAAAAACGGATCGTCCGGTCATTCGTTCGTTCGTCCGTTAAACGGACGTAAGATCGAATGCACGCAACGAACGATCAAGTACACGCAGTGAGTAAATGAAGGATCAAGCGATCGAACGTTCGAAGGATCGCACGTTCGGAAGACCCAACGAACGAGCGCATCGACCGGTCCATCGTACGAATGAACGAGCGAATACCACAGTTCCATGTGGCGGTATCGATTTTCAGGGAATAACTCTCTATGTTCGTTGAAAAAACATTTATCGAAAAAAAATCTTCGCGCAATCCCTGCTGTGTGATATGTAAAAGAACTTTGCAGTCGTTCGTTGTTTCGATCGTTCGATGCGTTTGCTCGCTCGTTCGGTCTTTCGTTTACCCGTTGCGTCCGTACGATCGTTCGTTCATTCGTTCGATGGTTCGTTCAATCACTCGTTCAATCACTCGTTCGTTCACTCCTTCGCCTCGTTCACTCGATCGATCGAAGCGCTCGATCGATCGTTCGTGGCATTGTTTATTTCATATGCCAAAGAAGCGTGTGTTCATTCACTCGTTCGTCCATTCGTTCGTTCCCTTCGTTCGCTCGACTTTATGAAACGAAATAAAAAATCAAAATCGTAATGGAAACAAATCGAAAACGATGCCTCCGTTCGATAGTTCATTCAATCGCTTGTTCGTTCATTTGTTTGTTGCTCGCGAAATATCGGCTTACACACTCGGAGAAGTAAATCTCGAGATTTTTGGTTCGCTGGTTTTTATGAAACGAAATAAAAAATCAAACTCGTCATGGAAACAAATCGAAACCGCTGCCTCCGTCCGATAGTTCGTTCAATCGCTTGTTCGTTCATTTGTTTGTGGCTCGACACGAACGATTGAACGATCGAGTGAACGCGGCGAAGGATTGAACGAACCATCGAGCGAAGGAACGAACGATCGTACGGACGCAACGGGTTTACGAACGAAAGACCGACCGAGCGCGCAAACGCATCAAACGATCGAAACAACCAACGACTGCAAAGTTCTTTTACATATCAGACAGCAGGGATTACACGAAGATTTTTTTTTTCCATAGTTGTTTTTTCAACGAACATCGAGAGTTTTTCCCTGCAATTCAATACCACCACATGGAACTTTGGTATTCGTTCGTTCATTTGTTCGATGGACCTGCCAATGCGCTCGTTCGTTTGGTCTTCCGATCGTGCGATCCTTCGAATGTTCGATCGCTTGTTCCTTCATTTACTTGCTGCGTGTACTTGATCGTTCGTTGCGTGCGTTCGATCTTACGTCCGTTTAACGGACGAGTGAGCGAATGACCGGATGATCCGTTTTTTACTCGTTCGATACATTGAAATTGGGTGAACAAAAAACGCGCGATATTCGTTAACAAAAACTATGGATCGAAAAACAATAATCCCTCGGCCGCCGAGAATACGGCTTCTCCCTTGCGGGCTGCTGCGGGGGCGCCCGTGTGTGTGTGTGTGTGGGCAAGCAAGCGGCCCAATGCCAAGGCACACGTATTCTCGGCCTCTCCTCTTTGTGCGGATATTCCTACCCGCTATAGAGCGCGCACACCGACGAGCACGAGCATACGTGTGTGTGTGTGTGGCACAGGGCCGCTTGCTAATGCACACACGCACGCGCGTCGCAAGCTTCTCTTAGATATAAAAAAAGCAGTGATTGGCCGAGGGATTATTGTTTTTCGATCCATAGTTTTTGTTAACGAATATCGCGCGTTTTTTGTTCACCCAATATCAATGTATCGAACGAGTAAAAAACGGATCGTGCGGTCATTCGCTCGCTCGTGCGTTAAACGGACGTAAGGTCGAACGCACGCAACGAACGATCAAGTACACGCAGCAAGTAAATGAAGGAACAAGCGATCGAACATTCGAAGGATCGCACGATCGGAAGACCAAACGAACGAGCGCATTGGCAGGTCCATCGAACAAATGAACGAACGAATACCAAAGTTCCATGTGGTGGTATTGATTTTCAGGGAAAAACTCTCTATGTTCGTTGAAAAAACAACTATGGAAAAAAAAAAATCTTCGTGTAATCCCTGCTGTCTGATATGTAAAAGAACTTTGCAGTCGTTGGTTGTTTCGATCGTTTGATGCGTTTGCGCGCTCGGTCGGTCTTTCGTTCGTAAACCCGTTGCGTCCGTACGATCGTTCGTTCCTTCGCTCGATGGTTCGTTCAATCATTCGCCGCGTTCACTCGATCGTTCGATCGTTCGTGTCGAGCAACAATCAAATGAACGAACTATCGAACGGAGGCAGCGGTTTCGATTTGTTTCCATGACGATTTTGATTGTTTATTTCGTTTCATAAAAACGAGCGAACGAAGGGAACGAACAAATGGACGAACGAGTGAATGAACACACGCTTCTTTGGCATACGAAATAAACAATGACACGAACGATCGATCGAGCGCAACGATCGATCGAGCGCAACGATCGATCGAGTGATCGAGGCGAAGGAATGAACGAACGAGTGATTGAACGAACCATCGAGCGAATGAACGAACGATCGAGTGAACGCGGCGAAGGAATGAACGAACGAGTGATTGAACGAACCATCGAGCGAATGAACGAGCGATCGAACGGACGCAACGGGTAAACGAAAGACCGAACGAGCGAGCAAACGTATCGAACGATCGAAACAACGAACGACTCCAAAGTTCTTTTACATATCACACAGCAGGGATTGCGCGAAGATTTTTTTTCGATAAATGTTTTTTCAACGAACATAGAGAGTTTTTCCCTGAAAATCGATACCACCACATGGAACTGTGGTATTCGCTCGTTCATTCGTACGATGGACCGGTCGATGCGCTCGTTCGTTGGGTCTTGCGATCGTGCGATCCTTCGAACGTTCGATCGCTTGTTCCTTCATTTACTCACTGCGTGTACTTGTTCGTTCATTGCGTGCATCCGATCTTACGTCCGTTCAACGGACGAACGAACGAATGACCGGACGATCCGTTTTTTACTCGTTCATTGCATTGATATTGGGTGAACAAAAAACGCTCGATATTCGTTAACAAAAACTATGGATCGAAAAACAATAATCCTTCGGCCAATCACTGCTTTTTTATATCTCAAAGAAGCTTGCGACGCGCGTGTGTGTGTGTGCAGTCACAAACGGCCCTTTGCCACACACGCACGTATGCTCGTGCCCGTCGGTGTGCGCGCTCTATAGCGGGTACGAATATCCGCACAAAGAGGAGAGGCCGAGAATACGGCTTCTCCCTTGCGGGCAGCTACGCGGGCGCATGCATGTAGGAGCAAGCGGTCCGGTGCCACACGCACGTATGCTCGTGCTCGTCGGTGTGCACGCTCTATACCGGGTACGAATATCCGCACAAAGAGGAGAGGCCGAGAATACGGCTTGTCCATTGCGACTGCTACGCTAAGTGTGTGTTTTATCACGCATTCATGTAGCACATTCGGAGACAGTAGCCTTTTTGAAAATCTCGAGATTTATTTCTCCGAGCGTGGAAACCTATATTTCGCGTAGCTGCATTTTTGCTGACTCGCGAACATTCCTGAAACTATCTCCATCAACGTCTCCGTCGAGCGTTTATTGTCGGAGAAGTTTAATGTAAAACGAACGAACGGTCGAGCGAACGCACCGAAGGGTAGAACAAACGTAACAGATGCAGTGATAAAACGTAGAAATCGCGCAACACACGAGTGAATAAACAAAATGTCGAACACGAGCAATGAAGAAATGACCGAACGACTCTCCTCTTTGTGCGGATATTCGTACGCGTACCAATACCAAGGCACACGTATTCACGGCCTCTCCTCTTTGTGCGGATATTCGTACCCGCTATAGAGCGCGCACACCGACGAGCAGGAGCATACGTGTGTGTGTGTGTGTGGCACAGGGCCGCTTGCTAATGCACACACGCACGCGCGTCGCAAGCTTCTCTAAGATATAAAAAAAGCAGTGATTGGCCGAGGGATTATTGTTTTTCGATCCATAGTTTTCGTTAAGGAATATCGAGCGTTTTTTGTTCACCCAATATCAATGCAATGAACGAGTAAAAAACGGATCGTCCGGTCATTCGTTCGTTCGTTCGATAAACGGACGTAAGATCGAATGCACGCAACGAGCGATCAAGTACACGCAGTGAGTAAATGAAGGAACAAGCGATCGAACGTTCGAAGGATCGCACGATCGCAAGACCCAACGAACGAGCGCATTGGCAGGTCCATCGAACAAATGAACGAACGAATACCACAGTTCCATGTGGTGGTATTGATTTTCAGGGAAAAACTCTCTATGTTCGTTCAAAAAACATCTATCGAAAAAAAAATCTTCGTGTAATCCCTGCTGTCTGATATGTAAAAGAACTTTGCAGTCGTTGGTTGTTTCGGTCGTTGGATGCGTTTGCTCGTTCGGTCGGTCTTTCATTCGTAAACCCGTTGCGCCCGTACGATCGTTCGTTCCTTCGCTCGATGGTTCGTTCAATCATTCGCCGCGTTCACTCGATCGTTCGATCGTTCGTGTCGAGCAACAAACAAATGAACGAACAAGCGATTGAACGAACTATCGAACGGAGGCAGCGGTTTCGATTTGTTTCCATGACGATTTTGATTTTTTATTTCGTTTAATAAAAACGAGCGAACCAAAAATCTCGAGATTTACTTCTCCGAGTGTGTAAGCCGATATTTCGCGAGCAACAAACAAATGAACGAACAAGCGATTGAACGAACTATCGAACGGAGGCATCGGGTTCCATTTGTTTCCATGACGATTTTGATTTTTTATTTCGTTTCATAAAAACGAGCGAACGAAGGGAACGAACGAATGGACGAACGAGTGAATGAAGACACGCTTCTTTGGCATATGAAATAAGCAATGACACGAACGATCGATCGAGCGCAGCGATCGATCGAGTGAACGCGGCGAAGGAATGAACGAACGAGTGATTGAACGAACCATCGAGCGAATGAACAAACGATCGAGTGAACGCGGCGAAGGAATGAACGAACGAGTGATTGAATGAACCATCGAGCGAATGAACGAACGATCGTACGGACGCAACAGGTAAACGAAAGACCGAACGAGCGAGCAAACGCATCGAACGATCGAAACAACGAACGACTGCAAAGTTCTTTTACATATCACACAGCAGGGATTGCGCGAAGATTTTTTTTCGATAAATGTTTTTTCAACGAACATAGAGAGTTTTTCCCTGAAAATCGATACCACCACATGGAACTGTGGTATTCGCTCGTTCATTCGTACGATGGACCGGTCGATGCGCTCGTTCGTTGGGTCTTGCGATCGTGCGATCCTTCGAACGTTCGATCGCTTGTTCCTTCATTTACTCACTGCGTGTACTTGTTCGTTCATTGCGTGCATCCGATCTTACGTCCGTTCAACGGACGAACGAACGAATGACCGGACGATCCGTTTTTTACTCGTTCATTGCATTGATATTGGGTGAACAAAAAACGCTCGATATTCGTTAACAAAAACTATGGATCGAAAAACAATAATCCTTCGGCCAATCACTGCTTTTTTATATCTCAAAGAAGCTTGCGACGCGCGTGTGTGTGTGTGCAGTCACAAACGGCCCTTTGCCACACACGCACGTATGCTCGTGCCCGTCGGTGTGCGCGCTCTATAGCGGGTACGAATATCCGCACAAAGAGGAGAGGCCGAGAATACGGCTTCTCCCTTGCGGGCAGCTACGCGGGCGCATGCATGTAGGAGCAAGCGGTCCGGTGCCACACGCACGTATGCTCGTGCTCGTCGGTGTGCACGCTCTATACCGGGTACGAATATCCGCACAAAGAGGAGAGGCCGAGAATACGGCTTGTCCATTGCGACTGCTACGCTAAGTGTGTGTTTTATCACGCATTCATGTAGCACATTCGGAGACAGTAGCCTTTTTGAAAATCTCGAGATTTATTTCTCCGAGCGTGGAAACCTATATTTCGCGTAGCTGCATTTTTGCTGACTCGCGAACATTCCTGAAACTATCTCCATCAACGTCTCCGTCGAGCGTTTATTGTCGGAGAAGTTTAATGTAAAACGAACGAACGGTCGAGCGAACGCACCGAAGGGTAGAACAAACGTAACAGATGCAGTGATAAAACGTAGAAATCGCGCAACACACGAGTGAATAAACAAAATGTCGAACACGAGCAATGAAGAAATGACCGAACGACTCTCCTCTTTGTGCGGATATTCGTACGCGTCCCAATACCAAGGCACACGTATTCACGGCCTCTCCTCTTTGTGCGGATATTCGTACCCGCTATAGAGCGCGCACACCGACGAGCAGGAGCATACGTGTGTGTGTGTGTGTGGCACAGGGCCGCTTGCTAATGCACACACGCACGCGCGTCGCAAGCTTCTCTAAGATATAAAAAAAGCAGTGATTGGCCGAGGGATTATTGTTTTTCGATCCATAGTTTTCGTTAAGGAATATCGAGCGTTTTTTGTTCACCCAATATCAATGCAATGAACGAGTAAAAAACGGATCGTCCGGTCATTCGTTCGTTCGTTCGATAAACGGACGTAAGATCGAATGCACGCAACGAGCGATCAAGTACACGCAGTGAGTAAATGAAGGAACAAGCGATCGAACGTTCGAAGGATCGCACGATCGCAAGACCCAACGAACGAGCGCATTGGCAGGTCCATCGAACAAATGAACGAACGAATACCACAGTTCCATGTGGTGGTATTGATTTTCAGGGAAAAACTCTCTATGTTCGTTCAAAAAACATCTATCGAAAAAAAAATCTTCGTGTAATCCCTGCTGTCTGATATGTAAAAGAACTTTGCAGTCGTTGGTTGTTTCGGTCGTTGGATGCGTTTGCTCGTTCGGTCGGTCTTTCATTCGTAAACCCGTTGCGCCCGTACGATCGTTCGTTCCTTCGCTCGATGGTTCGTTCAATCATTCGCCGCGTTCACTCGATCGTTCGATCGTTCGTGTCGAGCAACAAACAAATGAACGAACAAGCGATTGAACGAACTATCGAACGGAGGCAGCGGTTTCGATTTGTTTCCATGACGATTTTGATTTTTTATTTCGTTTAATAAAAACGAGCGAACCAAAAATCTCGAGATTTACTTCTCCGAGTGTGTAAGCCGATATTTCGCGAGCAACAAACAAATGAACGAACAAGCGATTGAACGAACTATCGAACGGAGGCATCGGGTTCCATTTGTTTCCATGACGATTTTGATTTTTTATTTCGTTTCATAAAAACGAGCGAACGAAGGGAACGAACGAATGGACGAACGAGTGAATGAAGACACGCTTCTTTGGCATATGAAATAAGCAATGACACGAACGATCGATCGAGCGCAGCGATCGATCGAGTGAACGCGGCGAAGGAATGAACGAACGAGTGATTGAACGAACCATCGAGCGAATGAACAAACGATCGAGTGAACGCGGCGAAGGAATGAACGAACGAGTGATTGAATGAACCATCGAGCGAATGAACGAACGATCGTACGGACGCAACAGGTAAACGAAAGACCGAACGAGCGAGCAAACGCATCGAACGATCGAAACAACGAACGACTGCAAAGTTCTTTTACATATCACACAGCAGGGATTGCGCGAAGATTTTTTTTCGATAAATGTTTTTTCAACGAACATAGAGAGTTTTTCCCTGAAAATCGATACCACCACATGGAACTGTGGTTTTCGCTCGTTCATTCGTACGATGGACCGGTCGATGCGCTCGTTCGTTGGGTCTTCCGATCGTGCGATCCTTCGAACGTTCGATCGCTTGTTCCTTCATTTACTCACTGCGTGTACTTGTTCGTTCATTGCGTGCATTCGATCTTACGTCCGTTTGACGGACGAACGAACGAATGACCGGACGATCCGTTTTTTACTCGTTCATTGCATTGATATTGGGTGAACAAAAAACGCTCGATATTCGTTAACAAAAACTATGGATCGAAAAACAATAATCCCTCGGCCAATCACTGCTTTTTAATATCTCAAAGACGCTTGCGACGCGCGTGTGTGTGTGTGCAGTAGCAAGCGGCCCTGTGCCACACACAAACGTATGCTCGTGCTCGTCGGTGTGCGCGCTCTATAGCGGGTACGAATATCGGCACAAAGAGGAGAGGCCGAGAATGCGGCTTCTCCATTGCGACTGCTACGCGAAGTGTGTGTTTTATCACGCATACATGTAGCACATTCGGAGACAGTAGCCTTTTTGAAAATCTCGAGATTTATTGCTCCGAGCGTGGAAATCGATATTTCGCGTAGCTGCATTTTTGCTGACTCGCGAACATTCCTGAAAGTATCTCCATCAACGTCTCCGGCGAGCGTTTATTGTCGGAGAAGTTTAATGTAAAACGAACGAACGGTCGAGCGAACGCACCGAAGGATAGAACAAACGTAACAGATGCAGTGATGAAACGTCGAAATCACGCAACGAGTGAATAAACAAAATGTCGAACAAGAGCAATGAAGAAATGACCGGACGAGCGATTGAACGAACGATCGAGCGGGCACAACGCGGAACGAGCGCAGCGAACAAACGATCGAGCGACCGGATGGAATTAATGAAGAAAAGAGAACAGCGATTTGGATTACGATTTTTTTCATGCCGATTTCGATTTTTTTATTTCGCTATGCACAAGCGATTGAACGAACGATCGAACGGAAGCATCGGTTTCGATTTGTTTCCATGACGAATTTGATTTTTTATTTCGTTTCATAAAAACGAGCGAACGAAGGTAACGATCGAATGAACACACGCTTCTTTTGCATATGAAATAAACAATGACACGAACGATCGAACGAGCGCAACGAATGATCGAGTAAACGCGGCGAAGGAATGAACGAATGAGTGATTGAACGAACGATCGTACGGACGCAACGGGTTAACGAACGAAAAGACCGAACGAGTGAGCAAACGCATCGAACGATCGAAACACCCAACGACTGCAAAGTTCTTTTACATGTCAAACAGCAGGGATTGCGCGACGATTTTTTTCGATAGATGTTTTTTCAACGAACATAGAGAGTTTTTCCGTGAAAATCGATACCACCACATGGAACTGTGGTATTCGTTCGTTCATTTGTTCGATGGACCTGTCGATGCGCTCGTTCGCTGGGTCTTCCGATCGTGCGATCCTTCGAACGTTAGATCGCTTGTTCCTTCATTTACTCGCTGCGTGTCGGAACGACCGCAGCGAACAAACGATCGAGCGAACGGATGGAATTAATGAACAAAAGAGAACAGCGATTTTGATTAAGATTTTGTTCATGCCGATTTCGATTTTTTTATTTCGCTACGAACAACCGATTAAACGAACTTTCGAACGGAGGCATCGGTTTCGATTTGTTTCCATGACGATTTTGATTTTTTATTTCGTTTCACAAAAACGAGTGAACGAAGGTATCGAACGAATGAACACACGCTTCCGTTGCATATGAAATAAACAATGGCACGAACGATCGAACGAGCGCAACGAACGATTGAGTGAACGCGGCGAGGGAATGGACGAACGAGCGATTAAACGAACCATCGAGCGAACGAACGAACGATCGTACAGGCGCAACGGGTTAACGAACGAAAGACCGAACGAGCGAGCAAACGCATCGAGCGATCGAATCAACGAACGACTGCAAAGTTCTTTTACATATCAAACAGCTGGGATTGCGCGAAGATTTTTTTTCGATAGATGTTTTTTCAACGAACATAGAGAGTTTTTCCTGAAAATCGATACCACCACATGGAACTGTGGTATTCGCTCGTTCATTCGTACGATGGACCGGTCGATGCGCTCGTCCGTTGGGTCTTCCGATCGTGCGATCCTTCGAACGTTCGATCGCTTGTTCCTTCATTTACTCACTGCGTGTACTTGATCGTTGGTCGCGTGCGTTCGCGCTTACGTCCGTTTAACGGACGAACGAACGAATGACCGGACGATCCGTTTTTTACTCGTTCATTGCATTGATATTGGGTGAACAAAAAACGCTCGATATTCGTTAACAAAAACTATGGATCGAAAAACAATAATCCCTCGGCCAATCACTGCTTTTTTATACCTAAGAGAAGCTCGCGACGCGCGTGCGTGTGTGCAGTAGCAAGTGGCCCTGTGCCACACACACACGTATGCTCGGGCTCGTCGGTGTGCGCGCTCTACAGCGGGTACGAATATCCGTACAAAGAGGAGAGGCCGAGAGTACGGCTTCTCCCTTGCGGGCTGCTACGAGGGCGCGCGTGTGGGTCGGCCGGCTAGCCGCCCGATGCTCGTGCACGTCGGTGTGTGCGCTGTATAGCAGGTACGAATATCCGCACAAAGAGGAGAGGCCGAGAATACGGCTTCCCCTTGTGTGTGTGTGTGTGCGTGTGCGTGTGCGTGTGCGTGTGCGTGTGCGTGTGCGTGTGTGTGTGTGTGTGTGTGTGTGTGTGTGTGTGTGTGTGTGTGTGTGTGTGTGTGTGTGTGTGTGTGTGTGTGTGTGTGTGTGTGTGTGTGTGTGTGTGTGTGTGTGTGTGTGTGTGTGTGTGTGTGTGTGTGTGTGTGTGTGTGTGCGCCAGCAAGCGGCCCGATGTCACGACACACGTATGCTCGTGTCCGTCGGTTGTGCGCTTATAGCAGGTACGAATATCCGCACGAAGAGGAGAGGCCGAGAATACGGTTTCTTCCTTGCGGGTTGCTGCGCAAAAGATTTTGACAGTTATCAGCATAATTCGCGAACTCGTGCGGTGAGCTCACTGGCGGATGAACTCACTGCTTAGCTTGCATCTATGCTATCTAAACTCCGTGCTCGCCATCGGATGAGCTCATCATAGAACGATCGCGCTCAACGGCGGGTGAGCTCATCGTAGAACGATGCATCGGCTACCTCGCACGCGTGCAATTATGCTGACCTGTCAAAATCTGCAAAAGATGCTCTTCATACGACGGGCAGCTTCAGTTGCTCTTCAGACTCCGTCGCGTGCGTCTCGTCTTCTTCTTTTACACCAGTTCGCCAAAAATGTATCCCGAGTGCCTCGAGCTCCCTGTGGCGCCGTTCGCGTGCCGTGTTTGCCGTGTCGACGGCTTGGCCGTATATATATACGTACAGTGGCGACGGGCGAAACGCACGAGTGGTTGCGTGAAGCCCTGTACGCATTTTACGTGCAGCGTCGGGCAGCGGGAACATAGTGTCGTGCGACTCCGAGGGATACAGTGAAGTTTTTTTCGTGGATGATGGGGTACAGCGGGCACGTAGACGCGGACTCGCTGTATACCCCAGCGCCCTTTTGCGCGTTTGTTGCGGGTCTCGTGGTTCAGTGCACGGTTTCGGGGATCGCGCATCGTGAAACCATCCCCTTCATCTCGGACCTGCTCGCGGACCTCGTAGAGAACCGCGTCGTCGTGGCTGTGGCCGAAAGCGCCACCCCCCTCCCCCGTGTACGCATGTACAACGGGGTCGACGTCGCGACGGTACTCATCGCGGCGTTGAGCGATGGGCCCGAAGCCGTCGCTTTTTACGACGCGGGGTGGCCCGACGACGGGTTCGACGACTCGTTCGAGCCGGAGGGGCGGGAGAACGAGCCGTGACACTCGTGCTCGTGTGGACGTGTGTGTGTGTGTGCGTGTGTGTGTGTGTGTGTGTGTGTGTGTGTGTGTGTGTGTGTGTGTGTGTGTGTGTGTGTGTGTGTGTGTGTGTGTGTGTGCGTGTGCGTACCCTCGGAGTTCACCGTCACAAGGAGCAGCAACGGTGAGCAAAACAAACTAAAAATGAATTTTCAGAAAGCAGAAAAAAAATGGGGCCACTATGGCGAAACCCCCACTCCGGCCTTCCCCCCCTCCGCACCCCTCTGGGGCGCGGGGGAGGGGATAAGCACGGTCATCCCCACTCCATCCCCACCACCTCGGCTGCCGAGGAGTGGGGGTAGGAGTGGGGATGAGGAGTGGGGGTCGCCATAGTGGCCCCCATACTACTCATATTGATCATCGACGCTTTGAAGAAATTGCAGACACAACTGCCCGCAACTACTCTGATTATAATTCTGATAAGATGTTCGATTGTATTGTATTTTTGTGGTATTTAGTTCAAAATATCGCACCAACTCCTTGGGCGGTCGAAGATTTACAAAACTATCAAAATATATTATATGCCATGAGTCAAAGATGTGTGCGGCCGTGTTGATGACAAGTTGCTAGTTGAAGATTCGGCTTCAGTCCGGCCAATAGAGGTCAGCGATGGAAATAAATGATGTTTTTTTACGTTTCTACCCTTTGGTTCGGGTCCTCTTCAGAAATTACATTTTTTTCTATAAGTTTTGTTACACAAATTTTACAAATCAAGTTTGAAGGAATTAAATACACGAATGTTTTATGTTATGATTGTGTTATAAAATTGTTGTGTCGTTTTGTATAACTGTTATGTTAATTCTGTTTTGGTTATAACTATATTGATTTGATATGAATTAGTTCTTGTTTTGCGTTGATTCTTCTTATTTATCGGTGTTTGAAATGAGTGATGTGTGAGAGTGTGGTTTATTATACTATGGAGTTCTAAAGAAATAAAATATGAGTCATGACTAGCCTCGACGTTGTTGATGTTTCTAGCTTTTGTTTATATTTGGAAGGTTATTACAAAAGACAGTATTTTTGGAAGTAAATACTGTTTTGCTGGAGTATACTTAGTAGATGGAAGAATTTATCGTTTTTTAGCGATTTTTATCATCTGTAAGGGATTAATAATTATAAGAAAGTTTTGTATTTTATTTGTGAAAATTGAATGTACGTGATTGATTTTAATAAAATATCAAATGACTGTGGTGATTACCTATCCCTGCTGCAAATGCCCGTACGGGTTTTAGTGTGGGGATGTGTGGGAAAGCATGGGACATCCAAGGAAAGTGTGGGATCCCGTACGGTTTCCTGTACAGGATAAACATTCCTGTACAGGAACCGCATGGGAATCTGTGTGGGGCAACGTGAGAGGCTGAATCCTGTACGGGATCCTGTACGGGAGAACGCAGGAAATAAATTCCTGTACGGGAACCTGCATGGGAATCTGTGTGGGGCAACGTGAGAAGCTGAATCCTGCATGGGATCCTGTACGGGGGAACGCAGGTAATAAATTCCTGTACACGAACCTGCATGGGAAGCTGTGTGGGGCAAAGTGGGAAGCTGAATCCTGTACGGGATCCTGTACGGGAGAATGCAGAAAATAAATTCCTGTACAGGAACCTACATGGGAGCCTGTGTGGGGCAATGTGGGTAGCTTATTTTTTGAGACAGCGCTTAATAAGCTAATCACGATTGAATCAAAACAAATGTGAAACTTCTAATTTTTTTAATTTGTATCTACACCTTCATGAGATAATATATCATTAATCACTACTGTCAACGTTTTTGTGAAAAATTTTTATCTGAAGTCAAAAGTATTGTTTTTCAACGTGGGTCCCAGCCTCGCAAAATGGCGAGAAATATTTAATATAAAGTTCTTAGTTAAACTTAATTAAACGCAATATCTTGATGCTTTTTTTATTAATTGTTTTTATTATAGCTATTAATAGGAATACAAGTTAGTTAGCGGTACAATATATACATCCTCGTGTACCTTAGTGTGGAAACACCCTAAAAATGTTGGCAGTGGGCACTGCAATTTAATTTCTCTTTATCTCTATAATTTTTCGTAACACCGAAATACCACGAAACACTTTACTTACACGTATCTTTCGTGCTATAGTATATTCATCAAGTGTCTCTCTTATTACTGCGAACTTTACAATCCTGATGTAAGTTCCATCACGCAATTGTGCAAAACTATTGTCTGAACTCCGATTAATCTTTGTCGAAGACGAGTACAAACATCCATTTTTGACCATTTTAATATATCCTGTTGCCGTCGTCAGTGGCACTTGTAATAATTGCTCTGACCACTCTGTGTGATTTATTTTTGTAGGAAAAAATACCTGGCTCTAGTCGCTTTTAACGTTTTCTTAACGGTTTTAGAGTCAAGACTCATGTAAAATTTTTGCACGACTGCTGAGCTGAGGGGAAATACGTATTCTTTTAATTTAAACAGGGCATATTGTAGACTCATATTACGGCATATTTGTTGATGAACTCCTTTCGCAGCAAACATGATTTTCAATGATTTTCCATTTCCCGATTCAAATCCATACGCTGAGTGGGCCCATAATGGTCCCCAGTCTAAGACACTTCTTACAAGATGTAATAAAATATGCACATTGAATGTCATTGCCACTTTTGAATATATTTTTTCTGTATCTGCCACTAACTGGTGCAATAAATAATCAGCTCGATCGATTTCTGAAATTGGAATTGCTTCTTGAAGAAGGATGTACAATGCCTCAACGAATAGAGCCCAGTGTTCTATCAATTTAGTATGCAGAAAAGGTTTAAGAGTTGGTAGACTGAAGTACGAGATCCAGTTTTCCCATTCACGAGATTTCCAATATTCTTTATCCATGACTGGACGGGTCAATCGAGCAACTTGATTTGGAGCTTTAATGGCCGATACAATAGTGTTAACTTCGTCAATTTAATCTTTCTTCAATATACTAGAAGTTTCTGTGCTGCTGCCAAACCACATTTTTGCGAATAACTTTCCAACTCCTGAACAACAATGCATATTATCAGGCAGAAAACCTCTGATGATATCAAACTTATTGAGATTTATCAATTCTGACGGATTCTTCAGACCGAACACTTTTTCGCCTGTGTCTGAAACTTGCTCCATGTGTCTGATAGTATCATATGCATTTCTACATTTCGGAGGTGTGTTTAGCAAAGGTCATTTGACGGTTCCGGAGTTCAGTTTTTTCTTGTTAGTTACCCACTCACCAGGATGGAGACACCAATTGCAACCATAACGACCATTAAATTGTGTTAATCCTTGCATTGGAGCACGGGCTACAGAATCTACACAAGCTATCAGCGTAAAAATGTTTATGACCCATTCGTCTCTATTTATATTACATTTCAGACCTTTTTCGGAGAGTCTGTTCATATTTTCTACGAAACGAGCTAAAAAAACATTCATGTCTGGTTTGTTTTTTGCAAACCACGTTCCAGCCACCAATTACTCAGTGTTCCTAACGTGAAAAAGGAATTCGTTTATCATGAATTGAATGGGCCATATCGAATACGATGAACTTTGAAATACAGGTGCTCCATCGGTATTGAAAGTAGTAGTTGCGTATTGGTATCTATCAGCTGAATCCAAACTTTTGACATATTTCCGGTATTCCTTACCATCATAAATATCTCGAATATTTTTACTGTCGGTTCTTGTTCCGTTTACAACACTTTGATAATATTCACTGTTAGCCATCATTAATTCAGAGATGGCAGATGACGTATCTATAGTTATGAAAAAGTCTGTGTACGCAGAATCATGAACGTTAAAGTCTATTTTGCATCTACTGCAAGTTAGAGTACGATCATTACATGTGAATTGACCCACATAAGTACGACACTGTGTACATGTTGCATGAAACTGCACGTAATTCGCTGGGTTGAATAATGTATGTATTAGATATCGCGTTCCTGCTACTAGCACAGCCTTGCTAAAAATGCAATTTATCAACTGTACTAACTGGGCTACTGCGGTTAAGGAAAGGCTATACACTACAGCGTACTTCACAATATTCATAAGAAGTTCCCCTCTGCTTATACGAACTGATGCGTTAATTGGAGTTAAAAAGTTTTCGTCATCCATCATTTTCTGCAGGGTAGTAAGTCCTTTATCACGATTACTATCATCGTCTGCGTTTATCCTGGTGTTCGGTAGACGTCGATCACGTGCTTCAACGAGATTGTCGATGGCTTCATTATCTGTTTCGTTGTAGTCTTCAGATTCATGAGTAGTAGGGCTGGAGCGGTTCTAACTCACTTTTTGGGGGGAAGGAGCGAGGGGCAAGGGAGCGAGGGGGGGGAGTGCGTGTGTGTGCGCGTGCGTGCGTGTGCGTGCGTGCGTATGTGTGCGTGCATGTGCGTGCGTGTGCGTACGGGTGCGCGCGTGTGCGTGCGTACGTGCGTGCGTGCGTGTGACAACCATATATGGTTCGGAAAATTTTCGGTAATTTGAAGACGCTACATGAAGGGGCGGCCTTTCAAAGCCCCCTAATTTATGACATGCAGTTGCCTTGGTTCCATTCCGAAAGACAATGTCAAGATGTTTGCATGTGTGTCCGCCCCGTCTCAAAGCTTGCCGACACTCGAAACAGGTCCTGACAGGTTTCTTGGACAAGCGTGCATGCAGGCGTGCGTGTGTGACAACGATAAATGGGTCGGAAAATTTACGGTAATATGAAAACACTAGGCGCCACATGGGTGGTCCTTATTTATGACATGCAGCTGCCCTGCTTCTATCTCGAAGATAATGTCAAGATGTTAGCATCCACCCCGTCTCAAAGCTCGCCGACACGCGAAACAGGTCCTGACAGGTTCCTTGGGAAAACTGCGAACTTTAGGGATCTATCGTCAAGGGCCTTTGGCGCCAATGGACCACTTAAGCTGCAGGACCCATGAAATCGTTTGACCCGATGCATCCCGACTTCCTGTTTTTTGTCTCATGTTCCTCGAGCAATCTACACCGATGCCTTATGGGAAAACTCCGGTGTTTTCACCGAGATAGAGGGCCGAGTTTTTTCCCCGAAGGGAGAGCCTTTTTAATGATCCGCTCCGCTCAAAACTGACCGCACTTTGCATGAAGCAGTCAGTCGGTTCACATCGTGGAAGTTTTTCGTATTCCTCAACATAGAACAAATCTTGCGTGACCAAGCCGTGCTTTTACGCTCATTCGAAGATTTTGCTGCGTGGGAGCAACGATGCGTCGAGTTCATCGAAGGGCTGGAAACGCAGAGTCGGATTAAGCGCCCGCGATTATTAATTGGGCATCAACAGTCGCTAATAGCCCAAATAGCGCGTCTGGAAGGATTGAGGAATTCTGTGCGGAGTCGCTAGTAGTGTAATGGGGCCGATTCTACTCCAAAATTCCTACTACCGACATGTCACCGACATTTATCCGTAAATCGAACCAAAAAAGCGGTCGGTATGGTAGTGATTTTGGGGTAGAATCGACCCCTGCATTATCGAATGTCGATGTCTACTTACCGACCGATGGTGGGGCTCTCTGCTTACCGACCGATGGTGTGGCTCTCTGCATACCGGCCGATGGTGGGGGGCTCTCTGCTTACTGACCGATGGCGATCCCCTCCACCGACGCGAGGAGGGGGGGGGGGTAAACACGGGGACCCACGACCGACTCCTGGCGAGGCCGCGCAACGACTGACAAAGAGTCGAAGTGCTTTTTAGTAAAAGGGACTTCCCCTCCCACCAGAAGGAGGGAGTTGCGGTAGGACGAGTTGAGGGGAGCTGATTTCTCAGAAATCCTTTCCGTGGCCAGACAAAGAGCCCACTCCCCCTCCAACAGTCAGCGAGGAGAAGAATAGGGGGGGGGGGTGCGGATTTCTCAGAAATCGTTTAAAAAATTTATAGATGGTGAGTCATCGGGCGTCGTCTGCGGCTTGACCCCCCCCCTCCATGCGATAGTTTTGTCTATACATTGACGCGTTGAAACCTGTCAGCGACTTGAGGTGTTGAATGATTATTTTCTGAGAATTTGAAACCTAGGGGAGGGGGTGTTTAAACATTGATTATCCCGTCAACATGGCGGTTGGATTACGTCAGATTTTTTCTAAGAATTACGTGGAGAATACCGTTTGTGTGTGTGTGTGTGTGTGTGTGTGTGTGTGTGTGTGTGTGTGTGTGTGTGTGTGTGTGTGTGTGTGTGTGTGTGGCGGTGAGGCTTCCGGCGCGTGACATTTTTCTGCGTTCGGACCCCCCCCCCCAATTAGTAGGTGATAGGAGGAAATAAACAGATCAAAAAGACCGCTGTATATACTGGAGCCATGCGACGTTTCGCGCGCGTGCAAAAATACACACACACACACACCTTGCAGATGCTGCGCTTGACAAAGACTCCCCCCCCCCCCCGATCAAATGCGATATCGGTAACCGTCGTCTCGGCCGCGATGAGAAATAATTGGGGGTGTCTAGAAAAATACTTGTCAGTATAGCCTCCCCGCCGACATGAGTCATTTCAGAGATTCAAAAAATGCCGCTTCACAAAATTTGAATAAGTTTGCCTACGATCAATTTCGAAACGCTCCCCCTCCCCCCTCCCTCTCAAAAGTTCCAAAGATCAAAGGGAGTGAAGCATTTAACGATAATGTTCATCTCGGACGATACGGAGCTGTAGGTGATTCGCGGAAAAAATAAGCTCTTGTCGAGAAGTTGCTGCGGAAGACTGCGCAATAAAAACGATCATGCGGTGCAGCGCAAAACAAAATTCGTCCACGAGACGGGAATTAAGAGTGCGCATCGAACGATTGTTGAGAGACATTCAACAATTGAAGGGGGAAATAGACTCGTGGGCGCAGATGCATTCGCTGAGGATGATATTTGATAAAATTAATTTGGAGCCACGGCCCGCGTAAAATCTCCTCACCGACAAACGTCATTGGTCGAAGGCATTTCGAGAAAAAAATGTCGAGTACGAGATTGAAAAGAGAGCACCGTCTCGCTGCTTGGAACTCGATCTTGTGTATACAAAATCGACGTTCGAGCGGGCGCGCATACACTCACACACACGCACACACAAACACGCGCGCGCGCTCGTATGACGTTTTGTAGAGATCTTCTCAAATATATATTCGCGAGCCCTTCTACATAGGCATTTGATTTCAATTCATCGAGTAGTCGTGGCCATGGATGATTGCGATAAAATTATCGATACGTTGAGGGGTGTGCGGAACACTTTTTTGGAATGTTTGCTCGAACCTGTCACCGCACCACAGGCTAACACTGTAAATCATCAGAAGCACTCCCCACACAGTATTGCGTACTATAAGCATTGCAGTTTCAATGACGCTCTCTCGGAGTACAAGGCGTTTCGTGGAAAGACCTGTATCGAATGGCTCATGCGTGAATTAGAAGGATTCGCCGGCTCATTGCACGACATTTATCAAACTATAGTACCAATGAGACCTTTGAATAGCGATGAAAGTCAAAGTTTCAAGTTGGCCGAAAAACGTCACATTTGCGAAAACCCATTTGCGCCCACGAACGTGAAAGTGCGAGATCATTGTCACTTTATGGGCAAATTCCGTGGTGCCGCTTATCAAGAATGTAATTTGAATTACAAAATTGCCCACGTAGTGCCGATAGTTTTTCACAACTTGTCGGAATACGACGCCCACTTTTTGATAGTAGCATTGGCTCGAACCTTCGAAGGATCTATGAGTCTTTTGCCAATTAACAAGGAGAAATATATTTCATTTTCGAAGCGCGTCAAAGGTACACCCGTGCAATATCGATTCATCGACACTTTGAGATACATACCGAGTAGCATCGAAAAATTAGCATCATACCTGAAAAGCGATAAAAAAATAGTAACACGCAAGCATTGCGCCAACGCAACGGAATTTGAATTGTTGACGAGAAAAGGCATTTTCCCCTATGACTACGTGAACTCTTGGATGCGACTCGATGAGACTGAATTGCCCGCGAAAGAGACATTTTTCTCCACATTGAGTAATGAAGATATTTCGGCGGACGATTACGCGCACGCGTGCAAAGTTTGGACTGTCTTTAATCTTAAAACTTTGGGTGAATATTCCGACTTGTATTTGAAAACTGATGTACTCCTACTGACAGATATTTTTGAGAATTTTCGACGAAATTGCATCGACACGTACGACCTCGATCCATTGAACTATTTTACCGCACCCGGTCTGTCCTTTGATGCGATGTTAAAATGTACCGATGTGGAACTCGAGCTCTTGCTCGACGTTGACATGCTAATGTTTATCGACAAAAGTATTCGCGGTGGCGTAGCGCAGTGCTGCAATAGGTACGCGAAAGCAAATAATCGCTATATGCGCGATGATTTTGACCCAAACGAGCCCGCGTCATACTTGATGTATTACGATGTCAATAATCTTTATGGTGCGGCTATGTGCGAGTCATTGCCGTACGGCTCGTTCGCTTGGGTAGACAAATTCGACCAATGTATCGAGGATATTCCAGATGACGCTGAAACGGGATACATCTTGGAGGTCGATTTGGAGTATCCTCGGGAGGTACACGACACTCACAAAGATCTGCCCTTGTGCTCGCAACACTACGTCCCTCCTGGGAGCACTCAAACAAAATTAAGGACCACGCTGCTGCCAAAAGAAAAATACGTAATTCACTATAGAAATTGGAAACAAGATTCAGATTGGGATTGCGCGTTACAAAAATGCACAGAGTCCTCAAATTCAAACAGCGCGCTTGGTTAAAAAAAGTACATCGATGTAAATACGGAATTGAGGAAGCGATCTGACAATGATTTTGAGAAAAATTTTTACAAACTCATGAACAATGCGGTCTTTGGTAAAACAATGGAAAATGTGAGGAAACATCGGGAAGTGCGACTCGTGACAAAGGGGAAGGGGCGGGGGGGGGGGGGCGGAAGCGCAGATCGCGAAGCCTACGTTTCATAGCTGCACCATATTTGACAAAGACATCGTTATAATCGAGCTCAATCAAGCGTGCGCTCTATTCAATAAGCCTATATACACAGGATTTTCCATTCTCGATATCTCCAAACGCTGGATTTACGATTTTCACTACAACTACATGCGTGAACGATTCAACGCTCGAGCAAAATTATTTTACACAGACACTGATAGTCTCATCTATCACATCAGCGTGCCCGACATTTATGAAACGATCAAGTGTGACATTGACAAGGTTGACACGTCTGATTATCCGCCTATCAATCGGTACAATATGCCTTTGCGCAATAAGAAAGTATTAGGTCTCATGAAAGACGAGAATAATGGTCGTATTATGACGGAATTTGTGGGCTTGAGAGCGAAATTGTACTCGTTTAAAATTCTCGACTGTGACGATGCGAAGAAAAGAGCTAAAGGTGTAAGGCGGTCAACCCCGAAATCCATCACATTCGACGATTTTAAAAATTGCTTGTTTGCGCATGAAAAACTCGTCAAGGTGCAACAATTGATCATGAGTAAAAAACACATTGTTCATACGGCGATGCAAGATAAAGTCGCTCTCAGCTGGAGAGATGACAAAAGAATGCTAATTCCAGATTCCACGGACACTCTTCCATGGGGTTATGCTCATATGTAAACTGAATAAAAAGAAAACTGTCTATATGTGCGTGTGTGTTTGAAGACTTATTTTTTCTATCCCCTCTCCTGGGGAACAGCAACTGATATCGCACCCATTCAAGATGTAAACGAAAACGTTGGCTCACTCTTTAACGTCTCCTCTCCGGAGAGTACGATTTGTTCGGTCCTTTGGGTTAGTCGAGAACTATGCATCGAGGAGAAAAGATTTACCGAGTGTACAGGCTTATCATATTTCTATTCACGCGTAATCATGTGCTAAAAAATCGCTGGCCAAACTTAATATTAGACGATTTGCATTATCTTCCGACTTCGGTGATTCGGCGGAAATTACGGAAAGTTTTGAAGGGAGCGCGGCAAGAAGACTATGCTGATGCGTTTAACAAAGGCCTGATAAACACTTTCGGTCTGTTACATTCTGTGGTGCGTGTAATCAAACGACGAAATTGGGAAGAATCGGATGCTGTTGCGCCCATCGTTGATAAACACGGTAAGAATTCTCTCTTTCTCTCCCTCTTTCACTCACTCACAAACACACGCGCGCACATACACACACACGCACACACACACACTGATACTACATTTTTAGCACTAAAGTGTCTTCTCCTATCGAGTGACGAAAGACATTGCCCCCTTCGCCACCATCCTCATCATCATCATCATCATCATCATCTTGTTCGTCACCACCACTATCAAAAAGACCCCGTGTAATCGATGAATCTGAGCAATCTGATGATTCGCCGAAAATAAATGACGAGTCGCCACCACCTTGCTCAAAACCACGTGATGAATTTGTGCAATCTGATGGTGCTATAGCTGGACCATCGGGAATAAATGCTCGTATACTATCATCATCATCATCATCATCACTTTCGCTTCCGTCAATACGATCACGCGAACCTCCACTGCAGCTATCAGGTAAAGGAGGTGGGGTCGACGGGCGTCGGATATCATCTATGCGTCGACACGCGTCGGGTTGCATGAGTTGGACATGAATGTGAGAGCTGTTTTTTCATATTGACAAGGGGGTAACGATCCAAGGGGACGATTTATTTCCTTCGAACTCTAGCAAAATTTTTTCTACATTAGATGTCGACGGGTGGCTTCACATAAACCGTCCACCTATTCAACGTGAACGGATTGACATCAACAGCGAGCAGCCTGATGAACCCGCTCAAGCCGGCGTGAGTGACGCCGACTCACAGCGCAGTGAAGCAGCGTACATACGAGTGAAGATCTTAGTGAAGAAGATAGTGCAGATTCAGGTAAAAAAAATGAGCGCCAATTTTGCGAGAAAAAAACGCGTTACCTTTAAAAATTTTGAAAAAAAAAACGCATTCCTTTTTGCAGGTTACGAATCGTGTCGTTTTGCTGATTTGGCGCGAAGGCAGCAAGTGGAAGAAGTTTGGAACCTCGACGAGGAATAATTCCCCTAGAGAAAACTACTCGGGACAATGCCTCTCTCGAGCTTTGACTGTCAGTGGAGTAATTTACCAGCGAAAGTAAGTATAGACCCAGGAAAAAAAATTGTATCGAAATGTTTGTATTTGACTTGAATTTGACATTTTTCTTTTATTCCCAGATGTCTTTTCATATTCGAGGTAATTCCATCGTATTTGAGGGAATAAATATGACTTCGGTAAAAAAAAAAAAAAAAACGTTTGTCCTCCTTTTTGTATCTAGACTGTGGGACCTGACAAGAATGAGTCGACCGGGATTCAATGGGAGCATCAATTCATAGCAGCTGCCAAAAGTGTTAGAGCACGGAAGCGCGAACTTCGTAACAACACCCTTCGCATGTGTGAGGGGGAGATCGTGAATCGCGTCTGCTGGGAAGCCTCGGATATCTTTAATTTGAGACAACTCTTTGGCATGACGCCGTTGCATGACGACGATCAGGTGGCGGGGGCGGGGGCGGGGTAAAATGAAGAATGGATTTTTTTCAAACACTTAATAAAATCGTTTTTTTTTCACAAATCTCCTCTGTCGATCCAACTGTTGTGCGTATCGTCGAAACCTAGCCACTTGACGAGCATTCGATTTCCACGCTTCTTCACCACCGTATCAACGAGGTAAATGTGATTCGCACATTATCGCCAATTGAGAATTTTTGCGATTTTTTGCCGATTATCGGCGCTGGCGGAAAATACGATAGAAAATCTGCAGCCCCCCTCCACTCGTCCTACCGCCACTCCCTCCTTCTGGCGGCAGGGGAAGTCCCTTTTCGGTCGTGGGTCCCCGTGTTTACCCCCCCCCGCCCGACGGTGGAGGGGATCGCCATCGGTCGGTAAGCAGAGAGCCCCCCCGCCATCAGTCGACAAGCAGAAAGCCACACCATCGGTCGGTAAGCAGAGAGCCCCCCCACAATCGGTCGGTAAGTAGACATCGACAGTCGATAATGCAGGGGCCGATTGTAACGCAACATCCCCACCTTACCGACTGATTTTTTCGTTCGATTTACGGATAAATGTCGGCAACATGTCGGTAAGGTAGGGATGCTTCGTTAGAACCGGCCCCTGCATTATCGACTGTCGACGTCTGCTTAGCGACCGATTGTGCGGGGGGGGCTCTCTGCTTACCGACCGATGGTGTGGCTCTCTGCTTACCGACCGATGGCGATCCCCTCTACCGACGGGCGGGGGAGTAAACACGGGGACCCACGACCGAAAAGGGACTTCCCCTCCCGCCAGAAGGAGCGAGTGGCGGTAGGACGAGCGGAGGGGGGCTGCAGATTCTCCATCGTATTTTCCGCCAGCGCCGATTATCGGCAAAAAATCGCAAAAATTCTCAATGGGCGATAATGTGCGAATGACATTTACCTCGTTGATACGGTGGTGAAGAAGCGTGGAAATCGAATGCTCGTCAAGTGGCTAGGTTTCGACGATACGCACAACAGTTGGATCGACAGAGGAGATTTGTGAAAAAAAAACGATTTTATTAAATGTTTGAAAAAAATCCATTCTTCATTTTACCCCGCCCCCGCCCCAGCCACCTGATCGTCGTCATGCAACGGCGTCATGCCAAAGAGTTGTCTCAAATTAAAGATATCCGAGGCTTCCCAGCAGACGCGATTCACGATCTCCCCCTCACACATGCGAACGGTGTTGTTACGAAGTTCGCGCTTCCGTGCTCTAACACTTTTGGCAGCTGCTATGAATTGATGCTCCCATTGAATCTCGGTCGACTCATTCTTGTCAGGTCCCACAGTCTAGATACAAAAAGGAGGACAAACGTTTTTTTTTTTTTTTTTTCTTACCGAAGTCATATTTATTCCCTCAAATACGATGGAATTACCTCGAATATGAAAAGACATCTGGGAATAAAAGAAAAATGTCAAATTCAAGTCAAATACAAACATTTCGATACAATTTTTTTTCCTGGGTCTATACTTACTTTCGCTGGTAAATTACTCCACTGGCAGTCAAAGCTCGAGAGAGGCATTGTCCCGAGTAGTTTTCTCTAGGGGAATTATTCCTCGTCGAGGTTCCAAACTTCTTCCACTTGCTGCCTTCGCGCCAAATCAGCAAAACGACACGATTCGTAACCTGCAAAAAGGAATGCGTTTTTTTTCAAAATTTTTAAAGGTAACGCGTTTTTTTCTCGCGAAATTGGCGCTCATTTTTTTTTACCTGAATCTGCACTATCTTCTTCACTAAGATCTTCACTCGTATGTACGCTGCTTCACTGCGCTGTGAGTCGGCGTCACTCACGTCGGCTTGAGCGGGTTCATCAGGCTGCTCGTTGTTGATGTCAATCCGTTCACGTTGAATAGGTGGACGGTTTATGTGAAGCCACCCGTCGACATCTAATGTAGAAAAATTTTTGCTAGAGTTCGAAGGAAATAAATCGTCCCCTTGGATCGTTACCCCCTTGTCAATATGAAGAAACAGCTCTCACATTCATGTCCAACTCATGCAACCCGACGCGTGTCGACGCATAGATGATACCCGACGCCCGTCGACCCTACCCCCTTTACCTGATAGCCGCAGTGGAGGTTCGCGTGATCGTATTGACGGAAGCGAAAGTGATGATGATGATGATGATGATGATAGTATACGAGCATTTATTCCCGACGGTCCAGCTATAGCACCATCAGATTGCACAAATTCATCACGTGGTTTTGAGCAAGGTGGTGGCGACTCGTCATTTATTTTCGGCGAATCATCAGATTGCTCAGATTCATCGATTACACGGGGTCTTTTTGATAGTGGTGGTGACGAACAAGATGATGATAATGATGATGATGATGAGGAAGGTGGCGAAGGGGGCAATGTCTCTTCGTCACTCGATAGGAGAAGACACTTTAGTGCTAAGAATGTAGTATCAGTGTGTGTGTGTGTGCGTGTGTGTGTGTGTGCGCGCGTGCGTTTGTGAGTGAGTGAAAGAGGGAGAGAAAGAGAGAATTCTTACCGTGTTTATCAACGATGGGCGCAACAGCATCCGATTCTTCCCAATTTCGTCGTTTGATTACACGCACCACAGAATGTAACAGACCGAAAGTGTTTATCAGGCCTTTGTTAAACGCATCAGCAAAGTCTTCTTGCCGCGCTCCCTTCAAAACTTTCCGTAATTTCCGCCAAATCACCGAAGTCGGAAGATAATGCAAATCTTCTAATATTAAGTTTGGCCAGCGATTTTTTAGCACATGATTACGCGTGAATAGAAATATGATAAGCCTGTACACTCGGTAAATCTCTTCTCCTCGATGCATAGTTCTCGACTAACCCAAAGGACCGAACAAATCGTACTCTCCGGAGAGGAGACGTTAAAGAGTGAGCCAACGTTTTCGTTTACATCTTGAATGGGTCCGATATCAGTTGCTGTTTCCCAGGAGAGGGGATAGAAAAAATTAGTCTTCAAACACACACGCACATATAGACAGTTTTCTTTTTATTCAGTTTACATATGAGCATAACCCCATGGATGAGTGTCCGTGGAATCTGGAATTAGCATTCTTTTGTCATCTCTCCGGCTGAGAGCGACTTTATTTTGCATCGCCGTATGAACAATGTGTTTTTTACACATGATCAATTGTTGCACCTTGACGAGTTTTTCATGCGCAAACAAGCCATTTTTAAAATCGTCGAATGTGATGGATTTCAGGGTTGACCGCCTTACAACTTTAGCTCTTTTCTTCGCATCGTCACAGTCGAGAATTTTAAACGAGTACAATTTCGCTCTCAAGCCCACAAATTCCGTCATAATACGACCATTATTCTCATCTTTCATGAGACCTAATACTTTCTTATTGCGCAAAGGCATATTGTACCGATTGATTGGCGGATAATCAGACGTGTCAAACTTGTCAATGGCACACTTGATCGTTTCATAAATGTCGGGCACGCTGATGTGATAGATGAGACTATCAGTGTCTGTGTACAATAATTTTGCTCGATCGTTGAATCGTTCACGCATGTAGTTGTAGAGGAAATCGTAAATCCAGCGTTTGGAGATATGGAGAATGGAAAATCCTGTGTATATAGGCTTGTTGTATAGAACGCACGCTTGATTGAGATCGATTATAACGATGTCTTTGTCAAATATGGTGCAGCTATGAAACGTAGGTTTCGCGAACTTCGCTTCCGCCCCGAACCCGCCCCTTCCACTTTGTCACGAGTCGCACTTCCCGATGTTTCCGCACATTTTCCATTGTTTTACCAACGCCCGCGTTGTTCATGAGTTTGTAAAAATTTTTCTCAAAATCATTGTCAGATCACTTCCTCAATTCCGTACTTACATCGATGTACATTTTTTAACCAAGCGCGCTGTTTGAATTTGAGGACTCTGTGCATTTTTGTAACGCGCTATGCCAATCTGAAACTTGTTTCCAATTTCTATAGTGAATTACGTATTTTTCTTTTGGCAGCAGCGTGGTCGTTAATTTTGTTTGAGTGCTCCCAGGAGGGACGTAGTGTTGCGAGCACAAGGGCAGATCTTTGTGAGTGTCGTGTAACTCCCGAGGATACTCCAAATCGACCTCCACGATGTATCCCGTTTCAGCGTCATCTGGAATATCCTCGATACATTGCTCGAATTTGTCTACCCAAGCGAATGAGCCGTACGGCAATGACTCACGCATAGCCGCACCATATAGATTATTGACATCGTAATACATCAAGTATGACGCGGGCTCGTTTGGGTCAAAATCATCTCGCAAATAGCGATTATTTGCTTTCGCGTACCTATTGCAGCACTGCGCTACGCCACCGCGAATACCTTTCTCGATGAACATTAGCATGTCAACGTCGACCAAGAGCTCGAGTTCTACATCGGTACATTTTAACATCGCATCAAAGGATAGACCGGGTGCGGTAAAATAGTTCAATGGATCGAGGTCGTAAGTGTCGATGCAATTTCGTCGAAAATTCTCAAAAATATCTGTCGGTAGGAGTACATCAGTTTTCAAATACAAGTCGGAATATTCACCCAAAGTTTTAAGATTAACGACAGTCCAAACTTTGCACGCGTGCGTGTAATCGTCCGCCGAAATATCTTCATTACTCAATGTGGAGAAAAATGTCTCTTTCGCGGGCAATTCAGTCTCATCGAGTCGCATCCAAGAGTTCACGTAGTCATAGGGGAAAATGCCTTTTCTCGTCAACAATTCAAATTCCGTTGCGTTAGCGCAATGCTTCCGTGTTACTATTTTTTGATCGCTTTTCAGGTATGATGCTAATTTTTCGATGCTACTCGGCATGAATCTCAAAGAGTCGATGAATCGATATTGCACGCGGGTACCTTTGCCGCGCTTCGAAAATGAAATATATTTCTCCTTGTTAATTGGCAAAAGACTCATGGATCCTTCGAAGGTTCGAGCGAATGCTACTATCAAAACGTGTGCGTCGTATCCCGACAAGTTGTGAAAAACTATCGGCACTACGTGGGCAATTTTGTAATTCAAATTACATTCTTGATGAGCGGCACCGCGGAATTTGCCCGTAAAGTGACAATGATCTCGCACTTTCCCGTTCCTGGGCGCAAATGGTTTTTCGCAAATGTGACATTTTTCGGCCAACTTGAAACTTTAACTTTCATCGCTATTCAACGGTCTCATTGGTACTGTAGTTTGAAAAATGTCGTGCAATGAGCCGGCGAGTCCTTCTAATTCACGCATGAGCCATTCGATACAGGTCTTTCCACGAAACGCCTTGTACTCCGAGAGAGCGTCATTGAAACTGCAATGCTTGTAGTACGCAATACTGTGAGGGGTGTGCTTCTGATATTTTACAGCGTTAGCCTGTGGTGCTCTGACAGGTTCGAGCAAACATTCCAAAAAAGTATTCCGCGCACCCCTCAACGTATCGATAATTTTATCGCAATCATCCATGGCCCCGACTACTCGATGAATTGAAATCAAATGCCTATGCAGAAGGGCTCGCGAATATATATTTGAGAAGATCTCTACACAACCTCCTACACAACCGTATGTGTGTGTGTGAGTGTATGCGCGCCCGCTCGAACGTCGAGTTTGTATACACCAGATCGAGTTCCAAGCAGCGAGACGGTGCTCTCTTTTCAATCTCGTACTCGACATTTTTTTCTCGAAATGCCTTCGACCAATGACGTTTGTTGGTGAGGAGATTTTTCACGAGTCTATTTCCCCCTTCAATTGTTGAATGTCGCAACAATCGTTCGATGCGTACTCTTAATTCCCGTCTCTTGGACGAATTTTGTATTGCGCTGCACCGCATGATCGTTTTTATTGCGCAGTCTTCCGCAGCAACTTCTCGACAAGAGCTTATTTTTTCCGCGAATCACCTGCAGCTCCGTATCGTCCGGGATGAACATTATCGTTAAATGCTTCACTCCCTTTGATCTTTGGAACTTTTGAGTGGGAGGGGAGAGGAGGAGCGTTTCGAAATTGATCGTAGGCAAACTTATTCAAATTTTGAGAAGCGGCATTTTTTGAATCTCTGAAATGACTCATGTCGGCAGGGAGGCTATACTGACAAATATTTTTCTAGACACCCCCACTTATTTCTCATGGCGGCCGACACGACGGGTACCGATATCGCATTTGATTGGTGGCGGGGGGTCTTTGTCAAGCGCAGCATCTGCAAGGTGTGTGCGTGTGTGTGTGTTTTTGCACGCGCGCGAAACGTCGCATGGCTCCAGTATATACAGCGGTCTTTTTGATCTGCTAATTTCCTCCTATCACCTACTAATTGGGGGGGGGGTCCGAACGCGCCGGAAGCCTCACCGCCACACACACACACACACACACACACACGCGCGCGCGCGCGCGCGCGAACGGTTATCTCCACGTAATTCTCAGAAAAAATCTGACTTAATCCAACCGCCATTGTGACTGGATAATCTATGTTTAAACACCCCTGTTCCTAGGTTTCAAAATCTCAGAAAATAATCATTTAACACCTCAAGTCGCTGACAGGTTTCAACGCGTCAATGTATAGGCAAAACTATCGCATGGAGGGGGGTGGGGTCAAGCCGCAGAAGACGCCCGATGACTCACCATCCATAAATTTTTAAAACGATTTCTGAGAAATCAGCAACCCCCCTATTCTCCTACTCTCTGACTGTTGGAGGGGGAGGGGGCTCTTTTTCTGGCCACAGAAAGGATTTCTGAGAAATCAGCCGCCCTCCACTCGTCCTACCGCCACTCCCTCCTTCTGGCGGGAGGAGAAGTCCCTTTTACTAAAAAGCACTTCGACTCTTTGTCAGTCGTTGCGCGGCCTCTCTAGGAGTCGGTCGTGGGCCCCCGTGTTTACCCCCCCCCCCTCCCCGCGTCGGTGGAGGGGATCGCCATCGGTCGGTATGCAGAGAGCCCCCCACCATCGGCCGGTAAGCAGAGAGCCCCCACCATCGGTGGGTAAGTAGACATCGACAGTCGATAATGCAGGGGTCGATTCTACCGCAAAATCCCTACCTTACCGAAACACACATACACACAAACGTTAATCTCCACGAAATTCTTAGAGAAAATCTGACGTAATCCAACCCCCATTTTGACTGGATAATCAATGTTTAAACACCCCCTCCCGTAGGTTTCAAATTCTCAGAAAATAATCATTCAACACCTCAAGTCGCTGACAGGTTTCATCGCGTCAATGTATAGACAAAACTATCGCATGGAGGGCTTGGGGGGGTCAAGCCGCAGAGCCTCAAATTTTTTAAACGATTTCTGAGAAATCAGGCCCGCCCCTATTATTCTCCCCGTTGACTGTTGGAGGGGGAGTAGGCTCTTTGTCTGGCCACGGAAAGGATTTCTGAGAAATCAGCCCCCCTCCACTCGTCCTACCGCCACTCCCTCCTCCTGGCGGGAGGAGAAGTCCCTTTTACTAAAAAGCACTTCGACTCTTTGTCAGTCGTTGCGCGGCCTCTCTAGGAGTCGGTCGTGGGTCCCCGTGCTTACCCCCCCCCCCCGCGTCGGTGGCGGGGCTCGCCATCGGTCGGTAAGCAGAGAGCCCCCCACCATCGGCCGGTAAGCAGAGAGCCACCACCATCGGTGGGTAAGTAGACATCGACAGTCGATAATGCAGGGGTCGATTCTACCGCAAAATCCCTACCTTACCAAAACATACACACACACACATACACACAAACGTTAATCTCCACGTAATTCTTAGAAAAAATCTGACGTAATCCAACCCCCATTTTGACTGGATAATCAATGTTTAAACACCCCCTCCCGTAGGATTCAAATTCTCAGAAAATAATCATTCAACACCTCAAGTCGCTGACAGGTTTCATCGCGACAATGTATAGACAAAACTATCGCATGGAGGGGGGGGCGGGGGTCAAGCCGCAGAGCCTCAAATTTTTTAAACGATTTCTGAGAAATCCGCCCCGCCCCTATTCTTCTCCCCGCTGACTGTTGGAGGGGGAGGAGGCTCTTTGTCTGGCCACGGAAAGGATTTCTGAGAAATCAGCCCCCCTCCACTCGTCCTACCACCACTCCCTCCATCTGGCGGGAGGGGAAGACCCTTTTACTAAAAAACACTTCGACTCTTTTTCAGTCGTTGCGCGGCCTCGCTAGGAGTCGGTCGTGTGTCCCCGTGTTTACCCCCCCCCCTCCCCGCGTCGGTGGAGGAGATCACCATCGGTCGGTCAGCAGAGAGCCCCCCACCACCGGCCGGTAAGCAGAGAGCCACACCATCGGTCGGTAAACAGAGAGCCCCACCATCGGTCGGTGAGTAGACATCGACAGTCGATAATGCAGGGGTCGATTCTATCCCAAAATCCCTACCTTACCGACCGCTTTTTTTGTTCGATTTACGGCTAAATGTCGGTAAAATGTCGGTAGTAGGAATTTTCGAGTAGAATCGGCCCCATTACACTACTGTCGCTTCATACACACGGGCGCAGGACATGCTGATCACGGGTTAATCTGGCGCCAGATTGACACGTCCTGCAAGAGTCGGATATTGACGGCTTTCGTCATCAATCGCAGCCACATCGAGCCGACACACTTTCTAAAAGATGCTCGCGTCCTCGTGCTTCAATATGTGCGAAATATTATCAACAAGCACAACAGCCTTAAAGTTAATACAGTGTTCAATGGTGAATTCGCGAGTGGTGACAAACATGCGCATAAAAGTGTCAACACGCGAAACTACGAATTATTTATAACAAGCGATTGGAGCGAGTGGTATGAACGGCATGTTTCGGAGCCCACTTTATCCTTACTCGACGAATTTCAAGAACGTGATAGTGGCTGGGCTCTGCAAAAAATACTTAACCTCACGATAAATATGAATAAATATAATCCGAAGCGTGCTGGGTGCTCCATATCATTGCCGCGGGAAATAATGTTGAAGAGGACTGTGGTTAACGTCAAATCGCGTGATACTGCATGTTTCGCGTGGGCAGTTGTCGCTGCTCTACACCAGGGGGCTGACACTGGGATGAATTCTCTTACGAGTAACGTGTCCCCGTACTGTCGCCACGGAGCTAACCCACCATACGGCGCTAGTAGTCACCCGCATGACCCCCACTCCGTATTATTTCGTCATTTTTTCGTCTTTTTTTCTCGATCTGTCATTGTTCTCGAATAAAAAAAAACGTAGTGTGGTAAAATCGTAATTATTTTATCACATTAGAAGAGCGATTTGTGGCTCACCGCAATTCAACACTTGTTTCCGAGTCGATATTGGACGACGTGTACAACTATGAAAAGCTCTCTTTTCCGTGTATAGAACACGCCGATAGTGTTCTTTTACACATAATACAATATTACGTATTGATGCGGATGCAGCAATATTCTGCACGTCTCAACGCAGAACAAAAAAACAGCAATCTCGACAAGAAAAAAATCGCAAAACATTGTACAACGCGACTAATCCATTATTTAAAAAATATTAATGTTATCTGTTTATTTCGTTCAATAAATATTTTTAAATACATAATATTGCAACAAGTGTAAATATTGCATCCCTCCTATAAACACATATACTTTTAAATTCTATTCTAAACAATGAATTTTCCCGACGCGTCGAATGCAAATTATGCAGACGCTGCGTGACTGGAGTGGGGGTCATGCTGGTGACTACTAGCGCCGCATGGTGGGTTAGTTTACGTGGCGACAATAATGAGACACGGTAGACCCAGCAGTGCCAGGGGGCTGCTCTACACCCAGTTGAACGAAACAGTGTCCGTCCAACTTCTTATTCTCATTATTCGACAGTGCTGAATCGGAAGGATATCGAATTCCCGGTGCCGATACATCAAATAAAAAAAATTTGAACTGCAAAATAATCTGTCGATCTATGTGTATACCACCATCACCACCACGAAAAAGGACATTGTTCCAATACGCGTGACTCAGCAGAAGAAGGAGAAGCACGTCAATTTGCTGTACATGCAAGATACTGAGGACGACAATGTGGGGCATTTCGTATGGATCAAGAACCTGTCGAGACTCGTGAGGGCGCAACTAAGCCAGAGCGAGCATAAAAAATATATATGCGATCGGAGTGTAAATTTAGCATTATTAATACAAAATTATATATCTACTATAGGAGAAAAATGAACAAAAAAAAAATCTTCTTTGTTTTGCAGGTGTTTGCATTACTTTGGTTCCGAGGAAAAATTGCAATCACACGAGGTCGATTGTGGGGCGATAAACGACTTTGCAATTCGACTACCAAACGACACCAATAAGTGGCTACAGTTCAGCAACTTTAGCTGGAAAGAGCGACATCCATTCATCGTGTATGCCGATTTGGAGTGCGTGTTGGCAAAGACCGATGGGGAGAACCTAGCGAAAGACATGTATCAACACCATGAAGTATTTAGTATTGGATATTACGTGTGCTGTTCATATGATGATTCATTATCTTCATATCACTCGCGTCGCAGTGCTGATTGTATATTGTGGTTTGTCGAAGAACTAAAAAACCTAACACTGCGGATAAAAGACATTTTCTGCGACAACGTGCCAATGGTATATTTAACACCGGGTGAGTGGGCTAATTTTCGACCAGCCACTCAATGTCACATATGTGCGAAACCATTTGCGCAAGAAGATATTTGCGTTCGAGATTATTGCCATCTGACTGGACGCTATAGAGGCCCTGCCCATTCCAACTGCAACATCAATTATAAGCAATCATGTTTCATTCCCATAGTTTTCCACAATCTATCCGGCTATGATGCACATTTTATCATCAAGGAAGTAGCCACGGCGGTCGAAGGAAGAACCGATGTGAAGGAGAAATACATCTCCTTCACGAAGCATGTTGAAATTACAGACGATTCAAAACACAAGATCCAATTGCGCTTTATCGACTCATACAAATTCCTCAACACCAGTCTCGACAAATTAGCCGCCTTCTTGAGCGAGGACAAACTCAACATTTTACGCTCACAATTCCCAACTCTCTCGACAGACGATTTCATTTTGCTGACGCGAAAAGGGGCCTTCCCTTATGAGTTTATTGACGACGTGACCAAGCTAGACGACACTTGCCTTCCACCATGTGACGCACTTTACAGTTCCCTGACAGATGCTACAGTATCGTAGAGCGAGTATGCACATGCTGAGAAAGTTTGAGAGCGGTTCTCCATTCGAACGCTCGGTGACTATTCGGATAGCGATTTGTATCTGAAGAGAGATGTCTTGTTATTAGTCGATATTTTCGAAAACTTTCGAAATACATGCGTTCAGAGCTATGACCTAGATCCTGCGTATTACTATACATTGCTCGGATATACCTGGGATGCAATGCTAAAACACTCGAATGTCAAGTTTGAATTACTAACTGACATCGACATGGTTTTATTCGTTGAGCGGGGTATATGCGGTGGTCTGAGTCGATGCTCGAACCGATATGCACACGCAATTAACAAGTACATGGAGTCGTTTGATTCATCGAAAGCATCGTCATACTTGATGTATTTTGACGTTAACAATCTGTATGGGTGGGCAATGTGCCAACTCTTGCCATATGCAGATTTTCGATGGGTCAACGACGTGTCCAATTTTGATCCATCATGCATCGCGCTAGACTCCGCTACTGGCTACATCCTTGCAGTCGACTTGGAATATCCGCAATCTCTACATGATGCGCACAAAGACCTGCCGTTTTGTCCAATACATGAAAAACCGCCGCGTAAGCGGGGAGAAAAGCTGTTAGCAACCGTATGCGATAAAAAGCGCTACATCATACACTACGGGAATTTACAACAGTGCTTACGCCACGGACTTTACCTCGTGAAAATCCATAGAGTCTTACAGTTTACACAATCCCCATGGCTGCGTTCGTATATCGAGTTAAATACGCAGTTTCGAACTCTCGCCAAAAACGATTTCGAGAAGAATTTATTCAAATTAATGCATAATGCGGTCTTTGGCAAAACAATGGTGAATGTGCGCAATCATGTGGATGTAAAGCTTTTAACAAAATGGGAGGGCAGGTATGGCGCAGAGGCAATGATTTTGAAGCCAAACTTCCACAGCCGAAGTGTTTTTTTGGAAAACCTCGTTGCCGTGGAATTACGCAATTTTGAGGTGAAATTCAACAAGCCGATATATGTGGGTATGTGCATACTCGACATATCCAAAACGTGCTTGTATGGGTTCAATCACGATTATACGGTACCTCTGTATCGAGATAGATCCAAAGTCATGTATACCGATACGGATAGTCTCATATATGACATTGAGAGCGACGATATTTATGCCGACATGAAGCGCGACATCGTAAAATTTGATACGAGCGATTAATCAGCGGACAATCGATATGGTATGCCGCTTGTCAACAAGAAGGTACCCGGTCTCATAAAGGACGAATGTAATGGAGCAATTATGACCGAATTTATTGGACTTCGATCGAAAATGTATGCGACACGTGTCGAGGGTAAGAAAGAGACGAAAAAAGTTACCGGTGTCAAGAGTAGCGTTGTGGCTAGGACAATCACATTCAACGATTATGCTCGATGCTTGAAGGAAGAAGTTGAAACGAGCCGTAGTCAAACGTGCATTCGATCAAAGTTGCACAAGGTCTACACCATTCGCGAGACTAAAATTGCTCTGAATCCTCATGATGATAAGCGGTATATCATACCTGGGACCTCTGATACCCTACCATGGGGGCATTATAGAATACCATTGTAAAAAAATAGGTAAATTTTTTTTTATACAACATTGATTTTTTTTTGTTGTAAAATTGTCTACATTTTTGTGAATATTGATGTATAAAACTCGTGAAAATTATGTACATATTTTGTTCACTCGATGTAAAACTTGTTAAAATTATGTTTGTTGTTGTAAATATTTAATTGTGCAAGGATGAATTTGTTATTTTCTATAAATAAAGAAACGGACTTTTTATAATCCCATGTGTTTACTCACTCTATCCATCTCCTCGTACCCACGTTCCACGAAAAAGGGATTATCGACGGCGGCGGGGGGGGGGGGGGGAAGCAAGCCTACTGTGGAGTCGGTCGGAGGCCTTGGGGGGGGGACATGCGAAGACGAGCAGCAGTTTCGGTCAAGAGTCATAAGATTTATTTTCAATTTTCTTTATTATCGGCTACAAATCGGATTTCCTTATCCAACTATTGTGGCTATTGTCGAACCCTAGCCATTTTACAAACATTCGATTACCGCGCTTCTTCAATACTGCTTCAATAAGATAGATATCGGGGTGCTTGACATAAGAAGCTCTTGTTCGTAGAAGCCACCAGCGATCGGTTCATCTTTATGGTCATTCAAGTGGTACGTCACCGGATGCGCTCTTTTCACACGACATATGGTAAATATTTCCGTTGTCGAGTTTGGTGTGCAACCCTTTTCGAAGAGAGTCTTAAAATTGCTGATTCTTACTTTACCACCAACGGCGAATTTCGGTTGTATTTTCACTGGTGGCTTATTGAAAACCTACTGCAGTTGCTTCTCATTTTCCGCGTTGACATTTCTCGATTTCATCTTAATGGTGCGGTGTACAGAATCATTATATTCAGCTACTAGATTATCAAGACTATCGATCCACTTATAGCTACCACGAAGACTAAATTGCATCCACATCTGATTCTTCAATGTACGATTGAAACGCTCGCAAATGGATGCTTTCAAGTTGCTATATGTTGAATACATGTGAATATTGTACTGCTTCATGAGGGCCTGAAAGTCACAATTGTAAAATTCTTTTCCCCGATCAATGTGTAAGTTCTGCGGTATGCGTCCCTTAAGGAGAATCGACCTCATTGCAGCGGCTGCATCCGTACCACTCTTCGCAGCATTGGCACGGCCCAGGCGAATTTTGAGAAGGTATCGATGACGGTGAGGAGAAATTTACGTTTGGAGTTTTGCCGCGCGTATGATGACATATCGACGAGATCAGCTTGCTAGGTCTCGGCCAAGCCACGGATGTCCACATGTCGACGTGGATAGTTTCGTCGAGCAGGCTTATGTAGCTCCAGCACGAGAGTGCCCCTTTTTTTCGTTCATTTTCCAGTCCACTCAGTCGTGCGTCCAATTCAGCAATGACGTTTGAATTGCGAATCGCCAAGTCTTGTCGAGTTTTGACATCGGCCTCGAGAGTTTTTGCAATGTCTCTTATCGTAGCTTCAAGTCCATTAACCAGCAACTGGCTACTCTCATTCATTTCTTTGCGAATGTTCTTAGTGATAGTTCGGGATCTTTTGTGTAAAGCACTTAGAGTGATGCCGTCGTCTCCCCCCTCCGGATTAGCAATGTTACACAATCGTTTCTGCCCCACATCATAATGACCGTCTGCGGTAGTTCTAAACCCAATCCCCTAGCTCGTTTGAATTGTCCCAATAAATATAGTCCAATTGGGTGTTTTTTCTAGCTTGCTTATATTTTGGCATACCGTGTCCCACATGATGATCGACTATATTTGCGATATATGTGTTAAATTTGTAGCTGGTGTTACGTCGTATGGCCTCACTAGGCTTGTAAAATTTTTTGTACGCATTCGTCGAGATGACTATCTTTTCATAGTTTTTCAAATCGTCCGGTGTGAGTACTTCGACATTGGACACTTTTTTAAACAGCAGCTCCGTTAATCCAACAGATTTCGCATAACTCACATCTCCCACACGAATATGTTGAGAGTCGAAAATTATCGGAGAATTGCCAAGCATTAATTTGTTTTTTGCGAGATTCCGCACGCCATATATTACATCCAAGGTTGCCTTTCTATTTGTTTGCAATAGCAGGAGATATTCACTGACCCGCTCATCGACATTTTGTGAGTCATCATCATCCTCATATATCAATTTGAACGAATCTTGGGTTTCACTCTTGAAGGAATCTTGTGTCGCATTTTGACGTTTCACACTATTTAGTACATCTTGTTCAGCATCATCACTCACTTTTTCATCCTTAATTTCCTCCTTCACCGCACCACCTCACCGTTTTTATACGACACCAATTTCTCCAATGGCCCCACGATAGGCTTAAAGACATCTAACATTCTCCGCTCATCGCTATCTTTTCCACATTTCATCATCCGATGCTTTCGTCTGATTGCATCGCTCGCCTTGGCAAGTTCGCGCAAGACATCCTTTTCACGCAATAATTGTTCGCTCTTCATGTTGTCACCGCCAAGGCGTGCACAATACTGTCTGTTGAACCACCCGTGATGAGTCATTTATCAATGCTTAGAAAATAATCAAAACCTTGTCTATATCGACCGTCATTAATACCGCTATCCTTGTCAATCGTGATAAATGCATACTTGTTGGAATTCCAGCATTTAATGCACATATTTTTAAAGCACGTATAAGTCATATCCGTATTAACATGATCGTTGTACACGTGTTTGAGATTCATATCATCCTGCTTGAAAAGCACCACGAAATTTGCATTATCCCTCACAAGATGTTTGGGGATACGAGTGTACGTCTGCCAAAGATAAAAACTGTCAACAATCTCGTGTCTTCCCATGGAAAAGAAGGCTCTAACATTATCCTGCTTTTCGCATGCTATATCATCAAAGATGAATATACATTTGAATCGCGCATCACTTGGCGCTATCACTTGTTCATGCGCCTCGAATGGATGATACGCTACTCCACTCACAGGTTCGAGTAATCGTTCGAGCAACTTATACTTCGGCTGCCGCAGCGATTTGGAATACAAGTAAATGTTCTCAAATCTCAAGTCATTCAGATGGATGATGAGAGAAATTTATCACGGGGAGTCCACCGCCAATAGTTTGCCTCCTGGACGTCATCTCACACACGACTAACGGCGAAATCATATAAATAGCATTCTTATAGGAATTATCCGTCGGTCGCATATTGTCTTTAGACATGATCGTGCATCGCAAGAGTGGTAAGGGTTTGGTCAATCGCCTAATCAACAAACTCCCCGTTGAGCTACATCTGCCGGGGTATCAGTATTGTGGACCAGGCACAAAGTTGGCCAAGCGCCTCGCTCGTGGTGATCCCGGCATTAATCCATTGGATACGGCTTGCCAACAACACGATATTGCGTATTCGAAAAATCCGGATAATCTTGAAGAGAGACATTTGGCGGATAAAGTGTTGGCTGAACAGGCTTGGCAACGTGTTACCGCGCGAGACGCTATTATCGGCGGAAAAGCCAGTGCTTGGGGTGTGGCTAATATTATGAAGACAAAGAGAAAATTTGGTATGGGGATAAAGGCTCGCGGGCATGGTGTTTGTTTGAAAAAGCTAATTGGTGCTGCAAAGAAGACAATGATTCAAAGCAATGACCCGCAGAAGATTATTAAATCAGCTCTAAAGCGTGCTCGTGCAGCTGTAAAGATGCAAGGGGGCAAAGTACGCACACCTCGGGTTCTACCTGTACCCAAAAAATTGGTGGTTTATTGCCGATCCTCGTGCCGATTTTTGCGGGTCTAAGCGCTGCGGGTGCTTTGTCAGGTGGTGTGGATAGTATAGCTAAAGCGGTAAATGCTGCTCAAGCAGCTAAACGTGAATTGGATGAAAGTAAGCGTCATAATCGGACAATTGAAGCGATTGCATTAGGTCGGGGTCTACATCTGAAACCATATAAGCAGGGATTGGGCCTTCATATTAAGGCAAAAAACTAGAAGTTACGCTACCACACCGACCCCTCACCGACCGCGACCTACTCAAATATGCGAAAATCCTAAAAATTCCGCACTTTCGTGGAGTGAACATGCGCGATACATTGCCAGCGAGTGGACCCCTCAAATGTGAAGCAGCGATTGGGAATTTGGATGAAAATGTCGGTCCTGGGACATTCTGGATCGCTTACAAAACGACCGGATGGAAAGTCGTGTACTTTGATGGTTTCGGCAATCTTCCACCACCATCCGAACTCATGAGATATTTTCGTGTTGGTAGGGTTAATTATAAATATATTAGATATCAAGAATATGATACGATTGAATGTGGACATTTGTGTCACAAGTTTCTTTGTCGACAATTGCAGCACAAAGACAAATATACACTATATATAGGGGGAAAATGACGTGGAGAATTCAGTTGTCAATTTACCAGCACCATGGATGATAGCTTAACATTGACCATATCTGGCTCATCGTCCATACACGAGGCGCAATATTTTCCTCCCATCGAACTCTCGCCACAAAAAATTATACCCTCGGTCTCGTGGAATTGCTAACGTTCAACTCTATTCCCAATATTGACGTCGACCACGATAAACTTTACGTGGGAGATGAGGTGTTGACGATACCTACGGGCAGTTATAAAATAGAGGATATTGAGGCGTTTGTACAAGCAGAGCTCTCACGTAAAAACATCAAAATCAGCATTAAACCCAACAATAATACGCTACGCAGTGAGATCGAGTGTGACTGTGAGGTAAATTTTGAACCGAAAGATTCTATTGGACATCTACTAGGCTTCACCGCACGCAAATTGGAAGCCAATAAAAGACACGAATCCGATCTTCCAGTGGCCATTCTCAAAGTGAACGCCCTACGCGTTGAGTGCAACATTACCGCCGGTGCCTATATTAACGGACAAAAAGTACACACAATTCACGAATTCTTGCCATCCGTGCCACCGGGCTATAAGATCATTGAAGTTCCCCCCCACGTAATTTATCTGCCAATCACGAGCCGCACGATGGATGCGATACAGCTTCGCATAGTGGATCAGGTCGGTGATTTGGTAAATTTCCACGGTGAAGTAATCACCATAGGGCTGCATATAAAGTCGTGATGGGTATTGTCTTCAACAGATCTTCCAATAACAATAAACGACCATGGATGAAATCGATCAGTCGTCGGCCAGCGCCCAAAGTGCTAACACCTCAAAACGTGCTACTCTTGAGGAATTTGGGTCAGTGCAGCCAGATCGCGCGTAAACGTTACCCCCTCTCTAGTCTCTTACGCGCCCATCACACAATCATAGTAGCGCGTGTCTGTGAGCGAGCGACGCTCGGACATCTTCGGAAAGAGCCGAGTGCGGTGGAAGTGTCCCGACCATGCATTCGGCAGCTACACCAATATATGGACGCCGAGCACGTTCATGTGCGGCCAAGCCGAAACGAAGGCTTCGAGGGAAAAAGCAATCTGAGCACGACTCGCGCGTGACGTCACCCGACGGCACGCGCGAGGCTTTTAGATGATTTCGATGCTTATTTAGCTCTTGATTCTCTGCGTTATTATTGTTTACAAAAAAATGTATCGCGCACTTTGATCGCTTATTTGTTTAGTTTATACGTTAATTTAAATATAATAATAAATCTATATTACAAATGATTTATCTTCTAAAAAAATGTTTGCGCTTTACTTACACCCGTCCTTATGCCAAATAAATTATAATTCATAAAAGTAAGCGGAAATATATTTATATTCGTATTATTATATTAATTCTCATACTTTCTTATCGCTTGAAAATTTTTAGTCAACATGATTTTCAGGGTTTTTTTCCATTATTTCATGCGTACTCAATACCCAATTGTACGAAAAGTAATGAAAAGTTTTTTTTTCCTCTTAATAATCATGAAATGATGTCTGAGAAGGAGGAAACTTGCTCCTTTAATTTTTTTTCAAATTTTGGTCAATCGGGCAAGAAAGACCGATGAACGGAAAAAATTGGAGTTTTGCATGGCTCTTGGGGACATATTAAGCTGAATGACCGTCCATAAACATTACTGTTTATCGCAATATTTGCAAAGTAGCGGTGGATTTCATAAATACCAAGGAACCATCGTTTTTTTGTACTTGTATAAAACTGATGGCAAAAGTATTTTTTTTTACTTACAATAATAATCAGAGCTTGTAGAGTATGTATTTATGTTTCCAAAACTGCTGATCGAATTCCCGTACGACCATTAGTTCCTGAGATATCGATGACTGAAGGCAAAAGACGTTTTTTCATTCAACGGCTGATATCTTAGCGAAAAATGGTCGTACGGAGATAAAAAAAAGCAAATTGAAGTGAATTGAATGGGCTCAACGACCTTGATATTGGTCAAGTCCGAAAAAAATCTCCGAAACCCGTGCAGAACTTTGAAAAACGTAAAAATTTGCAAAATTTTTTTTGCCGTGATATTTCTTCCGACTGCGCAATCAGATTCTCAAAAAAAAATCATTGTCGGCACTAAAACTAGAAACGTCAAGCTCCAAAATCCTTTTTTTTGTACGACTATTTTTGACGAAGTTACAGCCTTTCGAAAAAAATGTTCAACTTTTCTTGCTCCTTTAATTTTTTGTGTCAATGTATGTTCATTTTCTGTTACTTACGATTCACGGCCGGATGGATGATTGTTTTTGGGGATAATACTTTATCGCTTGAGGAAAGTATATGAGAATTAATATAATAATACGAATAAAAATATATTCCCGCTTACTTTTATGAATTATAATTTATTTGGCATAAGGACGGGTGTAAGTAAAGCGCAAACAATTTTTTAGAAGATACATCATTTGTAATATAGATTTATTATTATATTTAAATTAACGTATAAACTAAACAAATAAGCGATCAAAGTGGGCGATATATTTTTTTGTATACATCAATAACGCAGAGAATCAAGAGCTAAAGAAGCATCGAAATCATCTAAAAGCCTCGCGCGTGCCGTCGGGTGACGTCACGCGCGAGTCGTGCTCATATTGCTTTTTCCCTCGAAGCCTTCGTTTCGGCTTGGCCGCACATGAACGTGCTCAGCGTCCATATATTGGTGTAGCTGGCGAATGCGCGGTCGGGACACTTCGACTGCACTCGGCTCTTTCCGAAGATGTCCGAGCGTCGCTTGCTCACGGACACGCGCTACTATGATTGTGTGATGGGCGCGTAAGAGACTAGAGAGGGGGTAACTTTTACGCGCGATCTGGCTGCACTGATTTGGGTCTCAAAGTGCGTGGCGAAAGCGTGTAAAAAATGATTTAGTCTGTGCTCTGTGCATCTGTTGCTTGAGATGGAAGAAAAAATTGTAAACATTCAGGCGCCCGTGGTCTTTGATGAGTCCATCATCCATTGCGAGATTCACGCGCATCAGCCATATGCATCTTCAACCTTCAATAACAGCGATGAAATTCGTATTGCCATCCAACATCAAGACCACTCCATCCTGTCAAGCAAGAGTTCCCTACACATATGTGGGAAATTATCGAAGCGTGACCGGGCGCCAACGACTGCTACAAGTCTCGTCAACAATGCCATTTGTCATTTGTTTGAGGAAGTGCGATATGAATTGAATGCCATAGAAATCGATCATAATAAGAATGTCGGCATTACGAGTGTATTGAAGGGATATTCATCTTTCTCACCGGCCAAAAGTTCTATGCTCGAGAACACTGGATGGCTCGATGTCGAAGAGACCAAGCAGATTGTAGATGTGTCGGGAAACTTTGCCATTGTACAATGCCATTGTACAAACGGCCACCAAAGACTACAAACTCGTATTGCATAAAATAGAATGGCTCGTACCGTATGTGACAGTCTCGGATCAGCGAAAAATTCAATTGTTGAAGTTTCTCGCCAAAGACGCACCAATCTCCATGAGTTTCCGAACATGGGAACTGTATGAATATCCGTTACTGTCTGCGGCGTGTGGTCTGTGAAAACTTCGAATCAGCTGGAAAAGCCGCGATATGTCATACTCGCGCTGCAGACGGGACGGAAACATAAAAAACAACACATTGCGAGCCACTTTGATCATTGTAACATGAGCGATGTCAAACTATACCTCCACTCACAATGTTATCCATATGGAAATTTGAATTTGAACACTGAACAAAATCAATATGCTCTAGTCTACGAGATGTATGCAAACTTTCAGCAGACCTATTACAACAAAGAGGCTGAACCATGGCAGAGCAGGGTGGGATTTTTAGAAAAAGCCCCCCTCTTTGTCAGTGACTGTTCAAAGCAAAACGATTCGCTCAAGTCCGGCCCTGTTGACGTGCGTCTTGAATTTGAATTGAAAAACAATATTCCGCCACAAACTTCGGCATACTGCATGATCCTTCACGACCGTATTGTCGAGTACAATCCTATCAGTGGTGAGGTTAAAAAATTGGTATAAAATCATACTGATGATTCGCACCCGCATCAGTCGACATGGAGCTTATCGTCGATGTACAGGGCTTCAAGAGTCGCATCAACAAATTTGTCCTAAAGGAGATGTCCATCGTCAGACTCCTCGACAAGGATGCTGAACCGTTGACGCTCGCCTTCGACGCACCATTTGCATGGGACTCTCTACCGGCCAAGTACAAAATGACGAACACGTGGTTGAAACGCAATTTCCATGGAATACGCTGGGATCACAGCGGCATACCATACGAGGATGCTAGAAAGACAATTCGACGAATCTTGCAAGGAGCTCCCCCCCCCCTATGCGAAGGGATTTGAAAAATGCGCATGGCTATCAAAATTCACGCATGCCGGAACAAAGGTCATCGATTTGGAGACTCTGGACTGTCCATCGCTGCAGAAGCTGCCGAAAATCACGAAATCCAAATGTCCTCATCACCCCTTCAACTTGAAATACAACTGCGCCCATGCAAATGTAAAATCGCCGAAAAGCTGGTTGAGTGTATACGAAGCGTGAGCGAGGGATTTTTTTCAATGAATAGAAAACATTTCGATGGAAATATATACCATTTGTATTCTTTATTCTCCGACGAAACCACATTGAATTGTAAACATCTTAACATTATATTTCGGAATGAAACCGAGACCTCGATGTATTGAGACTTTTTTTTCAAGAGTACTTGAGCTGTGCTCAAGTGATCCATCCGCAGTCAAAGTCTTTGGCGAAAGATCATCGAGACCCTCCCACTCAATTTTTCAAACTTCTCCCCACTTTTGCAATCGGAGAAAAAAAAAGTTCAAACATGTTCGAAGAACACCTGCGTGGCTGGATGCAGTGTGTACATACTCGCACATGTGGACATTTTGATGTTATAATTCGGAATGCAACCGAGACCTCGATGGGACTTCTTTTTTCAGGAGTGCAGCTCAAGTGGTCCATCGGCGCCAACGGCCCTTGACGATAGATCCCTAAAGTTTGCAGTTTCCCCCGAGGAACCTGACAGGACCTGTTTCGAGTGTCGGCGAGCTTTGAGACGGGATGGATGCTAATATCTTGACGTTATCTTTGAGATAGAAGCAGGGCAGCTGCATGTCATAAATAAAGACCACCCATGTGGCGCCTAGCGTTTTCATATTACCGAAAATTCTCCGACCCATATATGTTTGTCGCACACGCACGCACTCATGCACGCTTTTCTAAGAAACCTGTCAGGACCTGTTTCGCGTGTCGGCGAGCTTTGAGACGGGATGGATGCTAACATCTTGACATTATCTTCGAGATAGAAGCAGGGCAGCTGCATGTGATAAATAAAGACTACCCATGTGGCGCCCAGCGTTTTCATATTACCGACAATTTTCCGGCCCATACATGGTTGTCACACACACACACACACGCATGCACGCTTTTCCAAGAAACCTGTCAGGACCTGTTTCGAGTGTCGGCGAGCTTTGAGACGGGGCGGATGCAATTGACACTGTCCTTCGGAATGGAACCAAGGCAGCTGCATGGCATAAATTAGGGGGCTTTGAAAGACCGCCACGCACCCACACGCGCGCGCACACACACACACACACACACACACACACACACACACACACATCCCCTCTCGCTCCCTCCCCTCACCCTTCCCCTCTCTCCCGTCCCCCTCGACCCGCCCCCTCTCTCCCTCACCCCTCGCTCCCCCCCCAAAAGTGCGTTAGAACCGCTCCAGCCCTACTACTAATGTATTTGTTTTTGCTTTTTCAGACTGCTATGTCGAGCGCTTGCAAAATGAGCAAGGCCTGACGAGTCGTGAGTTAAAACGGCCATACCGCTGTTCGGTCGTGCCATATCCGAGAAAATGAACGACCTGAACAAAAAACAGAAACAGATCGTTAACGAAAAATAAAATGGCCGTTTAAAAAATAACATTGTGGCAGGTGCATGATAATCAAGATGACCAATAAAGAGTTGACTGTTGATAACAGGTCAACAACCGCGAAAGCGTGTTGAAGTTAGTTTGAGTTAGTTAAAGCGTGTTGAAGTTAGTTTAAGTCAGTTAATACGTGTTACTTTTGTCACAATCAAGATAAATAAAACTGCAAAAACCAATTTTTAATTTTGCATTTTCTCATTTTTGACATTAGTAACCCGTACGGGTTCCCTGTACGAAAACACCACGTGGGATCCCGTATGGGATCCCATACAGGAACCCGTATGGGTCAGCACGTGAGATCCCGTTCGGGATCCCATACAGGAACCCGTTTGGGTCACCACGTGGGATCCCGTACGGGATCCCTGTATGAAAACACCATATGGGAACCCGTACGGGACACCACGTGGGATCCCATACAGGGACCCGTACGGGTTATCACGTGAGATCCCGTACGGGATCCCATACAGGAACCCGTATGGGACACCACGTGGGATCCCGTACGGGTTCCCTGTATGAAAACACCACGTGGGATCCCGTATGGGTTCCCTGTACGAAAACACCACGTGGGATCCCGTACGGGTTCCCATACAGGTTCCTGTGTGGGAATTTGCAGCAGGAATTGAGTTTAAGATTAAACATTTTTTTAATATATAATTCTTCCAAAATAAACACAAACTCTTACATATTGAGCTGTGTGATCACAGAGAGTTCGAGAGAAACTGAGTGGTGTCTTAATTTCGTGAAGCTCATTAGAATCTTTATTTTGCGAATCGGGGGAGAAAGATCCTTTAGGCAGTGACGTCTCAAGATAATTAAAATTGGTGCGCCATGTTAATAGTATTTAAAATTAAATTATATTGTCAATAATTTTAAAATTGTTATGTCAAGTAAAGTGTGGTAAAATATTTTAATAGTTATATAATAGAGTTATAGATCGAGCTTAGTTTTTGTATGTCCGTTCTAAAATTTATGGCGTTGGCGTGTACTGTAACGGGTGTTAATTCGTTACAAATAAATTTATAGGTTCGGGGACTCGAACAGGGAAGAAATTAGTAGAAACTCAGGTGTTTTGGGTATTTTTAACAAAATATGATTTATTCAAGTTTTTTATGGCTCGATATAAAATAAAATAACGCTATGTATGAGTGTAATGTGTTGTTTGTGTTGTTTTATAGTGTGTTTCGCAATATATTTCTCGGTCGGTCAATTACTGATTACTCGCACGGTACAATTCGGTCGGCTTGAGCTTTTATCCTGGATCGATATCGATTATCACGGGTGTTCGCTAGCGTCGCGGTAGATATCGATGCTTGGCCTATAGCGCCGCGGGACTTTCCCTTGTGACTTTCCCGTCGAGCGCGTCTAGTCACCGCGCTCTCTCACTCGTGGCGCTAGGACTCGCGCTCGACGGGTCTCAGGCGCACGCTCTCTCTCGTCACGCGTCGAGATCCACTTCCCCCACCCTAGCGCTGCCCTTCGAGTCGCGGTGATCTACGCTATCTCCCGATCGATTATCGCGCGTCGATAATTTGTCGCCCGGTCCTTGATCTTGGCGTGCGATGTCGCCACCTACCTGTCTATGATAGTTTAATCGAGTGATATGCCGCGAGCACTCGAATGACCCTTTTTTGCACAGATTTCGGGGCTCTCGTAATTTCGGGATACCTCCTTGTAATTTCTGTGATCCTGATCCGCGTTACTCGATTATTACGGTGTTTTTCTGCGGGTGTGTGTGTGTGTGAGTGTGTATATGTGTGGGTGTCTGTTTCGTATGACTGTAGCGTATACTTTCTTATCTCCTAATATATTATTTCTCGTCTTTTCCAATATTTAATATTTTTCCCTTATCTCTATCGTCACGCTCGCTCGTAATGATACCTTCTCATATCCTATTTCCTCCTGCGACAATTTTCCTATTTACTTTTCGATATTTAGTCGTTACCCTTAAGGGGTTAACTTTCCTTATTGCTCTTTTTTACTTTTCTTTGTTTTTCCAATATTTTCTCACAAAATTAGTTTTATTGTAATTCTTCTTCGTTTTTTGTTCCTTAACGTTCCGTGTTCCAGACCTTTCCACTCCGCAAGGGCTGTACTTGGTCCAGCAGTACTTGTTATCTCCCAAAAAATGAAGAGAGCTCTCTAATGCCTTTTTGGCGCGACTCCTTGTTTCTCTTGTTTCTCAACGTTCCGTGTTCCCAGCGTTTCCTTCCACTAGGGATGTACTTTGCCAAGCAGTACTGGTCGATCCACGAGGGATTCAAAGAGTTCTTTCTAATGCTTTTTAGGTGCGACTCCTTGTTTCTCTCGTTTCTCAACGTTCCGTGTTCCCAGCGTTTCCTTCCACTAGGGCGGTACTTTGCCAAGCAGTACTAGTCGATCCACGAGGGATTCAAAGAGTGCCTTTCCTCCAAAATTATCGTCCTTTTATACCCAAATTTTATCGCTTTTTCGGTCCCCTTCTCTTCCGTCTTCCTTTAATTAGATTAGCGGTTATCCGGATTTTACCGCTTCTCTCTCTCTTCGGTATGCGTCTGAATTTACCTCGGTGACCGTTAGTCTCCCTTTGTTATTGTCCGCCATTAATTTAATTAGCGTGGTCGGTTCGACCAACATGGCGGCCCTCTTGGTTTTGGTATGTTTTTACCCTTCACCCCTTCCGTTTCCCGAAATCGGCTTGACTCCTAAGTCTCCTTGGGGCGATATTCTGTTGTTTGTTTCATGAGACGGTCTTTTCCGTCTCAGTACCTTTATTCGGATGATTTCTAGGATTAGTCTTTTTTTGAGCCAATTTTCATTGTTTAAAATTTTTACATTGTCGAATTGAAAGTCATGTTTTTGTTCTATTGCAGGTTGTGCTAAGGCTGTGTGTATTGTGGTAGTATGTTTTGGGCTATTTTTTTGTTCCTTTATTCTGGTTTCAAGGTATCTTTTGGTTTGGCCGATGTATGTGGCATTGCAATCCTTACAATCGATTTTGTAAACTATGTTGGATTTTTGGTTGTTATTTATTTTGTCTTTGGTGGAGCCAGTAATCGATAAAATGTTGTGTTTATTGTTTGTGACTAATGTTATATTATATTGTTGGAAAAGACGAATTAGTTGATGATGGATGTTTTTTGTGTAAGGAAGATTTATTAGTCTGGAAGAGTAAAAATTGATGTTATTCTTTTTTTTATTGCTGATTGTGGAAAGTCGATGTTTTATTATTTTTTCTGTGAAAGAGATCGGATAGCAGTTTTGTGTCATCGTGTTACTAATGAGTTTGAGATTTTCTTTGTCAATTTAAGAATGAGATAATTTTATTGCTCTGTCAACTAGCTTGTAAATAATGGCTTTTTTGGGAAAGTGGGTGGTGTGAAAAAAAATTTATGAATCTGCCTGACCAGGTTGGTTTCCTATACCAATTTGTGATAATTGAATTGTGTTTGTGGATTAAAAGTATATCACGAAACGGGATATTCTTGTCTACTTCATTTTCTGATGTAAATTGGAATTTTGGGTTATATGAGTTAAAAATCTTTTTGGTGGATTCAATTTTGTCTGTTGGTAGAACAATAATGATATCATCAACATATGTTTTATATAGTGGTAAAGAGAATTTAAATTTTTCCAGACAATTTGGTTCAAGATCAATCATGACGATGGTGGATAGTATTGGAGCCAGATGTGAGCCCATTGGTAACCCTGAGATTTGTTGCTAAACTTAAGTTAGAAATTTAAAGAAAGTTGAGAACATGATGTATTCTATGGCTTTAATTATTTCGTTTAAAGGAAATGTTTTTGAAAATAGATTTGATCTTTTTTGGAGGCTTTGAAAAACAAGTTGTAATGGGATGTTGGTATAGAGAGAAACAACATCGAACAAGACCAATTTGTAGTTGAGTGGAATTGAGATGTTGGAAAGTGAATGTTTTAGGTGGAAACTATCTGTGACGAGTGAATTAGTCGTATTGATAAATTTAGAAAGTTTAGATTGTATAAATGGATGATACTATTGGACGAAGTGGATAATTATTTTTATGAATTTTAGGCAAACAATAGAGACGAGATAGGTTGCAACTTTCAGCTTTTATATATTTGGATTTTGTTTCATCAATGATTTTTAAGGTCTTCCATCTGGAGAGAATATTGTTAATGCGTTTTTGTAGAGTGTTGATGGGATTTCTCTTTGTTAATTGGTTGAGGTTAGAAGTTGAGGAATCTGCGAGTAAATTACGAGTTTTTGTAATGTAATCTAATTTGTTAAGAATGACTGTTGAATTTCCTTTGTCAGCTCGTGTAACTAAAAGTTGAGGGTTGTTTTTTAAGAATGCGGATGTGTGTTTAATAATTTGATTAGTGTTGGAAAATGATGTTGGAATATTTATTTTGTTTAGGATTTTATTGAATCTGGTTCTAATTTCAATTTGTCTGGGTTTGTCGAGTAAAAAATCCAATTTGGACTCAAGTTCGGAGATTGATTTGTGGATATGAGTTTTTATGTTTGAGAGTTTGAGGTAAGGAAAACAAAACTTTTCACTTAGAGCCACCTAGAGCCAACTTTTCACTTATAAGCCATTCTTTCGTTTTATTTAATGTGATTATCGAATTTATATTATTCAGAGGATCAGTGGAAGGATTATTATTTGTGTCTAGTTGTCTGTTAGTAAGAGTTGAGTATAAGATGTTGTGATTTTGTGTTGTTTGGTTTATGTTTTGATAATTTAGGTGATGTATATTGTTTTGGTTCAGATATGTTTATGATGATATTGTTCTTAAAAATTCGTCATAATTGAAAATGTGACAATGTATGTTCTTAGTTCGTTGAAATCTAAGATTTTGGAGTTTTTTTTTTGGTGTTTCTCATATGAGAGTTTTGACAGTTTGTGTAGTTTTATTTTTTCCTGATTAAATCTAAAATTATTTGTTCCTGAATAATTTCTGAAGAGGACCCGAACTACAGGGTCGAAACGTAAGAAAACATCATTTATTTCCATCGCTGCCCTTGGAAAACCTCTATTGGCCGGACTGAAGCCGTATATTATATGTCTCCCCCTCTTGTCATAGGCTATCCAATGCGTACCGGGGCCATCGACATCGTCCAAATTTACTATATCCCTATCATCTAGTTGCACTCCACTATAAGCTGGTAAATTATTGCTCATGAAGACTCCTCTGAATAATGGTATGCGCATGCGTCTGGCTAAGCATTCCAATTGCACATTAGTTGTTACACTCATGGGCATTTTCACCGTTTTGGCTTTTTTTTCTTAGTTGAACATCCTTGTCCACGCCTGCAGGGAGTAGGCCATAGCCTTCTATAGCCCGATTATGATGTATTTCTTCGAGTTGACGTTGCGCCGCTTTGCTATCATTCACAGCCTTTGCTATTCCAGCTACCCCGCCAGCTAGTGAACCAAGAACTCCCAGCAATGGTAACATTGGCAAAATTCTGCCACGCTTCGCTATCGGCAGCATTCTCTTCTCAACGGACGTTTTTTTTCTTTGTCGATGAGTTCTTTATCATAATTCCCGTGCTGAATTTCGTTTTTGCTTCCATAGCGGCCCAAACAACGGTAGCTGCGGTTTTCTCGCCAAAAGTCGAATCTCTCGCAGTAATACGTTTTCGTGCCGTTGTTGCAAGTATATTATCCGCAACGTGCCTTTCACCTAAATGATTGCTTCGAGAATAGGCTATAACGTAGTCGCGACAAGCGGCATTCAATGGATTTATACCACGATAACCTCTTGTCAATCTCTGCTCCAGCTGAGTGCCTGGTCCACAAAATTGGTAGCCGGGAATATGTAATTCCATCGGAAGTGCACGATTTAACAAACCGTTCCCTTTGCTCTTAAGCATTCGGCACAATTATTTATAAGCGGTGTTGGACCGTCAATGTGTTTTAGCTGTCCCGGTAAAATCCAATGGCGCGTGCATCGGCGATATTGCTGTACTTCCGAATCACCCTGTATGTGTTCGAGAAGCCTCTCCCACAATATGTCAACGAAGTGATGAAAATTTTGTAACAAAACAATTTTTGGCATAAACTGTAATTGATGTGCCGTTAATCGGAGAATACTACAGTCGTTCGACAGGTACAAAAACATTGTCGATACTGAGCGGATTTGGCCTGGTGCATTCCTATAAATACTCCTCACACGACGCATTTTGGGCGAATGTGTGTTTAGATTCGAGAGAGAAAACATGCGTTTCGTGCAACAAGTGACGGTGATTCAAGTGACCAATTTCGACGACAGAGTAATGGAGGGCCAACAAGTACGCAAGCATGGAGACATGCTGCCACCAACGATGAGCAGCATTTTTTACGGTCCTTCAAATTGTGGCAAAACCAATGTTCTGTTAAGTTTAATAGAAAGTCCAAATGGCGTACGTTTTGAAAACCTATATGTATACTCGAAATCGCTGCAACAGCCAAAATATCAATATTTGAAAAATCTGTTGACATCAATTAACGAAATTGGCTAATTTAAATTCTTAAATAATAGTGACGTTATCCCACCGGATGAAGCCCTTCCGAACTCCATTTTTATTTGCGATGACGTAGCATGTGACAAGCAAAATACTAGGGGTGTGCGGGTAGCAGAATTGGTCGGGTCGGGTCCGGTCGGGTAATTAGACTATGATTCGGATCGGGTACCCGAATTTTTCGGGTAGTCCGAATTTTTCGGGTAGCCCGAATTTTTCGGGTAGCCCGAATTGTTCGGGTAAATTCGGGTTAAAAAAAATCAGTTGGCACTGAACAATTCATAAAAACTCACCGGGTGGGTCGATTTCAGCCCCCCCCCCTGTGCTTATTCGAAGCGAGAAGAATGTAACCTTTATTTGACGTTTTGAAATTAAAAATACGCTAGAAGAACTCCTAGCGAACATATGTTTAAAATTGAAATACTATTTCGATACGATCCGCGAAAATTGACCTTTTTCACTCCACCCTATGGACACACACACACACACACACACACCAATAATCGCACTAGTCGAAATCGCCAAATCGGAATCGGTATGATTTGCCTCGTACATCTCCAAATTAAATTTTACTTTCGAATGAGACGCATAGTTTTAATTTTGATGTTGAATTAAAAGAAAAATTAAAACTATACGTCTACGTATCAAATCAACCAAACAATATATGCTTCAAAGGTATCTCCGGTTTCGCTGTCAATCTCAATCGAGCAACTCGTGGATAGAGAAATATCTAAACTATAAAAGTAAATCTATCGTCGTCTTCTGCAATCTTTGACTAATAATTGAGGTGTAACGGCTTATATTGAATTGTAAAGATAAAGTGACAGAAAAGAGGGTTGAAAATGAAAAATTAGAAGTTCATAAAAAAATACACTTCGAGAGTCACTTACAATACCTACGCAAAAGTTTCACGAATACATGGATTACTGTAAAGAAGATGCTAGTTGAATGAATGTAATAATAACAATCATTGAACAATTTTTTGTGTTGATCAAATTCAACTTACCTGTCGAATCAACCGCAACGAAAAAATCCCATACGGGACTCCTTTTCTTTTCCTTCAATATTTTCACAGGCTCCGAGTGGCTACCACCTTCCGTACCGCCACTTTTTTCGGATTCTTCTTCAGTATCACAGTCAGATTTAATTTTACTAACGATCAATCGATTATCACTCGATTCTGAAGATTTCGCGACTGACATTATTAAATTATTAAGATTAGGTGAAACAAGAAACAATAAAGAGACGTTTACGAGTGCTCGCTTGCTCAGCAATTTAACGATTGTCACACAAATCGAAAAAACCGAATAGTACGTGCACGAGACAGACAAAGATTATAAGAGTGGTCCGGCGACGCGTGGAGACAAGACGCGGGAGAGAACTCTCGCGGTGGTGAGCGCGAGAAGAAGAGAAGTAGCTGTGGCCGTTTGCTTCCAAGCTCCCAGTGTTTACATTGTATGCAAGCGAAATACGAAACATAAACAAGACAAAGAATGAAAGAATAAAGAATAGAAAAGTGAGACGAAAAAAGATCTTTACAGCATTATGATTTATTCGATTTATCGCCTTCTTCGAGTTTTCGTTTTCTCCCATTATTTGATCGATACACCTAGATAAAAAATAATAATAAACATAAATAATAGATACGGATCTCTGAGTCTGTTACGAATACCCGAAAACCAAATTCGGATACCCGATAGAGGCGGGTAATGCAAAAACGAAGCCCGTAGGGTAAATCGAGCTGCTCGATTGAGATTGGCAGCGAAACCGGAGATACCTTTGAAGCATATATTGTTTGGTTGATTTGATACGTAGACGTAGAGTTTTAATTTTTCTTCTAATTTCACATCAAAATTAAAACTATGCGTCTCATTCGCAAGTAAAATTTAATTTGGAGATGTACGAGGCAAATCATACCGATTCCGATTTGGCGATTTCGACTAGTGCGGTTATTGTGTGTGTCTGTGTGTGTGTGTTTGTGTGTGTGTGTCCGTAGGGTGGAGTGAAAAAGGTCAATTTTCGCGGATCGTATCGAAATAGTATTTCAATTTTAAACATATTTTCGCTAGGAGTTCTTCTAGCGTATTTTTAATTTCAAAACGTCAAATAAAACTTACATTCTTCTCGCTTCGAATAAGCATAGGGGGGGGGGCTGAAATCGACCCACCCGGTGAGTTTTTATGAATTGTTCAGTGCCAACTGATTTTTTTGAACCCGAATTTACCCGAACAATTCGGGCTACCCGAAAAATTCGGGCTACCCGAAAAATTCGGGTACCCGATAGAGGCGGGTATTGCAAAAACGAAGCCCGTCGGGTACCCGACCCGACCCGAACATCGGGTACCCGAGTCAATCGGGTACCCACACACCCCTACAAAATACAGTAAGAGAGTACTTTGCGATGGGCAGACAGGCAAGCGTTGATTGTTTCTACTTTGCCGAACATATGCCAAGGTTCCCAAACATCTTATACGCGACAATATGAATCTGCTGATTTTATTTAAGCAAGATCGTACAAACGTGAAACATGTTTACAATGAACATGTAAATACGGATATGTCGTATGAAGATTTTCTGGTGTTATGCTAAAAATGTTGGGAATAAAAATACGGCTTGATGGTGATTGACAAAGATAGCTCATTGGCCGGTGGTCGATATAGAAATGGATTTAACGAGTTTGCAATACCGTGTTGTAGTCAGTCGACATTGAGGCACCAGCGGTGCAACGACCAACAAATAATTTCATAATGACGACAATTGATACGGATGAAAAGATTCCGAGAGAAATTGCGAAAACAAGCGACTCGATACGCAAAAAATATCAAGCTTTGACGACTGGAAAAATGGAAGATCTTGCATTGGAGAGACACTTCAAACCGGCACATCACCGAACCGGCACATCACCGAACCTCTTAAGCAGATTGTTGAAAAATCAGCTACTGTTGAACCTCTTGGCCCGGAAATTGAATCGTTAAGCATGTCGGAAGCAAAGGACCTAGAGAAGGATGTGAAACATGGAACAAAGCGCACACGTTCATTATTCGAAGATTCGCTGGTAACTTCGACACCGAATAACTTGAAGAGTAAGCGACGAGAGGAATCCCTGAATCATACGTCGATGGCTGCTATTCCCTTGCAACCAGCCACCATTGTTGAAGAAGACGTTTTTTTGCGGTAATTCTTATGCGAACCAATCCAGTATTTAGGAAATAAAGAATCTCTTAGAACAAATTAAACTTCATTAAATCATAAACAGGTTTATATATCTTTTTATTAACTAGACACTCGCAGCGCACACTCTCGTCGTTCCTGAGCTGCCGCCAGACCGACTTGCGACTAAACTGTCTTTTTCGAGAGCTTCTCCGCATACGGAGATACCCGAACTTTCCCGAGTTCTCTGAATCCGCGCTCTTTCGCTGTACAGTCACTAGAGGAACTTAGTGACGGTACAGTCGGTTACCGAAATACTACGAGAGGCTTGTGAACTACTTTAACACTACCGTTATTCACGAGCCTCTAATCGCTCATCATGAGATGCAATCCGCGGCATAGTTCTTTGAATCGGTCTCTCGGCACCGCTTTCGTTAAGATATCCGCTCACTGATCTTCGGACGATACATACTCGACTTGCATTTTATTTTCATTTACTTTTTCTCGTATATAGTGAAAATGTACATCTCTATGCTTTGTACGACGATGAAATACCGGGTTTTTAATTAATTTGATCGCGCACTGATTGTCAACGAACAAGACCGTTTCATTAACACACGGACATCCGATGTCCGACAGAAGGCTTCGTAACCAAATTAATTCTCGCGCTGCGGTTGACGCAGCTACGTACTCTGCTTCGGTCGTACTTAACATCACGATTTTCTGCCTCTGCGATAGCCACGTGACTGCTCCGTTTGCCAAGTTGAAAACGTAGCCCGTTGTAGATCGACGCGTTCCTACATCGCCAGCATAGTCGGCGTCCGAAAAACCGACTAGCTCTCGCTTACTACCACCGTTTTCGTACTTGATGCCGTAATTAACCGTACCTTTAAGGTATGCAAAAATCTTTTTCACGGCTCTCCAGTGCACCGCGTTGTGCTTACTCAGATGCCTACTCACAGCATTCACGGCGAACGCTATGTCCGGCCTCGAAACCGTTGCTAAGAATACCAACGACCCTACCGCTTCGCGATACGGCACGCTACATTCATACTCATTGCTCTCGTCACACGGGGAGAGTGCCGCGTGCGGATCCGCTGGCACACTTACCGCTTTCGCACTCGACATACCGAATTTCGCGATTATTTTCTCTGTGTACGCGCGCTGATGTATCGTAATACTCTTTTCTTTCCGATCGCGATCAATTTGTAACCCGACGAACACGCTCGCGTCTCCGACCGTTATATTGAAAGTTTCTCTCAATCGACGCACTATTTTATTAATCGTCTCTACATTGTCCGAAGCCATTAGACCGTCGTCTACGAACAACGCTAAATACACAGTGCTGCTCTCGATTTCTCCGGTGAACACACACTTGTCTGCTTGGCTCTCCTTGAGGTTGAATTCTTCAAGGAATCTGAGGAAACGCTGATTCCAGCACCTTGGTGCTCGTTTCAGTCCGTACAGAGATTTCTCCAATCTGCACATCACGCTTCCAGCTTTTCCTTTTAATTTCAGACCTTCCGGAATCTCCATGTACACTGTTTCTTCCAGAGATCCGTACAGAAATGCAGTTTGCACATCAGACTGCATCAATTCCAGATCCTTCACTGCGACTGTAGCCAGCAGTATTCGCAGGGAGTCGTAACGCACAACGGGGGCGTACGTTTCCTCGAAATCGATCCCTTCTTGTTGTTTAAAGCCTCTGGCACACAAACGTGCTTTGAAGCGATGCGTTTTTTCGTCTGCGCTCGTCTTCAATCGAAATACCCATTTCGAATCGATTGGCTTCATGTCCGGCGTTTGCTTCACCACCGTCCATGTGGTGTTTTCTTCATGCGCCGCGAATTCGGCGCGTATAGCACTTGCCCACTGCGTGGCTTCAGTGGTTTCCAATGCTTCTGCATACGTGGTTGGAATGACGAGTTCCGCGATATCAGCAGCGTGCTAATATCTCCTTGGCATTTGTATCGTAGCTCGATCTCGAAGTACTCGCTGATTTTCAGCAGCCGGCTCGGGCTCACGTCCAACGTTGTCAATGCCAGTTTCCTCTACTTCGTCGCCATTGATGCTTCGGTCTTCTTTGTCCGATGCATTTTCGTATCGAGGTTCCGGTTTGTTAAGAACCATATCGCTCTCGTCTTCCTCCTCTTTTTCGGTTTTCGTTGAGCCAACTCGCTCGTTGAATACGACATCACGAGACGTGATGATCTTCCCAGTTCGCGTGTTGAGGAATCGATAATTCGACGAGTTTTCCTTGTAGCCGACGAAAATCATTTTCTCAGCTCTCGCGTCGAATTTCTTGACGAACTGCTTTGGCGTGTGCACGTACCCTTCGGAACCGAAAATTCTCAAGTGTTTGAGGTTTGGTGGTTCCCCGAACCACCCCTCGAACGGCGTTACCGCACCACTTGTCCACACGGTTCTGTTGAGCAAGTACACGGCGCAATTTACCGCTTCAGCCCATAGATTCAGCGACAGATTTTTCGCCAAGAGCATCGTCCTCGCGCTCTCGACACTTGTCCTATTGTCACGTTCTGCTTTCCCGTTCTGCTCTGGCGTGTACGGGGCAGTCGTCTCGTGGATGATTCCTATTTTTTCCAGGTAGGAGGCCATCTCTTGGTTGCAGAACTCTCTGCCGTTGTCGGAGCGTAGCGTCTTGATCCTCTTCCCGTACTTGTTCTCTATCAGTTTCTCGAAAGCCTTGAATTTTCCGACCACTTCGGATTTTCTCTTGAGAAAGTAAGCGTGCCTGTAACCAGTCGAATCATCTCGAAATGTTAGAAAATATTTCGATCCACCTATTGAATCTACGGACATCGGTCCGCACACATCCGTGTGTGTTTTCTCTCCTGGTTCAGTCTTCCTTCTCTCCGCTTTCTTTTGAAAAGTCAGTCGGTGTGATTTACCAAGGCGACACGGTTCGCAGGCAACGTCAACCTTGTCTGTAATTTTTACACCACTCACGAGACCGTTCTTTACAAGCTTGCCTATTATGCTCTTACCTACGTGGCCAAGTCTTTCATGCCACACCATCAAATTGGTCGTGGCAATGCTCGCCTCCTCGCTGCTGCCGGCTTCGCGACTCAGAAAAGCATACGGCACACCCCATTGCTTTGTTTTATACCAGTCGCTTGCACCTCTGTTTCACGTAGCACTTGGACCTTGTTATCCTTGAATCGCACGTTGTATCCATTCTTCGTGCATACGCCTACCGAAAATAAATTTTTCCGCAACTCGGGCACATGATACACGTTTTCAATGTGTGCGTCACGCCACGTTCCGTCAACGAATTTCTTTATTCGCACGGTCCCCTTTCCAATTGTGCGACACACTTTATCGTCTCCGAGAACTATGTCAGTACCAGCGTTGACCTTATGATATTCCGAATACTACTCGCGTCGATAAGTCAGATGCTGCGACGCGCCGCTGTCGATCAGCCAGACGTCCTTCTAATCGGCATTCATCACGTGATTTTCACCGTAGACCGCGTGCTCGCTTGCGTCGCCTTTTGCGCTCGGCACACTTCGTTTCTCGTTCGACCGCGCCCCTGCTTGTACCATGAACGCGCAGTCGCCGGATCTGTCGTCATCGTCACGTGGCTTGGGTTTACTGCGGCAATTGCGCGCGTAATGCCCCACTCCTTGGCACTGGAAACACTTGAATGATTTGTCCTTTTCCTTCTTTTTTGTTTTTGGTTTGGCACTCTTGACATTTTTCGCACCACTTCGATTCTTTGTCGTCGCGGCCAACGCTTCCGAAGCGTCGTCATCTGTTGCGAGCCTGCGTCTTCTCGAATAAGACGTTCTTGCAACTGTTCAAGAGTCTGTCGCTCAGGCTCGACGCTATCCCACGCCACCTGTAGCATGTCGAACTTGTCCGTTAGTCCAACTAGCACTCTTGCCATCAGATCCGTATCTGACACAGTTACACCAATGTCTCTGAGTTGCCCTGCCAGGTTCGTAACTCTGGCCACATGTTGCACTGCAGTGTCACTTCCGCTCATCCGACTCGAATGAAACTTCTTCAACAACGAAAGTCTGTTTGTCGCTGTCTTTTGTTCGTGAATAAGACACAGCTTATTCTACATCTCATACGCGTTCGTACATGACAACACACACACCTGTTGAGCTTCTGCGAGATTCGATAAAATACCCGAACTTTCCCGAGTTCTCTGAATCCGCGCTCTTTCGCTTTACAGTCACTAGAGGAACTTAGTGACGGTACAGTCGGTTACCGAAATACTACGAGCGGCTTGTGAACTACTTTAACAGTTTTTGAGACTACGCCCGAATCATTCGTTTCTTCAGTTCAACGTCAATTACAAACGGCTGAAGGTCAAAATACATTGCGGGAACATTTTGGTCCCCTCGGTCAACAATATATTTCATCTATTCTTTCACAAGACAAAAATTCCAGCATCGATTACGTATATGGCGTCAAATTTACCAATGAAGGAATCATGTTAGGCGATAAGCGTTTCGATGTGGATAATAATGATAATATTTTCACCGATGGCATAAAATACTTGGGAACCTTTGGACTTTATGAGTTAATCGTCAAGAGAATTCCTGATGATGCAATATACACCGAGGAAGACAGAGACAAATATAAAAGTATACTGTTATCAACAAATGCACATCGACGTGGTGGCAATATACTCAATCCTGTATTGGGTAACAAAGGCTTCAAGTATAAATATATAATTTTCACCATTAACTTTCGACCGAAAAGCTGGTATAGGTATAGAAACACCGCTCGCCATGACGCTAGATAACAACAAAATCGATTATGTGCATTGGAGTGATCCCAACGAGTTGGTCGATCGTTTGCGAATGTTGGAAGCTTCACGACACGCGGGTAACAACGTTCGCGACAATGAGATAATGTCGATTATTGAATAACTTCGCGAAGCTGGTCTCATTATAAATTAATCTATGTATCGATGATAATGACTAATCCGTCGTCACTATTGATACCGAGATGTCGATCAATAAATTTGGATCATCGCTTGGGGCGCAGGATAATTCATACCATCAATGGACTGGGCTAATAAGAAAGTATACACGTGATAATGCTCTTTGTCTAACCTCTAGTGCTGCGATGCAAGATCATGATCGTAATCCCCTTTCCCCGTAATCGTAGTCCCCGTAATCGTAATCCCCTTTATTAGTACCATCGTAATCCCCTTCAGGTAGGGCTATGCCTCGTATTTTATATGTAAAATACGAGGCATAGCCCTACCTGAAGGGGATTACGATGGTACTAATAAACGTTAGGTGGAAATGACAATGAAGCTGTTGACAGATCGCCTGGATGAATTTGAGAAGAAACTCATGGCACTAGAGGATGTTAGGTCCCCCACCACGAATGTGCTGTCAACAGCAAACGAGAGCACGCCAAGAGCACGATGGTAGTAGGCGGAGCTAATCGATCGGACACATACGATCGCAGCGCCTCCTTATTTGCTGCGTTTTTGCGGATGTTTCGTAAGCACGTTGTGTCCACTCCCTACCTCTAGTCTCCCTGACTCTCGTATTAGATTTTAACTGCACACCGTTTGTGGTTTCGGTTTCATATACGCGTCTTGGATTCGATGTTTCTAATTTTGTGTTTACCGCTCACATGACTCCAAACGCCGCAGTGCGGCAATAACATTTTGCGAACAGCATTTATTTATCAGTGGCAGCCCCCTGGCGTATTGGAATAGTAGGCCAGTGTCAGCCCCCTGCGACTGCATGGGACCGCACCTTTATGGCCTCTGCACACTGCGCGCGATGAGCGACGAGCGATGAGCGATGAGCCATATCCACTAGGAGCTCAGGTATTCCGGAAACCCCCTGGGAGAGTGAACCCTCCCAATGCTAGTTAACGATATCGATAACCGCCTTTAACGACAAGTGTCGCTACGAGCGATTCTGTAAACCCAAGGTAGCGACGTTTGTCGGTAGAGAGCGTCGTTACTGAACGAAAAACGTCGTTAACGTATCGATGGGTCCCAGAGGCATCGCTAACGCTTAGCGACATTCGGTAACCTCATGTGTAACAAAAAAGTATTTCGAAAATTCTAGAAAAATGTATATTTGAACCGAGTCAATACACGTAATTCATATGTAGGTAAGTACAATGTTTTTGACAATTATGAAACTTGACGAGTGGTCGGCGAACGTGTGGAAATATGTGTACCTTTTAAGTTATGTACACATTGTGTTATTTTTATTAGAGCAAAAGCTTACATTTTTATAATCTTGCATAATGTTTTCGATACATGTTTTTTTTAAAGCAACCTTAAGGTATATTGGGATCTTTTTTATTTTAAATTCGATTTTTTCTTCAAAAAGGTGACGTCGAGATACGGCTGCATTTCTTGTTTGCATCCACTCATTATTGCGGTATGGCAGAGGCGTACCTTGCATGGAATTTACCAAATTTGGAGGCTCGTGTACGATATGTTGAAAGAAGACTTGAGCGGCGAGAATTACGTGAACTTCATGATCCATTTTTACTCCCAGAGAATGCATTCATTGAATTATACCGCCTATCTCCAGCGCTTATGTTCGATTTGATAGATGCATTATACCCCCGACTACAGCGAATTTTACCTACAGGATTGTCCGTGGAAAAGCAGGTATGCTTTATTGTTAATTTCGCGATCTGCTTGTTCGCTTAATCAGTTCAAATGATGGGCTAACTGTTCAATTGGTACAGGTATTGGCAACAGTCAGATTTTATGCAACTGGATGTTATCAACGACCAGTTGGCGAGCAATGGGGTATATCTATGTGTCAACCGTCTATTTCTCGCTCCATTCGAAGCGTGACAAATGCGATCAATTAATTACTCCTACGACCGAGGGTAAGATTTCCGATAACAGAAGCGGAAAGACAAATTGCACGACAAGAATTCATAACTACAAATCAACCTTCCGAAGGCGCAATTGGTGCGATTGATTGTTCGCATATCGCCATACTTGCTCCAAGAGAACATGAAGAAGGATACGTTAACCATAAAGGGTATCACTCGCTCAACGTGCAAATGGTAAACACGATGATTGAAAAAATATTGTAATATTGCGTAAAACATGTTTATACTCATTTCAGATTTGCGATCCGAATCTAAAAATACTCAATGTGAATGCGAGGTATCCTGGATCGAGAAACGATCCGTACATTTGGAGTGCATCCCCAGTACGGCGAATAATGAAGCAGTGTTACAGTAGTAGTGAACGTGGGACATTCCTCATTGGTTGGTTTCTATGCAGCATAAATATTTTAAGGATGTTTAATGATCCTTCTACTGCCGATATCTTTAATTACAGGTGATCAAGGATACGCCCTTGAACCATGGCTGACGACTCCACTACTAAACAAACCTATCAGAACACCAAGGTCTATGTACAATCAGGATCTCTGTAGTGCAAGGAATTGTGTTGAACGTCTCTTGGGATTAATGAAATCAACATAGAGGTGCCTGTCAAAACACAGAGTCTTGCAGTACGAGCCTGGTATGGCAGGAAATATCGTGCATGCGTGCGCAGTTTTACATAATATGCGTATTCAAAATGGAATACAAATGGAAATGATCGATGAAGCCGAAATGGTAGACAACAACTTGGTGGAGGATTACCCCCAAAACGACGGATTAGAAAATCTTCGAGCCCTTGCTGTAGCACGCCGCATTCAAAACCGAATGATACTGTAGCGATATGGCGTTTGATTCGCCCAATAATAATGATCCTGCGTCTTTTAATTCGCCTGTACACCTAAGAATTACCGTTAAATTGTGCATATCAATTAGTGGGTTCGGAATAATCCAATCATGAAATTAAAATGTAATGAATATGACGAGAATTTTCAGTATGCAACATGTTGTATTTTCAACAATCACAAAAATATATTATATTATTATATCTTTCATATAAAACATTATAAACTATTATTTTCTTATTCGGCGTGTTGTGGCAGAAGTTATGCCAAAACATCAGTCAACTGCTTGAACACTGCTACTCTAGCAGCATCATTAGCAGCTTGTTGCCGAGCTGCATCGGCAGCAACGAGGGATGCTTGCGCTTGCATTTTCATAGCATCAGCTGTTCGTAATTACATCTAAATGTTAAAAACTAAGATTACTTTTATATTGATGAAATTATATTGATACTATATTCATACCTCCATTGCGTTTGCCTGTTTGAGGGCGATTTGCATAAACTCGTTCCTAGAATCATCAAGCTGTGCACTGAGCCTCGTTCGATTACCTATTGTATTTCATGTACTGAATTATTCATTTGTAAATAAAGTTAGATATTTCATTGCATAAAGAGTGTAATCATTAACAACTTATCTAATACTTCATTGTCCAATATGATTGACTCCCTATCAACCATTATATCCTGTAAATTATTACAATTGATAAAATAAATATTCGGTGCATAGAATTATTATACGTTGCCTTGATTCAAACAAAATATCAATCTGAACTGTCCCAGATAGAACATTGACGTATATTAAACATAAAAACGACGTCGCTATATACGTTTGTAAGACGTTTTTAGTACGTATACTGAAGAGCTAAATGTCCGGCTAATATTCGTATAATGTATATATATTCTACGTCTATTAAACGGTATACTTGATGTATTCAAGACGTCGAAAATACGTCGAATGTATTGTTCAACAAACGTAGAATATATACATATCATACGGATACTAGCCAAACATTTAGCTCTTCAGTATACGTACTAAATACATCTTACAGACGTCGACGGCGACATCGTATTAATGTATATTTGATATATTATAAATGGCTTATAGGCGAATAATAAATCGATAAAAAATGTATTCCACACACGTATGGCAATACGCATATACGGTTACAATACATATAAATCGTCGTGTACTTATAAATTCGTGCGATGAATACGGAAAATCATAAAATACAGCTCTCGGTTATTAACAATAAAAATCTGAAAAAAATCAGCAACATTTGGCATGCTATAAATATATATATATATATATATATATATATATATATATATATATATATATATATATATATATATATATCAGCAATATGATCAAATCTTCGTGGAATTCTGCACATCTTATAAACGTTAAATCTTTGTTTATCTTCAAATTAATTTATTAAACTAAATGTAGGAATATTGAGTTTAAGTATAATATACGTACATACAATCTTATTGGTATTTACCAGTATTCGATTGACATACGTTTGTATAATACGCGTATCAAAAGCGCGTAAATGCAGTTATTGATATAAGTGCTCCTATCATTAACTATTGCAATAATGACTATATTGCTCCACATTGTTACTTGTAAACATATACCTGGTATTTTATACGTATATTAGATGAACTTATATCGATCAAAGATTGGTGACAATCGATATAGTTGAATCGACGTATATTATACTCGAGTATAATACCTCTAAATATATGGTTTAATGGATCAGTTTGATGACGTAAATCTATTATACGTATATGAAATGCACGGAATTTCACAAAGATTTAATCATATCATTATATTGCAGTATTACCTAGTCCAATATTACCTATATTGGACCCGCATCCCATATCTGTTTCAATCCATAAGTATAGCAATTGTTGCATTCACACGTTTTATACATATAGTATACAAATTCATATCAATAGAAAACTCATTCAACCTTCGATGTTTAATATTTGTATATTATACGTTCATTGAATAGCTTCAGATCTAAGAATCGCAATCGTAAGATAATTAACAAAGCCTATATGTATATGAGATATGCAAAATTCCACCGAGGTATGTAGAAAAAAACGCGTACAATATACGTATATAAATACGTCATATTGACAGCAATGCAGTTGGATTCATCTTTATCGTGAAGTATATGTTTCGTATACATATAATAAATGTATACAATTTGATGTGAAATGCTTATTGTATAATGTACGTAAATTATACGTACATGAAATTCTTTCACTATTATCAATTAAATAGACCTACAATATACATTCAGTATATGTCTAATACAGGTATATCATAGACGTATACATATCATATACATATATACATGTAATATATGTATATTATACCTTCTTGTTCTATCTGGGGTTGATCCCATCTAGATCACTGCCCTCGGTGCTTCTGCTGTTTGGAACCATAGTGAGTGTTGTTGGGCGCTCGAGTAATGCTGTATCGTCGCCAGCCGCAAGGCGGTCAAGTAATTCCTGTAGACATTTTTTTTACTTTTCTTCATATTGATCAATTGATATCTCGTTTTGTATAATGCATGTGCGGTGTATTTAAATTATTATTTCGTTAGTCAGCAAGGCTACAAGTATAAAATCACATAATTATTAAATTTACTTGTTCTTCCGGTGTGCTGTCGAGACAGTCTTCACTTCCCTCGATGTAGGTCCTTCCGATCAAACCAACAACTCGTTCGTCGATTGTTGTTAGTTCCCCCGTGGTTATTTGTTTATTCCCTGGCGCGGCTCTGGCATTTCTTAAATTCCGAATTTTGATTGATGTGCGGCTCTTCAAATCTCTCCATGCTTGCACAAAAAAAGCATAAAATGATAACAGGTAAATTCATAAAGATTTTCTACAAAATGAAGACTTAAACGCACAATTTATACACAAAGCATACATACCACCTGCCATTGTAAGGTACTTTTCTTTGCACCACTCATCGTGTTAAGGTGATCCGTTAAGTCAGTCCACTTGTTTCTCAACTCATTTCTCCCATTCATAACAGGAAATTTTCCCGTGGCCAGACTACGGTTGAATTCCATATAATCGAGCATTGCACGAATTTGTGCTTCCGTCACCCGTGAACCCCTCGATTTCTTTGAATCTAAATAACATGTTTCATTATTGTTTCATTATTCACATCTCTTTCTATGGCCATGAATCATATTTTTTCGTTCACGATAGCATACTTACATAAGAATTCATTACATATGTATTTTTTCAATCACGACATTGCCCGATGAAAAAAATCCCGATCAAAGAACAAAGACGGTGTCGGATATAATGCTGAAAATTTTTGTGAAATTCGTGGACCAGACAATATACATAGATAGGAACACAGATTTTAAATACTTCATCTGAGGCGTTTCCCCTGGCAAAATAACTACTATTATGTTGGCTACGTTCCGCGCTGTTGCCACATTTCGGAAAAATGTTAACGATTATCGATACCAGCTTGTGCTACGACAAGTCTTGTCAACAGCTTCGTACAGAATCGCACGCATCGATACTACAGGCGAAAACTGTCGATAGCTAACGACAGGGAGGCTAGAGTGGAGGAGTCCGATCTCTTATGGAGAGACTTGAAAAAAGTGGCTACAAAAATGTGGACTTTCCGGGATGGCGCCACTATCGCTAAAACCTCGAGACACGAGCTGGGTGTGACAGAGACGGAACAAGTAAATAATGAGAAGTGAGTTGTGCATGAGGCAGAATGAAACTTGAGAAGTAGGCTGCGTGCGAGAGAGATGTAAAACAGTGCAGCCAGATCGCGCGCGAAAGTTACCCTCTCTCTAGTCCCTCGCGCGCCCATCACACAATCATAGTAGCGCGTGTCCGTGAGCGAGCGACGCTCGGACATCTTCGGAAACAGCCGAGTGCCGTCGAACTGTCCCGACCGCGCCTTCGGCAGCTACACCAACACATAGACACGCTGAGCACGTTCATGTGCGGCCAAGCCGAACGAAGGCTTCGAGGGAAAAAGCAATCTGAGCACGGCCCGCGCGTGACGTCACGCGACGGCACGCGCGAAACTTTTAGATGATTTCAATGCTTATTTAGCTCTTGATTCTCTGCGTTATTAATGTATACAAAAAAATGTATCGCGCACTCTGAACGCTTATTTTTTTAGTTTATACGTTAATTTAAATATAATAATAAATCTAAATTACAACTTATTTATCTTCTAAAAAATTGTTTACGCTTTACTCACATCCGTCCTTATGCCAAATAAATTATAATTCAGAAATGTAAGTGAAAATATATTTATATTCGTATTATTATATTAATGCTCATACTTTCATCAAGCGATAAAGTATTATCTCCAAAAACAAGTCAATCATCAATCGGGCCGCCAATCGTAACTGCCAGAAAGTGCATCCTTAACACAAGTGATAAGATGGTCCCGTTGGTAGCGTTCCTGGCTTCGGTCCGTAGGGACGCAGGATCGTTCCTCACGCTCAGCGCTTTTTTTTTTAATCATGGTTACTATTAATTTTTATTTGATTAGTTATTTTTATTAGTTATCATATTTATTTTAATTAGTTATCTTTTAGTACCGAAAAATTTATCGCGCACTCTGACCGCTTAATTTATTAGTTTTTACGTTAATTTAAATATAATAAATCTAAAATACAACTTATTTATCTTCTAGCAAAATGTTTGCGCTTTACTCACACCCGACCCTATGCCAAATAAATTGTAATTCATAAAAGTAACCGGAAATATATTTATCTTCGTATTATTATATTCATTCTCATATACTTTCATCAAGCAAAAAAGTATTATCCCCAAAAACAACCATCCATCCGACCGCGAATCGTAAGTACCAGAAAGTGAACATACATTGACACAAAAAATTAAAGGAGCAAGAAAAGTTGAACTTCGTCAAAAGTGTTCGTACAAAAAAAAGGATGTTAAAGCTTCAAGTTTCTAGTTTTAGTTCCGACACTGATTTTTTTTTGAGAATCACTGATTGCGCGGTAGGAAGAAATATCACGGCGTTTTTCAAAGTTCTGCACGTGTTTTGGAGATTTTTTTCGGACTTGACCAATATCAAGGTCATTGAGCCCATTCAATTCAGTTCAATTTGCTTCTTTTTTTATCTCCTTACGACCATTTTTCGCTGATATCGGCCTCCTCGTCGGCCTCTGAATGAAAAAACGTCCTTTTGTCTTCAGTCATCGATATCTCGGGAACTAATGGTCGTACGGGAATTCGACCGGCAATTTTGGAAACGTGAATGCATACTCTACAAGCTCTGATTATTATTGTAGGTTTAAAAAAAAATATTTTTCCCATCAGTTTTAAAAAAATACAAAAAATCGATGTTTTCTTGTTTTTTATAAAATCCACCGCTACTTTGCAAATATTGCGATAAACACTATTGTTTATGGACGGTCATTCGGCTCAATATGTCCCCAAGAGATATGCAAAATTCCAAATTGATCCGTTCATCGGTCTTTCTTGCCCGAATGACCAAAATATGAAAAAAAATTAAAGGAACAAGTTTCCTCCTTCTCAGAAATCATTTCATGATTATTAAGAGGAAAAACAACTTTTCACTACTTTTCGTACAATTGGGTATTGAGTACGCATTAAATGTTGGAAAAGAACCCTGAAAATCATATTGGCTAAAAATTTTCGATTTTTTTTTTTTTTTTAATAACAAAAATGTTGAAATTTTTTTGTTTATAAAAGAATCTATTTCGATTTTTTTTATTTTTTTAATGTTGACATTTTTTTTCGATTCAACATTGTACCGCCAGCATTAGAATTACCCAAAGTGTACGTAGAATTACCCAAAGCGTACCTCCCCGTGGTATGCTTTGGGTAATTCTGATGCTGGCGGTACAATGTTGATTTAAAAAAAAATTTCAACATTAAAAAAAAAAAATTCGAAACTGATTTCTTTATAAAAAAAAAAATTTTCAATATTTTTTTTATGAAAAATTTTTTTTTTCGAAAATTTTTCGTCAATATGATTTTCACGGTTTTTTTCCAACATTCAATGCGTACTCAATACCCAATTGTACGAAAAGTAATGAAAAGTTTTTTTTCCTCTTAGTAATCATGAAATGATGTCTGAAAAGGAGGAAACTTGCTCCTTTAATTTTTTTTCAAATTTTGGTTAATCGGGCAAGAAAGACCGATAATCGGATCAACTTGGAATTTTGCATGGCTCTTGGGGACATATTGAGCTGAATGACCGTCCATAAACATTAGTCTTTATCGCAATATTTGCAAAGTAGCGGTGGATTTCATAAAAACCAAGAAGACATCGTTTTTTTGTACTGTTCTAAAACTAATGGCAAAAATAAAAAATAAAAGTTTCACCACAATAATAATCGGAGCTTGTAGAGTATTCACGTTTCCAAAACTACCGATCGAATTCCCGTACGACCATTAGTTCCTGAGATATCTCAGCGAAAAATGGTCGTACGGAGAGAAAAAAGCAAATTGAAGTGAATTGAATGGGCTCAATGACCTTGATATTGGTCACGTCAGAAAAAAATCTCCAAAACACGTGCAGAACTTTGAAAAACGTAAAAATTTGCAAAATTTTTTTTGCCGTGATATTTCTTCCGACCGCGCAATCAGTGATTCTCAAAAAAAAAAATCATTGTCGGAACTAAAACTAGAAACTTGAAGCTTTAAAATCCTTTTTTTTTGTACGACCACTTTTGACAAAGTTCAACTTTTCTTGCTCCTTTAATTTTTTGTGTCAATGTATGTTCACTTTCTGGTACTGACGATTCGCGGTCGGATGGATGATTGTTTTTGGGGATAATACTTTATCGCTTGATGAAAGTATATGAGAATGAATATAATAATACGAAGATAAATATATTTCCGCTTACTTTTATGAATTACAATTTATTTGGCATAGGGTCGGGTGTGAGTAAAGCGCAAACATTTTGCTAGAAGATAAATAAGTTGTATTTTAGATTTATTATATTTAAATTAACGTAAAAACTAATAAAATAAGCGGTCAGAGTGCGCGATAAATTTTTCGGTACTAAAAGATAACTAATTAAAATAAATATGATAACTAATAAAAGTAACTAATCAAATAAGAATTAAGGATGTTGGGTCCCAAATCGCAAATGATGATAAAATTCTGAAAATTTGGTATTTTTTTGTATGAAGTATTTCAGAGGTCGTGTAAAAATTTCACGACAATTAGGAAGCTCGTTATTGAACAATTAACATTCACAAATTAAATGCTGTCTTATGGAAACTGATGTAACTTTGCAATAAGTTTTTCTTTTGACCTCTTAATTTTGTAATATCTACAATATACTGAAAGCAACGGAAACAAAACGAAGTTTATTGATACATTTTTTTTATTTCTTTTAAAAATTGTTCTTAACAAAATGTTAATTTTTCAATAACGAGCTTCCTAATCGTCGTGAAATTTTAACACGACCTCTTAAATACTTCATACAAAAACATACCAATTTTTCAGAATTTTCTTATCATTTTTTATTTCAACCCTTAAGGAGGTTGAAGTAATGATGATAGAATTCTGAAAATTTGGTATGTTTTTACATGAAGTATTCAGGAGGTCGTGTAAAAATTTCATGACGATTAAGAAGCTATTTATTGAACAATTAACATTAACATGTTTTATAGGGACTCAACATCCTTAATAGTAACCATGATTTAAAAAAAAAAAAGCGCTGAGCGTGAGGAACGATCCTGCGCCTCTACGGACCGAAGCCAGGAACGCTACCAACGGGACCATCCTATCGCTTGTGTTAAAGATGCATTTTCTGGCACTTACGATTGGCGGCCGGATGGATGATTGATTTGTTATTGGAGATAATACTTTATCGCTTGATGAAAGTATGAGAATTAATATAATAATACGAATATAAATATATTTTCACTTACTTTTCTGAATTATAATTTATTTGGCATAAGGACGGGTGTGAGTAAAGCGTAAACAATTTTTTAGAAGATAAATGAGTTGTAATATAGATTTATTATTATATTTAAATTAACGTATGAACTAAAAAAATAAGCGTTCAGAGTGCGCGATACAATTCTTTTGTATACATTAATAACGCAGAGAATCAAGAGCTAAATAAGCATTGGAATCATCTAAAAGCCTCACGCGTGCCGTCGCGTGACGTCACGCGCGGGCCGTGCTCAGATTGCTTTTTCCCTCGAAGCCTTCGTTCGGCTTGGCCGCACATGAACGTGCTCAGCGTGTCTATGTGTTGGTGTAGCTGCCGAAGGCGAGGTCGGGACAGTTCGACGGCACTCGGCTCTTTCCGAAGATGTCCGAGCGTCGCTCGCTCACGGACACGCGCTACTATGATTGTGTGATGGGCGCGCGAGGGACTAGCGAGAGGGTAACTTTCGCGCGCGATCTGGCTGCACCGATGCGTATTCGATCCTCTTCCATCTCTCTTACACGACATCGATACTTAGCTTCCGCTCGAGGTTTTAGAGATAGTGGCGCCATCCCGGTTAGTCCACTTTTTGTAGCCACTTTGAAATGCACAGATCGGCCTCCTCCCACTCTAGCCTCCATGGCTAACGACGTCGCTAGCTATCGATAGTCATGGACAGAATCAAGAAGACTAGAGGTAAGGAGTACGAACGCAGTGTTGAAGAAACGTCCATGGAAATCCAGATGGGAAGGGTGGCGGCGCTGCTCTTCACCGAACCGAATTGAAACAGGAACGAACCAGTGCCGTACAATATGCAGAAAGCACCCTTTGCTACTTTATATGCAGCAATAATTTGATCAAATTAATGGTAAAAACAGTGCCGAACGATATGCAAAAAGCACCCTTTGCTTCTTCATATGGAACGGTAATTTGATCAAATTAGTTGTGAAACCAGTTGGTGATGGAAATTCCTATATAAATAAAATTCTTATATAGAAAATATAGATTTTTTTGGAGAATAATTACGAAATACGGAAAATTAGTGAATATGTTTTCTTTTGTTGAGGAAGCAGCAACAAACAATTTATTTATCGACACAAGAAAATTCAAAAGAATTTTGAATCCAAACAAAACTTTTACAAATGAACACACAGCATGATACGCTGTACAGATAACGAATAATAATGAAATACAGAAATTAAGCCAATGTAAATATTAAATATATGAAGTAACGACACAATTATTTTTTATTAAGGTATTTCCTTCACGGAGGCACGTATTTTGTAGGGGCATAAGGAGGGCCCTTCTGAATCATTCGTGAATTACAGTGTAGCGCTTAATAAAAATAAGTCACAATAAATTATTATACTCAACGATAAACTGGAAAAAAACTTCGCGCACATTTAGTAGATTCAGACATTTTTACAGTTTTTCTGAAAAGTCGCGAGTACGAAAATTCTGCTGGTCACATTTTTTGAATTGTTTTTATTGTCGTTACGGAATCTAGATTTTTTCCACGCCTGAGCCGTTTGTATCAGGCATCTAGAGTTATTTAGTGTATAAATTGGTGGATAGAAATGTGGCCAGGGTGTCGTCTCCATAAAGCGCGCTGTACAAATGAGACGATTTTTAGAGTCGTAATTTTTTCGGCAACTTGGCTTGAAATTTTACGAATATACTGGGATGTATTTTTACTTGATTATAGACGACAATCAGTGGTTAAATATTCGGGTTCGTGAAAGAAATACCTTGAATCTAACACAATTCGCAAAATTTGTTAGTCGCAAATACACGTGGTCCGCAAAAACTTTATTCCAAAATGGACGACAAGCGGGAATCATCGATGGCGGACAGCGTCGGCTGCGTTCTTGTCGCTCAGTTCATTTCGGTTCGGTGATGAGCAGCGACGCACGCGGTGAAACCACCAACCACTAATTACTGGATTTCCGTGGACGCTTTTGGATCGTGATCGCCGTAAGCGTTTGTACTCCTTAGCTCTAGTCTTCTTGGACAGAATCATGGAGACTAGATACCAGGAGACCAAACTCCTGTGCAAAGCCACTGAAAAAAGCATGGAGACTATATAGATACCAGGAGACCAAACTCCCGTGCAAAGCCACTGAAAAAAACGTCCCCAAAAATGGCTCCAACATAGACGGCGCTGGGGTGCAGCGGACGCTATGTATAGTAATATATTGGTCGACGAGGTGAAAGTGATCGGATGAGACTAACCTTACGACAGACCGAGCGTGACAGCAAACGTCAAAATTTGGGGCGACCACGCCTCGGTAATTTCCCCGTGTCCATTTGAAGAAAAACTTTTTTGAAAGCGAGGAAAGGTAAGTATTTTGTTTAAGTATACTAAATATTCCGACTGAAAACTTTGTCGCCCGTACAGTAATTTATTCAATAATTGATGACAAAATAAATTTCCTTGTTCACTGATAGTCTGAATAGAAATTAGTATTTTTTCATGATAAATGTTACGAATATTATACCGTATTTGATAATTGAAAAATATTATTAGTTTTTCATTCTTGTAATTCAATTTCAGTGTGTGCAATATGGTGAAAGTGTGCACTCTACTTTGGTCGTACATACTCGTTTTGTACTCTGAAAAATGACACAAGAATTAAAAACTAAAGAGTTTGATTTTAAAAACTATGCTTTATCTGTACTGTATGCGTATTAACCAAATACCGTATCACTTTGTCTTAAATTTTATTACTCTGCCACTTAAAGATGAATGAAAGTTAGGTACATCGGGTACATCAGCTGTGAACCGTCTTCATCGGCAGGGAGACTAGAGTAAAGGAGTGGACACTGTGTGCTAACGATGTGGCTCCTAAATCAAGGAAAATAAGAGTTTGTAGGTGGCGTTGCAATCGGTTTTCCCTTATATATAGATGTACTCTCTTGCTAGGCTTTCCGTCGGCTACATGCGCATGCCTAGAACCAGGGAGACTAGAGGTAAGGAGTGGACACAGCATAGGCCAATACGTAGTTCCAGCGTCTTAAAAAATCCGACTTGCAATAGTTCCAGTTCGTGCGACTAGCAGCTCTCCTGACGATAACGTCTCAAATAATTATAATAGTCCAAACTCAACGCATGCGCACAAATAATAAAAGAATTTGATTTCGATGTGTCTTTGTGGTCCGCTTTGAGGCTCATTTTTAATATTGTGTTTTGTAATATTGAGAAAATCTACATGAAATTGTTTTCTTCGAAGCCCAAGGTAAGATTATTTTCAAAATTCCTCCCAATCAATCGTCATTAGGGTTAGCTTTCAGTTTCTTTTTTCTTGCATGGGGTTCACCTAATGCGAAACATAACCTTTACGCTTCATTCTCCTTGGAGTAATAAGCATAAAATGGAGCATCATTTATTAGTTATTTTCCTTGCAAATACAACCGCAATTTTTTGACAAGTTCCTTTTTTCCAGTGGGCTACTTCAGAAACGTCGACGTCGACGTCTGCCTCCACTTCGTCCACCTCATTATCATTGCATGGAAAACGTCGTCGTGACACACGCATTTCTTCTGTTTTTGTCTCAATTCTAATTAATTTTGGAGATTGATAATTATTGGATTTCCTTTCGGTCGGTTATATTCCGCGAGCAAGACGCTTCCGCAGATCGTGGCAGTGATTCTTCCAGCAGTACTTTCTCCCGTTGGTCCCATCTGTATTGCGTATTTCATTTGGCTGCTGATTTCTTTATTTCAATTGTCGAATCTCGCCGAGACGTTCCGAATGATACAAAAAATCGTACTGGTCACACAGACCACAGCTATAAAACGACCGGCCGATGCGATCGAGCTCCAAACGAGTCACCAGGAAATTTGAGCCGAGTGATCGGCAATGAAATATATAAATCACTTTTTATTATCTTCTCATGACGGACAGGTATATTCATTACAGCTATAAATAATAATAATAATAATAATAATAATAATAATAATAATAATAATAATAATAATGAAGACAAAAGAAAAAAAAAGAAGAGTATGAAATATGATCAATACTGTCCGTTCTGTTGTGTGCTCACAATAATCATGCACAAGAAATGCTAGTAACGGGTCGGTTTATCTTCAAGCCTTTTTTATTTATTATTGTGATGAAAATAAAATAAAAAAATACGAGACACTTGAAAAATGGTCCTTATTATATTGTTTTTTCTGTCCTCATGTGTCAGTGTTTGGGTCGCAAACCTCGATGGTTTGTAACAACGCCGAGCTATCTCATTCTCCGCGAACGTAAAGTTTGCCAAAGAGTGTAGCAACGTCGATTCTGCATTTTCTTCGAGCTGTTCTCTCTTCCGTTGGTTCCATTTCCATTGGGTATGTTTTCTGTTTTGTTCGCCTCAATTCTGATTAATTCTGATTAATGATATTATTTATCAATTGGATCGTTGAAAGATATGAGAAACGTGCATATGCGTATATGAGAAATAAATATAAAAATTAAAAATTCAACCTCACTGTTTATCGTTCAAAGACGTTGTCGATTTATTATTGTATTTTCATGATGTAGGTGAAAAATAGAGAACAGAATTCATGGATATAATAATTGTATAAGGGGGAAAAAGCTTGTAAGAAAAAACAAGATTTGAACCCCAGTATCGTCGTGTATTATCCTAGCGCGGTACCCGCGCGCGCTATAATAAGATGTAGGTTTCCATTATTTAAGTTGTGGCTACGCTTGGGGTTCATATTCGGTTTGGCGGTTTATTTAGTTGGTTCACCGCTTAATTTCATTAATAATTGGTTGCTATTATGAGCTTGAAACAATAAGAAAGCGAAATAGGAGAGGTAGACGCAACAGTTGGGTCCCCCACCACGAATGTGCTGTCACAGCACCGAGAGCACTCCAAGAGCATGAAGCGAGCAGGCGAAGCTAATCGATCGGACACATACGATCGCAGCGCCTGCTTAATAGCTGCGTTTTTGCGGTCGTTTCGTAAACACTGTGTGTCCACTCCTTACCTCTAGTCTCCCTGCGTAGAACCTTTAGCTACAAGTATTACATCGGGAAAACGCAATCGCAGCGCCTCTTGCGGTCGCTTATAAGTCGGGATTTTGGGGCCGTCTTTCGCTGCTTATCTCCTATGGAGTGTTCACTCCTTTACTCTAGTCTCCCTGTTCATCGGACCCATGTTTTGCGTATATCTATACATGTACTCCGGAGCACCCCAGCGCCGTCTGTCTCGGATACCGTTTTGGGGACAAGCTGAAAGGCCGAGTGTGGCCTCCTATATCTAGTCTCCATGGACAGCCTGCACAGTGCGCGCGACGAGCGACGAGCGATGAGTGATATCCAATGGGAGCTTCACTCTCCCATGGGGTTTCCGGAATACCGGAGCTCCCATTGGATATCGGCCATCGCTCGTCGCACATCGCGCGCAGTGTGCAGAGGCCATTACGTGGGTGAAGGTTGACGCTGTCACTGTATTAACTATAGCGATATCCCATGAAAGTTCCGTTTCCGTATAGACTTTTCGATATATACCTCATCTCTCATTAGATCTCGCGCATCGCTCATCCGATATCGTGTACAGTATGCCAAGTCCAACCACGGTCTTACATACAGGTCTTGCAACTGAATCAAATATTGGTGGTGGGGGTGGTCGTCTTACTGTCGGCTCGTTAATTTCCTTGATCGCCGCTCGCATCGCTTCAATCAAATCATAGCTGAAACAGCGGAAGACGCATGTGGCAACACAACCTCACTTAATCGGCTACTATAAAGTGTTACATAACCGTCATTAATAAAACCACGTGTTTTTTTATGACGGTGATATCGTGCGGATTTTTACATAATAATGACGACTAATTCGTGTGCGGTTGCAACGTGTGACACTGGACGTCAGTTAGTAAAGGAAAAACGTTTGGCGTTTCGGGTTCCGTCGAATATCGAACGTCGTCAAAAATGGATCACTGCAATTCCAGGAATTTCTCAGCTCATGCCTTCGCAATTCGTGTGTGAGAAACATTTTCTCCAACGATACATTCTGAGAAAGTGCGTAAAACATGACTTAAACGGTCGAGTTATCGCAGAGGTAAGTTGATTTTATCTTTATTTATTTATCACTGTATCAAGACTGAAATGATTTCCTGATTTTATGGACCGTGTTGTTACGAATGTCATAATGACGTTGAATTCAATTCAAGGTACCTTATTCCCGTCCTCGACTCGATCCATTGGCAGTGCCTTCTGAATTTGACAATTTAAATCAAGTGAACTCCACTATGGTTGCCAAGTCTTCCATCGAAGAAAACATGTGAAAACCAAACACAGTTATTTTTCTACAAGCGAGCCTTCAACGATCGAATTAGAAAATGCACCAAAAGATGCGGCTTTTGTTACTTCGACAGTGGAATCGAAGGAGATTCCAATGTATGCATCTGCGATTCATGTAGTATTCAACAATGATTCATCGGTGGATTGTTCTTTTACCTCAACGGAGTTATTGAGCATGGATTATTCACCAGATGCTTTCAATGACCGTATTGAGACATCTTCGACACAAGGTACATGTATGTTATTCACTAAAGCTCCATATTATTCAGAATGTTAAGTTATTGATGTTTCGATGGTATGAAATTCGACGGCACAAAACTGGAAAGAATGCGTAGACATTGGTAGAATAGCAGAAAAACTTTATTGTCATTTATTGTACCGCTTTTTACAAATCTGATTAACGAGTAAGGCCACTGTAACGGCCCAAAAAAAAGGTTTTTTCACTAATTTTTTGCTCCCGAAATTGAAGGTATTTGAAAAAAAACTTTTAATGGTGTTATCGGGCATACATTAAACTTTATTATAAAATTTTTTTACAGTAAAAAAAAACAAAATGGCGGTTCCACAGCTATCTTCCCGGGACATGTTTTGCTTCCAGGGCTCCGCGGCACGCAGCACCACTGGTGCACTTTTGAATCTAGAACAAAAAAAAAAACCATTAATCTAGAGGGCTATAGCTAGAGAATGTCGATCGGATTTTAAAAAGTATCAATTTTTGTGGATTTGGCGTGCGTTTGAAAAAAAATTGATTTTTGACGAAAAAAACGGCAAGTTTTTTGTTAATAAAAAATCAATAAATAAAGTTCTTGAAAATTCCGATCGACATTCTCAAGATAATGTAAATGTTCACATCTGGTTAAAATTTCAAGTAAAAAAAATGAAAATTGTTCGAGTTATGCTGCGTGCCATTTTGAAAAACCATGTTTCGAGAAAAACGCGTTTAAAGTTTGGCGAATAGTTTTTTATTGGAAAAAATTAAAAAATGAAGTTAAAAAAAAATTTTACCGTTAGTCTGCAATCCCAGCACCATACATTTGTCCTTCGATAGCCAAATTTTCGTCATCTTCGTCTTTCCTGGTTGATTTTTGGAGCGCGCGCGCACTTTTGGCCGCGTCGCTCAGAGATGTCTCCGCGTGCGTGATGCGTTTGGCGTCGGCTTCGATGCAGAAATTATATAACTGTACACCAATTTCCACCTCCAACATCTTGAATATTTGCAAGACGTTGGTAAGGCCGCCATTGAATATGCAAACAGCGATATCCGTCGCAATATCTAGTACAGTTTTTCCGCTTGAGGATGATTTGGGGGCCAAACTCCAAACGGTAGCGTTGAAACTTTCGTTATTGTTTTGAGTATAGGCCCCCAAGCAACGCTCCAGCAACTCGTCCCGGCTGAATTCCATGTAGATGGGTTTGATGGCTTGATAAACCTCCTCACTCATTGGCTGATTGTGATGATACGCATCCAAGGCATTTTCTACTTTCGCTTTCTTCCAACTGCACCAATTCTCCGAACATTTTTCGTGCTGAGGCTTTTCATCCGTTGACATTTTGTGAAAAAGGGTTGCCCAGATCTCATTTTTCATATTTTTGATGGAATCGGAATTTCGACGGATTGCTAAGCCGTAATAAATGCTTAGTTCGTCAATCAATTTGGCAGTGAGTTTTCCTCTTCCCCCGAGACCTTTTGTTCCTTTTTTTAAGTTTCTCAATCGAGTGCCCATTCTTTTTTGCACGTGATCTATGCACTCTTTTTTTTTAACATCAACATTTTCATAAGGCTTCGAATCCACGATGCCTTTGAAAGTTTTGGAATCGCCATCTCCGATATAATTGCAGTCGTTTCGGAGCAAGTTTTGACACGCTTGGCGGCGACCTTCATTTCCTAAGGACAACAAATTTTTTTTCGCACAGGACTTTTTTTTTCTTATTCTAGAGGGTTTAAACTATTTTTTAAGCCAATAAAAAAATCGATTTTTCAAAAAATTTACAGTGGCCTTACCCCTTAAGGAATCAAGGATATTGAAAGAGCATTTGAATTGAGCATTTATTGTGGGGAATATGACAAGTTATTAAAGTGTAGAATAAGGAATATTTTTTCTCTACTTATTTTATCATTATTATTAAATGGCAGACATAATTTTATGGGAAAGGCATTAAAAATAGTCAATGGCACAGAATACTGATGGACAATTTAGTGCACAATATTCTCCCTCAGTCGTGCTATATTTTAACCTGTGAAAAAATCAATTGCATTATCCATCGTATAAGAATTTCATTGACACATTTCATATATATTCACCCTAATAATATTTCAAGAAAATTCCTTGCCGCAATGACAATAATTTCACATATTTTTTCTCTTCCTCTCCTTCATTTGGCTCTATTCTTTTACGATGGACCCTGGAATAAAAATTAAACACGAGATATAATAAATATGTAATATTAAAAATGTTAAAACTTATATTTTACTCTCTTCGTCGTTCGCTATTTTTTTCGACTTTGGAACAAAAAATTGGACAATGATTCACTATGAATATTTAATAATTTATTGACTATATGACTGTATGATTCTCCAACCATGACATCTCATGAAATCATCAAATGAAAAATGTATAAAATGAACGTACACCTGCAATAATATAATTGACGTTTTCAATACATTCAAATTCTATAAAATATTTATATGTATAAAAATTCGATTCAATTGCTCAGATCTTGAAGCTAACGAAATGCTGCCGTCGGAAGCTCCCATCATTGAGTCGAATAAATCGATGCAAGAGCCATGTCACTTCCACGTTTCAGAAGCTGCCTTTAGCTGTATCTTCGGTTATCTGAACAGTAAAATGAATAAATGTATGAAATATCAATCGAGTTTGAATATTGAGTGCACTGTAATATGTTATATGAAAATGATTTTAAAAGGCGTTGAATTTGAAATATTTTCTAGAATTACCATTTATTTCTGGTTGTATAGGCACCACCGAAGGAACAAAGCCATCGATCTCGATACCGAATCCATGGACTGGCGGAGAATTGAACGCGGACGGCGGGAGTTTTCTCTTCTCATACGCTGTGAGCAAAGCGGAGAACGGCCATAATCTACTGCTCACGCAACGATTTGTCAAGCTTACGGCCACCAAAGTGCTTTTGTATTATGTGTATGGGCGTATCGTTGATGCACATGGGTGTAATCTTCCCCAAGTCCTAGATGATCTTGGTGCACTACCGCAAGCTTTGGAGAGGTTTAAAAATATGAGCCTATGCAATGAGCCTATGCAATGGTGCACGCCTCGGATATATTATCGTATTCGATTATTTATTACATTCTACTACGAATGAGACAAAATGCTCACCAAGAAAATTTGAGTTACGAAAAAATTCGTTGTAAAAAAAAACTGTCCAAGTTGACGAATCAACAAAAAGAGTAACCGGTTGGCAATATAACTAAGTATGAATAAATAATAAAAAGAAAAAAGTTATTGATCCAAACAGTGCACATTTTGCCTTTCTCTTCCCTTTTTTCAGCATTGACTATTCGAAAAACCACGATGTCTCAGTTGGACTGTCGAAATACCATACTTACAGCCTGTAAAAGTGGAATCATCGAAAGAGGTACGTTATAGAAAAATGTCTATAATATTCAGATAACTGAAAAAAGTTTACAAATAATTTGAAAATCATACAAAATCACATTAATAATCATTAAATGACGATTATGAGAAATAACAAAAGTATTAGCCATTGTGAAATTTTATTTGGTAATTGATAAAAAAATTTCTTATACTATTTCACTTTCTAGTAAAAAAAATGCATTCACGCCTGCAATTACTTTACAAAAATTAATTGAATATAAATGCTGAAAATAATTTGACTAAACAAAACTGATTGCCCGCTTCTCCCCATACTCTGGAATAAAAAATTGATGGTGTCCGCAAATATATTTTTCAAAAATTAATTAAAATTATGAAAATAATTTGATTTATTAATTAATAACACATTTACCCTTAAAAAAAATTCATACCCACAATCAAAAAAAATAACCTGCTGAACGTGGGCTTTGAGCGCACTACCTTCACCACTCGAATCCAGCGTTGACCAATTCAGCTAAATGTACCTCTTGGCAAATAAGGAAAAGAAAAAATGAGATATACTTATCAGGGCTGCTTGAGTCGATGATGCTTTAGGATAAAGAAAACTGCAGTTCAATTAAAAAAAAATATTCTTCAACAATAGAATCCTATACAGTGCAACATACGTAAAGCGTATATTTATTTTCGCTTTTCAGTATTTTTTTGTTGGAAATGTTCCTACATTTACATGTTATATACTTGTCCTAGCCGATATGACAAGTTCGCAGCGTCGCTCTTGTGGCTATAAGCCAAACCTTATTGCCGACATTAAGCGTACCACCCCCACCACCTTCGTTGCAAGACCTGTATGTAAGACCGTGAGTCCAACAATCAGAATTCACCTTTAGGTTTGCGTTGAAAAGGTTGCGAGGACAAGATGGTTTCTGATTGGTGGTTAGATATCAATCCGGGCGTCACGTCCTGCGAGAATTAAGACATTACATATATGTCTATCGAAGTTACTTTATAAAAATCGAGAATCGATTAATCGGTCGCCAAAAAATCGTCAAAATATAATCGGCTATTTCACAAGGAACATCGACGCTTTCAATTAATCGAAAAACAGCCCATCCCTACTCCTTTACCCTTAGTCTTCTTGATGTGCTGCATCAAAGTGTTTCTGGTTTATACGACGATACAATATACGAAAAAAAAACTTTTTGTCAAATGACGTTCTGGGATGAGATATTGCATGCGGCAAATGATCTTCAAGTTGGTTTTATCATTGCGATAGTCGCGGGTTATGGATTTTATCGTCTACTAAAATATAGAAAACCCGAGGATAATTCAGGTGAAAATACCTCCGATTCGTGTGATGATGACAATGTGGTAAGCAATCAAATTGTTTTTTTTGCCCGGATCTTTGAATAGTTAGCAATTACGTGAGATGTTTATTTTAAGTATTTTAACACGAACAACAATAAATGTAAGAAATTACGAAAATGTATAGCATAACTGCTTTGAGAAATTTCAATTTTTAAGTTTTTGCCGTTGATAATAATGTTGCAAAGATAACTGAATTTTATAATTAAAAAATCCATGATACAGACTAGATTTTCAATTACACGGCTATTGTATTTAACCCTGCCTTGACACACTGACACACTGACTGACACACTGACATCCGAAAATTGAACGTTTTAAATAATTTTTCACAACAATTAAATTTTATCCTTTCCGAATTTTTATTTTGCAGACATTAAGAAATGTTTAAAGTGTAGCCTGGACTTTTGGCAACGAAAACTGTCCAAAGGGTCTTCAAGGGCGGATGGATGAAGTACTGTCCTGGTTAAATTGACCCAGTGTGTCATAGGCGTGGTCAAATACAAGTGTGTCAATGAAGGGTTAAAAAAATCACAGTGACCTTCCCATTACTAAATTATATTTCTTTATAGAACAGAACCGAATTTTTTGTTCACTCAAAGCTCTTAATATTCTGCTGCAATTATATGAATGTAACATTAATGTAACAAAACATTTCTCATCACGCAGAAATACAACAGATGCGACAATGAAACCAAAATGGTACTAATCGTCAGAATGGATTTAAAAATGGGCAAGGGCAAAATTGCTGCACAATGCGCTCATGGCGCAGTCGCTGCTTACAAGTCAGCCATGAAGCATGCCAAGTTACTGAAAGCTTGGGAACAGGAGGGTCAAAAAAAGATTGCCCTGAAGGTATACATATTATTGACCAGTGTGTGACATTTGAAAAAAACCATGATCAACAAAATATGTATAAATAATTTTATTTATTTTTCTTATTGGTGTACAAAGAGGTGATTGTACGTTTAAGGTGCTCTCAAGCAAATTTTCACTATCCATAAAACACAAGATTACAATTTTTTTGGTGAACAGGTGGAAAATGGAATTTCACTGAAGGAACTTTCCAAACATGCAAGGGCAGTTGGTCTTCTGACGAATGTTATACAGGATGCTGGCAGAACACAAATTGCAGCAGGATCTCAAACAGTCTGCGCGATTGGACCCGGTCCTTCAGACTTGATAGATCAAGTGACTGGACATCTGAAGCTGCTTTGAAATATCACTACAATGTAAGCATCGACTGCATTTTGTATGTAGGTCTTCCATCCATCTTGAAAAATCGCGAAAACTCAAGAACAGCAATGTAAAACGACAAGTCCCGAGACGTTTGTAGAGTAGATTCAAACGAGGAGCAAAATGGGCAGATGGATTGTTTATTGAATGAACGTTGTAAGGTGATTTCGAAGTCAACTTTTATTTTTTAATGGAAACTTATATTTTTTATAGCAGCATCTTATTTTACGCACCACTAACTTTTGTGCGGGATATTATTTTATTTGGCCAATATTTTCCGACATTGTTTAAACTTTTTTCTTAGTAAACACGAAGCAATTTTGTAGTAAAAAACCTAGGCTACTTTTGTCAAGATTTAATGAGGAGGATGTTGGCCACTTTTATTCGAAATGCTTGCAGTATTCGCAAATGGACTCTTCTTTAGTTTAAACATTATTTATTCGCCGTATCAATGTACGTTTAGAAACCCTGATAGATCGCAACACCGAAGCAATGGGTGTCAAATGACCATTTGACACCCCAAAAAACGGTGTAGACAACACTAATTTGGGTGTCGATACAAAAAAAAAAAACGGTGTTGACACTGATCTGGACCCACACTGTTTTGGATGTCGACACCCAAAAAACACTGGTGTCAACACTGATTTGGGTGGCGACACAAAAAAAACGGCGTTCACACTGATCTGGACCTACGCGGGTGTCAACGCCCATAAAAAACGTGTCAACACTAATTTGGGTGTCGACACCAAAAAAAAAGGGGGGTTTAACACTGATCCGGACCGAGGCTGTTTTGGGTATCGGCACCCAAAAAAAAGGTGTCAACACTGATTTGGGTGTCGACACCCAAAACAAACGGAGTTGACACTGATCTAGACCGAGGCTGTTTTCGGTGTCAACACCTAGATAATTTAGCGTTGACACCATATTGGTGCACGGGCATGAATTCCGTGTCGTTATGGCCTCTTTTGAGTGTCAACAACGAAATTCGTAAAAATTACAGAACACACTCCTTCCTACATACAATGAATACAAGTATATGTATGCCCAACTTATTTTTCAGTTCATTCTAGGATATTGGGATGAATTGATGAAAAGAGGGAGTTTTTTTTATCGTTTAGCGATTATAAGAGCAATAACATTTGAAATTATTCTTGGAGCGTTTAGAAGAGCGGTACAACTTACCGATCTTTTTTATTACAAGTATTTATAATTTTATTAAGATTATAATATACGCGTACATGAATTCATGGCACATAATGTTTTACATTATATAAAATCGATGGTATTAACTAGTCCGTTTCCCAAGTATGTCGACACTCAAATCAATGTTTACACCGTTTTTTTTGGGTGTTGTTACACCAAAAACTGCCTACGTCCAAATCAGGATCAACGCTGTTTTTTGGGTGTCGACACCCAAATCAGTGTTGACACCGTTTTTTTGGGTGTCAACACCCAAAACAGCCTCGTTCAAATGGGTGTAGACACCAAATTTTTTCGGTGTTAAAATTGTAATTTGACACCCCACACGTGACACTCAACACCAAAAAATTACGGTGTCACGATCTGTCGGGGAGTGCAAGAGCATAAACTTGAACATCATTTGTACTTTATGCAAAAAAATGATGGCCAAATAAAAAAATGTTTCGAACAAGTAACTTGTGTTTTCTTTTACGCAGTATAACATGCCGCTATAAAAAATATAGGTTTCCATTTAATAAGAAGCTGACCTCGAAGTCACCTTACGAATATGTACTAAATAAAAAAACTTGTTGCCATTTTACTCCTCGTTTGAATCTACTTGATGAGAATCGCGGGACTTTTCGAATTACTTCGCTGTTTTTATTTGATTTACTTCGATGTTTGAAGCTAAATGCGACAGCCTGTATAATCGTCATACATGCCTCATAAGAGAAAGAACAAGTAAAATACCCAGAGCATTATAACTTTTTTTTATTATTATTCTAACACTATTAGCAGCTAAATTCATAAATACGTGTTTCAATGTCGGTCCATAATCCTAAAAAACCGTAGCGTATTCGTTCGTCTTACAGTTATACGTTGCTTTGAACACATTTAGACAGGACGGATAACGTTGAATGGTTTGTGAATAGTATGACGCGTTTCGCCACGGCATGAGGGACGTTTTTAATACATCACGGCCCTTCGATCAGTTGTTTCGATTAAAAAAAAATCGAATAGCAGTTCCAAATGTTTGGATGCTGTGGGTTGCGTATACATAATAACTGTCTACGATATTGACAACAATTCATTTCTCCACAGTCGTTGAAGAGGCTGCCCACCCGCACACGCGCGATACATAAAACCAAACGTCTCCATAAAATTGCGACTTCTAACATATACATTGCCTGAGAATTAATATATATGCGTGTGTGTGTGTGTGTGTGTGTGTAGTACACTGTTTTCACTGTCCTTCACTCGTGGGCATTTTGAGAACATCGCTCGTCTAAATATAGAGTCTTTTGCGTAAAGCAAAACACTTATCTTTCCTATGTGACTCGTTCACGATTTCATTTTGTAAAATATCCGATAAGAATACTTCCCTTTTGCATTTTGCTCTGACAACAGGAAACTATCAGCCGAGATGAGGACTACGCTGCGCGCTTAACAATATATTTTTTATAAATAAACATTCGTCCATGAGTATAAGTTCTACTTTACACCTAATATGTACTACGGTCTCGTAAGCTCGTGCACCACGAAGAAAAGCTATACCGGTGGTGGAGGTGCTTTTCTGTGAATCTTATTCGAACTTGTAGCGCTGCATTGCGACTCCGCTATGGAACGACCGTCGGCCTCATCCCTTCGGCAAAGTTCAGGCTCGTTTTGTAGCCAATTTTGCGTCTGACTGTTGCCGGTCGACGAAAGTTGTTCCTGTTCGCTCTCCGTTACATTGCCAGCCTCTTCGAGAAGTTTCGACAGCGACGGTGCGAGGCCGAGCCCCAAATTTCTCTCGTGATATACTTCCGATATTGTAGGGGTTAATTCGCGCGTTAGACTTGTCAATGATGTCGCGAAATTTCGTATGTTGTGAGGTATCCCCTCGGGCGTTTGTGCCGTTTCCGTTTGATGATTGACGTCCTCGTTCGCGATCGGATGACGCGGTTTTCTCGGTGAACTCGTTCCAATTTCCGTTCTGACACTTAGACGTTCTAATACAGTCGCTGGTACAGGTGGCATCGGTTGACGACGGAGAATGGTCGCATGACCCGTTTCCCAATCTGTCGCTGAACTGCTTGAACTCGAGCCCGGTCGAATCGATTGATCGGTATACAAATTCCTTATTCTCGTCTGATGGTTAAGATTTAGTGCTATCGGTGGACTGGGCGTGAATGCTGCATCAGATTCGCCTGTAACATATTTTTTATGAATAACGACTGAATGGAATTTAAATATGCAGAGCCTCACTAAGTGCAAAGTGCACTTCAGTACCAAGTATTTACACATCAATGAGACAGGGTATTCAAGTGGATTCGATATATAAAACGTATTTTACATTATCTTAGAAAATTTGCGACAACTTTGACTTTTATTATCGAGTACCTCCGCCATTGGGACATGTCTGTCTTGATATCAGGACGCTTGGTGCTTCCGTCGTTTTCCCGTCGGGTTCGCCACGATGTCGGACGTAACTGGCGAACGCACCCCCGAGTTTTGGCCGTTCTTGTACAGTCTTTTCCGGCTGCGTCACCGACGTTAGACTTTCCATGGAACTGCCAGAGTCAAGATTCAGGCTCTTCGGTGCTTCTTGCGTATCTGAAAATCCAGAAGCACATAAGACTATTAATACGAAAAAGCAATAACGACACAGTTGTCCCGGGGAATAAAAATAAAGTCGAAAGAGTTACGGTGGAAAAACTTCCATACATCGGGCAAATCTATCATGTATTTCATATTCTTTTTCCGAAACCCTGTAGCTACATTCTAGTTACTGTTTTATGATGCTTAATTTATCTGATATATTGCCAAAACTTGGGGCAACGAAAAAAATTAAGGAAATGTATTACCAAACAGTGCGAGCAAAGCTTGAAGGGCAAATTGAACGGCTCGTCTCGAGGCGGCTTTTCCAGTGCGCAACGTGACTTCCAATTGGCCAACTTCCATCAGATCAAAACCCAGACTCGCGAACAACTCGTGCGATCCTGATGCGCGCCATATTTTGACGGGTAGAGTGACCTCTTGTCCCTCGGTGGCGCACGTTGCTCTCTTCATCGCAGATATAACGTCCTCGGCAGCTTCGGGTGCTTGCAACAATCTGACGAGTGCGTGAAGCGAGGCTGGTCCGAGTCCAAGTAACGCTTGGAGACTGGCGCTGCAACGTGTCAATCTTTCCTCTGGATCGCTCTGGGGGAAAAATACCGAGGATGGTATGCCGTTACCGGCTGGCTCGAAGCGGAAACCGACGGACATGAGTAACTCTCGCCAACCGGGTGCAGTGCCGACTTTGTTCTCGATGCTACGTTGGGTCGTGTACATGGCGTTTTTCTGTCCTCGATGAATCCGTTGGAGTGATTTTTCTACCAGATGGAGAGTGACTCGAAGTGCGTCGCGACTTTGCTCGGGACCACCTCGCAACAATTCCGCGAGTGCCTGTCCCATAAGAGCCACCTTATTTGACAATCTGGCGTCACCACCTAGCAAAAGCCATCCGGCCCAATACGCCGGATGTGCGAAATGTCTGGTGTGCTGAACAGTCTGCATTGCCTCGGCGAGAGCTCTGGAAGCCCGCGCACCTTGCAGCATAGCGCTGTAAAAAGCGCGCAACAATATACTTCCAGCGGTGGATGGTACGGGCCACATCGCAACGAGTACGCTCTGTGCACCTGCGTTCAGGAGACACTTGGCCAACGCTTGTACGCCGTCCGACGTTAGTTTACCGGAATTTTCACCATTTGCCCAACAATGACTGCTCGACAAAACGACCAAACGAGCTGTAAGACGTAGCCTCGATATTTCCGCGCAACTCAACAAGAATTCCGAACGCTCTGTCCCTTCTTCCGTTTGATCCGGCGTAAATGCCAAACTCCCGGTATTCCAAAGTATCGGTATGGCCAGATGTACGCACTCTGCCTCCGGAAGTGATCCGATTACCGCTGATCTCGTTGCCTCGTTGCCAACGAGAGGGCGCGATTCCAATAATTCTGCGACTATACTAGCCTCGGTCTCCGCGGACATTGAACTCTCGGGCCAATCGTTCTCTTCGCGAAGCTCCTCAGGCAACAAAGGATTTCCAGCTACAAGAGCGGCCACCGTGGCGCCGCCCTCTGGCATCGGTGTTCTCGCACGTTTTTTCAGCGCCGCTAGCGACGGTACAACCAGAAGGGAAAAACGTTCGCACAGATAATCCTCACCGGGACTAGCTTGAAGGGCTGGCAATGGCGCGAGATACAGTGATTTTTCGACAACGAGAATAAGCTCTTTCCGCGCGGGTGGCAATAGATCCTCAAACGGTGCGAGAAGAAGATCGTACAGCGTTTGCAGAGGTTGTGGTGCTTGCCAAGTCGGTCCCTTTGTGCCGCGACCCCAACGTGCGCTACCGGCTCTCGAGCTTACCGAACCGACGCTGAATAAACTGCTCAGACTGTACGAGCTGGCGTTGAAATGATGTCCTCGTGACGTTAAAGTTGTTGTCTCGTCGTTGATTTCGCTGGTGCAATTCTCGGCGAGCAACGCTTCCCTCGCTTGCAACACCTTTTCCTCAAGTCTCGCCCCGTTGTTTTCGAGCCTCGACGCGTGAAATCTCAGCAGACCGCGACTGGGTGCGAGACACCACGCGTGAAGTTCGTTGTCCGACTCGCTGTAGTACAGTACGATGCCCCTCTGACGATCGACAATTTCGGAATAATGCGTTGCGTCCTCAACGCAACTGCTTCTCGTTCTTCTCGATCTTTCGGCCCAGTTTAGTGCCTCTTCGGCGCGGTTAAGACTTACCAAAACCTTTTGCAATGTAGCGTAAGTTTCCGTGAGAAGTTCCAACTTACTCGGTTGTCCACACATGAAATTCCCCGACGTTCCTTCGAGAGATTCCAAAAGATTGGCAGCCTTTTCCAACTGCTCGACCGATATGGAAGCTTCGCCAGCCTGCCAGTGTACGAGACCGAGCCTGTGACGCAACCTGGCGACTTCCTCGCGACGTCCTAAGCCCTCTGACAGCGAAAGCCCCGACTGCAGATAGCTCAACGCACGTGCGCGATCACCGCGTCGGTGATGAAGCCTACCGAGACTGGAAAAGGCCGCAGCCCTTGCCGGTTGGTCACCCGCCGCTGCAGCCAAGCTCAGCGATTGTTCCTGCAGTCTAATCGCCTCTTCTAATTGTCCAAGCGCTTCCTGAGTTGCGCCGAGATTCGCGCAAGCTCTCGCTTGAAGTCCCGCGGCATCGAGACCCTCCGCTATAGTGAGCTCTAGCTGGTGATGGCGAAGCGCCGAATTCGGATCGTCCATGAGAAGATGGACGGCGCCGAGTCCACTCGCTGCTTCAGCCTCGGCGGCGCGATCACCAAGGCCACGGGCAAGCGTCAATTGATGCGACAGACAGCTGACCGCTTGCTCATGATTGCCGAGTGCGGCGTGTACGCGCCCGAGATCGCCGTAGGCAGCTCCCCGAGCTTCCGAACTGTCGACCTCGTGGGCAGCAACGAGACGTTTCTCGAAGCACACAAGGGCCTCGGGCAAATTACCCGATGCCTCGCGAGCGCGTCCCAAACCTCGATAAGCACGCTCTTGGTCCCTGACGCTTCGCAATCTCACAGCAGCTGATAACTGTTGCTCGTGGCACTTGATCGCTTCTTCGGGATCCCCAAGAGCCTCATAACAGTCGCCAAGATTCCCAAGGGCACGAGCTTTGTCGAGAAGAGCCGTTCCCGTTGTGAGAGGCTCCAAAGTTGCTAGTTGTTGCTCGAAGTAACCGATCGCGTCCTCGTAATGTGCCATGTTCAATCTGGCTATACCAAGGTTTCCCAATGCTTGCGCCTCGACACCGGAGTCTCCCAGTTCCCGGGATCTCTCGAGTTGTTCCTGATAACACTTAACCGCGTGGGTATATTGTCCGAGGGCCATGTGAACGGCACCGAGATTACCGTGGGCGCGACACTCACCGCGTAGATCGACCTCCTCTTGCCGCAGTGTCAGTTCTTGAGTATGAAAACCCAATGCTTTGTCGAAGTTTCTTGTGGCACGATGAGCTATGCCGAGTGCGCCGTAAGCCGCAGCCTCGAGCCCCCGATCGGTAGCTTGTCGGGCGAGATTCAACTGACGCTGATGCATCTTTATCGCCTCGTCCATCTCACCAAGACGCAACAAGCAGTCGCCGATATTACCGAGGGCGCGAAATTTGCCGGCCAAATGTTTCGTCATATGAGCAATGGCGAGATAATACTTTTGACACTCGAGGGCGGTATCGAGGTTTCCTAGCGCCAAGTGCGCCAGCCCGAGATTGCAATAAGCCCGACCCATTCCGGATTTGTCCTGCAAATCTTTGGCCAGCGCTAAATCCTGATCGTAATATCTCACGGCTTCTCGATGATTGCCCAGACAATAATGCGCGTAGCCCAAGAAATGACAAGCTTTCGCTTCACCCTCGACGTCGTGAAGTTCCTGCGACAGCATTAAATAGTTCTCGTAATAGGGCACGGCTTCCTCAAATCTGCCGCGGGACGAGAGACAATTTGCGAGATTGAGTAGAGCGCAAGCTTCTCCAGCGGCATCTTTGAGCTCGCGAGCGATCGACAGATGAGCTCTGTAGTGCCGTAGCGCCGTTTCGTGACCTTGAACCGCTTGATAAGCGACGGCTAGATTTCCGTGTGTGCTAGCCTCGGAGCTTCGATCGTTTACCTGAACATTTCAGTAACACTGCGGTATAAACGAGTGCGGTCGAAAGGTAGCAATATTTCACAATATTCCAACGAATTGTACAGCATGACAACTTAAACTAGATTTCACATGCATGTACGAAAAATGTGTTCAGCTCGATTCTGGCTGGATGAGTAGAGATATAATCGATTGGAATCCTTGGCAGGATAGTTGTGGTTGTTTTTTCTTAACTTGAAACGATGTCTCACCTCTTTACTTATCGTGAGTTCCTGCTTGTGATACTTGATCGCCTGTTGGTAGTATCCAAGAGCGTTGTAAGCATTTCCTATATTTCCGTAAGCCCTACCCATGCCAGCTCGATCACCCAGTGATCTTGCTATGCCTAGATGTGCTTGATGCAACTTCAACGCCGCATCGTGCTCGCCTAGTAGCTGATAAACTATTCCGAGATTGCTGCACGCGCGACCCTCCGCCACTTTATCCTTAGTCGTCAACGCCACATCGAGTTGTCTCTGATGCCAGAGTTTCGCTTGAGCCAAATCACCTGAGGCAAAATAGGAAATACGTTTTCTAGAAATGGACTCTCGATCATCCGACATAAAGAGATAATAAAATAACATGAAGTCGCTAACCCGCACATCTCGCTGCGTGTCCCAAACCCGCGTATGCTCTCGTCTCGATTGCTCGATCACCGAGTTCTTGGGCAATCCGCAATACGTTCTCATGGTACGTCATAGCCTGACCGAAATTACGTCGGTAATGATGAGAAGAACCGAGATTACTGAAGGCTCTTGCTTCCTCGACACGATCGCCAAGTCGTCGCGCGATTCTTAAATGCTGCGTGTGACAATCGACCGCACTCTCGAATTCGCCCATAGCGAGATAAACTGCGCCAACATTGCCAATTTCGCGAGCCTCCTGGAGACGATCTCCCATCTGTTTGACTAGCTGAACGCACTGCTTATGAGAAGCAAGTGCATTCGGGAGATCCCCGATAGCTGTGTACACGTGACCGAGTGATGTAAGGGCCGAGGCTGCTGCCTGGGCGTCTTTGCACTTCATAGCAAGTACGAGCTGATATCTGTGAGCGGTCAACGCTTCTTTGAATGTCCCCTTACTGAAGTACGCCGAGCCTAGGTTACCGTGAGCTCTACACTCACCCTGAGTGTCGCCCAGTGATCTTGCTACACCTGGAAAAAGTAACGAAATATTTTCTCGTTTACGATATGCTGGGAAGGTTCATGTCCAGTCACAATATGTCCGGATCTATAGGAACTCTAAAACAAGGATCGTTTTTTTTTGTGTCAGAATTGAGATGTTCGTCGATTAAGTGTACGCCTAGATACGGTTCGCAATAGATATAACGTAAATACCCAAGTCTTGTTGCATATAGCTGATTGCTTTGTCAAGGGAATTGAGTGCCCAATAAGCACTGGAGAGCGCCGAAAAGACGGACCCTCGTAATTTCAGACTGCAGGTTCCTATCGACAATGCTGCCTCGAGAACACCGGCAGCTGCTTTGTACTGTCCCGCACCGAGAAGCTCCTGCCCCACGACTGATATCACTACAAAGGGTGAATCATCGAGTTTCATAGCCTTTAGCTGCTGAAATGTCGGCTCCAAGGTAGGACGAAGCGGTGACTTCAATGAGGCCTCGACCAGCCCCGAGAGCAATTGAGAGTTTGGCGGATCTCGTGCCAGTCCGGTGCTGAAAGCCACCAGAGCTTCTCCGTGACGACCGAGACATTGCAGAGCTACTCCTTGTCGGTAATATGCCTTGAGGAAGGAAAACATTTTAAAATAATTTGCCACCTATTCGAGTTTTACAGTTAACGTGCAACCGCGAATTGCAGTTGAAAAATTAAAATTGTTGTCTAGTCTCTTGACGGTATGCAACGTGATCCATAATGGTGCGAAAAACTAGGTACTCAATTAGTCAAATAGCTTTTTCCATCTGGATTGTAAATATTTTGGATTGATGAAATATGTAGAGCACAGGCGAATTTATTAAACGAAATGAAGATGTTTAAACTTTCTGAGTTGTATCACTTTGACGATGGTAAATTTGTGCAAAGTATTGTAAATGTTTACTTTTGGCCATTGCGGCACTAGCTCTGTGGCGCGAACAGCATCCTGCAGAGCAAGAGCGAAGAATCCCATCTTGAGACGAGCCGCAGATCTGTTGGAATAGAGGACATGGCTCAGAGGATCCAAGGCTAGGGCTTCGGTATACAGCGTAGCAGCTAATGCGTAGTCTCCATTCTGACATGCTGCGTTACTCCTGCGTACCGTCTCTAGGAATAGTGTCCTGGATCCAGCAGCCAAGGCCGACGTACCTTCGGGCTCCACCTTCGTAGACAATGAAAAATGTTATTCATCAAATAAGACAAACATCACAGGCAACAGTGAATTGAAAACGTATGAATGATTTCGAATTGTCAATGATATTGAGAAGTAGAAAAGTAGTTGTAAACAGTAAGCAGATATAGCACAACCTGAGTAGAAAATCCATGACAAAATGTAACATTTAACTGAAAAAAACAAAGGTTTGTAGATATATTGAGCAACAAGAAATATAAGAAAAGCAGTTGAAAATATTTGGTAAAAACAAAACCAAGTTTGGAAAAATGCTATATTCGGTAACCGAAGTTGGAAATGGGCGAACAAAATGAGTTCGGAAAATCATTGATAATTGATTGAATATCAATGATGTTGGTAGTGGTTTCTTGATTACCATAATTTTTTAAATTTTCATTCCATTACCCTACTCTTTTCAATATAATACTACATACTTTATGACGACATAATAATGTAGTTAATTCTGCATAATTCTGAATAACCAAATAGTTACAGACATTTGGTGATAAGAGCAATTATAGTAAATAAATATACTTTGTTAGACGTAATCCAATATATCCTTTTCTCGAGAAATGCACGCTGATTCTTCTTCTGTCAGCCTAGATTCAAACCCTACATTTTCCCTACAACCTAGATTCTCTGTATCACATTTTTACAAAGGCGTTGCCACACCGGCTAACTCATAAGATGAACCGGAAAATACGGCTAATCACGAGGAATAAGGAGACGAAAAAAATACCTCAGAGATATCCCTATGAGACATTGTTTAAGACGAGCCGGTACCATCCTCTTGCGTGGGCATTATCCGTGGCCGAAGAACTCCATTGCATATATCGGCGCGCTTCTGAAAGTAGATAATCTATATATATCTACACACATACACCCACAAACATATATGTACATATATATGCAGGAATTGAAATCTATCTTCCTCTGATGAGAATTCCCTGAGATATTTTTACTTCCTGCCTACTTTACCTCCTCACCTTACACGATCACTTCAGACTGTTTTCCCTTCCACTTTATCACTTCACAACAATGTCACTATTAGAAAGAGAAGGGGGAGTCATAGGTACTGTATACAAGAAAGACGTTATATACGCAAGTATTTATAATAGATAAAAATCGACGAGGAAAAGAAAGGGAGAGGTGACTTTAACGGGGTCCACCAGCCGCGAGACTGTCTCGTTGTGTTAAAACTGTTCCCGGGGGTTTGTTTTCGATAGGTGGAAGAGAACAAATTGCGTTTGATTAATAAAAAGGGAGGGAGTAAGGCGTCTTAGGGGGCACCCACTGCATTCCTTAGGCTCAGCCATCTTGGAATGTGACCCCGGGTCCCTCCGTTGGGCCCAAGGAGTGGGGCATCGGGCTCTGACGGTTCTCTCACCTATATAGGTATGCACAGGTATATGATTGTACCCACACTTCTATCTGTGTACGTAACACATTTCGCATCGGTGTTAGCGAACTGACACAATCGTTTTCTCACCGTAACAGTACACGTACGCTTTAAGGAGGTTTCATAAGCTCTTTTCCCCTTCTGAAATATATACCATTTCCTCAATGCTTCCCAACATTGAAATTGCCTCGAATATAATTTTTTTTTCAAGTAGTGTTATCCTCTATTTTATGAGAATCTTTGCCACAACTCTTCCTATCGTTGGGCTGGGAAACATGCTTTGAAATGTTGCTCGGCGATTCGAACATTTATACGGTAGTCCAGGAATTTTAGCACCAAAAATGGGTTCGCTCCGCATAAAATCCTGATAATTGATTTTTCGATTAGATTATGTCAGAGGGTGTCCCATAAGTATAAAACCAAGTTTGTGTCGTTCGAAACGGCGAGCGTTAGCCACCATCTTGAAAAACGCCTTTTTGCAAATATCTCGGAAACGGTGAATTTTATGTTAAAAATCGTAAGTACCTTTTTTGTAGAGGATAAAATTTTCCAGCTTTTTTATTGGAAACTTTTTTCTTTACTGTTAATATTTACCGAGATAAAGTCGATTAAAAAATCAAATTTTTGTTTTTGGAAAATATCTCGATAATTTTCGGAAATACGAAAAAAATGTCGAAATCAAAGTTGTGGAGCATGAAATTTTCTACAATTTTTCCATGAAACTTTTTTTTGTAAAATCAATAGTTACTGAGTTCTAGCGCAATGAAAGTTGCCATCAGGTAAAGAAAAACAGCGATTGGTGGTAATACGTTACTCTAGCATGCAAAAAAAAATTGTTAGGAGACGCGCCGTCTCGGCGGCAAGCATTGCAGGAGGTAATTAGTGCACGTCGGTGCGTTCTTTAACAATAAGGGTATATGGATATTCATAAAATTGGAAAATACAAAGCTCTGACGACATTAAGGAACCACGAAGAATTGCTGACGGCAGTGGCATTGTTCAAAGATAGGAGGAGCGATCCCAACATGATTGCTCAAGCTGGCGAGCATCATCAAGTCCAAAGTTGGCTGGGATTTTACCATGACCCGGAAGAATGGGGCTAGAAGCGCGCTGCGATCGCTTATCACCAATTAAAACGAAAACAGCTCCCGCGCCGCCAAGTTTGCTGCAAATATTATCTTGCAAATGCAAGACAAACTGCGGAGCTGCCTGCGGATGCCGAAAGAGTGGCTTGAAATGTTCCATAATTTGTTCAAATTGCAGTGGGCAAACATGCGATAACGCAACCCCTACAGTGGACGATAGCGATGAAGAGGATGTTCAAAATGAATCTTTCATAGATTCTTTTGCTGTTCATGGCTCGAACATGGAAGAAGAAAACTCGCAAACCATCGAAAATCGCCCTTCCTGTTCCAAACAAAGAAAATTGTTTTAAATCTATCATGGACGTTTAAAATTTGACAAGAACAATTTTTTTATTATTATCATGATGATGCGATCCTAATTTGTAAAACGCGACTCATATCGCGCAAATGATAATGAATATAAATAAATGAATAAATTTTCATGTCTTTTTCAAACAATTCGCCAAAATGTTTTTATTGCGCAAACTTTCCTCCTGTCGCCCATATCCCTCCTTTTCATGATAAATATTATTGTTACCGTCTCTATTACAAAAATTCTTCGATTACACTTTTTTTGACATGCTAGAGTAACGTATTACCACTAATCGCTGTTTTTCTTTACCTGACGGCAACTTTCATTGCGCTAGAACTCAGCATCTATCGATTTTACAAAAAAAGTTTTATACAAAAATTGTAGAAAATTTTATGCTCTACAAATTTGATTATTACATTTTTTTTTGTATTTCCAAAAAAAAATGTAATAATCAAAGTTGTAGAGCATAAAATGTCGTCCGAAACCGCGAGCGTTAACGCTCGCGGTTTCGGACGACACAAACTTGGTTTTGTACTTAGGGGACACTCTCTGACATCCAATCGAAAAATCAATTATCAGGATTTTTTGCGGAGCGAATGTCTAAAAATCCTGGACTACTGTTTCGCAGTGTCGATCGTACGGCTGTATCGGACTCGCGTCACTCTTTTTTCGAGCTGAAGCTAATGTACATTGAGAAAAGCCTCCTTTTCTCACTTGTTGCACTCTTCGTGCAATAGCAGCTGTCTCTGCGAGCCTGAGAGTACCGATAATATCCCCACCGCTAAAATATATAGGCGAACCTCACTTATTAGCCTATATGCATTTGGTGAATGACGGGGTGCATAGCTGATTGAACTTCTCGAGATTCTGCACTGTGCTTTATTTTCCTCCTCCGCGCCCTTCGTCGATTTATTATGCTCATTCAAGACTCGTAAACTCCTGACGTTCTTATATATCGACATGGGATTTGATTGGGAGAATTAGTTGTCGCCAATGCCCGGAGATTCTGGATCAGTCCATTTGCGCATTAAAATTATTTCACGCCTTGCACTTAAAATGGGGGGATGGTCCGGGAAGTGCATCGAGTTACGGGCTCCCACTTGGCGTGCTTATAGTGTGGGTAGGTACCAACCAAACCCCAACATTGTAGATGTCAACGCGGCTTCGTTTTTGAGAAAGCGCCGGTCAAAGTTGGGAGTCCGCTTACGTACCGTAGAGTTTGTACATGAACGCAACGAGGCGAGCAGCCGAGCGGCAAACGAGTAATACTCCCGTCCGGACGGTTCTGGTTCTAGAACCATCTATGCTATTAAAAAAAAAAACATTGAATTATTGTTGAAATTTATAACTTACGATGACCGTCTACGAGTTTCGGCACGTCGACGCCCCAACGGTCCGACAAGTATACATTTTTATGACACTGTCGAGAAATTTCTATGAAGTGTTTCGGACTATTTTCACGAAAATGATTCATCAGATTTTTTAATTTTCAGGTAGGTAGGCAGATTATTGTATGCCAAAGTTAAAATTCCGGCTAATTTATTTAAAAAAAAAAAATTTTAATTGCAAGAGATGTGAAAAGAAATATTTGACATTTAATTCGTAAGTTTTGATCAAGGCGCGTAAAATTTTTTCCTCTTTAAATTTCTTGCAATTTTTTAATTATAAGTTAGAAATTTCAACAATAAGTTGGAAAAAAATGAAAAAAATAGCATAGACGGGACTAGAACCAGAACGGTCCGGACGGAAGTCTTACTCGTTTGCCGCTGGGCTGCCCGTCTCGATGTGTTCATGTACAAACTCTACGGTACATAAGCGGGCTCCCAAATTTGACCGGCGATTTCTCGAAAACGAAGCCGAGTTGGCACCTACAATTTTTGGGTTTGGTTGGTACCTACCCACACTATAAGCACGCGAAGTGGGGGCCCGTAACCCGATGCGGCTCCCGGACCGTCCCCTCAACAATTGTATTCAAGAAATGAATGCGTTTTACATACAGATTATACGTACGCGGGGGAAGAGGGACGGATTCACGTATGTGCGCACTGTATGCATTCCAACTATTGGATAATGCGAGGGCTCTCCGTGTATATGCGCTTATCGTAAAGGGGCATACCCATAAACCCTTACGATTCTCACGTGGTGTAAACGGAATCCCGCGCGCCCCGGGTTCCTCTCTTCCTATATAGTACCGTGACCTTTCTGTGGATACACACATACGCCCGCGCGCACACATGTATGCATGTGTAAAGGTACATGTACACCCATGCACACACATAAGGGTTTTCGGACCGCGGGGTCTTCTTTTCCCACCCGTTACGTACACTGTTGCGTCCGGCTGTGCCGTATAGCCGAACTTCATTTTTGTACCTTTTGGCGCACGATGTATTATCTTGTAAAAAAAAGAACGAAATTAAAAAAAAAGGCTACAAAAAGCAATACCGCTTATGCAGCCAATCTTCTCCTCTCTGTCCCTTCCTCGCTCTTTTCGTACATCAAAATTTTAGCTCACGTTATGAATCGCGGAAAAAAGGCTCTGTAATAATATTCCAGATGTGGAGAATGGGCTTTTTTCATTCTCCTGTGTAACAGTCTTTCTATCTCCCTATATCTTTCTTCCTCTCTTGACCTTCTCTTCTTACGATCTCACGGGAATAATTTGTACGCGCTAAAATTTCTCATCGTTGCTGATTTTTTTTTACTTCCGTGTTGTTCCTTTTCTCCATAACCGCACGCGCCATTACGCGAAATTGGTCACGTTGAGGTAAAGAAGAGGCCGGAGAGGCTACAGACGGTGAAAAAAAACGTGGGATAGCCGAGCTATGTGCTTCAATATGCGGATTGCCATGTACAGCGCGAGGAGAGCACTCAGATACGGGGGTATAGTATAACACAACGATCCGCACTGTCGAGCGAGAGCTCGCATGCCTAAATACATGTATGAGTAATAAATATAAATCGCCGTGGAAACTTTTTGGACCGCGCCGCATTCTTCGTTTGCGTTTCAGGGAAAATTTGTAGTTCTCGATCCGATAAAGAGCATTTCGGGGCTTATTGGTCTTTCTTTTAATTGCGATCAATCCAAGTTGCGTAATTACAATGTACAAAAGTACTTCTCTGTAACTCTATTTCTTTTCAGGCAGAACTTCACTAATTCCATACATTCCAGCTAATAAACGTCCATGGGATATTGGTACTGGCTCTTTTGGAGCAACGTACGGTCCCTGTTCACCCATGTATACGTATCTGGACAACAACTTAAGGAAACATATTTTTCAAATTTCTCCTGCTTTCAAGAAAAACTAACGAGGCCTCTTCTCTTCGATGAAAAATATTCCGTAAAAGTGGTACTTAATCGTCCACTAAATTAGCTATAAGTTAAATGTGATGAATGGGTCAGTATGTGAACCTGAAAGGATACGGTAACCTCAGAACCCAGTAAGCACTCTGGGAAAGTTTGATGGGTTCCTCGCAACCTGTAACGAAAATAGGACAAGGTGTAGGTGCCGGTTGCACCCGTGGATTGAGAGTCACGTGAACCGGCGCCTTCGGCGTGACAACGTGAATTCTCATCAGTTGCCCCATCAACGGCTTGGGTTGCCTGTGAATAGTAAAATCATATACAACGTCAACGATATTCGTGGTTCAAGATTGTCTCGAAAAACAAGATAGAAAAATGTTCAATTGACCTGCACGGACAGGGAAAATAAAGAGGCATATCAGCCGTGCTCGAAGTAACTTTGTTTCCGCTGTCCTTGACAATTCCATTTCCCGTTGCCTTGAGCACTTTGTCAGGCGCCGATGCCATAAATCTATGACCACGTGGACACTCGTACTCGACCCCTACAAATATCTTCACCACAAACTCTTTTCCGCCTTTCGATTTTCGACATTTCATCGTATTGGCGTTCTGGAAGTTTTTCCCACGCGAACAGTAATTACGACCCTCGTGATCTCCCACCGTCGGCCAGTACGACCCCCTATCCTTCTGATGCTCCAATCTGTAAGATTTATGGGATAGTGAAATATTGATTTTTTTTGACCAATTTGAATCGTAAAGATGCGGGGAATAGCGAAAATATAAATAACATGGAGGTCACAGTTGCGTCAATATTTCCTATTTAAAAACAAATCAAAGTATACAGTGGTGAAATAAAGATATATTCCCCTCGGCAAAATTGATTTTTGGAATAACGATAAGTTTAGGGAAACATTTCAATCCTTCAACCGCAGATAATATCGGTAAAGTCGACATCGACACACACGCGCGCGCTCAAGCACGCACGCAACTTTCGTTATTCAATTATTGTGTCTGAAAACAATTTAATAATGGACGTACTAATCAGGACGAACCTGACTGTGACGTCCCAAGGTAGGAGAAACGCCGAATTGGGTAAAACACCGGTTTGATGCTGCAGACCCAAATTGTGAGAATAAAGGCTGCTAGGCCCAAGACAGACAAGTGACCAGCTGGAAAACTGTGGTAGCAAACCTGCTGGTGACTCGGTATGTAACATCCCTGGTAGATATTCTGTTGTCGATGGCTGTCGGATCAAAGATTTTTCTGAAACAGTACGATATAACTTCACAGTGTGCACAAAATAATACTAAAAGATACGGGGGGGGGGGGGCAATACCTTTGGAATTGTCGACTTCTGTATCGGTGACTTGTATAACAACTTTATGTGCATCGCCCGGCGTTAAGCTAGTTTTGTTGGCCAATCTACGCGCCTCCTCGATTGCTAGATCATTGCTCAATTGGGAACGTCCACCGCTCTCGTACGCTGCCACGTCATCTTATGGAGAAGGTTATAGTGCAAATATTTCGCCAAATATGTAAGGAGCGAAACAACAGTTGTTCTTAGAATGATAATAATTATATGCATAGTTAGTTCGTTTTGAAAAGCAGGAATGGAAAGGAACAAAAAATATTGTGTGCGTATCAGTTGGATTACAAGCATTTGTTACTGCTTCTGACGAGAAGAAAATAACAATTACTTGAAACGTATTGCAACGCGACGTAACATTTTGCGTTCGATTATAATCTTTATCTCGTTAGATGCGATGTAACAATGACTCCAAACGTAGCAAATTGAAAAGGACGGATCTTGCAACCTGTTGACATTAGTTGCGCATTTTGAATAATGATAAACTCTGGTGATTACCGTGCAAGGTGCTGTCCGCTAAACTGCAGGCTTGAGTTTGGCCCTGGGGCGTTGATAATTCGACCCGACTGAACGAGTATTTTCTCTTACCGCCAGAAAATAATTGCGCGGCTCTGTAAAACATTACCGAAAGTCGCGCACACTCGCGAAGTATGAAAATAAAAGAAAGTATGTTAGAAATGTATGGTACGTACCTAAAATTGTGCGTGCTCGGTTGGAAAACGGAAAATTGTATGCTCTCGAGCTGGGAGCATCCGCATTGATTTGCCAACATTTGAAAGTAATCGTAATTAGCGTGCCGTAGACTGAAAGGATCTTCTCGAGGGCCTTGGCATCGACCACAATTGCATGCGCACACATATCGAACTCCGCTGCAGTGTTCCATGACTGGAAGTTCACTCTCGTCACCTCGATTTTCCGTGTTTTCGCCGCCACCGGCTCCTTCGCTCCCACCTTTGTGAATTGGATTCGTACACGGATTGCCCGTTAACGACAATACTTCGCACATCTGTCTACCGGCTCGCCAATGCTGTGCGCACTCGATTTGCAACTTTTCGCTAAATTCATCGAAGAGTGGTCCACGCGCGTGCATCTCAAATACGGCCATAGCGTGTGCCAATTTCGATTCGTGATACGTTCTGCGATACACGGATAATACGGTATTTTTAACGGTCTATTGATTGTAAATAAATTATTATGTACTCCATAATTTCTTCATACAAGGTGTATTTTTTGTATACATTAGACGTTTTGGCATACAACGAATTGTGCCTTTCTCCCATTTACTTTAATCGATAAACCGTTAACGATTTTTAGCGATTTTCGGTTTTCACGCGATTCATGGCAATTTATTATTAATATGATTGTCATAACGATAACGAACCTTCCGTAGTGTTGCGGCAAATTATCCTGATAAGCTTGAAGTGCTCTAGGTAGGATTTTGCTGCATCGGCTCTTGCTAAATTTAACGTCTGTGTCGAGCAAGCTGTGCAGTGTCGCAAGTGGCTTATCAGGATTGAGTATAAAGAAGTCGAAAACATTGTTCGCAACTTCGAAGAAAAGTTTTAATGATGGTATCTGAAAGGAAAAAGTTAATGATTCGATCATCTCAGTTACTCCCATTAGCTTTCGTCCCGCGACCCGTTCGGTTTCACAGAAACTTGAGTTTTCGAACTAACTTCAAAATGAGAATGTGCTGTGTGGCGTCCCACATTATCGTCGAAACCTTTTGAGAACGCCAGATTGATGTGCCGTTGTAGAAAGGAGCGAAAAGATCGCGTTTCTGTTTCTGTTCCCAAGGTGTTCGAAATTGTTTGTACGTTCTTGTCACTTTTCGTATTTGTATCTGAACTGGTTGTACAACTTCTGATCAAACTGCGCATCATGTAACCGAGAAAATCGCGTGATTCCGTTGGACCCGTGTGAACATAAACGAATTCCTGATTTGCTGGTATTGCAAATAACGAATTGGAACTGGAATTTATACAGTAGAATAAGGTTTGAAAAATCTATTCGATGGAGTAGTAGTCGTTTTTATACGTTTCACAAAGGATTCTGATTTTCACCTGATGTTGGTCACGATGCGATTTTTTCTTAGCACCTGATATATTTGATCTTCGAGGGAATGCTCAAGCTTTTTAATACTAGCTCCACTGTCCGGATCTCTGAATACCGATGGGCAGGTTTCGAAGTAAAATAAAACTCTAGGAGAGCACGGCCTCACATTTGTCTCCCAACCCTTTGGTAAACCATGAATATTTCTCAGTGTTAACTCCAACTGGAGCGCAGTCTCGAAAAAATTCTGTCTGCAAAAACAACCGTCTATGTACATACCCGGCTCTACTCTCTTGGAGCCAGAAAAATATCATTATGCATTCATTCCATATATCTTCACTTTTATCGAATACCCAAAGTTCATACAACACATTGGAAACTTCTACATTGTCATCAGTGTATTGCACTTGTGAAGTTTCCTTCATACCAGTCTGTTTCAGGAGTGCCTTCCTCATAAAGCAAGATCCATGAGCAACGAACTTTCTAATTTCACAAGGCATCATGAAAGATGCAGTCTATACTGCGTTACTAACAATGTCAATTTTGCTTTGAGTCCCAGTTTTTCGCGTGTTTGTAGGCAAAATTTACAGCAAGGAACTAACGAATACACTCTATTTGTCTGACAAAAATTCAGCCAACTGTCTTGAAATTTCAATTTTTTTCAATATGAAAAATGGTTTTAAAATTTGAGTCCACTCACTAATTTTCTTAAAATTCAATTCCTACTATTCTTCAGTGATATTGTTAACGTGTGAAAAATGTCAAACCGGTTTCCCGAAAAATTCTACATATATTTGAAGCCTAATAAAATTTTCATTAAATTTTGGGAATCAGTTCAATTCCACCATGGGCAAAGATGCTCATCCAGACATTCATCCGGATATCTCTAAGTTCTTCAGGGATAGCGAATGTATGAGAAAAAGTCTATAAATACACACATACTTCTGAACATCGTCTCCAAATGTCATTTGCCAAATTTTCTGAACATTCCAAAGATTGAACAACCATTTAACTAATTATTTATTTATTAATCACTGATGGAATTGTTTAGACATACCTAACGATATCCAGGGCTCTGAATAAATGTACATAGCTGTAGTCGAACGTATATGTCGGAAAGGTAACAATAATGATGTGAGATACATGAAAGAGAACAAGCAAAGCTCTGGCATATTTGTCTCTCATGTGGGCCCATACACTGAGGAAATCCTTGCCGTCGTGTTTAGCAACGACACTCTGATATTGCTGGACCAGCGTATAAGCATCAAGGAGTCCTCGTAAGTGAAGATAGACGGCTCTGTCACGAAAGTCATAATATCCTTCTATCTCGCACTTGAATGGAAAGAATAAATAAAAAATGAGTCAGTGAGGAATTTGCTGAAAGAAAGTTAACTGGCTTAAAACATCTACCAAGGTTTCTTCATTAACCGACGGATTGTTTAGAAGTCCGGCGAGCAACACAGAACTGAGCATTTCCGTTTTGCATCCTCTGGCTCTGTATTGAGATTTGCCAAACACGGATACTACGACGACTTTTCTGTCTAAATTTCCAGTACTGAAATTACATCGATAATCATTTCCAAAAATTGTGCAATATGACGTATATGGTTCGGGACAGAAATCGAACACTCACTTGTTCGGATTGTGAGGTAACGTGAACTTTTGTGGGCGCATGTTATATGTATATTCACATATAAATAGAATTATTTCAAAATTGAAAAACGTCACAAACGTTACATTTCATTTCAATAGTGAAACATATCGATGAAAACTACGATTTTCATCCCCTACAAGGGAATAGGGTGTAAAGTCGCTTTGTTTATGCCGCACATTGAACGCAGATGTGTGTAGGGAGATCTGGGCACGGTCTTCCATACAGGGCTTGCAACGAAGCTAAATTTTCGTGGTGGGGTAGGCACCCTTATCAGCTCCACTTTTCGATTCACAAGGCGTCGCTACGCGTCGCAACTAGCAAGGGGAAATCTGTCCCCCTTGCCACTTATCGGAGCGCGATAAACTTAGCCGCTGACTATGAAAATATCGATTTTTTGTTCATGCCAATCGATTGTTAGTCATTTTTGATTGTTTGTTAGACACAATCCAGCGTTTGTGGGACTTTATTTATTTAATTATACGAAAAACAAATTTCATGTCAAAGTTAGCCGCGGGAAAATGGTTTTCTAATGATTTCGGATTTTTATAAGTAACCAATCGTTTATTAGTCATTTGTGAGTGATTGTTAGGCGATTTTTATCGTTTGTGAGAGCTTAATTTTTATTGTATCGTTAAAAAACTTTTCATTCCCATAGCACACTGCAAGCTACGTGAAGTAGGCTGCATGGCCACGGCGGCTGAGCACGGCTTTGCCCAGGGGGTGACACTGGGATAAATTCTCTTAACAGAAACATGTCTCCGTTATTGTCGTCACGTAACTAACCCACCATGCGGCGCTAGTAGTCACCCACATGACTCCCACTCCGCAAAGCACCTCCGTATTATTTCGTCATCTTTTCGTCGCGTGAACTAAGTCAGTATTTCTTTGCGTTTTCTCGATCTGTCCTTGTTTTCGAATAAAAAAAATCGTAGTGTGATAGTACAAAGTGATAAAATAATAAACAATTTTAGTGTAACGATAAAATAAAAAACAATTTTTGTGGTTTTTGTGCTTATATTTGAGAATGCCTGCGGGCGTGGTGCTTGGCTACACGTCAGGTTCCCAATCAAACAAGGAAAAATCGCATCCCTCGCGTCGAATGCAAATTATGCAGACGCTGCGCGACTGAAGTGGGGGTCATGCGGGTGACTACTAGCGCCGCATGGTGGGTTAGTTTACGTGGCGACAACAACGGGGACACGGTAGAACCAGCAGTGCCAGGGGGCTGGCCTTGCCCATGTGGCTCCTCAATTTCAGCAAAATACTGAATATTTCAATCCTACTCGATTGTTAGTCGTTTGTGAGTGTTTGTTAGACAAAATCCTGCGTCTGTGAGACTTTATTTATTTAATTATACGAATGACAAATTTAATGTCAAAGTTAACCGCGAGAAAATGGTTTTCTAATGATTTCGAACTTTTTTTCGTAACCAATCGTTTGTTCGTCGTTTGTGAGTGATTGTTAGTTGAATTGTATCGATTGTGCGAGCTTAATTTATATTTTATCGTTAAAAAACTTTTCATTCCCATAGCGCGCTGCAAGCCACGTGAAGTTGGCAGCATGGCCACGACGGCTGAGCACGGCTTTGCCCATGTACCTCCTTAATTTCAGCAAAATGCTGATTGTTCTCATCCTATTCGATTGTTAGTCCATTTTCATCGTTTGTTAGCGCTTAATTTTTTTTCAATCGTTAAAAAACTTTTCGGCCCTAGAGTGCGCCACAAGCCACATGTAGTTGGCAGCTTTGCCACGACAGCTGAGAACGAAGGTCGCGGAAGCGTCAGTACAATCGTTGGCGATATAAGTATTTGTTGATTAACTTGTCAAATGACTTTTGCGTAATTCGAGTGATTTTTTGCGAAAGTTTCAAGTGTTAATTTCGTCTCCCGCAGGGCGATGCAATTCGATCTCGTGCTGGACGTAGCTAACATGACGAATCACGAGACGGAGCTGCGGTATCCACAAAGCAGGTGTATATGTATGGAAGGAAGAGCCCTGTCACATACCCGTGCCTGTCACTCGATGCCCGTGTTTGCGTGTTCATTTGTTGCAGCTGAATGAGGGTGGCGATACGGGTGAATTACAAAAACTGTGTGCCGAACACATTGCACCGCTGGTTGATTTGAAATGGCAATTACTGGGGATCGATCTCACGAGAGAGGCATCCGTTTTGGGAATATCCTTTACGCAGGAGGTGTTCGATCTTGTACACATGAGTTCGCTGCAACGGGGTACGGTTTTTACGCATTCATACATACCTCCATCTTGCGTTCGAAATTTTTCTGGCTCACGAAATAGATATGAATTTCCTGTGCAGAATGAAAATGGCATTACTTATTTCCTTGTTTCTACTGTAGAAATCGTGATGAATGACGTGGTCCTGAACGCCCAGGACGAAATAACGTGCAACTTAAAAAAATGTATAACGATCGGGGTCGGGGATTGCAATGCGCTTCAACATCCCCTCAGCGACTTGATACACGCGATAAGCTTTTATCAGGATCATCAGAACGGCGTCAGCAATTACAGATTGGATACGAGTCTCGCGATAGCCAGTGCGAATAAAGTAATATTCCCAACGGTACGATCGTCGATTACAATTCAGTATCTAACAAAATCGCCAATCATCGAACCAAAAATAATTAATTTAATTCCAATGGAAATACGTTTCATTCGATTTGTTTGCATTTACGGAAAAGGCAAACTGGAAGGCAGATCTCGTTAATTTTTCTTCTCAAATAGTTGCAGGAATACGGTTGAGCTTATCACGAGTGCCGCGTCGTTTTGTTCACGACAGGGCAATACAAGGTTGATGTGCAATGCAGCAGTCGCGAAACGAATCCGGGCCCGCCGACTATCTGTTCAGAGCTGACGAACGCCGGACACACGTGGTGTTTAATGCCACCAATCGAAATAACCGTCGATGACTGCTGAATTCCTTGTAAAATAATGTAAAAACTGCTTATATTGTGTAAATAATGTAAGTAATGTAAAAACTGTTTATATAATGTAAAAAATATTTTGTATAGAGGGTAATGGTGAGACATCAGCTGCATAATACATATATTGTGCTGTTTATATTGTGTAAATAAAACTGTTTATATTGTGTAAATAAAACTGTTTATATTGTGTAAATTAAACTGTTTATATTGTGTAAATAATGTAAGTAATGTACAAACTGTTTAAATAATGTAAAAACTGTTTTGTAAAGAGGGTAATGATGAAACATCAGCTGGATAATATATACAGGGTGAGGCACTAACTGTTGCCACCTTGAATATCTCTGTAATCATCGACGTCACAAAAAAATGATTGAAACAAAAGTTGTACCGTACGAAAGGGGTCATCAAATGCGACCATTTTTTTTATCTCGGTGGAGGCGCTGTCACACAGTAAAGGTCACCTCCACTTTTTTAATTGGGACGGCACACTTTGTTTGAACTATCTTGGAGAGCATCGAAAACTGCATAAAAAACATTTTGGGGTCAAAGTCGTTCAAGGTTATTTAAGATCAAAAAGTAACATGAACTTAATTTTTATGTGAAATTACCTTTATTCACAGTAGATGTTCAAAGTGATTGCCATTGGAATCAATGCAGTATTGCAATCTCCTCATCACGAATTTCTTATCACTTCGGCACTTATCGGCGAAGTCTTGCCATTGTCTTGTATGAAAACAACGGCACCAAACCTACAATGTACACGGAACATTGTACAATGTTTCGCTCAAACAAACCCAAGATAACGATAGTAAGAATGGTGAGACTAGTATTAATGAATCAAGCAAATGTAAATGATGTATTCTTTTGAAGAGCAAACTGATATGCTTCTAATTTACAGAGAATGCCAGAAAAATGCAGTGAGAGCTAGAGATTTATACGCTGAAAGATTTCCTGAACGTTTTCATCCTACACGCCGTACATTTCAAATTTTGTACACTAAACTGAGGACAACTGGATACTTCACCCGTCGGGAAAGTAACCGACAAAAGCGAGTTACTAACGAAGAAATGGAAATTGGTGTTCTTGCCGCCGTTCATCGAGACCCTTTGCGCGAGTTCTCGTCAAATTGCGAGGGAATCTGGCGTAAGTCAAAGAAGTATTCTAGGTGTTCTACATCGTCATAAATATCATCCTTATCACATCAGTCTCCACCAGGAATTAACTGGTACGGATTTCGTGAATCGCACTGAATTCTGCCGATGGGCTCAACGCCAGATTCAGAGAGATGGCTCATTTATTAATCGGATTTTATTTACTGATGAGGCGACATTTACGAATGATGAAAATATTAACTTGCATAACATGCATTTGTGGTCAACTGAAAACCCACATGGGCTGCGGCAAGTTGCACACCATAGACCGTGGTCGGTTAATGTATGGTGTGGTATTATTGGGGATAGAATCATAGGCCCTTATTTAATCGAAGGGAATCTTAAGGTAGTACCTCCACAGAAGAGTTGAATTAAGAAATGGTTGAAATTTGATATATATGTTATTTAATACATTATCCAAACATCTGTGCAATTTGAATAAGTTTAACCACCCCAAACCTGAGATATTTACACTTAAAGTTGGCTTGGTTTACACGTAACAAATGCGTTATGATGGGCAAACAGAGCATCATTAATTCTACCGTCAAAACTAAAATTAAGACTGATAAAAAAACGAGGATAAGCTAGAGTAAGGTATCACGAATAATGTGAAAAAAATGAGAATGATTCACCATCTAGTTTCCAAGATATAATCATGAGAACCCACACAATTATGGTCGTATAACATATATCCTGCTCGGCCTGCAAGCGAACAAGTGAATTGGGGAAAAGTCTGGACAGCTCCGGCAAAAAGTTTACTGGCAATGGTAGATCAAAAACACAATATAAAATATATTTTACGGCCATAAATGATATCCATCGTATTATCTACTAGTACCGAGTCAAGATTGCGTAGTTTTGAATTTTATTTATTACTAATTAAACCAATTATCAATCCTTTAAACATGAACATGGTATGTAAACTTTTGGTAGAGATTTTCGCAGAGGAGCTACCTTAATGGTAGGAAGTACACCACATTCCTTCAAGAAACATTAGGTCCGTTATTAGAAGAAATACCTGCAGAAACAAGAAACAGAATGTGGTATCAACACGATGGGTGCCCGGGACACTTTTCGCTGATAGCTAGAAATGAATTGCAAAAGAGATTTCCAAATCGTTGGATTGGACGCGGAGGAGCTGTATCGTGGCCGGCTCGCTCGCCAGACTTGATGCCTCTGGACTTTTTCTTGTGGGGATACTTGAAAGATCTTGTTTATAAAGAACGTCCAACTACGCCGGATGATATGCGTGGGAGAATTCTTCGAGCCTGTGATTCGATAAGTGCCGAAGTGATAAGCAATTCTACATATTCCGTGATGCGGAGATTGCAATACTGCATTGATTCCAATGGCAATCACTTTGAACATCTACTGTGAATAAAGGTAATTTCACGTAAAAATAAAGTTCATGTCACTTTTTCATCTTAAATGACCTTGAACGACTTTGACCCCTAAATGTTTTATATGCAGTTTTTGATGCTCTACAAGATAGTTGAAAAAAATGTACCGTCCCATTTAAAAAAGTGCAGGTGACCTTTACTGTGCGACAGCGCCTCCACTGAGATATAAAAAAATGGTCGCATTTGATGACCCCTTTCGTACGGTACAACTTTTGTTTCAAAAATTTTTTTGTGACGTCGATAATTACAGAGATATTCAAGGTGGCAACAGTCAGTGGCTCACCCTGTATATTATGCAGCTGATGGTTTACATTATTTACAGTTTTTACATTATTTTAAAAGGAATTCAGCAGTCATCGACGGTTATTTCGATTGGTGGTATGTAACACCACGTATGTCCGGCGTTCGTCAGCTCTGAACAGATAGTCGGCGGGCCCGAATTCGTTTCGCGACTGCTGCATTGTACATCAACCTTGTATTGCCCTGTCGTGGACAAAACGACGCGATACTCGTGATAAGCTCAACCGTATTTCTACAACTATTTTAGAAGAAGAAAAATTAACGAGATCTGCCCTCCAGTTTTTCCTTTTACGGAAATGCAAACAAATCGAATCAAACGTATTTCCATTGGAATTAAACATAATTGTTGACGCCGTTCTGATGATCCTGATATAAGCTTATCGCTTGTACCAAGTAGCTGAGGGGATGTTGAAGCGCATTGCAAACCCCGACCCCGATCGTTATACATTCTTTCAAGTTGCACGTTATTTCGTCCTGGGCTTTCAGGACCACGTCATTCATCACGATTTCTGCAGTAGAAACAAGGAAATAAGTTATGCCATTTTCATTCTGCAAAGGAAATTCATATCGATTCCGAGACCCAGAAAAATTTCGAACGAAAGATGGAGGTATGTATGAATGCGAAAAAAACGTACCCCATTGCAGCGAACTCATGTGCACAAGATCGAGCACGTTCTGCATCAAGGATATTGCCAAAATGGATGCCTATCCCGTGAGATCGGTCCCCAGTAATTGCCATTTCAAATCAACCAGCTGTGCAATCTGTTCCGCACATAGTTTTTGTAATTCACCCGTATTGCCACCTTCATTGAGCTGCGACAAACGAACACGCAAACTTTTAAACGCCCGTAGTCACACTGGGCAAAATCGAAACATCCATCAACTTTAATTTTGAATACCCGATAGTCCCCAACTTTTTGTTTCATTACCACTGACAACTTGTTCAACGGGCATCGAGTGACAGGCACGGGTATGTGACAGGGCTCTTCCTTGCATATATATACACTTGGTTTGTGGATACTGCAGCTCCGTCTCGTGATTCGTCATATTAGCTACGTCCAGCACGAGATCGAATTGCATCGCCCTGCGGGAGGAGAAATGAACACTTGAAACTTTCGCAACAAATTCACTCGAATTACGAATTACGTAAAAGTCCTTTGACAAGTTAATCAACAAAACCGTATATCGCCAACGATTCTACTGACGTTTCCGCGACCTTCGTGCTCAGCTGTTGTAACGTGTGAATTTGAATTTGTGTGACAATGGAGGAGTGGGAGATCCGAGAGACACATTCCTGTGAGTATGTAACATTAAATATACGCGTATTATATTCAAATACTGAGGTGCCTGCCTCGAGTTTATTTATCCTGACATTTAATACTTCCTAACCCTGTCGTGGCAAAGCTGCCAACTGCATGTAGAGATTCGGTCTGTGTGGCTCTCTACTCTCGTAGTTGTTTGTCCGCGGCTTGTCCAGGTCTGTAATGTCGGTAAGGTAGGAAGAGGCAGGAAAAGATTGTGCGTTTCGTCTCGGGTACAGTTACAGACTCATCAGTAGGGCTGTGTCACTGGACCCTGCCCTAGACGCGCTGGGTGTTAGGATCTAGGGGAAAGACGGTTGTATATATTTGAACGCATGGCCCTGCGACTGCTTGTGAGAAACGATGGAACGATATGTAGCCGCGTAGCGGTGAGATGGTGGACCTAGCGTGACCGCCAGATACATGTGACTTGTGGCGCACACTAGGGCCGAAAAGTTTTTCAACGATCAAATAAAAATTAAGCGCTAACAAAGGATGAAAATGGACTAACAATCGAACAATTTTCCCGCGGTTAACTTTGACATGAAATTTGTCATTCGTATAATTAAATAAATAAAGTCTCATAAACGCTGGATTTTGTCTAAGAATCACTCATAAACGACTAACAATCGAGTAGGATTGAAATAATCAGCATTTTGCGAAAATTGTAGAGTCGCATGGGTAAAGCCGGGCTCAGCCGTCGTGGCAATGCTGCCAACTTCACGTTGCTTGCAGCGTGCTATGGGAATGAAAAGTTTTTTAACGATAAAATATAAATTAAGCTCTCACAAAGTATAAAAATCGCCTAACAATCACTCACAAACGACTACCAAATGATTGGTTACGAAGAAAAGTTCGAAATCATTAGAAAACCACTTTCCCACGGCTGACTTTTACATCAAATTTGTCTTTCGTATAATTAAACAAACAAATTCACACAAACGCTGGATTTTGTCGAACACACACTTACAAACGAATAACAATCGAGTAGGATTGAAATAATCAGCATTTTGCTCGCATTGTGGAGTCTCATGGGCAAAGCCGTGCTCAGCCGTCGTGGCAATGCTGCCAACTTCACGTGGCTTGCAGCGTGCTATGGGAATGAAAAGTTTTTTAACATTTAAATAAAAATTAAGCTCTCACAAACGATAAAAATCGACTTACAATCACTCACAAACGACTGACAAACGATTGGTTACGTAGAAAAGTTCGAAATCATTAGAAAACCATTTTCCCGCGGTTAACTTTGACATGAAATTTGTTTTTCGGATAATTAGATAAATAAAGTCTCACATACGCTGGATTTTGTCTAACGAACACTCACAAACGACTAACAATCGATTGGCATGATAAAATTCGATATTTGCATAGTCGGCGGCTAAGTTTATTGAGCTCTTACCGGCGAATGGGCCCATGGTATTTACGTATGTTCTTATGGCGCGATTGTGGAAATAAGCTTTATTTGCGACCATATATCAGAAGGTTCTCCGCGATTGACCGTGATACATTTTTTATCGTGCTTTAAGAAACAGTTTGTTCAATAACTGCGTCACCATAACGAATTCGCTTTAAAATGCCTGAGCTGGAATTAAAATTTAGCCGAATGACGCAATCATCTAAATATTGATATAAATTCGTAAAATCACAAGGAAAAAAAGTGTACCTACAGCGGAAGCTACTTACTCACATCAATAAACACCCAAAATAAAGTATAGCGCAAAATGAACAGATATGTGCTGGTATGATTTAATATATTCAAAAAGTTTTTATTTTTTTTTAGATGAAAGTAGTCATCTTTTTTTTAATCAACACATTATTTTTGATTGGTTTCGTAAATTATGCAGTTTACACGACAGTACGGTACATTAAGTTGGGGCAAACGGTGCATGCGTTGTGGTCAGGAAGCAAAAGGACAGAAGAGCTATTTCTGTCTCCGTCGCACAACTACTTCCCCTTGCCGTCACGCACCAATCCGCAGAAATCGGAATAAAAAAATGAACCCAAGGGTGCCTACCCCCACTACCGCCGTTGTCAGACCTGTATGTAAGACCGTGCTCTAGCCTCCATGCGAAATTAACTGAGCGACAAGAACGCAACCGAAGCTATCCGCCAGGAAGACTGGAGGTAAGAACTCCAATCGCTTAGAGCGATCACGATTCAAAAGCTTCCACGAAAATCCAGTTATTAGTAGTTGGTGGTTTCCCTGCGTGCATCGCTGGTACATCACCGAACTGAAATGAACTAAGCGACAAGAACGCAGCCGACGCTATCCGCCATCGATGATTCCCGCTTCCAAACTTCGCGGATCGTGCTAGATTTTTATAAAAAAATAATCGTATCGGTATAAAATATATTTATCTTGATCTGTGATGAAAAGGGTTAACCGAGTGTTATGTATTTTCTCGTGTTTATAAATAAATTTTGTTCGTTACTGCTTCCACAACGAAAAGAAAACATTGACTTAATTCCTGTATTTCCTTATTATTCTTTATTTGTGCAGCGTATCAGCGTATTTCGTTATTGTTCTTTATCTGTACAGCGTATCATAATGTGTCATAATTTGTAGATGTTTTGTCTAGATTCGAAATTCTTGTGAATTTTGTGAGAGTTATAAACTATTATCTCGTCATGAAAGGACATGTTCTAGCGCGATCGTTCAACGAAAATAATAATGCAAGGAAAATAAAAATGAAAGACAAAAGGAAAAAATTGAAACTGTAAGATCGATTCATCTGTATGTACAGTGTATGTATGTATGTATGTATGTACAGTGTATCATTACATGGAATGTGATGTGTGATAATTTGTAAACGTTTTGTCTGGGTTCAAAGTTCTTATGAATTTGCGTGTACCTAGAAATAAATTTTGTTCAGTACTGCTTCCGCAACGAAAAGAACATTGACTTAATTTCTGTATTTCGCTATTATTCTTTATCTGTACAGCGTATCATAATGTGTGATAATTTGTAGAAGTTTTGTCTAGGTTAAAAATGCTTATGAATTTTCTTATGTCTATGAATGAATTTTGTTTGTTACTGCTTCCGCAACGAAAAAAAACATTGACTTAATTTCTGTATTGCCTTACTCTTTATCTGTACAGCGTATCATAATTTGTGATAATTTGTAAAAGTCTTGTCTCGATTCAAAATTATGAATTTTCTTGTGTCAATAAATACATTTTGTTTGTTACTTCCTCCGCAACCAAAAAAGAACATATTGACTGATTTTCCGTATTTTGTTATTATTCTCCAAAACAATCTAGATTATCTATATAAGAATTCTATCTATCTATATAAAAATTTCCTTTACCAACTGGTTTCTCAATTAATTTGATCAAATTACCGCTCCATATGAAGAAGATAGAAAGATCGATTCATCGGGGTTCGAACCCGGACCGCAAGCATCGTTAATCCGGTACGCTGCCAACTCAGCCACGATAATAATTGAGGATAGTGAAACATTTATCATACAGCCTTGACTAGCATGTTTGGTGTTGGAAAAAAACCGCCGAAACAACCGCGACAAAGGCTCAATATTTCTCTTTGAACCTTACACGGTCGTTTCGGCATTTTAGTTTTCAACGCGTTTCGTTGTTAATTTTTTTAACCCGCATTCTCCTAATAAACGAGCAACCGAGAGAAAACAATAACCTCGATCGATGTTTTTTCCCTTTGAAATTCATTTTATGCATATTTTATTCGGCAGTACGCCCACAAAAGAATGTCGATCTCGATCGAACAGAAAACCTCGCTTCGTTCGCTTGTCGAGTAAATACGATGTGCGAGGGGCGGCGACTTTTCCCCCGCCGAGCTACCTATATGTGTCAACGCTGACTGCGATACCGACTGGTGCAATGATTACGACTCGCGCGGCCACAAGGAAATCTGCAACCTCGACAGAGGCGATGAACACAAAAGTATATTCCCGAACTCGCCGCCGCGATTTAGCGCCATTCCTGAGGCATGCCGAAAACGGGAGCGTTGTACATCACCCTACTTATCTCTGGATTAAGACGGAATGACACCCGACGCGAAACTTCGATGCGGCCCCGGCTTCCGACCGGTAGGGCAGAACTCAATCGAGCTTCTGCGCCCCACCGACGGATGTCACCGCGCGCGTTCGTCGCCGCGCGCGCGGAGACATTGCGTCTCGCCTTCCACGGGCCTCGACACGCTACGCAACGCATGTGTGCGTGCGTGTCGGTGCGCGTCTACACCACGATGTGGAGAGACGTTATTGGCGCTGCCACGGGCCTCGATGCGCGTCATCTGCAGACCACGAGGCGAGCGCCGCGCGCGGAATTCTCGTGAACTGAGCACGTCGAAGTTCGGGCGACATTTGCTCGCAATTATCAACAATTACACGACAAATCTAGATTACCACTTTTCTCCTATGATATGCAACGAAGTGCAGTGATTGAGAGCTCAAATTGTTCGTTTTTTATGTGGCTACCCGGTCTAGCTTTTCTCTAAGTCGTGACATTAGCCAAACATCTGATTTTTTATCTTTTCGGTCTCGAGTTCCGCATGATAAGCCAATCTACGTTTTTTTTCTCAAATTCAAAAAATTTGAGGGGCTGGAAGCTGTTTGTCTATCTATTTGACGTCGTTTGGCAAAGTTTCGACGGGATCTGAAGAGCCGTTTCAGAGATTTTTGGGTATCTATAATTCTGTTCTACCATACCGACCGCGATGAGGTGTCATTCCGTCTTAAGGACGGGGGATTGTGGAAGAGAATAGAAGTGCGGCTTGTAAAAAGGGGAAGATCCTGTATGGCTGGAAGATCAATATACATCCGGGAATTACCGCAAGCCACTTTCGAAATTGTTCGACATCTCTCGGTACTCGAAAAGTCGAGAAATTATTATTCGACGACCGGCACCCGTTGTGACACGTGCGTACCGCACATACCTTTGGCATGTCGATGAGTTTTCAGTAATACCCTGAAACAATGGTCCACCTTCGCCAGCTTTATGAATATTTTTCAACCTACAATTGCTGGTTGACGCGAACAGAGGTTATCGAGAACGTTGTAATAAAAAATGGAGTAATAAATGGCACGGGGCACGGTCTAAGACCCGGCAAGGGGCGAAGGGAGATCACAGAAGACCGTGGGTGGGAGGTACTCGCCGATAGTAGCGACGGCGGTGGCGGCGAGCGGAATTAAAGCTGAAGCTCGTAACGCTGCCTCACGACTCCATTGAAATCTGGGGGCTTATTATGGTTCTCGGGTGAGAATTCTCACTTCTCGCACTTTCGTCTCACGTGAATTTTGCCACTCTATTACGGATCGGTCGGGTGAAAATGTGAGATCACCAGGAACTTCCGGCTAGTGATCTCACATTTTCACGACGCCGTAGAAGGGGGACGCTAATTGAATCCAGCGGGCAGGGAGACTAGAGGTAAGGAGTGGAAACATAGTGCTTATGAAACGTCCGCAAAAACGCAGCAAATAAGGAGGCGCTGCGATCGTATGTGTCCGATCGATTACCTCCGTCTACTAGCCTCGTGCTCTTGGCGTGCTTTCAGTTGCTGTTGACAGCACATTCGTGATGGGGGACCTAACTGTTGCGTCTACTTCTCCTATTTCGTTGTCTTTCTCATTGTTGCAAACTCATAATAGCAACTCATAATTAATGAAATTAAGCGGTCGACAAACTAAATAAACCAACTAAGAAAATAAAAACAGAACACAAACGTAGCCTTGACTGTCGTGGATTGGAAATATGTTTCAGAAAAGGGTATTCAGTTGATTTATTTTTTCACCCATGCGAATGAAAGCTTGAAAAGAATTGCCCTATGCAAACAATATTACTCTTTATATGGCTTGTAAATGAAACTGCACTGGAGAAAAAAAGGAATTTGTAAGAAAATTGCAGTTGTATTTGCAAGAAAAATAACTTTTAAATTATGCTCCATTTTATGCTTATTACTCCAGCGAGAATGAAGCGTTAAGGTTATGTTTTTCATGAACTGAACTACATGCATGAAAAAAGAAACTGAAGGCTAACCCTAATGACGATTGATTGGGAGCAATATTGAAAATAATTCTACCTTGGGCTTTGAAGAAAACAATTTCGTGAAGATCTTCTCAATATTAGAAAACAAAATAATGTTAAAAATGATCCTCAAAGCGGAGCACAAGGTCGATCGAAATAAAATTCTTTTATTATTTGTGCGCATGCGTTAAGTTTGGACTATTACAATTATTTGAGACGTTATCGACAAGAGAGCTGCTAGTGGCACGGTCTGGAACTATTGCGAGTCGGATTTTTTAAGACGCTGGAACTACGTATTGGCCGATGCTGTATCCACTCCTTCTCTCTAGTCTCCCTGCCAGCGGGACACAAAGCGCGTGTCCATCAACAAAGGCATAACCTAAAAAAGTTGAAAAAGAATATACGTGCGAATCATGAACGTAACCGAAATACAAAAAAAAATATTGTTGGATTTTATGAAAGAGCACGAAGATGTGGCATGAGGTAGACTGCGGTACAACGGTTCGAATAAAAAAATACTGGTAACTTTTGTAGCATATCAAAATATAAGGGGATTCATTTTACCCAGTGGTAAAATTATTGTCTATTGTTAACATATATCCAGGACAATATGTGGGTCACAATTTCCACCGCTTTAAACTCTGTCGGAAGCGGACCACATAAACAACCGAAAGAATGGCAAAAGGTATTGATATGTAATTATACATAGAATAATTTTATAGGTAACATAGATAGAAATGAGGAGTACGTACAAGAGTAAAGTTTTGCTATTTTCGATTCAGTAAATATTTGAATAATTTCAGACATGGAGAGACTGGAAATCTAACGTACTGAAGAAATGTGCAAGTGACAAGATGTATGCGATTGGTACTGGTGGAGGTCCACCACGAGTGTCTAGGCTCAGTCAATTAGATGAGGACCTTTCGGCTGTTATTGGACCAGAATCGGCAGGCTTACAAAATATTCCTGAGGGAGGAAATTTCGATCGGAATGTGACAACAAACCGTGAATCAACAACAAATAAAACCGATATTTTCATACCACAATGACGCATGCAAGAAAAAAGGGTGAGTGCATTTGGCATATCAAGTTGTAAATAGTAAAAGTATTTATTGTTATAAATAGTTATCAATAGTTAATGCATTTATTGTCTATAATATAGTCTTATAGACATTTTGTGTATATGTCCATGAGTCTATATACATAAGTCTATGTATATAAGAATTGTCTTGAAAAATTAAAGTATTCCTACAAGATTCATATTATATCTATTCATATTTACAATTTTGATAAACGTAAAAAATAATTTTAGAAGCATAATTCATGGCAGGTCCGAGAAATCAATGGAGAAGTGGGTGTAGGTCCATCATTGCTGCTTCGAATGCACGATTCTGTAAGCTTCCAGACGGATGTGAGTTAGCCTCATGTGCAATTGTCAATCGAATACTTCTCATTCAATGTATGGTCAAAATAAACATCCGCAGATGAACAAAGATCCGCCTGTTATTGAGCCTGCAACAGAAGAAATACGCATCGATTACTTTCTCAGCGATGGAGAAAATATAGAAACCCAAAACGCTGAAAATGTATCATTACAACATAGAGGTACTGTAAACAAATCTCTTTTTTGTAGATATATAGGCAATATATAATTTGAAATTATTTAAGTGTGTTGATTATTTTATAGAAGATACGAGCAATCAACGACGAAAAACCAACGCTGTTACAGCTGTCGATTTGATGCGTGACCAATTGCGTATCGAACGTGAGAAGTTGGAATTGTACAAGGAAAAGTTAAAATTCGAGAAGGAAAGGTTTGAGGCAAAGAAAGAAGAAAAGGTCGCATATCACAACATATTGCGTGAAATGAACAACAATTTTGTATTGCTACCCAGATAGACATTTGACGGCAACGTAAAAGCTACAGGGCAGCACGAAATATAATGATGATTTCGCTGTATGGTATCTTTTGCCGCCGCAGTAAGCTTTATTGTGACAACACGATATTACGTTAAATGCTGACAAATAAGCGACAAAACAGTAATACGCCGTTAGGGCTGTGAGCAGCAATACAACATATAAAAGTAGTGGCACGTTGACATAATAAATGCGACACACCGTGCCATTGCTGTTCAATAATTATTGAGGCTCATTGTTGTAGCAAGAAAACATCAAATTTTAAACATACGGTAGCAGCAAATAAACGGCAAAGGGACGGCACGTTGTGCCGTTCGGTTGTAGGCTTAGTTAGGGCACGGTATTCTCACACTCGCTATTCGCACAGTCAGTAATGTGCTCACAACACAAGTATGGCATCAGGACAGCACGTCATGATACTGTGCTGTATAAAAAAACTGTGTGTGCGGCAACTCCACATGCGTAGGAAGTGAATACTTCGCGTGTATATTTATTGATCACTCATTTATCAAAAAAATTTTTTTGACCACTCTCACATTGCCTAGTGTTTCATTTTTTTAACAATTTTTTCTTCTTCAATTTTCACAATATTTTATTATATTTTCACATATAACTATCTACAACAATATATCTTTTACAATTACTTACAACAACAATATATTTACACTTATTTACAACATATTAGAATACAGTTTTTACAATTTATTTACAAAATGTTTCACAGTCGACTATAGTTGTTTGCTTTACAAATCTAAGGTGGTTATAAGCGAATTGTGATAGCTAAAATATGACACGAAATGTTTCAACGTTACGCCAGATAAATTTCTAACGAAAACGGCGTCGATAGTCGAACCACCTTTAGTGGTAGGGTCATTTCTGCCGTTTATCATACGCAAAGAAAAATTGTCCTCAAGAAACGTTAGCAATGGTTCAGCCTCTGGTAATGAAAAATTTACATTGAAATCGCCAGCAAGAATTACTGCTTCATTTCCAGAATCGGCAGGTTCTCCTGTCATTCTCGCAAGGAGTTGTGCACCTTCTTTTGAGAATGGCATTAAAGCCTTAGCGATAAAAGTTTTTATATCGCGCATTGAAGCATTTGGTGAGATATAAATCGCTATTAAAATGAGCTTGCAGTTCCGATCCCCTACCCTCGCGCATTCGATTGCACACAAGTCGCCGATTCTCGCTGAACTGCTTACGATAACTCCGTCATCATTTGCATAAGGAGCCTGGATTTGCAAATGAGGAGTAACGATATACCATCGGTCGTCTTCCCGATGATAAATGGCGACACCCGAGTTCCGGTTTTCCCGACGTTGGAATCGAACAACAAAATCGAAATTAGGAATCGAAACTGGCTGTTCACCATTCTTCATAAATGTTTCCGACAACATCAAAATGTTAGCCCGTTGGATGACTCTGCAGTTCAGATCATTCGCGTGAGCGTTCTCACTTTGACAGTTCAAAGAAACCACCGATAAGCCTTGCCATGCACGAAGGAAATCGAAAAGCTCTTGCTCCACCGTTAAATGCGGATACAAACGCAGTCGAGTCATTTCAATCCGCAACGCGATACATGAAGCATCGTTGTTAGTCCGGCGGCCATGATAGAATTTTCGTTTTTTATCGACTGAAATGATGTACAGTCTTTCGATTGCTGTGGCACGGGATAATGCAATGTAAACCAACTGCTGAGATTGGACACGATCATAATAATAGACGACCTCATCGAATGTTCCTCCTTGTGATTTGTGTATGGTCAGCGCACAAGCGGGTGCCAGGGGAAAATGATTCCTTTTGGCGGAAATCGTTTTTTGTCGGTTGAGATCAATTGTCGCATTTCTTCGAGTTATTGGAACAGCGTTCGGATTGATATTAGTAGTATGGGGGCCACTATGGCGACCCCCACTCCTCATCCCCACTCCTACCCCCACTCCTCGGCAGCCGAGGTGGTGGGGATGGAGTGGGGATGAGCGTGCTTATCCCCTCCCCCGCGCCCCAGAGGGGTGCGGAGGGGGGGAAGGCCGGAGTGGGGGTTTCGCCATAGTGGCCCCTTTTTTTTTGCTTTATTAAAATATGTTCACAAAGTATACATTTTTATGATATGTACATGATATCGCTGTTAATTAACCGTTTCAACTGATGGTTAATGAGATTATCGGTGACGCTTGTTCTGGCGCGTGCGGAGAGTTCGCCGGGTATACGGGATAGGGTGCGTTGAACACTTTCCTGAATTTTCGTCTTCCTTTTACGAACCCGTCGCCGTAAGCGACGCGCTGTCATGATGAATAATTTGGCTGCGATTACGCTGACAAGTGCATTTTTACACTTTGTCACGTCTTCGGTGGAGCGATGAAGCCATGCCATGTAGCCGTTTATGCGTTCCTCCAATAGCTGCAGCACGACTAAGTCATCTTTTATGAAGGTGAAGAATGGCGCCGCACGGTGTATAGCGTTTGCTCCGTAGTCGTTGCAATTTTGGATAGTTACGGTGGGCCGGTTAAGATGTTCACCGTATTCTAAATTGTAACTATCGCAGGAAACCACGGTGTGGACCGTAGGAGTGTTTCCCTCGCCATTGAGATACGCTGTGATCGTAGAGAGACGTTCGCGAAAATCCAACCACGACGGAGTATTTAGCGTTGTCCAACCGTTGCTGTCGCATGTGAAACGCATGACAGGGTGTAATTGATTAGCACTGATAACTTCAATACCCAACCGCACACTTTTTGTCAAGCAGTTGTTGAGATTATGGGATATTTGTAGTAGCAGCGGGCACGGTTTATAGCAGCGATTATCGGAAGCCTCGTTTGCCATGGCTGCTCTGGGTCGACTGAATCACGCGAGTGAGATGTCGTTGTCTTTCGCGGGAACTGCAGACGCTGAACTATTCGGCGGCTGGCTTGAATTCCAGAGTGTTGAAATCGTCCCCGAAGAACTCCATGAGAAGATTATTCTCGTGCGCAGCCGTCACCATCTGTCGGAACAGCGTTTCGTTTTCCAGAACTTTGGTGAATCTGGATGGTAGAAAGCACGCGAACTCCCTGTCCACTTCAATGATGATTCTGGGCCCGAAGCGTGTTTTTACTGGCCGTACATCGGAAATCTTGTAGTCGGTTTTTAGCGAAAGTTCCGACAGTTTTTTCGTCGGCAGGAAGCCCGACAACTTTCCGATCTTGTTGATTTGGGAGAAGTCCATCGCTGATATTGAGCTTTTGAATTTCACGGGTTAAAATTTGTAACGCTGTTCTTCTCTGAATGAGTATTTGAAGAGCAGCTAAGTTTTGCAAGAATGCTTCAACGCGAACTTTTAACTCGCACCGCTTCCTCTGCATATGCTTCTGCTGTTGCCGCCCGAGAACAATTAACAATGCGGAACGACTGATCCCTTGTATCTCTGCTACACCCTCCCACCATACCCGCAGCTTCCCCCACCGCGTTTCGCCAAGAGTCGCACAAAACAAAATGGCTGATGTCGAAGAGCGCCAGACGGAGCCTCTAGCAAAATTGCTGACGATGTTGTTGCTATGCGCCGCTGAATAAAGTTCGAGACACAGAGAAATATTCCAAGTGTCATCATTTTATTGAATGGTTAGCGATTACGGGAGCAGCAGCCCTGTACACAATGTAAACTTTTATGATTGAAGGAATTGCTGCCTCCTGCAGGCAGACCCTTATTGAACATTTTACGCGTAGCTTTATTCTGCTTATGGCTAAATGTCTTGTAGTAGTCGCCAGCTATTTTATCGTTGCGTGATAGATCATTTGAAAATACGCTTCTAAACTTATGCATACCGAAGCCAGTACACATATAATGAAGAAACATAATGCAATACTGTCCGCAGCACTGCGAATCCGCAGCTTGAAGCTGATCAGTGCTGTATCGGAAGAGTTTACAGTTTCCTCGGAGTCGACGGAGATGCTGCGGGATGATTGGTGGTAGTCCGTAGCTATCGAAGTACCATCCGCGTCCCTCTCGATCGACGTACATGGCGATCCAGTGGGTACCGGGCTGTTTATATCCATCAGTATTCGCGACAATAGCCGTTGGTTTTGTCCAAACTTTTGGTAAGCGATCTGCGGGGTATACGCCAACAGCGTGATTTTTTATATCACGTAGAGAGTCGAGGATTTGAAGGCTGTTCATAGCAGGGCTCGCCGCAGGGCAAACCAACCGATAACGTTATTGTTGTCCTATATTCCCATAGCGACTCGCGACGTTCACTCTGACAGAGCAGCGTTTTAATCCTCATCACATTATCCAGGGCACACTTATACGATTGATTTTGCCGTATCGCGGCGTGATATGAGCAATGTGTACCGGCCCCCGGAAGATGCTGAAATGAGATATTATCCTCATCCTCCTCCAAATTTATAATATAGTAGCCGGTGAGTTGCGCTAAATAGGACGATTTAGCGACACCTCGTACAAATATCCGCGTAGAATCGGTAGCGATTGCCCTCAAAATTCTCTCAATACAGCGTAATGGTATATGACCCTCGAACCATTTTATACCGTGATGCTCCCGCGTCACCCGTTCGTTCGTTCTTTTCACATCCGACGATAATTGTCTGTATGTGTGAGGTGGAGCGACGATCCAATGATCGTGCCACGATGAATCGATTGACGCAACAGCCACTTCTGTCGGTATAAAGTTGTAGTGCTTATCCGTCAAGCCTTGTATGTCTATCGCGATACTCATGATGGTTCTGCTGTGAGTGCTCTGCTCGAACTGGAGAGCTCAACCGCTGAAATCTACAATAACTTGCCGGGAAGCATCAACCTCCACCACGTTATCATATTCCGCATACACGACACAATTTACCGTTGAAGTTATTGCCTCGCCGAAGCGTACTTCGAGCCTCACGCTACCGTGTTTCACCAAATTCCAATGACTGTTACTGTTCGCCGAAAGATCGGGCGTTAGATCAAACGCAAAAAGACAATAGCCCCAGGGATACGCTGTGCGAGTAATTGAATTACCCTGATTGAGAAAGTGAATGCCAGTCCCTGAGAATAATGTATGATACGCATCCACATATAGATGCGTGTCGTCAAAGTTAGGCTGGAGTGCTTTCGACGGTATCTGGACACCGTCAGCATATAACGCGAGATAATTAATTTTATAATTCTGAAAGTTAAACGGGTTCAACGCGCGGTTACCGTTGAATGCTTTATTATCGACAAACCCTATAATTATGCGCTTAGGCAGTTGGCCCAGTATAACATTGTCCAAAGTATCGCCGTGCACTCCTGCATGCATCGATATAGACTTAACCTCGACACGTGTCAAAGGATATTTTGCTGTAGATTTTGATAATGCTCGCGCGTGAGCTAAAAGTATACCAGGGGCAATTTTAGCGCGGCGTACGAGAAGCGATGCCTCGGTAATATGCATGCTGAAATCTTTCGAGGAAGTCATAAGACAGAATGCGTCGCTGGTACGTACAAGGCGTAATCGCATCTCCACGCCGTTTATAAGAAAGCGCTCTTGATTGAAAATATCGCAATGGAGGTGGCCGAGGAGATCGATCTCATTGCGCCCATTGAGGACCATTCGACGATTAGCAAGGCCTGCATTAGCTTTTGCTACATCGTCCATTTTACCGGCCGTATCACTGTACCACAGGCAACTTGAAAGATGAGAGCTTTTCGCACCCTGCCCATAATTTAATAAGTTTTCAATGTAGGCCCTGTATGCATAAGCATTATTGGGTGGAGATACGAGCTTCTGATTGAGAAATACATCGACTTGATTGAACAGCGAATGAAGTAAATTATTGACGGGCCCCACTCTAATGGTAGGGTCGGGTTTCACTGCACTCGAGCGTATTTGGACACGTATGCTTAGCATGGTATGAGCAAGATCGATGTATTCGTCACCTTGGCCAGGTACCACAAATTCTATTGGTGAATCATCCGTCAGAGATGAGATCGGTTTATAGTGCACCCATTGCGTTCCCTCGATGGTTGTTTGAGTCGGCGGTAGTGAGAATAGTTCCAACTCAGACTTCAAACACTCACACGAATGGGCATGCAAGAACGCCATTTTCACGAGAAGATATCTGACACTGTCCTAGCTCGCGACTTCTTCTTCTTCTTCTTCGGCGTTCTCTTTCTAACTGTTCTCTTCTTTTTTTTAACACAATTTGTACGTTTTTTCTTCAACGCGGCTGTTTTCTTTTTTAGGCCGATCCTACGCGCGCTGTAGTTACTGAGCGAATGCGCAAGCTTGTGAATTTTCGAGGCCTTATATCCTGAGCCCTGCATAAGACTATTGAGTTTTTCCTCAGCTTTTCGCTTCAAACTCACACCCGATTCGCGCAAACGCGATTTGAAGGCTTCCCTAGGCTGAATTCCTGCATCCATTATATCGCTCGCCACATTAAGGCCTGACCGTATAGCCTCTTTGCCGACAACTCGCGCCCCTTGTTTTAAGAGAGGTAAAATGCGCCGGAAAAGGCCGCCAAGGAAACTGCCGATACCGTGACCCCTCTGGTTCGGCGACCCTATGTATACTTGGCTAATTCCCCCGTACCCTGTTCTACCTGCGCCTACTTGTGCGTCAAAGTACGCATCGTAGTAATTCATGTTGCTCTCTCTCTCTCTCTCTCTCTCTCTCTCTCTCTCTCTCTCTCTCTCTCTCTCTTTCTCTACCGCAGCTAAGCTAGGCGTTTGAACTGGAGTGTCACGGTTAGCGTTCCACCCTCGAATGGCATCCAATGCCCGAATTCATCTCTTATATCCATATCTATCGATTGAAAGCTGGTACGTAGAAGAGGTATGTACCGCGGTGGCGAAAAACTTTTGATTTTCACAGAGCCGTAATTATAATTATTATCAATGTCAAAGGGAACGACACGTAATAACGGCGCGTGTACATCGCCGGTCATGTAGGACTCGCAAATATCCGTATAAACAAATAGCATATTGGGTATACCGTTCATGAGACTAGCCGGCTGCGGCGCAATATACTGATTCGCTACCACAAGACCCGTACTATGAGTGAAGCCTAAAATTTTGTTAATTATGGGGGAACAGTGGAAAGCGTGTTCTAGATTTTTGCACTCGGTGCAGACACGCTCTACCGAGACATAGCCGTTAAGAGTATGCTGAAATTTCAAATGTCCTGCGATACTTTGAATTTGGTTAATTGCTTCGAGTAGCGTGGAGACGCTACGGTATACCCCAGATGGTACGCAAGCACGCTCGTTTTTAAAATCGACATTGGCCTCAACGCCCGGGATCACTGCGTTCGTCACTAAGCTGATAAAGTTTGTTTCACCTTCAGGCGGCACGTGTAGAACAGTCATCGGTATGTGTATTTCGGCTAAGGAAACGCCCCATTTACCGCGTAAATTTACACTTTGTGGCAAGTGTGTGGTATATTGCGTCGTCCTGTTATTAGGGTAGTACTTCATGCTGCTATTGCTAGGTAAAACTACAAAAAACTCGGTGTCGCTCATAGCGTCTACTTTTTCTTTCCCCACCTTTGGACTCTAGATAGCTCGGGTTCGTAAAAAATGCCGTCAATCTCCTCGTCGTTGAGATCATGCAGAACGTACACGATAGGTCGGCTGCTCACGGATATACGATGTATCTTAAACAGCTCACTGCTCCAGCCGCTCTCGTATCCTTTAGCAAAGGCAGCCTTCGCGCTACTGATGCGGACAATATCGCCCAGCTTATATTTAGGAGGTGACCGCTGTACAGGATGCTGTTGTTTATATCGCCGTATTAGATTATCGCGCGCTTTGGCAGATGTAAGCAACGTCACAGATGCGGGCGTCATTCTAATGCCACTATGTATCGTACGATTGTATGCGGAGACTATATTCTGCAAAACGTCGATATAACGTTTTTGGCGCGAATACGTGAAGTATCGCCACATTCTTTCTTTCAACGTTCGATTGAAGCGCTCTACAACAGCTGCTTTTACGTCAGGGTTGCGGCTCGCCCGAAACTGAATATTATACTTCTGTAAGAAAGTCTGAAAAACTGACCCTGTAAATTCCCGACCCTTGTCCGATTGTAGGCAAACGTGAGATCGGCCGTTTGTGCTTTTTAGCGAGAGGATACGAGCCAGAGCGTTAGCCGCTCTTAAAGCAGTCTTGTCGTACAACGGTTCAACCCACGCGTACTTACTGAGCACATCTATGACCACAAGAAGATAGGTATAGCCATCGTTATAACTTTTGAGTGAACGAAGGTCTACAAGATCAGCCTCCCAAACATCGTCAATGTTCTGCACATTGTAGATGCGCCGGGGAAATCGCCGGCGTATCGCTCTATGCCGTGTGAAAGCATCCTGTGCTTCGAGCCACTGTATCGTTTTTTCTGGGGAGATTTTCTTTTTACGACCTACGCGTAACAGTTTAGTAGCACCGGAAAAAGACGCCTCATTTGAAGGATCAAAGTAAATTTTTTCAAGTGTTTTCATACTGACAGTTTGAGAGAGGACCAGGTGAGTCGCCTTCTCTTACCCCTCCCGCTCTGCGCGGCTAATTTGTTGCTCTCGCTACCGCTGTAGAACTCGGAATGACTGGTATCGCTAATGTCCTCGTCGTCACCGTCGTCATCAACGTCGGTGGTGCTGTTATCGTGGGGTGAGCGTAATGTTGAATTGGCTTGCGTTTCCAGCCATAGTTCGTCATTTCCGACAAATTCACGAGGTGCCTGTATAGCCCTTAAAAAATTTGCAAAGACTCTACGGCCCGTCGGTTTGGCCATCTTTCTCGCACGCATTGCGTCATTCACAAGATCAACAATATTTGAATGCTTGATTGTTTCTCCATTGACAGAAACCACACCGGCTGCATCCCAAGAAAAATCTGAGGACGGCGCATCATGTAGGCGCCGCAATAAGAGTTTCGCTTTACTGCGGAATTTCGCAGGTACACTCTCAACGATAATGGAATCGTTCATTCGTGTTTCTGCTGCTACTGATGCTGATGTTTCCGTGGGGTGCGTGTCTTTTTTTTGTTCCTTCACAAGATCATGATACAGCTGTGCTCGTTCGCCATCAACGAAATGTAGATAACGCTGTAATACGCGCAAATACGCTAGCCATTTTTCTCGCTCGTCGCCATACTCGTTAGATTTCAAAATTTCGCTCATCTCCATATCAAGACGATTCAGAGTCGCCGTAATTGTTTTCTCCGCTTGGCTCATCGGTCGTGCCTCACTATCGCTGACGCTGCGTTTTTGGGAATCTAGTTGTAATAGACACTCCTCGGGCACCAGAACCATTTTCCTGGCATGCTCCATTATTTGACAATTAGATTTGACAATATGGTACCGAGGATTGGGGCAAGCAGCAGGGGTAAAAATCCGCCGCTTTGAATGACAAATTTCTTCTTACTTTTCCAGCAGCCTCTATTTGCCGCTAGGCGCCTGAGAAGAGGCACGTGGCGGCGCAATTTTTTCCGCTGGTTGGCTTTGAGAGGAATATTACCGCGAAGAACGTTTAAAGCGCACTCGCAAATGCAGCGTATTATACGAGAATCCGCTTTCCGCAAAATAGCCTCACGCTGTTCTTTGGTGAGATATTGAAGAGCGTTCAATATCGCAACGCTCTTCTTGCAAAGAGACGATCCGCTGCGTGCCATCACAGGCGTAGAACTGGCAATTCTCCATATGTGTCACCGCTTTTTAATTTCTTTCGCGGTACGTAAACGAAATGGCGTGTATCATCAGGGAAAATACATGTGCGGTATCGGCAATTATCGGGTGTTGATTGCTTCAGATCTAGTAACAAATAACCGTGCGGTTTAGATGTTGCGTCGTAATAAGCCTCCTGTAGAAATCGTGGATTTTCGGGACATATTTGGCGCGCCAAGTGCTGTATTTGAGCACGATCGCGAGGGTTTTTGAAGATAACGATATAATTAGCATTCAAAGAGATGTCCCGCTGGCCTTGGCCCTGATGAAACAAATTTTGCGTTATAAAAATAACGCTCAAGTTCTTATGATGACTGCCTTTGGTGAATAGACCGACAACGGCATTGCTCGATGCTTCACGCATTAGATCATCGATAATTAAGAGCTTCACGCGGGGGTCGTTTGAGTAATCGGCAGTCTAGGGTAATCCTTCGCGAAATTCTATAGCATCACCGTACCCCGTATATGCTGTCTGCCACTCGGAATAATAAAATATTATTCTCTCGAAACGTTCGCTGTTCATACGCGTGATACATTTCAGAAATTTTTTAACAAAATACGTTTTACCGCAGCCTGTCGGCCCGCAGATCATAGAAGTCCAGGGATGTTGCCACCTCGTGTCCATAGCGGTAAATGAGGAAATTTAGGCTCAGTGCAATATTAAATAAGATTTTCGGGTTTTTACGTAAAAAATATATTTCCAGTATATTTTACAAATGGCGATAACCGTAGGGAAGCGATCCATACCGGCCGTCACGTCTTCGCTTAATGCTCGACGGCTTGCACGTTTTTGTCTCACCTCGCGTGACAACATGGTGAAGTTCTGTACGTCTATTGGCATCGTATCTCAGTACAATAGGATCCTCTCGCTCGTCCACGATGAAGGATCGTACGGACTCATAGTTTATTAACGCATTGTTTGCAAAATTAAGCGTGATACCCTTAACTTTGCAAACCTCGCTCTCTGTCCCGTCAGGCGCACGCACGATGAATGCATAAAATTTAGGGCCGCCGGAAATGAAACTTCTTATGTAGCTGCCCTCGCCATAGGTGGTTAGCTCGTTAGTTAAATCGCCAAGCAACTGGCCTATCGGGGGCTCGTAGGCTTCAGATTGTTCTCTCGTTACATAAATTACGGAGTCGGTATCGCAGTACAACGCACGTCTTCCCAGACGTTCCAGGTAACCATACAGTTTTAAACGCGCTTGTGCTGTGGTGTATGCAGCTATTACGGCGTTAGCTATACTTGAGGGTACCACAGCCTCATCGGTTTTAATATAATTGACGTAAAGAATTTCATTGTTCACCGGCAGCATACCTGTAATATCGTATTCTGGATTAGTTAATAACTCCATAAGTTTTTTGCGTGTTGATACTACGACTGTTTGCGGCAGGTTTTCGCGTTGCCCGAATTTTCCCCAGAACGAATTCAGACATAGTTTGGCGACTGAGCGTAGGCCGGGGTTTTTGGTTATCGACTGACGATTCAAACGAACCCCCTCTGATTGTTCAAAGCCAGCGATATAACGCTCCTGGGCTGATTCATCGCCCAAACAGTTCTCAGGCCAGCCGCTCGCCTCCTGCTTGATCTTCAAAAAGGTGTTAATGTACTCGACGAATAAACCTCCCGATTGCGTGTCACGACTGAATTGCGTTACTTCGTATTGCCAGATTTCGGCAATGTGGAGTATCGTGTAACCGCATGAGACGGCTTTTCGCAATTCATCGGCAACCCAGGTACCCTCGAACACACGCTCGTCCGGATCGTCATGCATACACTCTTCCTCGTTCATCATCTCGCTGCATGTGCGGCACAGAGAGAACAACAGTCGCTGATGCATACGCACAGGCAAAACAGGGTGGTAGAGATCGCGTGGTGGTAGAACGGTACATTTCACCAGGCCTTCGACACGCGCTAGATCACTAGTGGGTCCTGTCAGCTCTAAGCATTCGTCGCCTATATATACTTTCGGATGTCCGATAGGGTATTTACCAAATTTGCAAATATACGGGTACAGAGAGCAGACGTCTACGTAGCGTATGCGCTCCGTCTCTTTAACATCGTAGAGCGTCACCATATTCTCCGTGCGACCACCGAAGAAAGCGTCACGAGGGTTTAAGGGTTCCGCAGCCGTCAACGGATGATCCCGTATGAGCCCGCGGATTTCGGCACTAGTTTCCAAAAGCCTGTCCCACTCGCATTCCCAGATTTCCGTTAACTGATAACCTCCCGAGCGAATTCTATTAGCTATAGCAAGAGTTCTTTCTAACCGCTCGTCCATTGATATATCACCGCGTTGTTTACAGTCTCTATTGAGGGAGAAGCATTGAGGGCAGCCGTGCCAATAGCAACCATGAAATTGTAATACGTACGCGGTATTCCCTGTTTCATAATAGCCGTCGACTAGTAAATTTTGAGGTAGTCTAAATTCGCGCGAACGGCCGGCGTGTATAATACGCTTTCCGAGGGTGTGCTCCATCCATACAAGCCATGAAATTGCCTTTTTTGATTGGGTATGCACCCACCTATAGCCGCCCAACGGTATAATACCGATCGTATTGTCTTTGAGGAAATTTTTCCGAAAGACACTGAAGCAGGCCGAGGCTATCGTTGTGCTCTCGTCAAACGGACAAACTCGGCCGTTGGCTATAAACATGTCACGAAAAGCCATACACGCGCGTCTCAAGATCGTGACGTCGTCCGTGGAATAGCTTACGAGTTCCTTCGAAAAGTCAAACACGTAGTCTCTGCCTTTAGACTCGTGATACCAGGCTAAGAATTTTTCGCGCTCTGCGGGGCGCATCGTGTCGGGAGAATAATACTCTACGGCTGGTAGGGGACCCACATAATTTTGATTTTCCGGTCTGTTAAACAAATGAGGGAAAACACCTTTAACGATAGCGCCTGTGAGACCGAAGGCTTTAGGAAGCGCACTGAGAGGCATGTGAAAATAGTTTAGGCTGTCGAGAAAAACAAGTTTTTCAACACGCATCGAAATGATTTTCGTACCGTTCATAATTATACTCGGCAGTTGGACCTTTTTTTCTTCAATTAAATAGCGCAGAATGAACTGCGCGTCAAAGCCACCGGCATTATGAGCAATACAGATAGTACGCGAAAAATGCTCGACACGCTGCATAGCAAGTTCGACCAATTGTCCCACAGGCTGCTGTCGAAATACATACTGTCGAGAGTCGCAATACTCGCATGGCTCTGTCATCGAATCACGAGTGCAACAATACGTGCAAACTCGTTGAACTACGCACAAGTTGGGCTCGTGTAGAAAAGTATTCGCATCGCCTGGTACCTGTGTGCATTGCTGAGTCTCAAAATCATAGAATAAAAAAAGTATTTTCCCCGTGCTTTGACCGCCGCGAATAGGCTTCATAAAGCACATGTGATTATTGGGTCAATCCGCTCTGCATGCTTTACAAAAGGCCACGCCGCAAATGTGTTTTCGTCTTTTATCGAGAGGCCTGACAATTTTCAGGCATTCGCGGCACCGCTTGAGCGAGGCACACACGCTGTTTGATTTGCGTTTTCTGTACTGTTTAACAATTAAATGATTTTCGAAACATTGCAGCCCGTAAAAATCGCGCGCGCACGCTTCGCATCGAATAGCTACATTTACTTCGGGATCGCACGGTGGTGACGTCATGCAGCGAGGACACTTTTTTTTTAAACATCTATGGCCAAATCTGCGGTATTGCGAATTACACGAGGAGCAAAAATCGCGGCTTCCCACGGCGCCTCGTAAATTTAATATCGGCTGATAATGATGCGAACGCTCGTAATATAAAATGTGCAGCGTGTGTTCGATTTTGCCAAAAGTATTTGAGACTTGCTGCGAGCCGTCGAACAAAGGTGCATCCCCCCGCCCGAACGTCAGAAATTCATAAACTACTATGGCAATACCGTGCTGCGCGAGATAATTCTGGTAGAGAGCAATCTCACGGACCCCGCAGCCGTTTGGCGGTACTATAACTCCCGCTGCATTCGTTAATTCAAGAGCAGCATTTTTCTGCAATGAGCCGTTAGTCTGCCTCATGCGTTGCCAGTTTGCGTGTAAACTACCTGAGCGTATTTCACCCCGTTCGGCATACGCGCGCGCCGCCGTCAGTGACCGTGGTAAACACAGAGTATCGCTATTGCGTATCGTGAGAATGGATTTTTTTGCTACTCCCTCATGCGTTAAGCGCTTTCTGCCGGTGCCCTCAACACCCCTGACAATGCTGGCTTTGATTATACACGCATCGTCAATATTCAATGATGCAGCACTCTGAGCAACGCTCATTATTAACTGCCAAATATCATCGGATGCGCAATCTCTAACGGGCCGAAACGAGAGCCAAACGGGGCCGTGCGGTAAACAGCTCGAGGCAAACGATATACCTATGTAATCGCCAGCCTCGCAAGACGCTGTGATATACGTCAAAAGGTCACGAAACGCTCCTTCCAACCATGGTAATAAATGGCCACCAGGCGGGGGTTGACGAATGCGTACGGTGATTTCTCGGCCTCGTAGTTTAAAACGCTTGAAGTACCGACGAGCCTCCTCGATTATCTCAATACGCGCGCCTGGTGGCTGTACATCGTCGAAGGACTCATCACGCTGCCGTCTACGGCCGAAACCTTCTTGTACGCCTGTAAAAAAGAGTACGAATGCTTAAAATTGCTTAACCCTGCCAATAAGTAAGCTCAAAAGGTACCTGATGTTATTGCTACTTCTAACCATGGACGTCTACAAAGCGTCTTCATCAAACAGCAGAGATACTGATGCATAACCTGCCGTAAAATATAATAGCTCACTCTCTATTTTTGCAAACAAAATCTTTCAAGTTAATATTAACTTTGCAAAACCGATAACGTATATACCGATGCGAGTAATAAAGAGGGTCCGTTTACCTGAGTCGTCGCTCGAGCCTAAAAGACGATTTAGCCAATCGTCATCAACATCATCATCATCATCATCATCGTGCGGTAGATCGTTTTCACCCTGCTGCTGTGGCGAGTCACCTCCAAAAGGCCACATCCATAGCTGATTGTCCCTATGCTCGTATTCCTCAGCAGGGTGTTGCGCGTCGTTGACTATCTCGCGAGCCCATTGCTCCAGCATGATGTTGCCTCTCTCACTTGCAACCTGATCGGTGTCGTCGTCGTCGTCGTCGTCGTCGCCGTCGTCGTTGCCACGCCCGGGGTTATTCTCGTTAAAACGAGGATTCAAATCTGCATGTGTTTTATTATTATTAATGCCTGATAAAAACGTATTGTTAATGTATGATAATGGGTTATTATTATTAATACTTACACTCGTTACTACCGGAAAATATTTCGGACGGGTGCCCCATACTGGATGTAGACGGGCGGGCAAGGGTCTCAGCGTCACTGAAACGAGATTGCTCGGCGGAAATTTCCGCAAATATATCTACTGGACTTAGAACCGGCTGCTGTAGTGCCCCTTCTTCTTCTTCTTCAACATCTGATATGGGGGATAGCTGAAGGTAATCAGGAAGTCTATGAACAGTCTCCTCGTTGCTGGTCGCGGGGCGTAGATCAGGACCCATAAGCATTTCAGAGTCGGTGCAATTATTGCGCGATGGTCCTTCAATCACGGGATCTAAATGATCGCCATGCCGGCTTTCATCATCTCGCGCTGTTTCTTCCTCCACGGCTTGCGCCCCCTCGGCGAGTGCAGCTTCTTCATCGGAGCTCGCTTCATAGAGTCGGCGATAATCTGCGGGTACTTCTGCATTACCACGATATCACACTTAAAAAAAGATGCTCGCACGCTACGGAGCACAACTTACCGTTTATTTCATTGATGAGATTACGTGTGCACGAAGCAGCCTCGAGATTTCTGTGTTGTAATTCTTCAAACACACATAGGAGAACCCTGTAGCCTCTAAACAGACCTCTGTTATAGGCCGTCACAAGGGCTCGCAGCGGAGACCACCATAACACATATTTCAAACGAGTTATGAGAGAATTTTCCGGTAAATAGCGCAATTCGGTGCACCAGTTATTATTACATCTTCGGCGAAGTTGTGCATTCCGCGTTTTGACCAAGCGAAGAAGATCTAAAATGCACGTACGTATATTACGGCTATCCATAGCTGCTCCTGAGAAATGTATCGAACGCCGTCTAGATCACTACTGACAGCTTTTATTAATTGTTCAAATGCTCGCGTTGTCACGAACAATGTGTGTGTGTGTGTGTGTGTATGTTTTATCACACATACATGTATCACATCCGGAGACAATAGCCTTTTTGAAAATCTCGAGATTTATTTCTCCGAGCGTGTAAGCCGATATTTCGCGTAGCTGCATTTTTGCTGACGCGCGAACATTCCTGAAAGTATCTTCATCAACGTCTCCGTCGAGCGTTTATTGCCGGAGAAGTTTTATGTTAAACCAAATCCAGAAAAATCATAGTCGAATTCAAATTCAACGTTCTCTAAGAGCCTGCGTTCTCTATTTAAAAAAGATAGAACGAGTATAAGTATGCTATGCTATATACAGGCTATCCCTCAGCTGCGATGTTCTCGAGGATGTAGGCTGAAATTCTGAATAAGCTGATATAAGGATGTATGGGGGTAACGTCAGTGAGTGCCGCGCGGGCGTGTGTGCAGTAGCAAGCGGTCCGGTGCCGCACACACGTATGCTCGTGCTCGTCGGTGTGCGCGCTCCATAGCAGGTACGAATATCCGCACAAAAAGGAGAGGCCGAGAATACGGCTTCTCCATTGCGTGCCTCTACACGGGCGTATGCATGTAGTAGCAAGAGGCCCGTTGCCACGACACACGTATACTCGTGCCCGTCGGTGTGCGCGCTCTATAGTAGGTACGAATATCCGCACAACAAGGAGAGGCCGAGAATACGGCTTCTCCATTGCGAGCCACTACGCGGGCGTATGCATGTAGTAGCAAGAGGCCCGATTCCGCGACACACGTATGCTCGTGCCCGTCGGTGTGCACGCTCTATAGTAGATACGAATATCCGCACAAAGAGGAGAGGCCGAGAATACGGCTTCTCCCTTGCGGGCTGCTACGAGGGCGCGTGTGTGTGTGTATGGGCCGGCAAGCGGTCCGATGCTCGGGTCCGCCGGTGTGCGCGCTGTATAGTAAGCACGAATATCCGCACAAAGAGGAGAGGCCGAGAATACGGCTTCTCCCTTGCGGGCGCGTGTGTGTGTGTGTGTGCGAGTGTGAGCCTGCAAGCGGCCCGATGCATGGCACACGTATGCTCGTGTCCGTCGGTGTGCGCGCTCTATAGCGGGTATGAATAACTGCACAAAGAGGGGAGACCGAGAATACGGTTTCTCCCTTGCGGGTTGCTGCGCAAAAGATTTTGACAGTTGTCAGCATAATTCGCGAACTCGTGCGGTGAGCTCATTGCTTAGCTTGCATCTATGCTATCTAAACTCCGTGCTCGCCATCGGATGAGCTCATCGTAGAACGATCGCGCTCAACGTCGGGTGAGCTCATCGTAGAACGATGCATCGGCTACCTCGCACGCGTGCAATTATGCTGACCTGTCAAAATCTGCAAAAGATGCTCTTCATACGACGAGCAGCTTCAGTTGCTCTTCAGACTCCGTCGCGTGCGTCTCGTCTTCTTCTTTTACACCAGTTCGCCAAAAATGTACCCCGAGTGCCTCGAGCTCCCTGTGGCGCCGTTCGCGTGCCGTGTTTCCCGCGTCGACGGTTTGGCCGTATATATACGCACAGTGGCGACGGGCGAAACGCACGAGTGGTTGCGTGAAGCCCTGTACGCGTTTTACGTGCAGCGTCGGGCAGGAGTACGTCTCCCGTTCGACGATGTTGCGCCGGGTGCGTCGTGCGTGATAATCCCCGCGGGCGGCTGTGACGTACTCCGCGGGAACATAGTGTCGTGCGACTCCGAGGGATACAGTGAAGTTTTTTTCGTGGATGAGGGGTACAGCGGGTACGTAGACGCGGACTCGCTGTATACCCCCGCGCCCTTTTGCGCGTTTGTTGCGGGCCTCGTGGTTCAGTGCACGGTTTCGGGGATCGCGCATCTTGAAACCATCCCCTTCGTCTCGGACCTGCTCGCGGACCTCGTAGAGAACCGCGTCGTCGTGGCTGTGGCCGAAAGCGCCACCCCCCTCCCCCGTGTACGCATGTACAACGGGGTCGACGTCGCGACGGTACTCATCGCGGCGTTGAACGACGGGCCCGAACCCGTCGCATTTTACGACGTGGGGTGGCCCGACGACGGGTTTGACGACTCGTTCGAGCCGGAGGGGTGGGAGAACGAGCCGTGACACTCGTGCTCGTGTGGGCGTGTGTGTGTGTGTGTGTGTGTGTGTGTGTGTGTGCGTGCGTACCCTCGAAGTTCACCGTCACCAGGAGCAGCAACGGTGAGCAAAACAAACTAAAAATGAATTTTCAGAAAGCAGAAAAAATGGGGCCACTATGGCGAAACCCCCACTCCGCACCCCTCTGGGGCGCGGGGGAGGGGATCAGCACGGTCATCCCCAGCAAAAAAAAGGGGCCACTATGGCGAAACCCCCACTCCGGCCTTCCCCCCCTCCGCACCCCTCTGGGGCGCGGGGGAGGGGATAAGCACGCTCATCCCCACTCCATCCCCACCACCTCGGCTGCCGAGGAGTGGGGGTAGGAGTGGGGATGAGGAGTGGGGGTCGCCATAGTGGCCCCCATACTACTGATATTGTTTGCAATGATAAACGCACGTGCATCATTCCGAGCTTGTAAACCAACTTTTTTATCGCAAGTTGGGAATACCAACCACACGCGAGTCACTTTTCCATCCTCGTTCTGTTCCAAGTGAGATAGTTTCCCGATTGCGCCGTTAACCAGTCCATCAGCTACTGTGATGTTAGTAGTAATGATGTAATGTTGACCAAGTACTAGGGTCAACGTTTTCAATAAACCACCTGTGTCAGCCGACAACTTTTTATTATCGAGAGCTCTGAGTGCGCTTTCACGTTGTTCATCGTCTTGACAGCCCATGATGAAATCAACTGCATTGGAAACTATTCGGTTGTCTAGTCTCCCTAGCACTGTGGTATTATATTGATCGACTGTTTTATTGGAGTACGCCAAACGTATGCCGTGAGGGCACATATCTGCAGCTTCTTCTTCTGTGACGAATCTTGATTCTAACGACGCAAGTTCCTCTTCGCTCAATTGATCTCCGTTCCCAATCATAGTTAGAATTCCCGAGAAGACGATATTCGATTGACGCATGACTTGCGTTAATTCGTATAGTTTGAACGAACGCCATGTTTGTGAACCAACATAATGTTTCGATTGCTTGAAAATAGGTGTCGCGTTAACAGGTGGAAGTTGTCTTAGATCACCGACTAAAATCACGTCTAATCCCCCGAACGGAATGTCAAGTCGACCTGTGATAAGTTTTAATCGTCTGTCAACTCTTTCCAGCAACTCAGCACCAACCATGCTAACTTCATCGATGATGACTAGTCGAATGTTTTGAAACAACGATCGAAACTGATGCAAAGTTTCTTCGTTTAAACTGTTACTAAAGCCGGTTGATAGCGACACGGCAGAGTGGATGGTGGTACCGTTTATTGCGACAGCTGCTTTCCCTGTCGAAGCACAAGTAAGATATGCATTGCAATGAGCGTTGCTGGTTGCATATTTATTGTACAGCTCCAAGATGAGACGAATCACGAAAGTTTTGCCGCATCCAGCTGGGCCCGTTAGAAACAATCGCAATGGTTGAAGCTGCTGCGGCTTTAAATGGTGTACAATATCGAGTAAGAGTGATCGTTGACAATCGTTAGTCGATCGCATAAATTCGCAGAATCTCTCATTCGGCATTAAATTTTCTTTCCTCTTAGCGATCGCTTGAATTCGACTCAGCTGCCAAACGAAGATCGTTGTTGATATCCGAGTCGGGATCGGCATACATTTGATTAAATGGCGGTGGCTCCGGAATCTGTTCAGCAATCCCTTGGTTGCCTAAATTTACTTGCTCCAGTATTTCCACTTCACGAAATAGTTCTTGGCATACTCGCAACGTCTCCTCAATATTGATATTGGACTCGAACTGTCTTCGACGTTCTAGGATCATTGGTTCGTGGTCGGCATAAATTTGAAGACATTTCGACTCCGCGAAGACGTCTGTTTCTTCATTTCGGAAAGGTTTATGTAAAAGTACCATTTCTCGTTTGTAGTCGTTGAATTGAGTGGCCATATTGTAATTAACGTAACGTACTACTCGCGGTTTCGTTAATCATTTATACTCCCCATTATTGCAACGCATGTACTGCGCGGCGAATTGTGCAAGAGTCAGCTCATTTAGTGTCTCCGGTCGTTGTTCATATTTGTAGAGTCATCTTCGAGCAAATCCAATTCTGCCTGAGCTTTTTTGAATCGTTGTCGATCAGCTGGCCACGCGGTTGGGATGTAAACTATTGTTGCCGACCCTTCAGACATAGGCTTCCGAAGCAACCACCAAGCAGCCTCGTGACTACTCATTTCGACGCAATTCAAAAAGTCGACACTCATTTTTTTTGTTATCTCAACTACCCCGAAATCCGGATATTGTTCAGTGATGTCGAGAATTTTACGTTACAAGTTGCTGATGCCTCTGTTGGCTTTATTCACGTAATCGACAACATAAGCCGCACAAGAGTACTCGTCCAATATGAATTGGATGTCCATGTTCGATCGTAGGTGATGGAAAATAAATGGATTGAACGGATTGTGCCATTTTTCGCTTGGTTCACGCTTTAAAAACACTCGTGGTCGATGAATTCCGGCCCAAAGAATTTGATGATAATCTTGGTCCGAAAGTATATTATTTTTAACATAGAAATCATCTATGTTAAAAGGTGTAACACCACGTCGATCAGTTCGTCTTATTTCGCTCGATACAATTTGATAAGGAATTGCCACAAAGCCGTCTCTGAATGTTCGCATTTGACCAAGATGCATACCCAGGAATGATAACTCTTCAGCGTAATCATCCAACAACAAACTTATTGGAACATTGTTTTCTCCCGGTGCAAATCGCAAATATCTATCCTCATCCCACAATAGTGTTCGCTGTTGGGCGACAAGGCGATCATCGATTAATATTTCTTCACTGACCTCATCGTTGGGCATATCACCATCCGATACCGGGGCTGCGAGAAACGCCGGATCGATGGTGATATCGTTATAGAGTGGGGTTGTGCTGAGGAAAGTCAACCACTCGCGAACAGTTCTTTTGTTAAGGGAGCTTTCCAGTGTGAAATTTTCAAAAAATCGATTTTTTTTTGCTTTATCGAATAGTATACACTCTTCCGAATATTCCCTGAAATTTTCATGCCGAAATTCAGATTATTTCGGTTACTGTACAGCATTTCTTGGAAGAAGGCAACGGAGCGCTACAGCTACAGCAAAACTTTGAACGCGTTTTTCTCGAAACAGCATTTTTCAAAACGGTGTCCAACTTTGAGGGCAGAGTTTTAAAGCTATCGAGTTGAATTTTGTACACAATATTCTTAACGTCATTGTTTTTCGTGCTATGGAAGCTTTTTTTTTTTTTTGACATCTTCCTATTTTTTTGTGAAAAAAACTGCCAAAAAAATGCTAAAATCGATACTTTTTGTTCAAACCGGCGCCATTTTTGCAAAAAAAAAAAAAAAAACAGCCTCCATAGCACGAAAGCCAATTATATACCGATCAATAATCTTTTTGTGTTTTTTGTTTCAGATCAAAATTGTGACCCCCAACGTGGACACCACATCCAAGTGCATTTTCTGCAACAATTGTTTCATCATTTTTATAGATATTAATTAATAAATAAATCGATCTTTAAAAAATTGTTTTGTATTCTTCAATACCCAATTAATATACAAAAAAAAACCAGACCGATTAGATTATTTTTTCAAAAAAAAAAAAAAAAATCGCGAAAAACAGCGATTTTTCGGGCTGTCACACTGGAAAGCTTCCTTAACTAGTCCTTGGATGTAACTAGACTTGTGGATTTTCCTCTTTTTTATGTGGACGTTGACACTGTAATCCTCTCCGATATCACGAGGCAAACGATTGACCATCGTATTGACATTCACCGGAACATTAAGGACCTGGCCGAAGATTCCAAACTGCCCATTGATGTGTCTCAATCGTTTTATCTCCATGAACGGAATTCTTGGCGAAATCAAACGTTCAGAGATAATATCGAGCGGAGGTAGATGGTCCGGCAGCGGTGGATATTTGAACCCGTTATAGGTGGCGAAAGTCGGTATTTTGTTTGGTCGTAAACTGCAAGCACATGCTGAACAGAGCATTATATTCTCTGCTGCGATCCCAGATACAAGTGTATCGAGTAAATTTTGATCAATACCAGGAGGCAAAGACTTTAAATCATATCGAAACCATAACCTATCGCATATAGAACACGAAAACCCAAATGGATTGTTAGTAAATTTCGTTTTGAAATAGTCGTGGGCACGTTTATGGCGATTGAACTGTGTATATGGCAATCGCGGCTCCTCTTGAATATTTTCAGCGGCAATCTCGATTACGCGTTGTTCACCATTATCGCCTTCCTGCGAAGCATTAAAAGATGAAGACGGTAATGATTGTGCATCGGCAAAGGGTATATTCGATTTTCTATTAATACTCACAAGCTCGCTCCTTTCTGAGTTTTGATGAGCTGTAAACCGTTGCTCACGATTGGCGATCTGATACGGCAAGTCCTCTTTTTCAGCCCGGTTATTAGCGGTTTCCAATTTTTTTCTTGCTCGATATTTACGTTGGTATTCCGCAGCTGCTTGCCGTCGTTGCTCTGGTTGAACGGAATCCTGACGAACCGTACACTCACGCTGGTGCTCTGCATTCATTGTTGTTTTTCTAACAACCCGCGATGTTGAAGGAACGGCATTGACCCATTGTTCAGTACTCGTATGCGTTATATCCGATGATGGAGGATTAGCAGGAACTGAAATGAGAGTCTAATTAAAAAATTGTAATAAAGAATAGTTTTGAAAATGTTATTAAATGTCTTTGTAATTTTGTTAATTTTATTTCACGTTTATTTTTTAATAATTATAATTCATTTTTTTTCAATTTTATTAATTGATTTTTATTTTTATTAATTTTATTTATTAATTTTTATGTGGTTAGTTTGATTTCATTAATAATTAAGTTTATAATTATTTATGTTCTTGGTGTTATTGACTATTTATTTTTATTTATTAATTTTTTTTCATTTCATGGTATTAATCATTAATATTATTATTGTTATCAATTTTGATTACTTTTATTTATACATTTTTATTTTTTTAATTGTCTTTTATTGATAATCTTTATTATTATTAATATTAATTTTGAATAATTTTATTATTATTTTAATTGAGATTGATTTTGTTCTTATTTTTATTACTTTTATTTATTTTTTGTATAGCTTTATTAATCATTAATTTTATTATTCAATTTAATTTATATTCATTTTATTATAATTATGAATTTTCATTGTTTCAATTTTATTTTGTAAATTCCATTATATTTGATTCATTATTGATTTTATTAATTATTCATTTTATTAATTTCTATTTTATTAACTGTGAATGTCAATTTAAAAAAAAATATTTTTTTATATGATGGATAGTTAACTTTTATTTTTACTATTGGTGAATTTTTTTATTGTTTATATTTTTCAATTTGATCAATTTTAATTCATAGCTCTGAGCAAATTCATTAACTCGAAGCCCTCCAGAAAGCCCACGGAGCGCCTTCAATGAGCTCCATAGGCTTTCCGAAGGGCTCCGAGGAAATTAATTTACTCCTACGGAACGTCTTCGACGAGCTCCGTATGCTCTCGGGAGGGCTCCGAGGGAATCAATTCACTCCTACGGAACGTCTTCGACGAGCTCCCCAGGCTCTCCGGAGGGCTCCGAACGTCATCATAATAAATAATAAATCTGCACTTTTTATCTTCAAATAAAATTTTTTTAAAAGAGCAAATTTACTTACCGCTAGGCAAGTTGGCTTTTTGTTGCTGTTCACGTTCCAATTTCTTTTTCGCTCTATAGTTCCGTTGATATTCAGCAGCATTCTCCTTTCTTTCTGCCTCGGACCGAATTGAAGCCTGACGGGGTCTGTAATTCCGCTGATATTCTGCATTTGTTTTCCTTTTTTTCGTAGGTATCTCCGGTGGCAAAAGTCCAGCATTGTCACGTTCCATGCCCGGAGGACCATCGACTGAACCTGAATAAATGAACAGCAGAATTTAATTTTTCTTTCTTCAACATTTTTCTTTTTTTCTTTATTTTTTTTTGAAATTTCATTTATTTATTGTGTTAATTTTTTTTATTCTGTAATTTAATACTTTTAAATCTATGCAAGCAAAGCAAAGTATTCACTTCAAAACAGCAAGGGAAAATGAATGAGACATACCTTCTTCGCGTCCTTCCGAAGCTTCAAGCGTGTCACGACCGTTGTCGGCCATGTCTAACCACCGTAGACCAAGATTGGATGATAATCACAAAAATTGTTCTTTTATTTCACAGAAGCGCCAATGAAGGGCTTATCGCACAGAACAGCACAATTCACTTTTTAATTCAACAAACTATTCACGTCAATTTTATTTTCTTTTATAGCGGTATGTTGATGTCAATGTAGTAATTTCGCGTTCGGCTCTCGCGCGTGGGTAAATTCCATCTAACTTATGGTGACGCCACGCTTTCGTCAGCCGACGCGGTACGGGGTTCAACGAAGCCTCGAACCGGCTTCCGCGCATGCGTCGACAAGAGAGAAGGAGATACTCCCTGCCGCGCGCTCGAGCAAGAGCGAGTGAGAGCGAAGTATGAATGAGAGAAAATGACGCTCTCTCTCGCCAACGCGAGAGGAAGTATCACGCTGTCTCGCTCACACTTCACTCTCATTGGCTCTCGCTCCCGCGAGAAGGAGTGATACTCCCTCTCGCTCGCACATCAGTCTCCCGCTATCTTCTTCGATTCCTGCATTCTCTTGTCCGGTTTAACATACGCGGAGAGGGAGAGAGAGAATATCGCTCTCTCGCTTACACCTCCGTATTTTTCTATCTTCTTCATTCCTCCATTCTCCTGTCCGGTTTAACTTACGCGCGGCTATCCGCTGTCGCTTAAGAAGTATTCACTTCAAAAACATTTTGTAGCGTCAATCTTTAACTTTAATAGTCTGATTATAAAAAAAATTCATCCTCTTTTTTAAATAAAGATGTTTGCTGCTAAACAAAAGAAAACATCAAATAAAAAAATTTGCTCAAGTTTGACAAGGTGCACGGGGAACAGAATTTTTTTTCTTCAAAAATCTATTTCGACCATTCAAAAGCTTGTACCTTCCCCTACAATTTTATTTTTTACAAACCTTTGTGCGATTTTTTTAGCCAAGTTATCGCAGCTTAATGAAAAAATGCATTTTTCCACTTTAACCTGTCATAACTCTGGTCCAAATCATAGCACAGCATCCAGACTGAGATCGTTCGAAAGCTTGGATTCCTCCCTACAAAACTATCAACTATGGATATGTTTTTGAATTTTTTTCATCGTCATAACACTTATTGTTTAAAAGTGTGTAAAATGCCCGTTTTTACACTTTTTTGTTTATCATGTAATGACAATATAACAAATGCAGGGGCACCGAAGGTTTTTGCTTTTTTTTTGAGTTAAGGGTATGTAGAAATACTCCACCAAATTTCAGATCGCTGCCTTTATTCTTTATTTGGGTTGCAACCCCGTTTCTTTCGAGAAAATCGAAGATCCGTCAATTTTCACGAAAATCGAGATTCCTCTAGTACCGGCGCAGAGTGAAATTTCTCGATTTTCAAACAGAAAATTATAAAATTACAAAATTTTGTGTTCAAGGGTTTTCGAGGTCGCTCATTACGAATCTGAGGTTGAAATTGAAAAATCAAAAATAGCGGATCCAATATGGCGGATCGAAATGCAAAAAAGACTCGAAATCGGATGAAACGCTGTGTTCAGAGGTTTTCGAGGTCGCTCATTACGAATCTGAGGTTGAAATAAAAAAATAATAATGGCGGATCGAAATGCAAACATTACTCGAAATCGGATGAAACGCTGCGTTCGGGGGCTTCCGAGGTCGCTCATCACGGATCTGAGGTTGAAATTAGGGGAAGTAAATACGAATTGAATGAAATTTTGCATTTCGGTTTGCCATATTGGACCCGTAATTTTTTATTTTTATTCTTAGGCGTCAGATTCGTAATTAACGACCTCGAAACTTGCAGAATACCGAGTGCCATACGATCTCATTGAATTTTTGCATCTCGACCCGCCATCTTGGATCCGCTATTTTTTATTTTTCAATTTTAACCTCAGCTTCGTAATGAGCCACCTCGAAATCCCCCGAACACAGTGTTTCATCCGATTTCGAGTAATTTTTGCATTTCGAGCCGCCATTTTGTATGTTTCAATTTCAACCTCAGATTCGTAATGAGCGACCTCGAAACCCCTTGAACACAAAATTTCGTAATTTTATAATTTTCTGTTTGAAAATCGAGAAATTTCACTCTGCGCCGGTACTTGAGAAATCTCGATTTTCGTGAAAATTGACGGATCTTCGATTTTCTCGAAAGAAACGGGGCTGCAACCCAAATAAAGAATAAAGGCAGCGATCTGAAATTTGGTGGAGTATTTCTACATACCCTTAACTAAAAAAAAAAGCGAAAACCTTTGGTGCTCCTGCATTTGTTATATTGTTATTACATGATAAACAAAAAAGTGTAAAAACGGGCATTTTACACACTTTTAAACAATAAGTGTTATGACGATGAAAAAAATTCAAAAACATATCCATAGCTGATAGTTTTGTAGGGGGGAATCCAAGCTTTCGAACGATCGCAGTCTGGATGCTGTGCGATGATTTGGACCAGAGTTATGACAGGTTAAACTGGAAAAATGCATTTTTACATTAAGCTGCAATAACTTGGCTAAAAAAAATCGCACAGAGGTTTGTAAAAAATAAAATTGTAGGGGATGGTACAAGCTTTTGAATGGTCGGAACAGATTTTTGAAAAAAAAATTCTGTTCCCCGTGCACCTTGTCAAACTTGAGCAAGTTTTTTGATTTGATGTTTTGTTTTGTTTAGCATCAAACATCTTTATTAAAAAAAGAGGATCCTTTTTTTTATAATCAGATAATCAAAGTTAAAGGTTGATGCTACGAAATGCTTTTTTATTTTTTTTTCTTATCATTTTTCACTGAGTTCCAGCCGTTTGAAAAAGGGCTATTTTTCGTAGAAAAAATGTGATCCTTTAATTTTTGCGCTTAGTATATTATCGATAATTAGTCCAGTCATTTTAGGCCATATTTTACGAAGTTCTATTCCAGAGGCCCACTCTCTGGCCAATTTTTTTATAGGTTGCTTGGAACTACAATAATATAGTCCCGAGTGTTCGGACTTTTCCGAGGTATATTTTAGCAATAAAAAATTATTGAAAATAAAAAAATAGATATTTTTGAGATCATTTTTTTGGCACGCGTCCTATCGAATCGAATAAAATTTGTTCATCATGACGTCCTCTGTAAAAAAGGTGCTCCAAAAAAGTGCTAACATTGGTAATTGAGCGGTTAATGGCAAATGAAAATGAAAATTTTCCATTTCGTTTTTGCAACCGGAATCGGGTGTTTATCAACATATCGGTTTGAAACTCGTACGTGATGTAAAGGAGCCTAACCCCAAGAGAATCGTGCAAGATTTATCGATCTGTTATGCTCGCTCGTGTTACTGAGCGGGCTGAGATTTATTTCGGAATGACTCTAGAGTTGGAGTCTTCCGATCTATCTCAATATATTTTTCGGGTTAACTATTAAAGCGCTTTGCGCACCTATCTAGTTGGTTAATATAAGGGTCTTGGGCCTTTTGAATAAGAGACAAGTTCGCTCTGTCGAGATTTGTGTATATATTTCGTTATCAGGGTTTGAGAAATTGGAAATGGAGGTTACAATTTTGATACAGATAATTATTATTGACAATTTAGCTTATTATCGCAGTTTCCTTTCATTGGTTGAACCGGTTTGACAAAGTTGGAAATTATTACAATAAACATGGGTTGTTTGAATTTACGATTTGATGAGCTTGTAATTTGATACCGTGCTGACGCTGGACGTTCGGGTCTCCTCAAAGACAATGCCATAGTATGACACTCACGTACGCAAATTACAAGTTGGGGTTTATTATTTGAGCGATTGGTTGAACGAATAATTATTTCTACACGGTAATGAGTTCTTCTTAGCCTGCGAAGCGTGATGAGACGCTGCACCTCAGTGCCTCACTTAACCCTCGGGTAGTGATGCTTGATCGCTAAGAATCGAAGACGCGTACTCGGAACTAACTTCTAAGGGCACGGAAAAAGACTCAGGGTACAGAGAGCCTCGGCCCCTGTTGAGCTCCGCTCAGTCCTAGGATTCGCGAGAGACTAACGTAAATGATTGCAACTCGACGGTGGGTTGCCTCTAAATTTTGGTGCCAATCAGCAATTTTGCTTGCCTCTAAGTGACGAAATTCGAAATACGTATAGGCTGAGCGGCTGTGGCGTTTTCCGAGTCCTCATTGAAGTTCATTCGCTTCGCAATTTGCCGATGAAGACATCAGCATTGTGAAGAAATCGGGGTTGAAACTAAGTGGATCGATTTTGGTTTCTCAATGCGAGGTGTGTTCGGAGAATGCATGATTTTGCAATATAAAGTTCAAATGAGTTCAATTCCGAGGGACTTAAATCGCTATAACGTATGTGAAAATCTATTGGAGGGAATGTGAAGGAGAATTATGGAAAAATAATATACGGATGTAACACCCCCCTTATTAGATGGAAGCGCGGGGATGGAGTTCGCGAGCTTCAAATGGCTCGTCCCCGAGTCACAAAAAGGGCGTATTTTACTCTTAAGAAACTAGTGTAATCGCCGGTGTCGTTGGAAATCGCGGCGATGTTTTGTTCAACTTGCTGCAAGTGGGATCCCAGATCGTTGATTAAGCCTCGGATGACGTGGGTGGAGTTTTCGACCATGTGCGCCATATCTCTGTTGTTTGATTCCAGCTGGTTTATTTGGTGTTGATACAGCTGTGCTCCGGCTTCGGTGATGGTTCCAAAAAGGGCGTGAGAGATCGATCCAATTAACGCCAGTGGAGCTCCTCGGGGTGTAGGTGTCCTGATGTATCCGGGTATTCCTTGAGGCGATACGAGGTGCATGATTTGCTTTTGTAAACCCCGGAAGGTTTCATGTCGGCCGATGAGGCGGTTTCTGGGCACGAAGCCTGCGCAGTGGTCGGATGTTAGGTGTTTATGCCAGTCGGCCAGAAGTTGAAAGACTTGTCCAGGCTGCCAAGGTTCGTATGACAGGACACCACTGATGTCGATATACGTTACGATTTTCCATTGCGTGTTCGTGACCCTCAGCTCGGGTAACTTTTCATAAAAGATGCCCGGATGGTCTTGAACTTCTCGCAAATTGTAACCCGTATCGGCGACAATGGTGCCAAGAGTGACTAAGATCATCGTAACGCTGAGGTACTGGTGCATCCTTCCTCCGAATCGACCTGAAACAGAGACTCGCTGAGCGATTATTAAATGGCCAACTTGCATTTGTTAGGATGTTTCATTTCGAGCTTGCCACGACTGTTTATGTACGCAATGTTTCCCTTTTCTGTGACCTCACTAATCTCGTAAGGACCGTGGTATAGAGAGGTCAGTTTCCCTTTTCGCGGTTCTTGGATTACGTAAATATCGTCACCCACATTGAACGAAACAGCGTGTGCGTTGCGATCATAATATTGTTTCGACCGTCGTTTTGCTGAGTCGAGATTCCTCGCCGCGACGCATCGAATTTCATTGAGTCGAGTAATGAAGTCGGTCATGTATTCTGTATATGTGTCAATTCGCTCGACAGATGGGAACGCCGACATCGGGCGCGAATTTCTTCCGTACATCAGCTCGTATGGGGTAAAATTTGTCCCCGTATGCACGGACGTATTGTACGCGTGCATCGCGAAAGGCAGTAATTCGTCCCAGTCATCAAAACGATCGTGGAAGGCTCTCAAATAATCAGCTAGAACAGCGTGACTGCGTTCGAGTGACCCGTTCGATTGGGGTCGATATGCCGTAGTTGTTATCCGTTTGACCTTGAAAATTTCCGCAAGCTGCGCAAAAAGGTTGCTGGTGAATGCAGTACCGCGATCAGTGAGGATGGATTTCGGAGGGCCGTATAAGGCGATCCAGTGCTTTGATAGCGCTAGTGCTAGAGTTTCGGCCTTAATGTTCGGAACCGGTATTGCTGCGCAAGATTTTGAAAAATTATCCTGTATGGTTAGTATATGACGATTGCCACTAGGTGTTATGTTGAGAGGTCCGACCGTGTCGAGGGAAATTTTTTCAAATATTTCGTTGGGCGTATCGGTGATTAACATCGGTTCTCGTGTTTTTATGCGTGCAAGTTTTTGTTGTTGACAGATCTTGCATTGCTGTATAAAGGTTTCAGTTTCTTCCTTCATGCCTTTCCAGTGATATCGTTCTCGAAGGCGTCGGTACGTTTTTGTCATACCCTTGTGACCTCCGATCAGACTTTCGTGGGCCTCACGAATAATTTTATCCCGTTGTTGTGGGGGCGGATTGTTTTGGATAGACGAGTTGCAAATTGTTATTGTAACAGGTACCTCGTGGAAAATGCATTCCAACAGTCCTTTAAGGGTATCATAAGGAAGATCCTCCAGGTCGTCTCCAGGTTTAGATATTCGTAGGGAGCGCCGTTGGTAACGGACTACAGCTGCGCGCAGATTTTGTAGACTTTCTACGATATCTTGGAAGCTGGGCTTGTCGAAGTGGTGTTGTTTGTTGACGATGCTCAAACTTTTTAGTTTTCCTTTTGCTGTTATAACAATCTGTCCCTTGGTCAGGTCGCGATTTTGAAGATTTGGTACCTCGATATGTCCAAGATCCGAGAGTAGTTGGCTGATGTTGTTTAAAGGCGCGCAATCAGCATTGAGGAAGTGGGCAACGTTGTCTTTAACGGAAGTTAGCGCTTCACGACTCGATTCAATGGCACCCATTTTATCGACGTCCGAATGACTAGGTTCATGATCAGTGTCAGATTGCGTCGGATCGGTATCGCTTGATTCAGCGTCGACGAGTATAGCAGAAGTTCCTACTGCAGGTGCCGTATGTTGCGCTGATGGTTTACACGGGGTTGAAGGTGGTCGTGTTGATTCAGACAGAGTCACAACAGGCGGCGCTGTTGAAATCTTGTTCTGTATGCAGTCTTCCATAGATGGTAACTCTCCAATAGTCGTGGATGTCCCTGGGATTGGGCTCGATTTAGCCGCTGGATTATAGAATGGGCGTGGCGTATTGACGCTCGATTTCCGATTCATAGGAACAATGTTCGATGTTTCGAGTTGTGGTTTCGAGACCTCAGGATTAGGGTTATCGGGTGCACGTTCCTTGAGAGCGTGGCTGAGATCTTGGATGCATTGATACCCTTTTTCTATGAGATAACCCAGATCTTCTGGGGATGATGCGTAGTCGTCGATTCCTGGTTCTTCCTCGGGTTCTTCGCGAAAGCGAACAGAAGTGTCGAAACGTGAAAACGATTTTCGCAGCTCTTCTAGGAATCCTTCTGATGGTTTGCCATGTTCGGTCAATATGGCCTCAGGGATTGATTTTTCGGGCGTTAAGGTCCTGTCTGCGATGTTTTCGGCTTCACTTTCGCTAGAAGTTGAAGGATCGACTTCGATTACGATGTCAGTTGTTTTTGATTCGGGCGGTTTGGTTTCTGGTAAGAAAACATCGTCGCAAAGATTCTCGACGTCCGAGGTATCAACAGGTTTTTCCCGATGGTCGAAGGTTCCTCCTACGCACGGCAGCATACTGCGGTGAGCTGTGCGTATCGGTGGGATGAGGTCTGTCGACGACTCGTCACTGGTGAAGATGGAATCCGGCTCCTTGTACGTCATACGTTTCGTTATCGGTCGAATCTCTACTCGCTGTTTTACTCGAGCTCCGATTGAGCTGACGTCTCGTTTGGGTTCCACTGTGACAACAGATTTTGTTGGTCTTTTCATTCCGGGTGGACGATCTCGCGGACGCTGCAAAATAGAGATTGTTGGTGTGGGACCACTTTTCGTACGCGGCTTTGCACTTGATGCGCCTACTTTTTGCGTTGGAAAAACCGTGACAGCAGTGACAGGGTTGCGTGAAAGAGCATCTGCATTCTGGTTGAGTTTTCCGGGCTTGTACCTTGCGATAAAATGATATTCTCCGACCTTTACTCTCCAACGAGCGCGTCGATTCGATTGGTCAGTCATATTGTGTAGCCATGCAACCACTTGATTGTCCGTAACAAGGGTGAATGGGCGACCGTAAAGATATGGTCGAAAATATCCGATTGCCCAGGTGGCTGCCAAGCACTCCTTATCGTTGCTGTGGTAATTCTTTTCAGCTTCGTTGAGGGTGCGAGACGCATAGGCGATGGGTCGTTCTTCTTGATTAGTTACTTGGCTTAGCACTGCGCCAAGGCCTGTATCTGAAGCATCGGTGGCGAGAATGAACGGTTGGCTGAAGTCTGGATATTGCAGGACAGGCTTCGTACAGAGGGCTTCGCGGATCTCGTCGAAACTCCGCTGTTCTTTCTCGGTCCACACGAATTTTCTGTCTTTTCGCAACAAGTCACTCAGTGGTCTGGCCTTGATGGCAAAGTCTTTGATGAATCTTCGGTAGTAATTGGCGAACCCGTGAAATTGTCGAACTTCTTTAGTGTTTCTCGGAGCAGGGTAGTTTTTAACCGCTTCGATCTTCAGAGGGTCCGGTCGAACGCCATCTCGAGAGATGATGTGTCCTAGATAAATCACATCCGTCCGAAGGAACTGGCATTTATCTGTTTGGAGGGTCAAGTTAACCTGCCGAAGGCGCATAAGAAGATTGTGCACCCTTCGTCAATGTTCCTCTAGCGACGGTGCATAGATGATGATGTCATCGAGATAAACGAACAGTTCGATACCATTGAGTCCAGTAAGGGCTACGTTCATATGCCGTTGGAAGACAGGAGGACCGTTGCGCAAACCGAATGGGAGCACCGAGAATTCGTAGTGACCCTCGGGTGTGGAAAATGCTGTCTTCGGACGGTCCTTCGGGTCTATTTCGATTTGGTGAAATCCACTAGCGAGATCGAAAATGCTGAAGTATTTGGCGCCACCCAGCTGATCCAAGATGTCCGTGATGTTTGGGAGGGGATAGGCGTCTGGTAACGTTTTTTCATTAAGGGCGCGATAATCGATGTCGACGCGCCATTTTCGATTTCCGTTGGCGTCCGGTTTCTTTGGAACAATCCACAAAGGCGAATTGAACGGAGAGGCGCTCGGCTGAATTTTTCCTTCATTCAGGAGCTTGTCCATTTGTCGCTTAATTTCTTCCTTGTGAATTACTGGATAACGATATTGACGGGTGTTAACTGGCATGTCATCGGTGGTCGGTATTGTACATTTCATTAATCGTGATCGACCTAGTCTGTCACCAGGTAGGTGAAAACGATCTGGGAACGCGGCCACTAATGAACGTACGTGTTCCGCTTCTTCCTCGTTGAGGTGGTCCAATTTGAGCAAACTTAAAATTCCAGTAACGCGATCCTTACTGATGACAGCGTTTTCATCGGGTGACTCCGAGTCTGAGATTTCTTCGGGAGGTCCACGGTATTCGAATGGAATTAAATGTTGAGGCGGAATAGTGATCTCAACGTTTTGCTCGGTGGTGTTGATAGCCATTACGTAACATGTACCGTTAAAATTAGTCACGGCGGCTTCACCGATAAAAACACCTTCATCAGCTGTTAGACGCGGAAGATATCCCTCTCGTAATGTTGTGTTTTTAAGTTTTATTGGTATCGGTTGTCGAGTACGAGCGTGGATATTAACGCGCGCGGCGTCGTTGCTGGAATCTGCTACGTCAGCAGAGTCGGGTAACATATGGGTCACGCGCTCCTCAGTGTTTACAGAAAAAGTGCGAACCTTTGTGTTTTCGTATTCCGAAATAAATTTAATTGGTTTAGTAGGCCGACTAGCAATTATTAAAGCGCGGTGATGATACGAAATTTCAGCGAGTTCTTGCACGAGATATTCTTCGCCTAATATGCCTACTCCCGGTGAAGGCAGGCTTGTTTTGAAAACGTAAAATTTTACGGGTTGATCGAATACGTGTACTGTAGTTGTGCCGATTGCTGTTAACATTTCATTGTCGGAGATTCCGAGTACTCCGACTTGATCATTCTCATCGATCATAACGGTTCCAAGGAGAGCATTAACTTCAATCATGTTGATAACCGCACCGCTATCGGTTAAAAATCTCGCTTTAGTGTTTTTCAGTTCGCGCGCTGGTACTTCTACTACAGCTTTCGGTTGTTTAGCACTGTTTTGCAAATTCACGGTTACGATTGGAAGTTCACGGCCGGTGTTTGACGCAATTTTTGATGAACAGCCGTCGACGCGTCGTTCGGACGACTGGGAATCTCGTTTAAAGACGGATTTTGTTTTATATCGATGTTTTTGGCTGGAGGAGTGTTATTTCTCCGAAAAGAAGGATTTCGCGGGGATTCCGGCGTACGTCTGTCGTTCGACGAACTTCTGTTGCGTTCGTGTTCGCGGTTGTAATCGTCTCGGTTGCGAGATCGGCATTCGCGTTTCAATATCCCTCTGGGAGGACTATGGCTTCTGTCTCGTGTTGTTGAGTCATAACCGTAACGTCTGCGAGATCGGCAGGGACAGTTTTTGCAGTCTCTGCACATTATCTCTTCGACGTAGGTCGCGAATGCACGTCGATAGGGCGAGAAATCTCGACTCTCGCGTGATAGCGATCTACAATTCTCGTCAGAGGAACTGTCTCGTTCGTAGTAATTACGCCGGGGTTCCGTACGATCTTTACGCAAACCCCTTCGGTATCGGGATCGTCGGATTCTCTTTTCGTCTCTGGACGCGAGTTCATACGCGGTTTGGAGGGTCGCGGGGTCGCCACTGTGTACATAGGCCCTTATGTTGTCGGGCAAGCCGTCAATATAAACATCGAGAGCGCGAGCTTCGAGTCGACTTTTGGCCGATCTTGCAACGTCGTTGCCGTCGGTTTCTTCGACTTCGCTCACAGCTTTCCGGATGTAGCGTTGAAGTCGTGAACAGAAGTCTGACACGTCTTCATCGCTTCTCATTCGTGCATCCAGAAGGCGACTGCGATAATATTCATAGTCTTGATCAGGGGAGAATTTTTCTTTTAGACTTTGCAAAATTTGTTTAGCAGAGGTGAATGACTTTCCGTCGATATGTGCGCGGGCTCTACCTCGGAGTTTGGCCAAAATTCCATTTATAAGTCTGGCTTCCGATCCTTCGGGCAAGCCCTGTTGAAGTGCTTTTATCTCGGCTTCGTAATCCGAAAATTTCCAATTTCTGCCGTCATATTTAGGGACTTTATCTACAGCATCTTTAACAGTGAGGTAGTCTAAGAGTGCTGAATTATCGAGCATAGTCTGATTTTGAGTGGTAGTTTGATTTGCAGTCAGGTTATTAATTTCAGGCATGGTTAATGTTGAGAGATTTATTTAATTATATTTCTAATACGAATTGAAAGTTTGAGAAAATCGAGATAGAATATTAACCAGAGATAGTGATAGCCATCCCACCGCTGCCACCAATTTGTTATGCTCGCTCGTGTTACTGAGCGGGCTGAGATTTATTTCGGAATGACTCTAGAGTTGGAGTCTTCCGATCTATCTCAATATATTTTTCGGGTTAGCTATTAAAGCGCTTTGCGCACCTATCTAGTTGGTTAATATAAGGGTCTTGGGCCTTTTGAATAAGAGACAAGTTCGCTCTGTCGAGATTTGTGTATATATTTCGTTATCAGGGTTTGAGAAATTGGAAATGGAGGTTACAATTTTGATACAGATAATTATTATTGACAATTTAGCTTATTATCGCAGTTTCCTTTCATTGGTTGAACCGGTTTGACAAAGTTGGAAATTATTACAGTAAACATGGGTTGTTTGAACTGACGATTTGATGAGCTTGTAATTTGATACCGTGCTGACGCTGGACGTTCGGGTCTCCTCAAAGACAATGCCTTAGTATGACACTCACGTACGCAAATTACAAGTTGGGATTTATTATTTGAGCGATTGGTTGAACGAATAATTATTTCTACACGGTAATGAGTTCTTTTTAGCCTGCGAAGCGTGATGAGACGCTGCACCTCAGTGCCTCACTTAACCCTCGGGTAGTGATGCTTGATCGCTAAGAATCGAAGACGCGTACTCGGAACTAACTTCTAAGGGCACGGAAAAAGACTCAGGGTACAGAGAGCCTCGGCTCCTGTTGAGCTCCGCTCAGTCCTAGGATTCGCGAGAGACTAACGTAAATGATTGCAACTCGACGGTGGGTTGCCTCTAAATTTTGGTGCCAATCAGCAATTTTGCTTGCCTCTAAGTGACGAAATTCGAAATACGTATAGGCTGAGCGGCTGTGGCTTTTTCCGAGTCCTCATTGAAGTTCATTCGCTTCGCAAGTTGCCGATGAAGACATCAGCATTGTGAAGAAATCGGGGTTGAAACTAAGTGGATCGATTTTGGTTTCTCAATGCGAGGTGTGTTCGGAGAATGCATGATTTTGCAATATAAAGTTCAAATGAGTTCAATTCCGAGGGACTTATATCGCTATAACGTTTGTGAAAATCTATTGGAGGGAATGTGAAGGAGAATTATGGAAAAATAATATACGGATGTAACAGATCTGCGAGATATAGTTTAGCAACAATCTGCGATGATCGAAAAATGTTTGCCGTTCAATAGAATTTCCCGACGAAGGCCCACAGGGTGAAAAAAAAAGAGGAGCTTCGAGTCATCATGCACAAGCGATTTGGAAAAAAAAAATACGTTTTGTTGAAAATAGATACTGTTTTTTTGGCGGTTTTAGATTTTGGCTTATGAACAAATAACAATTCTGACCAAAGTTGCAAAGATATCTAAAAGATTCTTGGACCATCTAACACGTTTTCGGAAAACGAGGAAATTAAAAAAAAAAAAATTGCAATATTTAGAATACCGCGCGAGATATGAATCTGTTTACGTTTGTTCAATTTTCTATTGTTGTAATGAAGATTTTTGCAAAATTCGAGTTCCTCAGCAATCCCTACGCTTCCGGCGACCATGGGATTCAATAAAATTATTCCCTTTACGAGCAATTATGCCATCACAGTTATCGATGTATTTCGATCGACGGCTCGCCGCCGAGCGCGCGGCGTCGACCGCTCGGCCGAGCGGCCCGGTGGGGATGCCCCCTTTCACTCCGCAGCCTGGCGCGAGCGCCTTAGTTAAAAAATATAATAACTTACTTGCAAATGGCCGTATAACAATTTTTTTCTTCATTTCACGTGATTTTTTCTTACGAACGCGATGATGTTCTTGAAAATTATGTTCACCCCATAGTAGCCCCATGACCATGTTTCTTACAAATTTTACATTTAAACATGCTTCAAAATTATTTAACTGTGGATGGGAAAAGGTATCATAAATAAATCTTTTCTTAGACACTGTTTCATTCATTACAATCGTTGTATTAATGAAAAAAAAAAAAAAAAATTGCAAGAAAAATTGATTTAAAAAATTATCCTTTTGCTCTTTTTTCGGCGGGCTCATAATCGTCGTCAGTTTCTACATTTTTCGGAGCCGTCATTACGGGACACTCCATCACAATTTCGTCGTCGATTGCTTCTGTTCATTCTATAAAAGCTTCCTCTTCCTCGTCATCGCTTAAAATTATTTCGGCTTCGACAGCGTTCGCACAACTCATACCATTACATTTTTTACATAGAATCGTGCATTTTAGTCCTAATTTCCGACACGTACAATAGGATGTGCAGCCACTCTTATCGCACGCGCACGATATTATTTCTAACAAATTAGACGGAATAGGATCCTTCCTACCCGTTATCGGCTCTAACATATTTCTATTGTTGTTCCACCCCCACTGCATCGGGTTTTTTGAACATTCGCCTTTATTCGCATTTATTTTATTTTTTTATTGCTTTTGCTCAAGAAAGGAAATTGGAAATTATTATTAATTTCTTCCAAACTACATTTTAAATGCATTTATAGCTTATTGTTGCAAATAAAACATTGTCTAAGAAAAGATTTATTTATGATACCTTTTCCCATCCACAGTTAAATAATTTTAAAGCATGTTTAAATGTAAAATTTGTAAGAAACATGGCCATTCGGCTGCTATGGGGTGAACATAATTTTCAAGAACACGATCGCGTTCGTAAGAAAAAATCACGTAAAATGAAGAAAAAAATTGTTATGCGGCCATTTTTAAGTAAGTTATATTTGTTAACTAGGCCGCTCGCGCCAGGCTGCGGAGTGAGAGGGGTCATCCCCACCGCGCTGCCCGGCCGAGCGGTCGACGCCGCGCGCTCGGCGGCGAGCCGCCGATCGAAATACATCGATAACTGTGATGGCATAATTGCTCGTAAAGGGAATAATTTTGTGAATCCCATGGCCGCCGGAAGTGTAGGGATTGCTGAGGAACTCGAATTTTGCAAAAATATTTATTACAACAATAGAAAATTGAACAACGGTAACAACATTCATATCTCGGGCGGTAATCTAAATATTGCAAATTTTTTTTCTTTCGATTGTTCGTTTTCCAAAAATGCGTTAGATGGTCCAAGCATTTTTCAGATATCTTTGCAACTTTGGTCAGAATTGTTATTTGTTTATAAGCAAAAATCTAAAATCGCCAAAAATCAGTATCTATTTTCAACAAAACGTATTTTTTTTTCCAAATCGCTTGTGCATGATGACACGAAGCTCCTCAATTTTTTTCCACCCTGTGTGCCTTCGTCGGAAAATTCTATTGAAGGGCAAACATTTTTCGATGATCGCAGATTGTTGCTAAGCTATATCTCGCAGATCGATAAATCTTGCACGATTCTCTTGGGGTTTGGCTCCTTTACATCAGGTACGAGTTTCAAACCAATATGTTGATAAACACCCGATTGCGGTTGCATAAACGAAATGGAGAATTTTCATTTTCATTTGCCATTAACCGCTTAACTAACAATGTTAGCACTTTTTTAAGGACCTTTTTTACAGAGGACGTTATGATGAACAAATTTTATTCGAAACTCTTTTCGATATGACGCGTTCCAAAAAAAATATCTCAAAAGTATCAATTTTTTAATTTTCAATAATTTTTTATTGCAAACGTACCTCGGAAATGTCCGAAAACTCAGGAGTATATTCTTGTAGGTCCAAAGAACCTATGAAAAAAATTGGCCAGAGGGTGGGCCTCTTGAATAGGTCTTATGCTAAGGCGACTGGACTAAATGGTAACCGCATATACGCTCGGCGAGCTCGAACAACTGGACCCTGCGGAAGACTCTACCGCTGCGATCGACCGGAGCGCGGGGTAGCTTAGTATTTCCCTTCGAACATTCAATTGTCCTCAGAAAAATATTCAACAAACATATCAGTCGAGTAAGTCGACGCTACTGATTGAAACTTTTCAAGTTTTTCCATTTTTTTTGTACAGTTTTGAACCTTCAAATTTAATAATGGAGGTGTTTGATTTTTATTGGAGGGAGCGAAAAAAAAATTCACAAAGAGACTTCGAAAAAATAATCAGGCTATATATCGGTACGTGTATTGAACGGAAAAATTTGCTACTGCACTAATCTTCTATTCAATACATAAGTAGTTAAAAGAACCAACAAACGGAATGTCAATTTTTCTGAGGCCGGATTTGCGCACGTTATTTGGCGGAATGCCTCGTGTATTTAATATTATAACGAATGTGACTTTTTTTAAGAATACGTTCGGTAATTTTTCGTGAGAGTCGAATGGATGTATCTTGGGTGATTTTTATTGATTCGATAATAATGTATTTTTATTCAGGCTCCCCACGGATCATTCTGGTTCTCGGTCATCACGCGCAACTAAGCCCTGGAAGAGTCCGAAGCCGGGGGTAGTACAAGTTGCCCTTATTATCCTCATCAAGTACAAGCGAGTGGTCTTTTTGTTTGGCATGCTCACGCATCGGTTTGCATTGCCAAGTTCTCGTTTTTATAATCACTCATGAAATGCCACCGGTAATTAAGAGGTCTCGTGGTCGAAAGCAATTCAATAATTTATCCTCGTGGCAGCGACATGCAATCAAGAGGGAACTTCGAACAAATAGGTCGGCCGAGTCAGTAAGTGGAGGGCCTCGAGACATTTCGTCAGTAGCCGATCAAATATCGGTTTCAAACCTTCCCGATGATGCAGTCGACAATTCTAGCTCGCAGGGCGTATCTCCTATAAATGTGGGGCCTCGTTCGCCATAGACAGGGTCCATGCACACGGTCTTATATAATGATAGGGGTGTTGAAAACGATAATGTAAGCGAAAGTCCTGACGACGCATCATCGTTTTACGATGTAGAGTCTAGCGAGGAGTCTCAGCTTACTGAATCTTCGGATGCAGGCTACAAGGGTACCTTTCGCGATGATCTGGCCTCATCGCTACTCGAGAATAACATTAGTCATCGTGCCGGGAATGATCTTCTCAAAAAGCTAAAGAGGCATTCGTGTTTCACTACCCTTCCAAAGTCCGTGAAAACGCTTTTGGGTACTCCGCGCGAGTCAGTGGAATTGTATGACGTACACCCGGGACAATATCTTCATTTGGGAATAGAGAACGCGCTCACTGGTATACTCGATTTGATCAGGGTAGGTGAAATTCCGGCTCACTTGGAAATACATTGGAGTACAGATGGAGCGAGTGTTGATAATTCGGGCAATAGTCAAATTTGGCCTATCCAATGTAAAATCTCAAACGTGGCAAAGTCTGCGGTAGGAGTGATAGGCATATACCGAGGACCCAAGAAACCTACTAGCGCAATGGAGTTCCTTAGACTATTCGTCGAAGACGTGCAACGAATCGTATCGCAGGGAGGCATTTCTTATCAAGGATCGAAGTATCCTCTGTTTATCCGAGGTTTCATCGCCGATGCGCCTGCTCGTTCTTTTATATTGTGTCATACGGGCCACAATTCGACTAATCCTTGCTCAAAATGTAAAATTTCTGGTCAACATTCGGGGACGCGTTTGTCTTATGAGCAAATTAACAATATACGGCGAACCGATGAAGAGTATTTTAAAGAAATCGATGAAGATCATCAACGTGCCGTGGAAAGTCCCGTCGCACACCTTCCCATGGGCCCCATATCACAAGTTCCGTTTGACCCAATGCATCTATTGTATCTTGGTGTTACGAAGCGAATGCTTATGGCTTAGGTCCATCGAAAGTTTTCGAATAGGAGTAAGTTGTGTGCCCGGGCATACATTTAATTTCTGAAAGACTCAGATCATTGTACGATTGCTGTCCCGCTGAATTAGCGCGTCGGCCTCATCCGTTGGATTGCAATCTCCGATGGAAGGCTACCGAGTTGCGCCAATTTTTACTGTATACAGGACCTGTCGTTTTGTACGGTATATTGTCCACTGATTTGTACAATCACTTTCTACTGCTAATCAGTGCGGCACGCATATTGGTTTCAATCAATGCTTCTCGTCAGTTATTAACGTACGCGAGAACTGCTTTGAAACTTTACGTCGTTCAAAGCCCGCGTCTGTACGGTCACAATTTCGTTAGCTATAACGTTCACGGATTGTTGCATTTTGTTGACGATGTTGAATTATTCGGCCCGGCAGACGAGTATTCCGCCTTTCCGTTTGAAAACGCTATGCAACATTTTCGGCGGTACGTCAGGAAACCGCACTTGTCTCTGCAGCAAATAGCAAACAGAATAGCGGAACGTGCTCAGGTAATAATGGCTTCTCGTCCGTGCATGAGTACCGATGAAGCTCCGGTCACTCTTGATCGACACAATACTGGTCCGCTACCCCGTGATTTTCACGTAGACGATGCTGTCCAATTCCGCCGCTTGAAAAGTCCAAAGTTCACCTTGAGTACAAAAAATCGCAATCGTTGTTGTTTGCTCAAGGGTTCAGCAATATGTATGGCCGAAAACATAATTGTTCATCAGAATATTATGTATCTGAGTGTAAAAAAATTCGATTCCGTGGAACCATTCTTCAATGTTGGTATTCCATCGAGTGAAATAGGGTTCTTCAAGTGCCAAACACTCGGCCAGGTGCTTTTTATGGTCCCGTTGAAGGATGTGCGCGCAAAGTGTTATGCGATGCGTATGTGGTCGCCCAGTCGTACCGACGACAATGGCAGGGAAATACTTGCCGATGGTATATTCGTGGTTGCCGCTATGAACTCCCCTAATAACAAGTAGAAATCGAAAAAAAAATTTCGTTCGAAAGGAGAAGTACATTTCAAAATACACAGCATGAGTAAGTCCCGGTCACTGCGAAACGTACGTCGGCCTCCCTATCTCCAAAACTACGAATCCAACTTCAAGACCACATCTTCTGAGGAACATTCGGCTAATCTGAGCGGGCGGCGCGTGATAAACAACAGCGTTCATTCAATACTCCACGAAACCGAGGACGACGTGCAACGCGAGATGGAGGCCCTTCACAAAGATTTCGAACCAACGCCGTTTGCGGCAAATGTTCAACACAATAATGTGCGTCCAAAAAATTAATTGTTGATGAGAAACGTATTAAAGATTATTCGTAATAATGCATTTTCCCGCTCCTATTAATTTACACCGCAGGAAGAACCGAGAAACGTCCGGCCATGGACGCCGAAATCGAACGAAGTATTGTCGCGACACAACCAGTTGCAGCAAAGCGGCGCATCATCGTCACAGCCACAAGATGAAACAAAAACTTACATATACCTAACACCCCCACATACTGGAGCGATAAACGACTCTACTGAAACGTCAACAACGGGGGATTATACGATTCATAAACAACAACAACAACAACAACAACAGAAACACCAACACCAACAACAACAACCGCCGTATGAGGATGCGTGGCGTCACCACCCTTATCAACAGCAATGGCCAAACCCACCGGAACATTGGCCCCAATTCCATCAGACGTTCAAATTTGCATGAGAAGAGTCGGTGAATTAGCTGAGTAACGAAATAGTGTAAGCTTGCTCCTTGGGTGATATAAAGCGTTTTTTTTTGTTATGGTGAATATGTTTTCGTCGTGACATTGTCATAACCGTTTTTGCTATTCAGATCGCTCCAGGACACCTTCGAAAAAGAGATGCGGTGAGTACGACGCTGACACGGGAGCTCTCACAAAATTGTTATTCGTTGAAATAATGGTAATTTCGACGCAGGCATTGTGTCCTATGTATTATTAATTACTTATTTTCGTGTTTCTCAATTGAACGTATAGTAAGCTCAGAAAACTATACGCGCGGGAACTTTCAACCGATTTTCCGACCCAACCCAACGCTTTGCCGTTGTCAAGCCCCGAGCAAGTCAACGATTTCGAGACAATACCAGATGATGATCACAGGAGTATAGTGAGCCCATCATAAATTAATTGAAAGAAAAACATTTTTTAACGTTTCTTTTATAGCATCTACAAGCTTGATAATTTTTCTTCGCAGGTAAGATATCTGGGATCGCTGGGACACCTTGATTGAAATGGCAAACGGGGTTTTGAAAAACGCCATGAAAGATTCGGTATCTCCAGCTTTAACCTGGCACGGTCGGAAGTTGAACGAGATAGCTCTTGGTAAAACAAGATTCGCCAAAGCCCGGTATGGTATGCCGTCTGACCAATTAATTAACTTCTCTTTAATTACAGACAGAATATTTTTCCACGGTAAGAAGTAATTCATCTTTGTAATCGTTACGTTGATTATAGCGGCAGTTGCGAGGAATCGAAATTATCCGAAACCAAATTGGTCCGAATTCGCCGATGTGATGGTCAACGCGCTCAGGGGCTCCAAACAGCGCCATCGAAACAGTCTCTATAGACTGGATAACCGGAGGGGAATCGGAGGAAACGTTGGAACTGGCGATCAACATGAAATTCCCGACACGGATACGGGCAGGCAACAAAATTCGAACAACCAAAGTACCCGTGATGTCACCAACCGACGATCCCGCCAACGAAGAGTCTCGTCGTCGCCCCTGGATTCAATCGCTTCGAGCGTAACATCCCCTAGGTCGATTTCATAAGTGTTATTTTTGCTTTGTTTTCATTACATCACTGAGCTGCTTGTTAAGATGTATTATATTAAATCAAAATGTATTGTATTTCACGAGTAAAAAAGCTGAGTGCATGGTGAGGATGAGTGGTTCGGATTCTACTTTAAAAGGCGGTTCCCCAACGCACTGGTGTGCGTCGGTAACCACTGTGAATTCAAAGGTGAATACAAAGAGGTTCATCGTCAGCTTATCGGGAGCAGGGCTATATCTTTTTTCCTTCTTGGAAATATACTTCGTAACGACCATAGGTATCGATGAATTCATACAGAACCGTAATCATTGTTCTACAAACTCTTTGTAATGTGCTGCATTATTGTTCACTTTTATATCGTGTCAGTCGAAAGTCTCTATTGAAATTTACCGGTTATGATAGGCACGAAAAGAGGTTTTCTTAATTTTCGTTGCATCACTGAGCCGCATAATTGTTAATATTCATTCTGTTACATATTAAGTCGTATTGTATTTCACGAGTGCAAGGGCTGACTGCATCGTGAGGATGAGTGGTTCGGATTTCACTTACAAAGGAGGTCCTGCAACGCACGGGTGTGCCGCTTAAAATATTCGGGTTTTCGTGGCGTCGATAGACCACTGTAGATTCAAAGGTGGCTAGCGATTCCGCGAAACTCGGATTTTTATACTGCATGCCCACATTCGTCGTCAGCTTATCGGGACCAGGGCTATATTTCCTTTTCCCTCTCCGGGTAAAATAAAAACGAAATGAGATCTGTATGTATCTGCCAACGATTCTGAAACTACAATAAAATTACTTATAAAATGAGTGTTCTTGTCAAATTAATATCGGTCTGTACGCACGTCGAAAAAAAATTAAGAAATTAATAAATAATAAATACACTTGGAGGGTTAATAGTTTATTGGAAAATTTATGAATTCTACATCATTTTATTCCTTTAATTCAGACGCCAAATTATATTCTCGACTCACCTGGGGTCAATTGCCATTGCCTCGAAACAGCGTGCCGTCGATATGCTGTCCGGCTGACGGCAATGCAGCACGCGTTATTGCCCCAAACACGCGACAACATCGTGCTGTCCCTGTGCAGTCGCAGATGCGTCCCAGCTTGCGAGAAATACGCATTTAACTCACCGCTACAGTTTGTCAACAATTTCTCGCTTTGTTGCCGCAATAGCGTGCCATAAATGAGCCTACTAAGCCCTAACTAAGAAGGGGACAGTACGGCAGTCGGATTTTTGTAATTTTTCGTACTCATGGTACGTGAAGTTCAGAGCTCGAATATTAATATCCCAAAGCAGTTCGACGCCATATTCAGAAATTTTCGAGAAAATTGACTTTGAAGTTTTCGAGCGCACGCTTATCCCACAAATATGCAACGATATTCGAACCGGGCTCGTGGCGTACCCGGTAGCGCTCGAGTCTAGTAATCGCGGGGTCGCTGGTTCGAGTCTCACTTCGAATTTTTTTTTTTTAACTTTTTTTTTAATTCGCATACCTCCGTCATTTAAATATCCCGATAAATTTTTGTTGTATATAATCACATATTATTATATATAATTAATATAATATATCTATATATGTTTATATATGGACAAAATCCATATATAGTTATTTATGTACAAAATTCATTATAGTTATACATAATTATATATTTTCTCATATATGATCATATATTATTTATATATAATAATAGGTGATTATTTATAAAAAAATAAATAAATAATCCCAGGATAAAAATCATAAAATCTATGCTAATTCACATATGTGTAATTATAATTGTTAATGATAAATGCAAGTCTTATTTTTGATTATCTCTTGCTTGAAATTGCGAATAGGCGACGTAAAAATATCCAGTAATAATATTTACATAAACTCCCTTGTAGATTAATAGGAATATAAATAGAAGAATAAATGTTGAAATATGTGAATATAACGCTTGCTTTGGCAACCGTCGATATTGTGAATAACAGTTCTGCGTACATCGTTTGCCTTTGTCCTGATCAACTACCTGCGAAGCAATTTATTCCTTTTCTATTTTTTTCAGGATGCCAATACCAGTCGACGCTCGACAGAACTCTGGCGACCAAAGGATCAAAAGTAGTGCTGGTAAAGCGGCAGAATATGAATAAAGTCACCCATTCCTATACTGCGCAGTACTCTGTCACCCTATCAGGAAAATTGTTGCCCCTGGTGTTCGTATGCCTACAAGAAACAACAGGTTCATTTGGTCCCAGAGTTCAAAAATCGGTCGACGAGTACCTAAAAAAATACGGAAACGTCGTAATCACGTCATCGAAATCGGGAAAATTGACTACAAAGTTATACAAAGATTTTTTAATCAACGTTTTGAAACCCTACGTAAAAAAAGAAAAGTTTTTCTTAATTATCGATTCCTGGGGAGGCCAAACCGATACCGTGATGTACAATGAGGTGTTTCGAAATGACAGGCGTCTGCCTACTTGCACGGTGCAGGTAATTCCACCAAAATGCACTCCATTAGTGCAACCTTGTGACGTGTATTTTTACCGCCAAGTAAAAAATTTCATAAAGCGTCTGCAGAACTGCGCCTATCTGATTGAACAAGGACGTGAAATTAATGATAGAGAAGATTGCATAAAAATTCATTCTATTGTTCATCATCAGTTGTCTTCTCCGGTCTTCAATAACACGATCAGATACGCGTGGTTTGCTTCGAAACTTTGCGATCAAAGAGAAATCTTCATGAACGTGAATGAAGTTTGTTTTTCGATCGATGTATTGAAAAAAAATTGCGAATGTAACAATGCAGCGTTTGTACGGTGTGCGAGATGCCGTGAAAATGACTGTTTTCCTTGTTTTTACGATGGTTATCACTCTGGCTCGTGTAACATTACACCCGATGTATAAAACAAACGAATACAGACCGAATAATAAAGTATTCAATTCCTTACCCGACGTTTTTCATTTTCATCCTAAAAATGTTGTTGGTTATAAATATTGATACTTGAAAATGTATGTTTATAATCAAGAGATAATTAAAAATATGACGCGTTTTTTCATTTAAAAAAAATGAAAAAAAAAAAAAAATTCCGTAGTGAGACTCGAACCAGTGACCCGCGATTATTAGACTCGAGCGCTACCGGGTACGCCACGAGCCCGGTTCGAATATCGTTGCATCTTTGTGGGATTAGCGTGCGCTCGAAAACTTCAAGGTCAATTTTCTCGAAAATTTCTGAATATGGCGTCGAACTGCTTTGGGATATTAATATTCGAGCTCTGAACTTCGCGTACCATGAGTACGAAAAATTACAAAAATCCGACTGCCGTACTGTCCCCTTGTGAGCCTACAACCGAACGGCACGACGTGCCGTCCCTGTGCCGTCGCAGATGCGTCCCAGCGTGCTCGAAATACGCCTTTAATTCGCCGCTACAGTCTGTTACCAATTCCTCGCTTCGTTGCCGCAATAGCGTGCCCTAATTGTTCCTATAACCGAACGGCACGACGTGCCGTCCCTTTGCCGTTCGTTTGCTGTTTCTTCGTTTCTGATTTTTTTATACAGCATAGCAACACATCGTGCTGTCCTGTTGCCATACTCGTAGTGTTAGCATTTGCTGCAAAGAGGGTGTCAGTCACTTGTCAATTTTGGTGGCAACTTTACGATGCTCCTCTCCGCAACTAGACCGTCAGATTTATGTACGTGTCGTTAGCTTGCAGCTCAATTCGGAAGCAACCTCTACAATATTTACATCATGAAATTGCGTTTCGTAACGTCAAGTTGCTGTTGTTATTCTGTTTCTCATTTTTTCACAGCACGTTTGTCTATCTGGGTAAGACAAGAGATTGAAAAATTTACGCCGCAGTATTTGGAGTAATTTTACATTGGTAAAAGGGTAGAATTCAAAATAAAATGTATTTAAAAAGAGTGAAAGACTTTAACATGTTGATAAAAAAGCGCGATAAACATTATTGTAGGGAGTTTTTGGCAAAAGCCCGCCCGGTGTTGCTAGTGGCGAACACCGTTTCCGGCTACCGCGTGAGAATCGCGTCGAATGAAGGCGAGAGCGTCCGAGCTGTTTTCCTGTAGCGTGTTGAACGTAAAAAGAGCCGCGCCGTGTATACCGCCTCTCGGGAACGATCTACCTAAAAGAGAGTTTTGGGAGTCGGGCGTCGTGCGACCGAGCGAGCTGAGTGCGATGAATCCCGATGGTACGCGCAAGTGTACCTTTTTCCTAAATTAATAAAGATTACTTTTGTTCTCTCATCTGAGAACGACGACAAAAACATTATTCAATCCCGCTTTTCCTCATTGTCGCGGATTTCTACATTATTAAAAATTTATTTGGAAATAGACGTACTGTTTACATTTTTCTTCCGGTAGTTTCAGTATCCTAAAAATATGTATTGGTGATCCGGTCACGGGTCTCGTTCCCATTTTCCTCCACTTGGACATTAGCATTTACTGCTGCCAATTCTTTGTCGATTTCATCATAAAATAAGTCCGGCACTGGAAGTCTCCATCGTAGAGCGATGTTGTGTAAAACACAAGCAGCGTTAACTATCCTAGATAAGAATAATTGTATTGAATTTAATAATGATCATCATCGAACCCCTTAGTAATATATTTGTTCTATGAATTATACCTGCAGTTTCTGGTGCATAATGCAAAGCTCTCTCTTTCCGGAGACACCTCCATCTTCCTTTAAGGACGCCTATACATCGCTCCACACAAGACCGAGCTCGGATATGAGACTGTGTATATGCTGCGGCTTGTATTCCTTCAGGTGCGTTTAACTTGGGTGTCATTAAGTATGGCAATATGGGTAGGCACTATCTCCTGCAGAAAAAGCGGCTAATATAATAAATTATGCCGCGAAAACTAATAATATCGTTTATTTTAAATGTAAATCGAACACTTACCTAAAAGCCACGCATCTCTCCGTCCTGCAGCATACATGTCCTGTAAATGCGACGACACGTGAGAAGCTCGCACAAACTCTAGCATCATGGGTTCTTCCACCGTGAGCAGCATTCGTGCTTAAAATTTTGCCCTCATAATCAGAAACCTAAACATTACAAAATTCCTGATTATAACCTAGTTTTTTTCAACGTGTTTCTTCAATAATAGATACGTCCTCTAGATTACTGAATTATATATCATACTCACGATGACAACATACAAAGAATGATATAATTTGCGATTAATGTAGAGATGTTCCCTGTTCGCGTTTGGGGGCACAATCGCTATATGCGTACCATCTATTGCCCCGATAACACCAGGAAATCGTGCGTGAGCCCAGAAACTGCAAATTTGAAACAACATCTTTTTCTTATAAATATGGTCATGAATGGTACACACAATAATTTGATTTATCCACATACTTTTACGTTTTTGACGGAATATACTAACAAAACAATGAATTTAATGAGAGCCTACATTTCTTTAACAGGTTGGAGTTCTGCATCTTCCATTGGAAACTGAATGTACTCTTGCATTAATGTATTCAATGCATCGACCACATTCGACAAAATTTTGCTCACAGTTGGCTGGTTTACGCATGCTAAATAATTTTGCCCAACGCGCGATCGATAAGAACCTGATGCTATAAAATTCAATGCGATTAGTACCTGTAACAAAAAATCACTCTCATGATGGATTCTGTATTTCTAGCAAAGTAAATAGGATTCGTATTAGAAATACAAGTCAGTAAATGTATGTAATGCAACACCTGTAGTTCAATTGGGATGCCGTGCCTTCGTCTTAGATTTGGTAAGAGAGGCCGTATATCCTCAATCAATGTTCGGACAGCTTCTTGGGATAACTTCATTCAAAAATAAGATTAACAATATATTTTTTTACCCTTTGTATGCGTAATTTCCATTCTTCTTAATATCGTTTATACTCATATTAACATATTCCAAATATTGAATATGTTTTATTATAATTATGACGATAGATAACCTTAAAACGAGAAATGACCCATATTTATGCATCATTTGCTAAAAATTCCAACACTCCCTATAGTTTTCCATATTCATTTGTGTTTTTCATTTTCTTTTATTTTACAATAAAAATACAGTTTCTATTGCCTTAAATAATTACACTTACCTGTAAAAACTCCGAAATTCATGTTCCGTTAAATTGAAGGGATCCGAGGCATCGCGCAGTGTTCGTCGTATTCGGAGCATTCTATTTTCTCGATGTCGCAAGAGCACAATCATAATTAAATTATTCATTATTACCGACGAATATCGTTAATTTTTATTGAATATTTAGCGTCGAGATGATGCCGTTTCTGGGTAAAAGATTCCGTAGTAACTTGTGTTATACAGCTTTGGATGTGCGTCGCTGATTTAGGAAGGGATTTAAGCATGCGCACTATGAATTTTGACATGAAATTTTGTGTCGAGTAAACTCACGTGAATAATCTCGCATTTTCACCGGGTGAAAAGAACCGTAATAGGGTGAGCTGCTCACTTTTGTCATTTTTGCCCAAACCAAGAACCGTAATAAGCCCCCTGACTTCGTTTCCAGACCTGTATGTAAGACCGTGGTCCTGGCGGTCTACCCGCACACGCGGTCATTGCCTGGTCGTAGATTGCGTGAGAGCAATTATTGATACACCGTCCTTGTCCCAAATCAAACAGATCCCTACCGCAGGGCTCACACAGACGCCCAGTCCCGTAGCCACTCAGTCCGGCGCTCGGTAGTGCGGTTTACGTTCGACACGTGCTCTCTCGTTCGCGGTTTGGTGTAGAAAACCGGCCACTCGCAGCATGGCCGCCCGCAATGCTCACGGCCACGGTCGTATACACAGGTCTGGGCACTCCGGCTGTAAAACCGTGCTCGAAAATAAAGCCGATGTTGTGAATTTTCGCCGCTAGCGCTAGTGAGGGACAGGCCTACTTAGTACGCATGCGCGGCAACTGTTTCTTTATTTACAATCCGTTAACCTCTTTCGACAGTTCACTCAGTTCAATATTTACGCCAGTATTTTATTATTTATTTAGTATAAATTTATCGTTATGTGTTTCGAAATATTTATTTTAAAAAAGAAAAATGGGTAAAAAATATGTAATTCCGGGATGTAAAAGTGGATACACTGCAACAAAGAACGCGTCTCTTTGTTCCTTTTTCCGCAAAATTCCGCAAAATGATCCTGCTACAAGAATAAACATAACGAGCGCGCACTCAATATGCGAAAAACATTTTCTTCCCTCCGACATTGTACGCAATTTCGTGCATAAAGATATAAATGAAAAGATCATTGCTAATGTAAGTAATTCTGTTATACGTTTTCTATTTTTTTCGTGTAAGCGTACTGCAAGAGCATGCTAATTGTAATGTATTTGTAACATGATAGATTTCCTATTATAAAAACAGTTCATAATTAATTTGCGTTGAATATACCCAAACAATCTAAACAGAAACGACACAAATAAATAAAATATTGATAATCATAAACTGTCCCATTGTCACTCAGCAATCTAGCGTAAAAAATCATTTGGCATGCTCAGCAAGTAGCAATATAATTTTTTCTTGACATAACTGATGTTTTAAATGAGTATGCAGGTTGCTTATCACCATCCAAGACTGGCAAAATCAGCCATTCCATCGATCGCTGATTAGCGCACGGAGAAAAAGACGGCTGCCCTATATTCCTCTCTTTGTTGCACACCGGCCTCGGAGATTGCAGCTCTCCGGTCTTTGGTGCACAAATTGCGAAACACAGGCTTCAAGACGGTCACGCTGCGTTATATAGGAAGGGGCTTGGAGTGCCCAGACCTGTCTATAAGACCGTGCTCACGACGTACTTCGTCTCACCGCGTGGGGCGAGGCTGTCGCCACCTGGGTGCCGCGTTGGCCCGCGCGCGAAATTCAAAAAGTGATTTTGTCTTTATGATTTGGCCACGCTAAGGGCGGGTTCGTCCTCGGACCCGTGCATGCACTGTCGAAGATTCACCTAAGCCTTCTGCGAAATATATTTACGCTCAGGTCTCTCCAGCGCGCACATTATGCACTCGGAACTGCCCGCGTCGATGAATGCTAACATCTTACGACCGTTGATCCAGGCTTCCTTGAAGTACTTGGTGACCGTGGCGTCGGTCGAGCGCCCAACGGTTTGTACGGACCTATTTCCCGTTGCCTCACTCTGGGTGCATTGCCTACTCACGTCCACTTTCGGGGCAATCCCGCGCCAGGTGTCCCGTCCTGCGGCAACCGTAACACCGGCGTTCCTGTTGGATTCTCCGAGGTGGCCCATCCACTCGCGCGTCACTAGCCTCAGGTGGTGCTTGCAATCGAGGCTGATCGCTCGTCGTCGCCTCGTGTCGTGGGGCACTGGTGCGAGGTGGGGCTGTGTCGCGTCTAAGGCAACCCACCTCACGACTCTACTCAGCTAAGCTCTACATCACTCATAATAAATTACGCCGTGGAGCAAATTGTCCCGAGTATACTGTTACGTGGAACCGATCGGTGAGTGGTGGATCGCCAGACTACGTTCAATAAATAGTCAAAGGGTTGAAAAAAGGTCAATTGAACTATTACATTTATATAAAGAACTTGGCAAATCGAACTTGATTAACATTTTAGGGGAGAAAACACCGTTCGTAAAGACGTAGAGTTTCACACGTGTCCCTTGGTCCCAAACCTCCGGTCTTCGTAGTGGATTCCAGACTGCCCTTATCCCATCTCGCAAAGGTGTTCCTCACTTCCCTTTGTATCCCCTACCACATGGGTGTTCCTCCGATTATCGCGGGGTAGCTCCCCATCAATGGGGGAAGGCGGAAGAGCGATACTCGGCGTTTTCCCGTTAGCGATAATGAAAATCATGGCCGAGGGTCAGGTCATCAATTTAGCCATTGGAAATACACATAGAGTGGTTAAGAAGAAGCGGAGATCCCGGGCCTCTATCGAGGTCTGTGCTTCGGGGCGTAGCGTTGTTGGCGCTAGATATCTCTGGAAGCGCTCGCCTCGCGAGAAGAGGGTGCCGCGACCCATCGACATGCGCCCTGCGACGCGGTGACGTCGACCAGCGCGACCGAAGGGCCTCGACTTCGCTAACACCCCCGCCAGTAGACTGAGGTACGCCCTCATTCCTCGAGCCCAGGGTGCGAGAGAGCAGCTCCTGGGTGGTCCTTTGGAGCTTGGCTTGGCTTGGCTTGGCTTGTTTTTCTGCAACAAACTCGACACAACCAGGTAACCAATTCAAATTTCCACACGGCGGTCCGCAGTCCTCCAATGAGGCACAGCGAGGCGATCCCTTGGATAGACAGGATTATTATCCCCTTCACACTAGCCCAGGAATCGTCCACCAACATCTTCATTCGTTGGTTATTGTTATGCTCGCTCGTGTTACTGAGCGGGCTGAGATTTATTTCGGAATGACTCTAGAGTTGGAGTCTTCCGATCTATCTCAATACATTTTTCGGGTTAGCTATTAAAGCGCTTTGCGCACCTATCTAGTTGGTTAATATAAGGGCCTTGGGCCTTTTGAATAAGAGACAAGTATGCTCTGTCGAAATTTGTATATATATTTCGGTATCAGGGGTTGAGAAATTGGAAATGAAGGTTACAATTTTGATACAGATAATTATTATTGACAATTTAGCTTATTATCGCAGTTTCCTTTCATTGGTTAAATCGGTTTGACAAAGTTGGAAATTATTACAGTAAACATGGGTTGTTTGAACTTACGATTTGATGAGCTTGTAATTTGATACCGTGCTGACGCTGGACGTTCGGGTCTCCTCAAAGACAATGCCTTAGTATGACACTCACGTACGCAAATTACAAGTTGGGGTTTAGTATTTGAGCGATTGGTTGAACGAATAATTATTTCTACATGGTAATGAGTTCTTTTTAGCCTGCGAAGCGTGGTGAGACGCTGCACCTCAGTGCCTCACTTAACCCTCGGGTAGTGATGCTTGATCGCTAAGAATCGAAGACGCGTACTCGGAACTAACTTCTAAGGGCACGGAAAAAGACTCAGGGTACAGAGAGCTTCGGCCCCTGTTGAGCTCCGCTCAGTCCTAAGATTCGCGAGAGACTAACGTAAATGATTGCAACTCGACGGTGGGTTGCCTCTAAATTTTGGTGCCAATCAGCAATTTTGCTTGCCTCTAAGTGACGAAATTCGAAATACGTATAGGCTGAGCGGCTGTGGCTTTTTCCGAGTCCTCATTGAAGTTCATTCGATTCGCAAGTTGCCGATGAAGACATCAGCATTGTGAAGAAATCGGGGTTGAAACTAAGCGGATCAATTTTGGTTTCTCAATGCGAGGTGTGCTCGGAGAATGCATGATTTTGCAATATAAAGTTCAAATGAGTTCAATTCCGAAGGACTTAAATCGCTATAACGTATGTAAAAATCTATTGGAGGGAATGTGAAGGAGAATTATGGAAAAATAATATACGGATGTAACACCCCCCTTATTAGATGGAAGCGCGGGGATGGAGTTCGCGAGCTTCAAGTGGCTCGTCCCCGAGTCACAAAAAGGGCGTATTTTACTTTTAAGAAACTAGTGTAATCGCCGGTGTCGTCCCGTTCGGTGAAGTTGTAGAAGTTGGTTGGTATACCACCATAGGGAGGACATGCTGTTCCTGATTTCTGGATGGCGGCTGGAGTGGTTTGGTGCGGCGAGATGTGAAGCACTTCCCGCAGTTGGTCAGTTGATAGCAAACTGGGATGTAGAATACCGCGCCGGGCGTCTCGGATTGCATCGCATAGACGCTGGAGATTGTCGATGCAGGCATCCATCGCATCCATCATGGTGCTGGATAAACTAAGCAGGTGAACTGCAAACTCGACTTGGCGCAGTTTGGTACGTTCTCGGAGAAGAGAGTCCTGTAGGTTCGCGGTGGCGTTGGAAATCGCGGCGATGTTCAACTTGCTGCAAGTGGGATCCCAGATCGTTGATTACGCCTCGGATGACGTGGGCGGTGTTGTCGACCATGTGCGCCATATCTCTGTTGTTTGATTCCAGCTGGTTTATTTGGTGTTGATACAGCTGTGCTTCGGCTTCGGTGATGGTTCCAAAAAGGGCGTGAGAGATCGATCCAATGGACGCCAGTGGAGCTCCTCGGGGTGTAGGTGTCCTGATGTATCCAGGTATTCCTTGAGGCGATACGAGGTGCATGATTTGCTTTTGTAAACCCCGGAAGGTTTCATGTCGGCCGATGAGGCGGTTTCTGGGCACGAAGCCTGCGCAGTGGTCGGATGTTAGGTGTTTATGACAGTCGGCCAGAAGTTGAAAGACTTGTCCAGGCTGCCAAGGTTCGTATGACAGGACACCACTGATGTCGATATACGTTACGATTTTCCATTGCGTGTTCGTGACCCTCAACTCGGGTAACTTTTCATAAAAGATGCCCGGATGGTCCTGAACTTCTCGCAAATTGTAACCTGTATCGGCGACAATGGTGCCAAGAGTGGCTAAGATCATCGTAACGCAGAGGTACTGGTGCATCCTTCCTCCGAATCGACCTGAAACAGAGACTCGCTGAGCGATTATTAAATGGCCAACTTGCATTTGTTAGGATGTTTCATTTCGAGCTTGCCACGACTGTTTATGTACACAATGATTCCCTTTTCTGTGACATCACTAATCTCGTAAGGGCCGTGGTATAGAGAGCTCAGTTTCCCTTTTCGCGGTTCTTGGATTACGTAAATATCGTCACCCACATTGAACGAAACAGCGTGTGCGTTGCGATCATAATATTGTTTCGACCGTCGTTTTGCTGAGTCGAGATTCCTCGCCGCGACGCGTCGAATTTCATTGAGTCGAGTAATGAAGTCGGTCATGTATTCGGTATATGTGTCAATTCGCTCGACAGATGGGAACGCCGACATCGGGCGCGAATTTCTTCCGTACATCAGCTCGTATGGGGTAAAACTTGTCCCCGTATGCACGGACGTATTGTACGCATGCATCGCGAATGGCAGTAATTCGTCCCAGTCATCAAAACGATCGTGGAAGGCTCTCAAATAATCAGCTAGAACAGCGTGACTGCGTTCGAGTGACCCGTTCGATTGTGGTCGATATGCCGTAGCTGTTATCCGTTTGACCTTGAAAATTTCCGCAAGCTGCGCAAAAAGGTTGCTGGTGAATGCAGTACCGCGATCAGTGAGGATGGATTTCGGAGGGCCGTATAAGGCGATCCAGTGCTTTGATAGCGCTAGTGCTAGAGTTTCGGCCTTAATGTTCGGAACCGGTATTGCTGCGCAAAATTTTGAAAAATTATCCTGTATGGTTAGTATATGACGATTGCCTCTAGGTGTTATATTGAGAGGTCCGACCGTGTCGAGGGAAATTTTTTCAAATATTTCGTTGGGCGTATCGGTGATTAACATCGGTTCTCGTGTTCTTATGCGTGCAAGTTTTTGTTGTTGACAGATCTTGCATTGCTGTATAAAGGTTTCAGTTTCTTCCTTCATGCCTTTCCAGTGATATCGTTCTCAAAGGCGTTGGTACGTTTTTGTCATACCCTTGTGACCTCCGATGAGACTTTCGTGGGCCTCACGAATAATTTTATCCCGTTGTTGTGGGGGCGGATTGTTTTGGATAGACGTGTTGCAAATTGTTATTGTAACAGGTACCTCGTGGAAAATGCATTCCAACAGTTCTTTAAGGGTATCATAAGGAAGATCCTCAAGGTCGTCTCCAGGTTTAGATATTCGTAGGGAGCGCAGTTGGTAGCGGACTACAGCTGCGCGCAGATTTTGTAGACTTTCTATGATATCTTGGAAGCTGGGCTTGTCGAAGTGGTGTTGTTTGTTGACGATGCTCAAAGTTTTTAGTTTTCCTTTTGCTGTTATGACAATCTGTCCCTTGGTCAGGTTGCGATTTTGAAGGTTTGGTACCTCGATATGTCCAAGATCCGCGAGTAGTTGGCTGATGTTGTTTAAAGGCGCGCAATCAGCATTGGGGAAGTGGGCAACGTTGTCTTTAACGGAAGTTAGCGCTTCACGACTCGATTCAATGGCACCCATTTTATCGACGTCCGAATGACTAGGTTCATGATCAGTGTCAGATTGCGTCGGATCGGTATCGCTTGATTCAGCGTCGACGAGTATAGCAGAAGTTCCTACTGCAGGTGCCGTATGTTGCGCTGATGGTTTACACGGGGTTGAAGGTGGTCGTGTTGATTCAGACAGAGTCACAACAGGCGGCGCTGTTGGAATCTTGTTCTGTATGCAGTCTTCCATAGATGGTAACTCTCCAATAATCGTGGATGTCCCTGGTATTGGGCTCGATTTCGCCGCTGGATTATAGAATGGGCGTGGCGTATTGATGCTCGATTTCCGATTCATAGGAACAATGTTCGATGTTTCGAGTTGTGGTTTCGAGACCTCAGGATTAAGGTTATCGGGTGCACGTTCCTTGAGAGCGTGGCTGAGATCTTGGATGCATTGATACCCTTTTTCTATTAGATAACCCAGATCTTCTGGGGATGATGGGTAGTCGTCGATTCCTGGTTCTTCCTCGGGTTCTTCGCGAAAGCGAACAGAAGTGTCGAAACGTGAAAACGATTTTCGCAGCTCTTCTAGGAATTCTTCTGATGGTTTACCATGTTCGGTCAATATGGCCTCAGGTATTGATTTTTCGGGCGTTAAGGTCCTATCTGCGATGTTTTCGGCTTCACTTTCGCTAGAAGTTGAAGGAGCGACTTCGATTACGATGTCCGTTTGTTTTTGATTCGGGCGGTTCGGTTTCTGGTAAGAAAACATCGTCACAAAGATTCTCGACGTCCGAGGTATCAACAGGTTTTTCCCGATGGTCGAAGGTTCCTCCTACGCACGGCAGCATACTGCGGTGAGCTGTGCGTATCGGTGGGATGAGGTCTGTCGACGACTCGTCACTGGTGAAGATGGAATCTGGCTCCTTGTACGTCATACGTTTCGTTACCGGTCGAATCTCTACTCGCTGTTTGACTCGAGCGCCGATTGAGCTGACGTCTCGTTTGGGTTCTACTGTGACAACAGATTTTATTGGTCTTTTCGTTCCGGGTGGACGATCTCGCGGACGCTGCAAAATACAGATTGTTGGTGTGGGACCACTTTTCGTACGCGGCTTTGCACTTGATGCGCCTACTTTTTGCGTTGGAAAAGCCGTGACAGCAGTGACAGGGTTGCGTGAAAGAGCATCTGCATTCTGGTTGAGTTTTCCGGGCTTGTACCTTGCGATAAAATGATATTCTCCGACCTTTACTCTCCAACGAGCGCGTCGATTCGATTGGTCAGTCATATTGTGTAGCCATGCAACCACTTGATTGTCCGTAACAAGGGTGAATGGGTGACCGTAAAGATATGGTCGAAAATATCCGATTGCCCAGGCGGCTGCCAAGCACTCCTTATCGTTGCTGTGGTAATTCTTTTCAGCTTCGTTGAGGGAGCGAGACGCATAGGCGATGGGTCGTTCTTCTTGATTAGTTACTTGGCTTAGCACTGCGCCAAGGCCTGTATCTGAAGCATCGGTAGCGAGAATGAACGGTTGGCTGAAGTCCGGATATTGCAGGACAGGCTTCGTACAGAGGGCTTCGCGGATCTCGTCGAAACTTCGCTGTTCTTTCTCGGTCCACACGAATTTTTTGTCTTTTCGCAACAAGTCACTCAGTGGTCTGGCCTTGATGGCAAAGTCTTTGATGAATCTTCGGTAGTAATTGGCGAACCCGTGAAATTGTCGAACTTCTTTAGTGTTTCTCGGAGCAGGGTAGTTTTTAACCGCTGCGATCTTCAGAGGGTCCGGTCGAACGCCATCTCGAGAGATGATGTGTCCTAGATAAATCACATCCGTCCGAAGGAACTGGCATTTACCTGTTTGGAGGGTCAAGTTAACCTGCCGAAGGCGCATAAGAAGATTGTGCACCCTTCGTCCATGTTCCTCTAGCGACGGTGCATAGATGATGATGTCATCGAGATAAACGAACAGTTCGATACCATTGAGTCCAGTTAGGGCTACGTTCATATGCCGTTGAAAAACAGGAGGACCGTTGCGCAAACCGAATGGGAGCACCGAGAATTCGTAGTGACCCTCGGGTGTGGAAAATGCTGTCTTCGGACGGTCCTTCGGGTCTATTTCGATTTGGTGAAATCCACTAGCGAGATCGAAAATGCTGAAGTATTTGGCGCCACCCAGCTGATCCAAGATGTCAGTGATGTTGGGGAGGGGATAAGCGTCTGGTAACGTTTTTTCATTAAGGGCGCGATAATCGATGACGACGCGCCATTTTCGATTTCCGTTGGCGTCCGGTTTCTTTGGAACAATCCACAATGGCGAATTGTACGGAGAGGCGCTCGGCTGAATTTTTCCTTCATTCAGGAGCTTGTCCATTTGTCGCTTAATTTCTTCCTTGTGAATTGCTGGATAACGATATTGACGGGTGTTAACTGGCATGTCATCGGTGGTCGGTATTGTACATTTCATTAATCGTGATCGACCTAGTCTGTCACCAGGTAGGTGAAAACGATCTGGGAACGCGGCCACTAATGAACGTACGTGTTCCGCTTCTTCCTCGTTGAGGTGGTCCAATTTGAGCAAACTTAAAATTCCAGTAACGCGATCCTTACTGATGACAGCGTTTTCATCGGGTGACTCCGAGTCTGAGATTTCTTCGGGAGGTCCACGATATTCGAATGGAATTAAATGTTGAGGCGGAATAGTGATCTCAACGTTTTGCTCGGTCGTGTTGACAGCCATTACGTAACATGTACCGTTAAAATTAGTTACGGCGGCTTCACCGATAAAAACACCTTCATCAGCTGTTAGACGCGGAAGATATCCCTCTCGTAATGTTGTGTTTTTAAGTTTTATTGGTATCGGTTGTCGAGTACGAGCGTGGATATTAACGCGCGCGGCGTCGTTGCTGGAATCTGCTACGTCAGCAGAGTCGGGTAACATATGGGTCACGCGCTCCTCAGTGTTTACAGAAAAAGTGCGAACCTTTGTGTTTTCGTATTCCGAAATAAATTTAATTGGTTTAGTAGGCCGACTAGCAATTATTAAAGCGCGGTGATGATACGAAATTTCAGCGAGTTGTTGCACGAGATATTCTTCGCCTAATATGCCTACTCCCGGTGAAGGCAGGCTTGTTTTGAAAACGTAAAATTTTACGGGTTGATCGAATACGTGTACTGTAGTTGTGCCGATTGCTGTTAACATTTCATTATCGGAGATTCCGAGGACTCCGACTTGATCATTCTCATCGATCATAACGGTTCCAAGGAGAGCATTAACTTCAATCATGTTGATAACCGCACCGCTATCGGTTAAAAATCTCGCTTTAGTGTTTTTCAGTTCACGCGCTGGTACTTCTACTACAGCTTTCGGTTGTTTAGCACTGTTTTGCAAATTCACGGTTACGATTGGAAGTTCACGGCCGGTGTTTGACGCAATTTTTGATGAACAGCCGTCGACGCGTCGTTCGGACGACTGGGAATCTCGTTTAAAGACGGATTTTGTTTTATATCGATGTTTTTGCGGTCGGCATTCGCGTTTCAATATCCCTCTGGGAGGACGATGGCTTCTGTCTCGTGTCGTTGAGTCATAACCGTAACGTCTGCGAGATCGGCAGGGACAGTTTTTGCAGTCCCTGCACATTATCTCTTCGACGTAGGTCGCGAATGCACGTCGATAGGGCGAGAAATCTCGACTCTGACAATTCTCGTCAGAGGAACTGTCTCGTTCGTAGTAGTTATGCCGGGGTTCCGTACGATCTTTACGCAAACCCCTTCGGTATCGGGATCGTCGGATTCTCTTTTCGTCTTTGGATGCGAGTTCATACGCGGTTTGGAGGGTCGCGGAGTCGCGACTGTGTACATAGGCCCTTATGTTGTCGGGCAAGCCGTCAATATAAACATCGAGAGCGCGAGCTTCGAGTCGACTTTTTGCCGATCTTGCAACGTCGTTGCCGTCGGTTTCTTCGACTTCGCTCACAGCTTTCCGGATGTAGCGTTGAAGTCGTGAACAGAAGTCTGACACGTCTTCATCGCTTCTCATTCGTGCATCCAGAAGGCGACTGCGATAATATTCATAGTCTTGATCAGGGGAGAATTTTTCTTTTAGACTTTGCAAAATTTGTTTAGCAGAGGTGAATGACTTTCCGTCGACATGTGTGCGGGCTCTACCTCGGAGTTTGGCCAAAATTCCGTTTATAAGTCTGGCTTCGGCTCCTTCGGGCAAGCCCTGTTGAAGTGCTTTTCTTTCGGTTTCGTAATCCGAAAATTTCCAATTTCTGCCGTCATATTTAGGGACTTTATCTATAGCATCTTTAACAGTGAGGTAGTCTAAGTATGCTGAATTATCGAGCATAGTCTGATTTTGAGTGGTAGTTTGATTTGCAGTCAAGTTATTAATTTCAGGCATGGTTAATGTTGAGAGATTTATTTTAATTATATTGCTAATACGAATTGAAAGTTTGAGAAAATTGAGATAGAATATTAACCAGAGATAGTGATAGCTATCCCACCGCTGCCACCAATTTGTTATGCTCGCTCGTGTTACTGAGCGGGCTGAGATTTATTTCGGAATGACTCTAGAGTTGGAGTCTTCCGATCTATCTCAATATATTTTTCGGGTTAGCTATTAAAGCGCTTTGCGCACCTATCTAGTTGGTTAATATAAGGGCCTTGGGCCTTTTGAATAAGAGACAAATACGCTCTGTCGAAATTTGTGTATATATTTCGGTATCAGGGGTTGAGAAATTGGAAATGGAGGTTACAATTTTGATACAGATAATTATTATTGACAATTTAGCTTATTATCGCAGTTTCCTTTCATTGGTTAAATCGGTTTGACAAAGTTGGAAATTATTACAGTAAACATGGGTTGTTTGAACTTATGATTTGATGAGCTTGTAATTTGATACCGTGCTGACGCTGGACGTTTGGGTCTCCTCAAAGACAATGCCATAGTATGACACTCACGTACGCAAATTACAAGTTGGGGTTTATTATTTGAGCGATTGGTTGAACGAATAATTATTTCTACACGGTAATGAGTTCTTTTTAGCCTGCGAAGCGTGATGAGACGCTGCACCTCAGTGCCTCACTTAACCCTCGGGTAGTGATGCTTGATCGCTAAGAATCGAAGACGCGTACTCGGAACTAACTTCTAAGGGCACGGAAAAAGACTCAGGGTACAGAGAGCCTCGGCCCCTGTTGAGCTCCGCTCAGTCCTAAGATTCGCGAGAGACTAACGTAAATGATTGCAACTCGACGGTGGGTTGCCTCTAAATTTTGGTGCCAATCAGCAATTTTGCTTGCCTCTAAGTGACGAAATTCGAAATACGTATAGGCTGAGCGGCTGTGGCTTTTTCCGAGTCCTCATTGAAGTTCATTCGCTTCGCAAGTTGCCGATGAAGACATCAGCATTGTGAAGAAATCGGGGTTAAAACTAAGCGGATCAATTTTGGTTTCTCAATGCGAGGTGTGCTCGGAGAATGCATGATTTTGCAATATAAAGTACAAATGAGTTCAATTCCGAAGGACTTAAATCGCTATAACGCATGTGAAAATCTATTGGAGGGAATGTGAAGGAGAATTATGGAGAAATAATATACGGATGTAACATTATCAAGGGTTCCTCTTAATTCCCTGACGCTAATGCTGTACTTGTTTAGCGAATCCAACTTTATTTGTCGGTTGAAGGTTGCGATCGGCAGTCTATCCGGGAAGCAGAACGACCCGCGAATAAGTCGTCAGTATTTCGCAGCTATCAGTCGTTCGTAGGAGAGATGGTCCGGTAATACCATACGTTTCCATTTCGGGTCCGCAATAGAGGGTAATCGGGAATTCCTTACCGACTTCGGGCGATATGATGATCTGCGCGATTTTGATGTCAATCACTCCGAGTTCCATCAACTGAAAGGCAGTTAAATGGCAGTCATCGGCGTCCTCGTATTGTCTGAAGGCAGCTTCCGATTCGCTGAGCGCGTAGGAATCTGCTGCTTTTGTCCCGTAGCTGGCGCGTCGTTTGGAGCATAGGAATCTGCATGTTTTTTGTCCCGATCATTCGTGTGATTCGCTCAGCAAACGTAGGGTGGAAGGTCACGTAGGTGCCATTGGCAGCCATGGGAACCGGCGTGTTCAACACTATTTTCCAAGGCTTCGCGTCGACGAACGGGATTTTAACTACATAGATCAGGTGTTCGTCTCGGGTCATAGTGGACACCTCCGATAAGTCGATTATCTTCCGGTAATCAGTTCTTTGGCCTTGGAGGAGGTGCCGCCCACAAATGTCCTCGAATTTTTTCATGCCACTATCGGAGTCATTCGGGGTTAACAGGGTGGGCTGGACGATGCCGTGTTTTCCCATTTCGAGGGCCGTCATTATAGTCCGGAGGACGTAGTCTAATTCTCGCATTTCCATTCCCAAACGATGCGTTATCTCGACACCGTACAGTTCCCTAGCGATGTCGCCTACCGCTGTGCGCACGCAGTTGACCGGATACTTGATTTTTGCAACCTGTTGTTTCAGTTCAGTTTCGTTCTTGAAGATGGAAGCGATGGTTTTTTCCATTATATACGTTTGCTCCTTCACTACCTTGTTAATTTCGTTGGTGGCGTTGGCGATGTTGGTGTTTATCGCCTGAAGGTCGGTATTATCGGGGGTTCCCCACAGGAACTTGTGAATGGTCCCGACGATGTTAAGGATTCCCCTCGTCTTCCGCGATATCGGAGGTTGCTGGTGAAATACGGTGGAGAGAACCTTGAATGCCGACGACAGTCGGAAGACGTCGATGGCCCACATACTAGGTGCGCAACTAAGTTTTCGGGTTTTTTTTTACCAATAAAGAATCGAAAATTTCAAAACAAATACAAAAAATGGTTCATTCGAAGTATTGTCTCTTGCTATTTACACATTTTTGCCATCTCTCTCTCTATAAACACCGCGACGATAAAAAGACGCGACTTTGGACTGAAACCATTCGTCCAACCAATTTTGTACTGCATCGTAATTGGCCAAGTGTAGCCCACCCAAGCCATACGCCATCGACCGGAACAAGTGATAGTCTGAAGGGGCCAGGTTTGGCGAATACGGCGGGTGTGGTAGCAGATCCCATTTCAGTATTTTTATGGTGTCCTGGACGATAGACCTGAGATAGCACGGAGTGTTGTCGTGCTGCAATATCACACGTTCGTATCTCGTGGCCAATTTTGGCCGTTTTTCGAGCAATGCGTGGTTCAAATTGATTAGTTGTTGTCGGTAGCGATGCCCATTGACATTTTCGCCCAGTTTCAGCAGCTGATAGTACACGATTCTTTTCTAGTCCCACCGAACGCAGAGCATTGTCTTTTTTCCGGAGCGATTTAGCCGTGCCGTCGATGTTGATGCTTCGCCAAGTGAAAGCCACGATTTTCTGCGTTTGAGATTCTCGAAATATATCCATTTTTCTTCGCCAGTAACGATTCGATGCAGGAAACTCTTTCTGTTCTGCCGCAAAAGCAAAATTGCGGAAATAGATATTCGATTTTCCATTTGTCTCTCATTGTCAGTCAACTCATGCGGCACCTACTTTCCTTCCTTATGACTTTTTCCCATGGCGTGCAAACGTTTCGAAATCATTGCCGAGTCACATTTCATGCTTCGGCAAGTTGATCTTCTGTTTGAGTGTCATTTTTATCCAATAATGCTTGCAGATCGGCGTCCGCAAATGTTTGCGGTCTTCCCGAACGCTTCTCGTCCCCAGTCTCAAAATCGCCACTTCTGAACCGCTTGAACCAACCTTCACACAATGTTTTTGATGGTATATGTTCGCCGTAGGCCTCCTCAAGTAACCGACGTGCTTCAGCTGCTGTTTTTTTAGGTTGAAGCAGAAAAGCAATGCTTCCCGCAAATGCTGTTTATTTGGCACAAACTTTGACATTTTCGAGGTTAGAAAAACGGTCGTTGTGCTGCGATATTTGTTTATATTACGACTGGGTATTCTTAACAGATATCCATGCTATGAAGGCACCCAATTTCAGACCTGTATGCCAACTACATGTGTCACTAGCGCCATCCATGTGTAGAACCCGGGAACTTAGTTCCGCACCTAGTAAGTCGCCAGGTCTCGGAATAGAGGTATACTTCGAGTTCTTCCTGTATTAGACTCGAGTGTAGTGGTTGGAGGTCCGTTTTTCCGACTGTGATCCATCTGGAACGACAACCAACAATATTTAGGTCAAGTTTTGGGCTGGGCCTATACTTGGACAACTCGGGGTTGTTTCCCGAACAGGTCGATTTTCTTTAACAGCTGCGGCGTTTCGTTGCTTGGGTTGACATCCTGAAAATGTCTCTGGAAGGGTTTCGTATTCCCGGTATGCGCCATCCTTACTCGTGATTCGGACTTTGTGGGATAACCTATGTGAAGTTGGCAACTGACTTTACAGAAAGTAATTTTTTTTTTTGCATTCGTTTGTACTCGGTTTGTACCCGTTTGTACCGTCTTAAATTTCGTTTGTACCTTAAGGGGGAAAAAAGTACGAGGGTATAAAAAGATGAACCGCAACCCAATTAGAGCAAAGCAATTTTAATAAACGCGACAGAAAAGAGAATCGATTGGACCCGTTTGTACCGTTAAAAATTTTTTATTTTGAATTTTTTTTTCAAATTTTTTTCTGGAAAAAAAATTTTCGATTTTTTTTTTTAATTTCCGTTCGTATCGACAAGTATATCGTTTGGACCACCTAGAAATTGTTTCTATTCATTCGTATCGGTGAGTACATCGTTTCTACCCCCGTGTAATCGTTTATACCCATTCGTACTGACAAGTATATCGTTTGTACCACCAAGAAAACGTTTGTACCCGTCTGGACTATCGAGCAATCGTTTGTACCCGTTCTTATCGACGAATATATCGTTTGTACCACTCAGCAAACGTTTGTACCCGTCTGTACTATCGAGCAATCGTTTGTACCCGTTCGTATCGACAGTATATCGTTTGTACCACCGAGAAATCGTTTGTACCCGTTGGTATCGACGAGTATTTCGTATGTACCACCGAGAAAATGTTTGTACCCGTCTGTACTATCGAGCAATCGTTTGGACCCATTCGTACTGACGAGTATATCATTTGTACCAACGAGTAAATGTTTGGACCCGTCTGTATTATCGAGCAATCGTTTGTACCCGTTCGTATCGACGAGTATATCGTTTGTACCACAGAGAAATCGTTTGTACCCATTCGTATCGACGAGTATTTCGTATGTACCACCGAGAAAACGTTTGTACCTGTCTGTACTATCGGGCAATCGTTTGTACCCATTCGTACTGACGAGTATATCGTTTGTACCGACGACATAACGTTTGTACCCGTCTGTACTATCGAGCAACCGTTTGTACCCGTTCGGATCGACGAGTATATCGTTTGTACCACCGAGAAATCGTTTGCACCCGTCTGTACTATCGAGCAATCGATTGTACCCATTCGTATCGACGAGTATATCGTTTGTACCACCGAGAAAACGTTTGTACCCGTCTGTACTATAGAGGAATCGTTTGTACCCATTCGTTCTGACGAGTATATCGTTTGTACCACGGAGAAAACGTTTGTACCCATCTGTACTATCGAGCAATCGTTTGTACCCGTTCGTATCGACGAGTACATCGTTTGTACCACCGAGGAAACGTTTGTACCCGTCTGTACTATCGAGCAAACGTTTGTACCCGTTGGTATCGACAAGTATTTTGTATATACCATAGAGAAAACGTTTGTACCCGTCTGTACTATCGAGCAATCGTTTGTACCCATTCGTACTGACGAGTATATCATTTGTAAAAACGAGAAAACGTTTGTACCCGTCTCTATTATCGAGCAATCGTTTGTACCCGTTCGTATCGACGAGTATATCGATTTTACCACTGAGAAATCGTTTGTACCCGTCTGTACTATCAACCAATCGTTTGGACCCATTCGTATAAACGAGTATGTCGTATGTACCACCGAGAAAACGTTTGTACCCGTCTGTACTATCAAGCAATCGTTTGTACCCGTTCGTATCGACGAGTATATCGTTTGTACCACCGAGAAATCGTTTGTACCCGTCTGTACTATCGAGCAATCGATTGCACCCGTTCGTATCGACGAGTATATCGTTTGTACCACCGAGAAAACGTTTGTACCCGTCTGTACTAGCGAGGAATCGTTTGTACCCATTCGTTCTGACGAGAATATCGTTTGTACCACGGAGAAAACGTTTGTACCCATCTGTCCTATCGAGCAATCGTTTGTACCCATTCGTACTGACGAGTATATCAATTGTACCAACGAGAAAACGTTTGTACCCGTCTGTAATAGCGAGCAATCGTCTGTACGCGTTCGTATCGACGAGTACATCGTTTGTACCACCGAGGAAACGTTTGTACCCGTCTGTACTATCGAGCAATCGTTTGTACCCATTCGTACTGACGAGAATATCGTTTGTACCAGCGAGAAATTGTTTGTACCCGTCTGAACTATCGAGCAATCGTTTGTACCCGTTCGTATCGACAGAATATCGTTGTACCACCGAGAAATCGTTTGTACCCGTTGGTATCGACGCGGATTTTGTATGTACCATAGAGAAAACGTTTGTACCCGTCTGTACTATCGAGCAATCGTTTGTACCCATTCGTACTGACGAGTATATCAATTGTACCAACGAGAAAACGTTTGTACCCGTCTGTAATAGCGAGCAATCGTCTGTACGCGTTCGTATCGACGAGTATATCGTTTGTACCACCGAGAAATCGTTTGTACCCGTCTGTACTGTCGACCAATCGTTTGGAACCCATTCGTATCGACGAGTAGTTCGTATGTACCACAAAGAAAACGTTTGTACCGGTCTGTACGATCGGGCAATCGTTGGTACCCATTCGTACTGACGAGAATATCGTTTATACCAACGAGAACACGATTGTACCCGTCTGTTCTATCGAGCAATCGTTTGTACCCGTTCGTATCGAAGAGTATATCGTTTGTACCACCGAGGAATCGTTTGTACCCGTCTGTACTATCGAGCAAACGATTGTACCCGTTCGTATCGACGAGTATATCGTTTGTACCACCGCGAAAACGTTTGTACCCGTCTGTACTATCGGGCAATCGTTTGTACCCATTCGTACTGACGAGTATATCGTTTGTACCACCGAGAAATCGTTTGTACCCATTCGTATCGACGAGTATTTTGTATGTACCATAGAGAAAACGTTTGTACACGTCTGTACTATCGAAGAGTCGTTTGTACCCATTCGTACTGGCGAGTATATCATTTGTACCAACGAGAAAACGTTTGTACCCGTTTGTATTATCGAGCAATCGTTTGTACCCGTTCGTATCGACGAGTATATCGTTTTTACCACTGAGAAATCGTTTGTACCCGTCTGTACTATCTACCAACCGGTTGGACCCATACTTATCAACGAGTATTTCGTATGTACCACCAAGAAAACGTTTGTACCCGTCTGTACTATCGAGCAATCGTTTGTACCCGTTCGTATCGACGAGTATATCGTTTGTACCACCGAGAAATCGGTTCTACCCGTCTGTACTATCGAGCAATCGATTGTACCCGTTCGTATCGACGAGTATATCGTTTGTACCACCGAGAAAACGTTTGTACCCATCTGTACGATCGAGGAATCGTTTGTACCCATTCGTTCTGACGAGTATATCGTTTGTACCACGGAGAAAACGTTTGTACCCATCTGTACTATCGAGCAATCGTTTGTACCCGTTCGTGTCGACGAGTACATCGTTTGTACCACCGAGGAATCGTTTGTACCCGACTGTACTATCGAGCAATCGTTTGTGCCCGTTCGTATCGACGAGGATGTCGATTGTACCACTGAGAGATCGTTTGTACTCATTCGTACCGGCGATTAATCGTTTGTACCCATTCGTACTGACGAGAATATCGTTTGTACCAACGAGAAATTGTTTGTACCCGTCTGTACAATCGACCAATCGTTTGTACCCATTCGTATCAACGAGTATATCGTTTGTACCAACAAGAAAACGATTGTACCCGTTTGTACTATCGAGCAATCGATTGTACCCGTTCGTAACGACGAGTAAATCGTTTGTAGCGCCGAGAAATCGTTTGTACCCGTCTGTACTATCGAGCAATCGATTGTACCCGTTCGTATCGACGAGTATATCGCTTGTACCACCGTGAAAACGTGTGTACCCTTCTGTACTATCGAGGAATCGTTTGGACCCATTCGTTCTGACGAGTATATCGATTGTTCCACGGAGAAAACGTTTGTACCCATCTGTACTATCGAGCAATCGTTTGTACCCGTTCGTATCGACTAGTACATCGTTTGTACCATCGAGGAAACGCTTGTACCCGTCTGTACTATCCAGCAATCGCTTGTGCCCGTAGGTATCGACGAGGATGTCGATTCTACCACTGAGAGATCGTTTGTACTCATTCGTACCGGCGATTAATCGTTTGTACCCATTCGTACTGACGAGAATATCGTTTGTACCAACGAGAAATTGTTTGTACCCGTCTGTACTATCGAGCAATCGATTGTACCCGTTCGTATCGACGAGTATATCGTTCGTACCAACGAGAAAACGTTTGTACCCGTCTGTACTATCGAACAATCGTTTGTACCCGTTCGTATCGACGAGTAAATCGTTTGTAGCACCGAGAAATTGTTTGTACCCGTCTGTACTATCGAGCCATCGATTGCACCCGTTCGTATCGACGAGTATATCGTTTGTACCACCGAGAAAACGTTTGTACCCGTCTGTACTATCGAGGAATCGTTTGTACCCATTCGTTCTGACGAGTATATCGTTTGTACCACGGAGATAACGTTTGTACCCATCTGTACTATCGAGCAATCGTTTGTGCCCGTTTGTATCGATGAGTACATCGTTTGTACCACCGAGGAAACGTTTGTACCCGTCTGTACTATCGAGCAATCGTTTGTGCCCGTTCGTATCGACGAGTCTGTCGTGTGTACCACCGAGAGATCGTTTGTTCTCATTCGTACCGGCGATTAATCGTTTGTACCCATTTGTATTGACGAGAATATCGTTTGTACCAGCGAGAAATTGTTTGTACCCGTCTGAACTATCGAGCAATCGTTTGTACCCTGTTCGTATCGACAGTATATCGTTTGTACCACCGAGAAATCGTTTGTACCCGTTGGTATCGACGCGTATTTTGTATGTACCATAGAGAAAACGTTTGTACCCGTCTGTACTATCGAGCAATCATTTGTACCCATTCGTACTGACGAGTGTATCATTTGTACCAACGAGAAAACGTGTGTACCCGTCTGTATTATCGAGCAATCGTCTGTACCCGTTCGTATCGACGAGTATATCGTTTGTACCACTGAGAAATCGTTTGTACCCGTCTGTACTATCGACCAATCGCTTGGACCCATTCGTATCAACGAGTATTTCGTATGTACCACCGAGAAAACGTTTGTACCCGTCTGTACTATCGGGCAATCCTTTGTACCCATTCGTACTGACGAGTATATCGTTTGTACCAACGAGAAAACGTTTGTACCCGTCTGTAATATCGAGCAATCGTTTGTACCCGTTCGTATCGACGAGTATATCGTTTGTACCACCGAGAAATCGATTGTACCCATCTGTATTATCGAGCAATCGATTGTACCCGTTCGTATCGACGAGTATATCGTTTGTACCACCGAGAAAACGCTTGTACCCGTCTGTACTATCGAGGAATCGTTTGTACCCATTCGTTCTGACGAGTATATCGTCTGTATCAACGAGAAAACGATTGTACCCATCTGTACTATCCAGCAATCGTTTGTACCCGTTCGTATCGACGAGTACATCGTTTGTACCACCGAGGAAACGTTTGTACCCGTCTGTACTATCGAGCAATCGTTTGTGCCCGTTCGTATCGACGATGATGTCGTTTGGCCCACCGTGAGATCGTTTGTACTCATTCGTACCGGCGATCAATCGTTTGTACCCATTCGAACTGACGAGAATATCGTTTGTACCAACGAGAAATTGTTTTTAACCGTCTGTACTATCGAGCAATCATTTGTACCCGTTCGTATCGACAGTATAACGTTTGTACCACCGAGAATTCGTATGTACCCGTCGGTATCGACGAGTATTTTGTATGTACCATAGAGAAAACCTTTGTACCCGTCTGAACTATCGAGCAATCATTTGTACCTATTCGTACTGACGAGTATATCATTTGTACCAAGGAGAAAACGTTTGTCCCCGTCTGTATTATCGAGCAATCGTTTGTACCAGTTCGTATCGACGAGTATATCGTTTGTACCACCGAGAAATAGTTTGTACCCGTCTGTACTATCGACCAATCGATTGTACCCGTTCGTATCGACGAGTATGTCGTGTGTACCACCGAGAGATCGTTTGTACTCATTCGTACCGGCGATTAATCGTTTGTACCCATTCGTACTTACGAGAATATCGTTTGTGCCAACGAGAAATAGTTTGTACCCGTCTGTACTATCGAGCAATCTTTTGTACCCGCTCGTATCGACAGTATAGCGTTTGTACCACCGAGGAATCGTTTGTACTCGTTCGTATCGACGAGTATTTTGTATGTACCATAGAGAAAACGTTTGTACACGTCTGTACTATCGAGCATTCGTTTGTACCCATTCGTACTGGCGAGTATATCATTTGTACCAACGAGAAAACGTTTGTACCCGTCTGTATTATCAAGCAATCGTGTGTACCCGTTCGTATCGACGAGTATATCGTTTGTACCACCGAGAAATCGTTTGTCCCCGTCTGTAGTATCGACCAATCGTTTGTACCCATTCGTATCAACGATTATTTCGTATGTACCACCGAGAAAACGTTTGTATCCGTCTGGACTATCGGTCAATCGTTTGTACCCATTCGTACTGACGAGTATATCGTTTGGACCAGCGAGAAAACCTTTGTACCCGACTGTACTATCGAGCAATCGGTTGTACCCGTTCGTATTGACGAGTATATCATTTGTACCACCGAGAAATCGCTTGTACCCGTCTGTACTATCGAGCAATCGATTGTACCCGTTCGTATCGACGAGTATATCGTTTGTACCACCGAGAAAACGTTTCTACCCATTTGAACTATCGAGCAATCGTTTGTACCCGTTCGTATCGACGAGTACATCGTTTGTACCACCGAGGAAACGTTTGTACCCGTCTGTACTATCGAGCAATCGTTTGTACCCGATCGGATCGACGAGTATGTCGTATGCACCACCGAGAGATCATTTGTACTCATTCGTACCGGCGATTAATCGTTTGTACCCATTCGTACTGACGAGAATATCGTTTGTACCAACGAGAAATTGTTTGTACCCGTCTGTATTATCGACCAATCGTTTGTACACATTCGTATCAACGAGGATGTCGTATGGACCACCGAGAAAACGTTTGTACCCGTCTGTACTATCGGGCAATCGTTTGCACCCATTCGTACTGACGAGTATATCGTTTGTACCAATGAGAAACCGTTTGTCCCCGTCTGTACTATCGAGAAATCGTTTGTACCCGTTCGTATCGACGAGTATATCGGTTGTACCACCGAGAAATCGTTTGTACCCGTCTGTAGTATCGAGCAATCGATTGTATCCGTTCGTATCAACGAGTATATCGTTTGTACCACCGAGAAAACGTTTGTACCCGTCTGTACTATCGGGTAATCGTTTGTACCCATTCGTACTGACGAGCATATCGTTTGTACCACCGAGGAATCGTTTGTACCCGTCTGTACTATCGAGCAATCGATTGTACCCGTTCGTATCGACGAGTATATCGTTTGTACCACCGAGAAAACGTATGTACCCGTCTGTACTATCGAGGAATCATTTGTACCCATTCGTTCTGACGAGTATATCGTTTGTACCACCGAGAAAACGTTTGTACCCACCTCTACTATCGAGCAATCGTTTTTACCCGTTCGTATCGACGAGTACATCGTTTGTACCACCGAGGAAACGTTTGTACCCGTCTGTACTATCGAACAATCGTGTGTACCCGTTCGTATCGACGAGTATGTCGTTTGAACCACCGAGAGGTCGTTTGTACTCATTCGTACCGGCGATTAATCGTTTGTACCCATTCGTACTGACGAGAATATCGTTTGTACCAACGAGAAATTGTTTGTACCCGTCTGTACCATCGAGCAATCGTTTGGACCCTTCGGTATCGACGAGTATTTCGTATGTACCACCGAGAAAACGTTTTTACCCGTCTGTACCATCGAGCAATCGTTTGTACCGATTCGTACTGACGAGTATATCATTTGTACCAACGAGAAAACGATTGTACCCGTCTGTACTATCGAGCAATCGTTTGTACCCGTTCGGATCGACGAGTATATCGTTTGTACCACCGAGAAATCGTTTGTACCCGTGTGTACTACCGAGCAATCGATTGTACCCGTTCGTATCGACGAGTATATGGTTTGTCCCACCGAGAAAACGTTTGTACCCGTCTGTACTATCGAGGAATCGTTTGTACCCATGCGTTCTGACGAGTATATCGTATGTACCACCGAGAAAACGTTTGTACCCGTCTGTACTATCGAAGAATCGTTTGTCCCCATTCGTTCTGACGACTATATCGTTTCTACCTACGAGAAAACGTTTGTACCCATCTGTACTATCGAGCAATCGTTTGTACCCGTTCATATCGACGAGTACATCGTTTGTACCACCGAGGAAACCTTTGTACCCGTCTGTACTATCGAGCAATCTCTTGTGCCCGTTCGTATCGACGAGGATGTCGTTTGTACCACCGAGAGATCGATTGTACTCGTTCGTACCGGCGATCAATCGTTTGTGCCCATTCGTACTGACGAGAATATCGTTTGTACCAACGAGAAATTGTTTGTACCCGTCTGTACTATCGAGCAATCGTTTGCACCCGTTCGTATCGACAGTATATCTTTTGTACCACCGAGAAATCGTTTGTACCCGTTGGTATCGACGAGTATTTTGTATGTACCATAGAGAAAACGTTTGTACCCGTCTGTACTATCGAGCAATCGTTTGTACCCATTCGTACTGACGAGTATATCATTTGTACCAACGAGAAAACGTTTGTACCCGTCTGTATTATCGAGCAATCGTTTGTACCCGTTCGTATCGACGAGTATATCGTTTGTACCACCGAGAAATCGTTTGTACCCGTCTGTACTATCGACCAATCGCTTGTACCCGTTCGTATCGACGAGTATGTCGTGTGTACCACCGAGAGATCGTGTGTACTCATTCGTACCGGCGATTAATCGTTTGTACCCATTCGTACTGACGCGAATATCGTTTGTACCAACGAGAAATTGTTTGTACTCGGCTGTACTATCGAGCAGTCGTTTGTACCCGTTTGTATCGACGAGTATTTTGTATGTACCATAGAGAAAACGTTTGTACCCGTCTGACCAATCGAGCAATCGTTTGTACCCAATCGTACTGGCGAGTATATCATTTGTACCAACGAGAAAACACTTGTACCCGTCTGTATTATCGACCAATCGTTTGTATTCGTTCGTATCGACGAGTATATCGTTTGTTCCACCGTGAAATCGTTTGTACCCGTCTGTACTATCGACCAATCGTTTGTACCCATTCGTATCAACGAGTATTTCGTATGTACCACCGAGAAAACGTTTGTAGCCGTCTGAACTATCGGGCAATCGTTTGTACCCATTCGTACTGACGAGTATATCGTTTGTACCAACCAGAAAACGCTTGGACCCGTCTGGACTATCGAGCAATCGTTAGTACCCGTTCGTATCGACGAGGATATCGTTTGTACCACCGAGAAATCGTTTGTACCCGTCTGTCCTATCGAGCAATCGATTGTACCCGTTCGTATCGACGAGTATATCGTATGTCCCACCGAGAAAACGTTTGTACCCGTCTGTACTATCAAGGAATCGTTTGTACCCATTCGTTCGGACGAGTATATCGTTTCTACCACTGAGAAAACGTTTGTTCCCGTCTGTACTATCGAGCAATCGTTTTTACCCGTTCGTATCGACGAGTACATCGTTTGTACCACCGAGGAAACGTTTGTACCCATCTGTACTATCGAGCAATCGTTTGTACCCGTTCGTATCGACGAGTATGTCGTTTGTACCACCGAGAGGTCGTTTGTACTCATTCGTACAGGCGATTAATCGTTTGTACCCATTCGTACTGACGAGTATATCGTTTGTACCAATGAAAAACCGTTTGTACCCGTCTGTCCTATCGAGCAATCGTTTGTACCCGTTCGTATCGACGAGTATATCGGTTGTACCACCGAGAAATCGTTTGTACCCGTCTGTACTATCGAGCAATCGATTGTACCCGTTCGTATCGACGAGTATATCGTTTGTACCACCGAGAAACCGTTTGTACCCGTCTGTACTATCGGGCAATCGTTTGTACCCATTCGTAGTGACGAGTATATCGTTTGTACCACCGAGGAAACGTTTGTACCCGTCTGTACTATTGAGCAATCGTTTGTACACGTTCGTATCGACGAGTATATCGTTTGTACCACCGAGAGATCGTTCGTACTCATTCGTACCGGCGATTAATCGTTTGTACCCATCCGTACTGACGAGAATGTCGTTTGTACCAACGAGAAATTGTTTATACCCGTCTGTACTATCGAGCAATCGTATGTACCCGGTCGTATCGACGAGTATATCGTTTGTACCACCGAGAAATCGTTTGTACCCGTCTGTACTGTCGAGCAATCGATTGTACCCGTTCGTATCGACGAGTAGATCGTTTGTACAACCGAGAAAACGTTTGTACCCGTCTGTACTATCGAGGAATCGTTTGTACCCATTCGTTCTGACGAGTATATCGTTTGTACCACCGAGAAAACCTTTGTACCCATCTCTACTATCGAGCAATCGTTTTTACCCGTTCGTATCGACGAGAATATCGTTTGTACCAACGCGAAATCGTTTGTACCCGTCTGTACTATCGAGCAATCGTTTGTACCCGTTGGTATCGACGAGTATTTCGTATGTACCACAAAGAAAACGTTTGTACCCGTCTGTACTATCGGGCAATCGTTGGTACCCATTTGTACTGACGAGAAGATCGTTTGTAACAACGAGAACACGTTTGTACCCGTCTGTACTATCGAGCAATCGTTTGTACCCGTTCGTATCGAAGAGTATATCGTTTGTACCACCGAGGAATCGTTTGTACCCGTCTGTACTATCGAGCAATCGATTGTACCCGTTCGTATCGACGAGTATATCGTTTGTACCACCGCGAAAACGTTTGTACCCGTCTGCACTATCGAGCAATCGTTTGTACCCGTTCGTATCGACAGTATATCGTTTGTACCACCGAGAAATCGTTTGTACCCGTTGGTATCGACGAGTATTTTGTATGTACCATAGAGAAGACGTTTGAACCCGTCAGTACTATCGAGCAATCGTTTGTACCCATTCGTACTGACGAGTATATAATTTGTACCAACGAGAAAACGTTTGTACCCGTCTGTATTATCGAGCAATCGTTTGTACCCGTTCGTATCGACGAGTATATCGTTTTTACCACTGAGAAATCGTTTGTACCCGTCTGTACTACCGACCAATCGTTTGGACCCATTCTTATCAACGAGTATTTCGTATGTACCACCGAGAAAACGTTTGTACCCGTCTGTACTATCGAGCAATCGTTTGTACCCGTTCGTATCGACGAGTATATCGTTTGTACCACCGAGAAATCGTTTGCACTCGTCTGTACTATCGAGCAATCGATTGTACCCGTTCGTATCGACGAGTATATCGTTTGTACCATGGAGAAAACGTTTGTACCCGTCTGTACTATCGAGGAATCGATTGTACCCATTCGTTTTGACGAGTATATCGTTTGTACCACGGAGAAAACGTTTGTACCCGTCTGTACTATCGACCAATCGTTTGTACCCATTCGTATCAACGATTATTTCGTATGTACCACCGAGAAAACGTTTGTATCCGTCTGGACTATCGGGCAATCGTTTGTACCCATTCGTACTGACGAGTATATCGTTTGTACCAACGAGAAAACATTTGTACCCGTCTCAACTATCGAGCAATCGTTTGTACCCGTTCGTATTGACGAGTATATCATTTGTACCACCGAGAAATCGCTTGTACCCGTCTGTACTATCGAGCAATCGATTGTACCCGTTCGTATCGACGAGTATATCGTTTGTACCACCGAGAAAACGTTTGTACCCGTCTGTACTATCGAGGAATCGTTTGTACCGATTCGTTCTGACGAGTATATCGTTTGTACCACGCAGAAAACGTTTGTACCGATCTGTACTATCGAGCCATCGTTTGTACCCGTTCCTATCGACGAGTACATCGTTTGTACCACCGAGGAAACGTCGGTACCCGTCTGTACAATTGAGCAATCGTTTGTACCCGTTCGTATCGACGAGTATGTCGTTTGTACCAACGAGAGATCGTTTTTACTCATTCGTACCGGCGATTAATCGTCTGTACCGATTCGTACTGACGAGAATATCGTTTGTACCAACGAGAAATTGTTTGTACCCATCTGTACTAACGACCCATGATTTGTACCCATTCGTATCAACGAGTATGTCGTATGTACCACCGAGAAAACGTTTGTACCCGTCTGTACTATCGGGAAATCTTTTGTACTTATTCGTACTGACGAGTATATCGTTTGTACCACCGAGAAAACGTTTGTACCCGTCTGTACTATCGGGCAATCGTTTGTACCCATTCGTACTGACGAGTATATCGTTTGTACCACCGAGGAAACGTTTGTACCCGTCTGTACTATCGAGCAATCGTTTGTACCCGTTCGTATCGACGAGTATATCGTTTGTACCACCGAGAAAACGTTTGTACCCGTCTGTACTATCGAGGAATCGTTTGTACCCATTCGTTCTGACGAGTATATCGTTTGTACCACCGAGAAAACGTTTGTACCCATCTCTACTATCGAGCAATCGTTTTTACCCGTTCGTATCGACGAATACATCGTTTGTACCACCGAGGAAACGTTTGTACCCGTCTGTACTATCGAGCAATCGTTTGTACCCGTTCGTATCGACGAGTATATCGTTTGTACCACCGAGAGATCGTTCTTACTCATTCGTTCCGGCGATTAATCGTTTGTACCCATTCGTACTGACGAGAATATCGTTTGTACCAACGAGAAATTGTTTTTACCCGTCTGTACTATCGAGCAAGCGTTTGTACCCGTTCGTATCGACGAGTATATCGTTTGAACCACCGAGAAATCGTTTGTACCCGACTGTACTGTCGAGCAATCGATTGTACCCGTTCGTATCGACGAGAATATCGTTTGTACCAACGAGAAATTGTTTGTACCCGTCTGTACTATCGAGCAATCGTTTGTACCGGTTGGTATTGACGAGTATTTCGTATGTACCACCGAGAAAACGTTTTTACCCGTCTGTACTATCGAGCAATCGTTTGTACCGATTCGTACTGACGAGTCTATAATTTGTACCATCGAGAAAACGTTTGAACCCGTCTGTATTATCGAGCAATCGTTTGTACCCGTTCGTATCTACGAGTATTTCGTATGTACCACCGAGAAAACGTTTGTACCCGTCTGTACTATCGGGCAATCCTTTGTACCCATTCGTACTGACGAGTATATCGTTTGTACCAATGAGAAACCGTTTGTACCCGTCTGTACTATCGAGCAATCGTTTGGACCCGTTCGTATCGACGAGTATATCGGTTGTACCACCGAGAAATCGTTTGTATCCGTCTGTACTATCGAGCAATCGATTGTACCCGTTCGTATCAACGAGTATATCGTTTCTACCACCGAGAAAACGTTTGTACCCGTCTGTACTATTGGGTAATCGTTTGTACCCAATCGTACTGACGAGCATATCGTTTGTACCACCGAGGAATCGTTTGTACCCGTCTGTACTATCGAGCAATCGATTGTACCCGTTCGTATCGACGAGTATATCGTTTGTACCACCGAGAAAACGTTTGTACCCGTCTGTACTATCGAGGAATCATTTGTACCCATTCGTTCTGACGAGTATATCGTTTGTACCACCGAGAAAACGTTTGTACCCATCTCTACTATCGAGCAATCGTTTTTACCCGTTCGTATCGACGAGTACATCGTTTGTACCACCGAGGAAACGTTTGTACCCGTCTGTACTATCGAGCAATCGTTTGTACCCGTTCGTATCGACGAGTATATCGTTTGTACCACCGAGAGATCGTTCTTACTCATTCGTACCGGCGATTAATCGTTTGTACCCATTCGTACTGACGAGAATATCGTTTGTACCAACGAGAAATTGTTTTTACCCGTCTGTACTATCGAGCAAGCGTTTGTACCCGTTCGTATCGACGAGTATATCGTTTGTACCACCGAGAAATCGTTTGTACCCGACTGTACTGTCGAGCAATCGATTGTACCCGTTCGTATCGACGAGAATATCGTTTGTACCAACGAGAAATTGTTTGTACCCGTCTGTACTATCGAGCAATCGTTTGTACCCGTTGGTATCGACGAGTATTTCGTATGTACCACCGAGAAAACGTTTTTACCCGTCTGTACTATCGAGCAATCGTTTGTACCGATTCGTACTGACGAGTCTATAATTTGTACCACCGAGAAAACGTTTGTACCCGTCTGTACTATCGGGCAATGCTTTGTACCCATTCGTACTGACGAGTATATCGTTTGTACCAATGAGAAACCGTTTGTACCCGTCTGTACTATCGAGCAAACGTTTGTACCCATTCGTATCGACGAGTATATCGGTTGTACCACCGAGAAATCGTTTGTATCCGTCTGTACTATCGAGCAATCGATTGTACCCGTTCGTATCAACGAGTATATCGTTTGTACCACCGAGAAAACGTTTGTACCCGTCTGTACTATCGGGTAATCGTTTGTACCCATTCGTACTGACGAGCATATCGTTTGTACCACCGAGGAATCGTTTGTACCCGTCTGTACTATCGAGCAATCGATTGTACCCGTTCGTATCGACGAGTATATCGCTTGTACCACCGAGAAAACGTTTGTACCCGTCTGTACTATCGAGGAATCGTTTGTACCCATTCGTTCTGACGAGTATATCGTTTGTACCACCGAGAAAACGTTTGTACCCATCTCTACTATCGAGCAATCGTTTTTACCCGTTCGTATCGACGAGTACATCGTTTGTACCACCGAGGAAACGTTTGTACCCGTCTGTACTATCGAACAATCGTTTGTACCCGTTCGTATCGACGAGTATGTCGTTTGAACCACCGAGAGGTCGTTTGTACTCATTCGTACCGGCGATTAATCGTTTGTACCCATTCGTACTGACGAGAATATCGTTTGTACCAACGAGAAATTGTTTGTACCCGTCTGTACCATCGAGCAATCGTTTGGACCCGTCGGTATCGACGAGTATTGCGTATGTACCACCGAGAAAACGTTTTTACCCGTCTGTACCATCGAGCAATCGTTTGTACCCAATCGTACTGGCGAGTATATCATTTTTACCAACGAGAAAACGTTTGAAACCGTCTGTATTATCGAGCAATCGTTTGTACCCGTTCGGATCGACGAGTATATCGCTTGTACCACCGAGAAATCGTTTCTGTCCGTCTGTAGTATCGACCAATCGTTTGTACCCATTCGTATCGACGAGTATTTCGTATGTACCACAAAGAAAACGTTTGTACCCGTCTGTACTATCGGGCAATCGTTTGTACCCATTTGTACTGACGAGTATATCGTTTGTACCAACGAGAACACGTTTGTACCCGTCTGTACTATCGAGCAATCGTTTGTACCCGTTCGTATCGAAGAGTATATCGTTTGTACCACCGAGAAATCCTTTGTACCTGTCTGTACTATCGAGCAATCGATTGTACCCGTTCGTATCGACGAGTATATCGTTAGTACCACCGAGAAAACGTTTGTACCCGTCTGTACTATTGAGCAATTGTTTGTACCCATTCGTATCGTCAGTATATCGTTTGCACCACCGAGAAATCGTGTGTACCCGTTGGTATCGACGAGTATTTTGTATGTACCATAGAGAAAACGTTTGTACCCGTCTGTACTATCGAGCAATCGTTTGTGCCCATTCGTACTGACGAGTATATCATTTGTACCATCGAGAAAACGATTGTACCCGGCTGTATTATCGAGCAATCGTTTGTACCCGTTCGTATCGACGAGTATATCGTTTTTACCACTGAGAAATCGTTTGTGCCCGTCTATACTATCGTCCAATCGTTTGGACCCATTCGTATCAACGAGTTTTTCGTATGTACCACCGAGAAAACGTTTGTACCCGTCTGTACTATCGAGCAATCGTTTGCACCCGTTCGGATCGACGAGTATATCGTTTGTACCACCGAGAAATCGTTTGTACCCGTCTGTACTATCGAGCAATCGATTGTACCCGTTCGTATCGACGAGTATATCGTTTGTCCCACCGAGAAAACGTTTGTACCCGTCTGTACTATCGAGGAATCGTTTGTACCCATGCGTTCTGACGAGTATATCGTATGTACCACCGAGAAAACGTTTGTACCCGTCTGTACTATCGAAGAATCGTTTGTACCCATTCGTTCTGACGACTATATCGTTTCTACCTACGAGAAAACGTTTGTACCCATCTGTACTATCGAGCAATCGTTTGTACCCGTTCGTATCGACGAGTACATCGTTTGTACCACCGAGGAAACCTTTGTACCCGTCTGTACTATCGAGCAATCGCTTGTGCCCGTTCGTATCGACGAGGATGTCGTTTGTACCACCGAGAGAGCGATTGTACTCGTTCGTACCGGCGATCGATCGTTTGTGCCCATTCGTACTGACGAGAATATCGTTTGTACCAGCGAGAAATTGTTTGTACCCGTCTTAACTATCGAGCAATCGTTTGCACCCGTTCGTATCGACAGTATATCTTTTGTACCACCGAGAAATCGTTTGTACCCGTTGGTATCGACGAGTATTTTGTATGTACCGTAGATAAAACGTTTGTACCCGTCTGTACTATCGAGCAATCGTTTGTACCCATTCGTACTGACGAGGATATCATTTGTACCAACGAGAAAACGTTTGTACCCGTCTGTATTATCGAGCAATCGTTTGTACCCGTTCGTATCGACGAGTATATCGTTTGTACCACCGAGAAATCGTTTGTACCCGTCTGTACTATCGACCAATCGCTTGTACCCGATCGTATCGACGAGTATGTCGTGTGTACCACCGAGAGATCGTGTGTACACATTCGTACCGGCGATTAATCGTTTGTACCCATTCGTACTGACGCGAATATCGTTTGTACCAACGAGAAATTGTTTGTACCCGTCTGTACTATCGAGCAATCGTTTGTACCCAATCGTACTGGCGAGTATATCATTTGTACCAACGAGAAAACACTTGTACCCGTCTGTATTATCGACCAATCGTTTGTATTCGTTCGTATCGACGAGTATATCGTTTGTTCCACCGAGAAATCGTTTGTACCCGTCTGTACTATCAACCAATCCTTTGTACCCATTCGTATCAACGAGTATTTCGTATGTACAAGCGAGAAAACGTTTGTCGCCGTCTGAACTATCGGGCAATCGTTTGTACCCATTCGTACTGACGAGTATATCGTTTGTACCAACGAGAAAACGTTTGGACCCGTCTGGACTATCGAGCAATCGTTTGGACCCGTTTTTATCGACGAGTATATCGTTTGTACCACCGAGAAATCGTTTGTACCTGTCTGGCCTATCGAGCAATCGATTGTACCCGTTCGTATCGACGAGTATATCGTTTGTCCCACCGAGAAAACGTTTGTACCCGTCTGGACTATCAAGGAATCGTTTGTACCCATTCGTTCTGACGAGTATATCGTTTCTACCACCGAGGAAACGTTTGTACCCGTCTGTACTATCGAGCAATCGTTTTTACCCGTTCGTATCGACGAGTACATCGTTTGTACCACCGAGGAAACGGTTGTATCCATCTGTACTATCGAGCAATCGTTTCTACCCGTTCGTATCGACGAGCATGTCGTTTGTTCCACCGAGAGGTCGTTTGTACTCATTCGTACCGGCGATAAATCGTTTGTACCCATTCGTACTGACGAGTATATCGTTTGTACCAATGAGAAACCGTTTGTACCCGTCTGTACTATAGAGCAATCGTTTGTACCCGTTCGTATCGACGAGTATATCGGATGTACCACCGAGAAATCGTTTGTTCCCGTCTGTACTATCGAGCAATCGATTGGACCCGTTCGTATCGACGAGTATATCGATTGTACCACCGAGAAAACGTTTGTACCCGTCTGTACTATCGGGCAATCGTTTGTACCCATTTGTTCTGACGAGTATATCGTTTGTACCACGGAGAAAACGTTTGTACCCATATTTACTATCGAGCAATCGTTTGTACCCGTTCGTATCGACGAGTCCATCGTTTGTACCACCAAGGAAACGTTTGTACCCGTCTGTACTATCGAGCAATCGTTTGTGCCCGTTCGTATCGACGAGGATGTCGATTGTACCACTGAGAGATCGTTTGTACTCATTCGTACCGGCGATAAATCGTTTGTACCCATTTGTACTGACGGGAATATCGTTTGTAGCAACGAGAAATAGTTTTTTCCCGTCTGTACAATCGACCAATCGTTTGTACCCATTCGTATCAACGAGTATATCGTTTGTACCAACGAGAAAACGTTTGTACCCGTCTGTACTATCGAGCAATCTTTTGTACCCGTTCGTATCGACGAGTGAATCGTTTGTAGCACCGAGAAATCGTTTGTACCCGTCTGTACTATCGAACTATCGATTGTACCCGTTCGTATTGACGAGTATATCGTTTGTACCACGGAGAAAACGTTTGTACCCGTCTGTACTATCGAGGAATCGTTTGTACCCATTCGTTCTGACGAGAATATCGTTTGTACCACGGAGAAAACGTTTGTACCCATATTTACTATCGAGCAATCGTTTGTACCCGTTGGTATCGACGAGTATTTCGTATGTACCACCGAGAAAACGATTTACCCTTCTGTACTATCGAGCAATCGTTTGTACCGATTCGTACTGACGAGTATATCATTTGTATCAACGAGAAAACGTTTGAACCCGTCTGTATTATCGAGCAATCGTTTGTACCCGTTCGTATCGACGAGTATATCGTTTGTACCACCGAGAAATCGTTTGTACTCGTCTGTACTATCGACCAATCGTTTGTACCCATTCGTATCCACGAGTATTTCGTATGTACCACAAAGAAAACGTTTGTACCCGTCTGTACTATCGGGTAATCGTTTGTACCCATTCGTACTGACGAGTATATCGTTTGTACCAACGAGAACACGGTTGTACCCGTCTGTACTATCGAGCAATCGTTTGTACCCGTTCGTATCGAAGAGTATATCGACGGTACCACCGAGAAATCGTTTGTACCCGTCTGTACTATTGAGCAATCGGTCGTACCCGTTCGTATCGACGAGTATATCGTTTGTACCCCCGAGAAATCGTTTGTACCCGTCTGTACTATCGACCAATCGTTTGTACCCATTGGTATAGACGAGTATTTCGTATGTACCACAAAGAAAACGTTTGTACCCGTCCGTACTATCGAGCAATCGTTGGTACCCATTCGTACTGACGAGAATATCGGTTGGACCAACGAGAACACGTTTGTACCCGTCTGTACTATCGAGCAATCGATTGTACCCGTTCGTATCGACGAGTATATCGTTTGTACCACCGCGAAAACGTTTGTACCCGTCTGTACTATCGAGCAATCGTTTGTACCCGTTCGTATCGACGAGTATATCGTTTTTACCACTGAGAAATCGTTTGTACCCTTCTGTACTATCGACCAATCGTTTGGGCCCATTCTTAACAACGAGTATTTCGTATGTACCACCGAGAAAACGTTTGTACCCATCTGTACTATCGAGCAATCGTTTGTACCCGTTCGTATCGACGAGTATATCGTTTGTACCACCGAGAAATCGGTTCTACCCGTCTGTACTATCGAGCAATCGATTGTACCCGTTCGTATCGACGAGTATATCGTTTGTACCACCGAGAAAACGTTTGTACCCGTCTGTACTATCGAGGAATCGTTTGTACCCATTCGTTCTGACGAGTATATCGTTTGTACCACGGAGAAAACGTTTGTACCCATCTGTACTATCGAGCAATCGTTTGTACCCGTTCGTATCGACGAGTACATCGATTGTACCACCGAGGAAACGTTTGTACCCGTCTGTACTATCGAGCAATCGTTTGTGCCCGTTCGTATCGACGAGGATGTCGATTGGACCACTGAGAGATCGTTTGTACTCATTCGTACCGGCGATAAATCGTTTGTACCCATTCGTACTGACGGGAATATCGTTTGTACCAACGAGAAATTGTTTGTTCCCATCTGTACAATCGACCAATCGTTTGTACCCATTCGTATCAACGAGTATATCGTTTGTACCAACGAGAAAACGTTTGTACCCGTCTGTACTATCGAGCAATCGGTTGTACCCGTTCGTATCGACGAGTAAATCGTTTGTAGCACCGAGAAATCGTTTGTACCCGTCTGTACTATCGAGCAATCGTTTGTACCCATTCGTATCAACGAGTATTTCGTATGTACCACAAAGAAAACGTTTGTACCCGTCTGTACTATCGGGCAATCGTTACTACCCATTCGTACTGACGAGTATATCGTTTGTACCAACGAGAACACGTTTGTACCCGTCTGTACTATCGAGCAATCGTTTGTACCCGTTCGTATCGAAGAGTATATCGATTGTACCACCGAGAAATCGTTTGTACCCGTCTGTACTATTGAGCAATCGGTTGTACCCGTTCGTATCGACAAGTATATCGTTTGTACCACCGAGAAATCGTTTGTACCCGTCTGTACTATCGAGCAATCGTTTGTACCCATTCGTATCCACGAGTATTTCGTATGTACCACAAAGAAAACGTTTGTACCCGTCTGTACTATCAGGCAATCGTTAGTACCCATTCGTACTGACGAGTATATCGTTTGTACCAACGAGAACACGTTTGTACCCGTCTGTACTATCGACCAATCGTTTGTACCCATTCGTATCGACGAGTATTTCGTATGTACCACAAAGAAAACGTTTGTACCCGTCTGTACTATCGGGCAATCTTTGGTACCCAGTCGTACTGACGAGAATATCGGTTGTACCAACGAGAACACGTTTGTACCCGTCTGTACTATCGAGCAATCGTTTGTACCCGTTCGTATCGAAGAGTATATCGTTTGTACCACCGAGGAATCGTTTGTACCCGTCTGTACTATCGAGCAATCGATTGTACCCGTTCGTATCGACGAGTATATCGTTTGTACCACCGCGAAAACGTTTGTACCCGTCTGTACTATCGAGCAATCGTTTGTACCCGTTTGGATCGACAGTATATCGGTTGTACCACCGAGAAATCGTTTGTACCCGTTGGTATCGACGAGTATTTTGTATGTACCTAAGAGAAAACGTTTGTACCCGTCTGTACTATCGAGCAATCGTTTGTACCCATTCATACTGACGAGTATATAATTTGTACCAACGAGAAACCGTTTGTACCCGTCTGTACTATCGAGCAATCGTTTGTACCCGTTCGTATCGACGAGTATATCGGTTGTACCACCGAGAAATCGTTTGTTCCCGTCTGTACTATCGAGCAATCGATTGTACCCGTTCGTATCGACGAGTATATCGATTGTACCACCGAGAAAACGTTTGTACCCGTCTGTACTATCGGGCAATCGTTTGAACCCATTCGTAGTGACGAGTATATCGTTTGTACCACCGAGGAAACGTTTGTACCCGTCTGTACTATCGAGCAATCGTTTGTACCCGTTCGTATCGACGAGTATATCGTTTGTACCACCGAGAGATAGTTCGTACTCATTCGGACCGGCGATTAATCGTTTGTACCCATTCGTACTGACGAGAATATCGTTTGTACCAACGAGAAATCGTTTTTACCCGTCTGTACTATCGAGCAATCGAATGTACCCGGTCGTATCGACGAGTATATCGTTTGTACCACCGAGAAATCGTTTGTACCCGTCTGTACTGTCGAGCAATCGATTGTACCCGTTCGAATCGACGAGTAGATCATTTGTACAACCGAGAAAACGTTTGTACCCGTCTGTACTATCGAGGAATCGTTTGTACCCATTCGTTCTGACGAGTATATCGTTTGTACCACCGAGAAAACGTTTGTACCCATCTCTACTATCGAGCAATCGTTTTTACCCGTTCGTAGCGACGAGAATATCGTTTGTACCAACGCGAAATTGTTTGAACCCGTCTGTACTATCGAGCAATCGTTTGTACCCGTTGGTATCGACGAGTATTTCGTATGTACCACAAAGAAAACGTTTGTACCCGTCTGTACTATCGGGCAATCGTTGGTACCCATTCGTACTGACGAGAATATCGTTTGTAACAACGAGAACACGTTTGTACCCGTCTGTACTTTCGAGCAATCGTTTGTACCCGTTCGTATCGAAGAGTATATCGTTTGTACCACCGAGGAATCGTTTGAACCCGTCTGTACAATCGAGCAATCGATTGTACCCGTTCGTATCGACGAGTATATCGTTTGTACCACCGCGAAAACGTTTGTACCAGTCTGTACTATCGAGCAATCGTTTGTACCCGTTCGTATCGACAGTATATCGTTTGTACCACCGAGAAATCGTTTGTACCCGTTGGTATCGACGAGTATTTTGTATGTACCATAGAGAAAACGTTTGAACCCGTCTGTACTATCGAGCAATCGTTTGTACCCATTCGTACTGACGAGTATATAATTTGTACCAACGAGAAAACGTTTGTACCCGTCTGTATTATCGAGCAATCGTTTGTACCCGTTCGTATCGACGAGTATATCGTTTTTACCACTGAGAAATCGTTTGTACCCGTCTGTACTACCGACCAATCGTTTGGACCCATTCTTATCAACGAGTATATCGTTTGTACCACCGAGAAATCGTTTGCACCCGTCTGTACTATCGAGCAATCGATTGTACCCCTTCGTATCGACGATTATATCGTTTGTACCACCGAGAAAACGTTTGTACCCGTCTGTACTATCGAGGAATCGATTGTACCCATTCGTTCTGACGAGTATATCGTTTGTACCACGGAGAAATCATTTGTACCCGTCTGTACTATCGACCAATCGTTTGTACCCATTCGTATCAACGATTATTTCGCATGAACCACCGAGAAAACGTTTGTTCCCGTCTGTACTATCGAGCAATCGATTGTACCCGTTCGTATCGACGAGTATATCGATTGTACCACCGAGAAAACGTTTGTACCCGTCTGTACTATCGGGCAATCGTTTGTACCCATTCGTTCTGACGAGTATATCGTTTGTACCACGGAGAAAACGTTTGTACCCATGTGTACTATCGAGCAATCGTTTGTACCCGTTCGTATCGACGAGTACATCGTTTGTACCACCAAGGAAACGTTTGTACCCGTCTGTACTATCGAGCAATCGTTTGTGCCCGTTCGCATCAACGAGGATGTCGATTGTACCACTGAGAGATCGTTTGTACTCATTCGTACCGGCGATAAATCGTTTGTACCCATTTGTACTGACGGGAATATCGTTTGTAGCAACGAGAAATAGTTTGTTCCCGTCTGTACAATCGACCAATCGTTTGTACCCATTCGTATCAACGAGTATATCGTTTGTACCAACGAGAAAACGTTTGTAACCGTCTGTACTACCGAGCAATCGTTTGTACCCGTTCGTATCGACGAGTGAATCGTTTGTAGCACCGAGAAATCGTTTGTACCCGTCTGTACTATCGAGCAATCGATTGTACCCGTTCGTATCGACGAGTATATCGTTTGTACCACCAAGAAAACGTTTGTACCCGTCTGTACTATCGAGCAATCGTTTGTGCCCGTTCGTATCGACGAGGATGTCGATTGTACCACTGAGAGATCGTTTGTACTCATTCGTACCGGCGATAAATCGTTTGTACCCATTTGTACTGACGGGAATATCGTTTGTACCAACGAGAAATAGTTTGTTCCCGTCTGTACAATCGACCAATCGTTTGTACCCATTCGTATCAACGAGTATATCGTTTGTACCACCGAGAAAACGTTTTTACCCGTCTGTACTATCGAGCAATCGTTTGTACCGATTCGTACTGACGAGTCTATAATTTGTACCAACGAGAAAACGTTTGAACCCGTCTGTATTATCGAGCAATCGTTTGTACCCGTTCGTATCAAAGAGTATTTCGTATGTACCACCGAGAAAACGTTTGTACCCGTCTGTACTATCGGGCAATCCTTTGTACCCATTCGTACTGACGAGTATATCGTTTGTACCAACGAGAAAACGTTTTTACCCGACTGTAATATCGACCAATCGTTTGTACCCATTCGTATCGACGAGTATTTCGTATGTACCACAAAAAAATCGTTTGCACCCGTCTGTACTATCGAGCAATCGATTGAGCACGTTCGTATCGACGAGTATATCGTTTGTACCACCGAGAAAACGTTTGTACCCGTCTGTACTATTGAGGAATCGCTTGTACCCATTCGTTCTGACGAGAATATCGTTTGTACCACGGAGAAAACGTTTGTACCCATCTTTACTATGGAGCAATCGTTTGTACCCGTTGGTATCGACGAGTATTTCGTATGTACCACCGAGAAAACCTTTTTACCCGTCTGTACTATCGAGCAATCGTTTGTACCGATTCGTACTGACGAGTATATCGTTTGTACCACCGAGAAAACGTTTGTACCCGTCTGTTCTTTCGAGGAATCGTTTGTACCCATTCGTTCTGACGAGTATATCGTTTGTACCACCGAGAAAACGTTTGTACCCATCTCTACTATCGAGCAATCGTTTTTACCCGTTCGTATCGACGAGTACATCGTTTGTACCACCGAGGAAACGTTTGTACCCGTCTGTACTATCGAACAATCGTTTGTACGGGTTCGTATCGACGAGTATGTCGTTTGTACCACCGAGAGGTCGTTTATACTCATTCGTACCGGCGAATAATCGTTTGTACCCATTCGTACTGACGAGAATATCGTTTGTACCAACGAGAAATTGTTTGTTCCCGTCTGTACTATCGAGCAATCGTTTGGACCCGTCGGTATCGACGAGTATTTCGTATGTACCACCGAGAAAACGTTTTTACCCGTCTGTACCATCGAGCAATCGTTTGTACCGATTCGTACTGCCGAGTATATCATTTGTACCAACGAGAAAACGTTTGAACCCGTCTGTATTATCGAGCAATCGTTTGTACCCGTTTGTATCGACGAGTATATCGGTTGTACCACCGAGAAATCGTTTGTGTCCGTCTGTACTATCGACCAATCGTATGTACCCATTCGTATCGACGAGTATTTCGTATGTACCACAAAGAAAACGTTTGTACCCGTCTGTACTGTCGGGCAATCGTTAGTACATATTTGTACTGACGAGTATATCGTTTGTACCAACGAGAACACGTTTGTACCCGTCTGTACTATCGAGCGATCGTTTGTACCTGTTCGTATCGAAGATTATATCGTTTGTACCACCGAGAAATCGTTTGTGTCCGTCTGTACTATCGACCAATCGTTTGTACCCATTCGTCTCGACGAGTATTTCGTATGTACCACAAAGAAATCGTTTGTACCCGTCTGTACTGTCGGACAATCGGTTGTACCCATTTGTACTGACGAGTATATCGTTTGTACCAACGAGGACACGTTTGTACCCGTCTGTACTATTGAGCATTCGTTTGTACCCGTTCGTATCGATGATTATATCGTTTGTACCACCCAGAAATCGTTTGTACCCGTCTGTACTATCGAGCAATCGATTGTACCCGTTCGTATCGACGAGAACATCGTTTGTACCACCGATGAAACGTTTGTACCCGTCTGTACTATCGAGCAATCGTTTGTGCCCGTTCGTATCGACGAGGATGTCGTTTGTACCACTGACAAGGAACATCCCTCAGGTGTCCGCCTCCGATTTTGTTGTTACTCATATATGTGATAGAGCATCGAAAACTTTGAGGCACGTATTTTTTTTTATCGGCGGAAAAACGGATTTAAGGGGGGATACCGCCCCTCAAAGAAAGGCGTGTCGAGGGGTGATTTTGCAGTTTCACCCAGAAGCAATCCACCGTACTGAATGAAACAAAAACGAAAATTCTTCTAATGAAAAGTGTTACGTACCCAACGGTACCCCGGATAACCCGAGAGAAATATTATTATTATTGTGGGCTGCTCTGTTCGTCCCATACGGGCCCGAGTTTTCTTAGAGGATAATACGGGGTGGGGGGATGCCAGAATGAAATTTGACGCTTCCGATTATAATATGTTGGTTATTTATTAATACTAGCCGACTTACAATTTCGTTGAAGCCTCTGCGTCGGTCCGCCTAAGCGAGTACGCACACAACCACACCACACACACACACACACACTAATTTTGACAATATAAAACCTATCGATCGATAACTAAATGATTTAGCGGCGCGGCTTTTCCTTATGTTATTTACGTAGAACAGAATTAGATTTAATAATTTTGCGTCTCTATCGCGGCGGTTTCGACTTCGCACAAGTCTCACAGTCCTGTGCAACCACCTTTGCACCGGGTCCACAGGGAGATACTATCCACCTCCCAAGTGCAAGGGAATTATGGTTGCCGCGGAACGCTTTGTGCGCGAGTAGGGCTCCGTGCCCGGGAAGCAACCGAGGGACGCGGTACTCGCGAGACCGTTTTGACGACCGAAGACTGACGGACGTGCCCCGTTAAGACGTGGGAGTCCGGGTTCGCGACTTGCTTTCGATCGGAGTTACACCCCAACACCAGGATACTTCCGTGGCCAGATGGGAACTACCAATATTCACCGCCACCGGACCGATGTTAGCTCGGTGGCTATCACTCCGGTGGGGGCTTTTGACAACGTCCACGGAAAGTTGCACGCTCCCGAAGTCCCACGGTCGAACTCCGCGGATCAGGCTATGCTCGATCAGCGGAATTCGGTCGGGTACATCCGGTCTAATTCGCAGCGTTCGACACTCGACACCGCACAGAGGCACAAGGCGACGGAGTCGTCGGAAAATAATGAAAGTTAAACCCGTTAATAAAACCCCAATCATTAATATTAATGAACAAAACATAAAAAGTTACGGACGTGCCAACCACCCGCCCCTTAGGAATAGTCGACGTCCTCGTTGACAATTATAATTTCAAACATGTTCGTTATAATTTATTAACCCCTTATGTTTTATATCGAGAGATTACAAATATTGGTGTTAGTCCGGTGTTGTGGATTCCTCAAGGCACCTGTGGTTCTTGGCGAGGAACGGATCGCGGAGCCAGGGTTGGCGGACTCCGAATGTGCTGACAGGCGACCACGCTACTCGGCCCCGTTGCCGCAACGCTTGATTCTGCAGTACGATTCGTTACCTCAGCATAAGTTGGGGACTCCGTTTCGCTCACGTTTCCTCCGATTTTCCGTTGCGGACAGACCCGCAGAAATTCGCCCACACGTGTGCATGCGAACATGAGGCAACCGCGCGAGAGGTATAATCCAATTGCCAGTGCTAAGCAGGCCTGGCTGGCATAGCTTGCGACAGTGTGGTAATATCGGGTGTCATCCGCTCGCCGGTGTTTTCCGATGTCGTACAGCCTTTTCTCGATAGCGTGCAGAGAGTCCCCCACAGGAAGGGCCCTCAGGTCTTGTCCTTCCGAGGAACCTGGGTCATCATGTCGGGTGGACAGAGGAGTCAGCAAGTCCTCCGTTCCTTCCGCCAGTAGTATCGGAGCGAGGACCGACACGTTGAGAGCGAGACCAGGCTGATAGTAGTACTGTTCTTGACTCGCATACACCCGTAGGCTGGTGAGGGTAGTCGTCCGCGTCGTTCCGACACAATTAGGACGGAGTTGTAGTACTCCGGCCCCTTGTACGACTACTTCTCGCGGGGCCTTCCCGAGCAGGCTATACGGAGGGTCGTCGGGCGAGAGAGAGAGAACAGCCATCCTCCTTGGGTTGGTAGATACGTCCAGTAGTCTGAGTGATCCGGATGTACTCTTACGTCGCAATGTTGGAACGCCTCAGCCGTGGGTTTCATCAACAATTACACCTCGCAGACCTTGGATGAGGGAGCAGTCTGTATCGGCGTCCCGCCAGAGCAGATTAGACGGCGTCCGCTCTTCCTACATCCTGAGTGATACTCCCGGTCGGCGAGGAAGTAAGTACGGTGGTCACTGGCGATGGCGATATAGGGAGCCACAGGGACGACATGGGCAGACCCTGTCCCATTGTTGAACGCTTGCGGCACCGGCCAGGCATGCATCCGGTAGAGGTCGTACGTAGTGCGGTCAAGAAGCGGGATGTGTGCTACGATCAACACCTTATCCCGATAGGACAGTAGGTCCGTTTGGACTAGGGCCGCGACATTTTTCGGGCGTAAGTGGTCCAGGGGGAGGGGGAACTCCACCCCTCCGGCGTTGAGCAGCACCTCCTTGGCCACGGCTGTTAGCTGGTCCTTCGTCACCGCCTCGGGGTCGAGTCGACCTTCGGCAGCCGCGGCAATGGTCCGAACGTACCGGGAACACGCGTCGATGTACCGTTCCAGTTTTGCTTCCACTCGATTGGCGTAGTTCGTGAGAGTCAGATTGTACTGGCCCAGAGTAGATTGGTTGGTCAAGGCCTGCAATTCCCGGTGCACCCGTGCCACTAGTCCATACACCTCGTTGACACGGCGGGTCTCCTCGGCGTGTTCTCGCTGAAGGGTTGGCAGGTGGGTGGATACGATGTGCATTTGCTGTCCCACCAACTGTGTGATCCGACCCTGATCGTGGAATAGCTTGTCGATCTGTCCCGTGATGTAATGGGCATCGTCCTCATTGAGCGTCCCGAAAAGTGACTTACTCACGCTCCCGACGAATCCGAATGGAGCGGATCGCTTCTTCATCGTGGTGGGGGAAGGGGGCAATCGTACATCCGATCGGTCGGTTAGTTCCCATAGCTCGCCCGCAAGATGCCTCGCGAGGGTGAAGCGAGTGAGAAGGTAGTCCTTCCTCAGCAGATGGTGACAGGCGAGGACAGTGTTATGTCTACGGCACTCCCTCTCTATGTCGCCGAGCTGTTCCTCGTCGTTCGGGAAGTACTCGGCAAACTTGGCAACTTCAACAAAGATTGTCATGCGCCAGTCCGCCTGTTGTAATTGTACCGGGGCTGTCCTCTCGAAGTACAGGCCCGGGCTGTCGGTGATGGAGCTGATTTGATGAGCTTCTTCCACTACCGACTCGGAGTGGGCGCAACTCAGCAGCAGAAGGACGGAGTAGAGGTTCCGCATCTAGACGTAACAGATGTTCCGGCGACTTATTCTAATTGAATATTCCTACGCGTACGCTAGCTTAACCTTATCGACATGTTTGCGGAATCTCTCCCCACTTTCGGTTTCCAAAATGACGTTACTCCTATCCGTGATCGACTGTATAGTATAGGGACCGTGGTATTGGCTGTCGAATTTTCCCTTACGCGGCTCCTTTAGGACGTAAACCTGATCCCCTACCTTTCCATTAAAAGGACGGCATCCTCTGTCGTAGTAGGTCTTTGACCGTTCTTTCGAGCGGTTCAGGTTATCCCCGGCGATCTCGCGAATCTCTGATTGGCGCCTAACGAGCTTGGCGACGAAGGAGTTTAAGGTGAGGAGCCTGTCATCGGTCGGGAATTGGCTCGGCTGTCGTGCGGGTTTCCCAAACACGATTTCATGCGGCGTGAAGTTTGTTGCTTCATGCACGCTCGTGTTGTAGGAAAATTCGGCAAACGGCAGTAACCGGTCCCAATCATCGTATTTGTCAACGTAGTGCTTGATGTACTCCGCTAGCACGATGTGACTTCGTTCTAACGAGCCGTTCGTCTGAGGACGATACCCCGAAGGTGTCAAGTGATTTACCTTATAAATCTTTGAGATTTCGCGAAGCAAGTTGCTCGTGAAGGAAGTGCCTCTATCAGTTAAAATAGCTCGTGGAGCCCCGAATTGGTTATAAAGGCGGCGAACAATCGCCTCCGCGATGGTTGCAGCCTTTAGATCAGGTATTGGCTCCGCGAGGCAGTACTTCGACAGCTGATCTTGCATTGTCAGGATATGCCTATTCCCATGCGGGGTGATAGGCAGTGGCCCTACGGTATCTAAAGATACCTTGTCGAAGGTGTCTACTGGCGTGTCCGTTATGAGCATGGGCTCGCGCGTTTTTACACGGACGAGCTTCTGCTCCTGGCAGCTTTTACAGCGCCGAATAAAGTTTTGTACGTCGTTCCGCAGGGTGGGCCAGTAGAATCTCTCTCGAATCCGACGATATGTCTTTGTAACGCCCTTGTGGCCTCCAATGAGACTCGAGTGAGATTCCGTAATGATGCCCTCCCTGTCTTCGGGCGACGGCACCTTCATTTTTCTGTAGCATACGGCTATGGTCATTCTCGCGTCCGAGAACACGGAATGAAGCGCTGGCAAAAAGGTGTCTCGAGGCAGATCGTCGGTGAAATCACCATGCCGCGAAATTCGGAACGAGGGAGCCGACGCTAGCTGGATCACCCGTCTCAAATTTTCCAGACCCAATTTGACTTTGGAAGGATCGAGAGGATCATAGTAACGGAGTTTCGCGATTACCGTATACACCTTATGTCGGCCGTATTCGGTGACGACCACCTGCCCTAGTCCCAAATTCTTCGCCCTCAAGGACAACGGATCCAGGATACCCAGATCGGATAATAATTTTCCAATCGGAGTTACAAGCTCGCCGTCGGCGGAGGCGAAGTGGACATAGTTATCGCGCTTGCCCGTAAGGCAGTCACGATCACCAACAATCCGGGACTTCGGCTCCTCGATATTTCCGGATGGTTCCTCCTTTAACAACGCCCTAGGGCCGCTTGTTGTCAGAGGGGATCCATTATATGCCCATTCGGTTGCGATCCCTCGTTTCGCAGGGTGCGTCGAGGAGTCCACCAGGTTGAAGCGCAGCGATGATGACGGCAATGGCGGCTCCTGGGGTTTCGGGGAAACCTCGCTCCCTCCTTCTCGTACGGGGGATAGCCTCGTAGCCCTAGCATGCGACCCAGAGCCCGTCGGTGTACGAAGAGGAAGGGAGGGCAAGTGGGGCTCGGCCGGCTGGCCCGTAGCGCTCGTACTCTCCACCGCATACGAGGTGGGAGCGCGCGCCGGGTTAAGAGCTAGCTCCGGCGGGGGCATCGCCCTGTCTTGCTCGGAGAATAGCCGATCGAGCAGTGCCGACGCGGTCTGCGGAGAGGGAAGGGGCAGGCCTACATGGGCCGTGGCTTCCTCTCTAGCGGAGTCATGCAAAACTGTAGATGCTGCCATAGGGGGTTCCATAACCTCGCTCTCATCGTCCGCTTCGCTGTCCCCCTCGGTCCGCTTCAGTGCATAGGGAGAAAGCTGGCTAGTCCTTTGCAGGAGTTCCTCATCGCTGGCCGGCTGAAATCTTTCAGATAACCGTGATATGCGACGACTAAGCTCCGCATCCGTTCCGTCCTCGCCAAAGGGGTCCAACTCGTTTAAGGGGTAAAGCCACTGTAAATTTTTTGAAAAATCGATTTTTTTTATTGGCTTAAAAAATAGTTTAAACCCTCTAGAATAAGAAAAAAAAGGTCCTGTGCGAAAAAAAATTTGTTGTCCTTAGGAAATGAAGGTCGCCGCCAAGCGTGTCAAAACTTGCTCCGAAACGACTGCAATTATATCGGAGATGGCGATTCCAAAACTTTCAAAGGCATCGTGGATTCGAAGCCTTATGAAAATGTTGATGTTAAAAAAAAAGAGTGCATAGATCACGTGCAAAAAAGAATGGGCACTCGATTGAGAAACTTAAAAAAAGGAACAAAAGGTCTCGGGGGAAGAGGAAAACTCACTGCCAAATTGATTGACGAACTAAGCATTTATTACGGCTTAGCAATCCGTCGAAATTCCGATTCCATCAAAAATATGAAAAATGAGATCTGGGCAACCCTTTTTCACAAAATGTCACGGATGAAAAGCCTCAGCACGAAAAATGTTCGGAGAATTGGTGCAGTTGGAAGAAAGCGAAAGCAGAAAATGCCTTGGATGCGTATCATCACAATCAGCCAATGAGTGAGGAGGTTTATCAAGCCATCAAACCCATCTACATGGAATTGAGCCGGGATGAGTTGCTGGAGCGTTGCTTGGGGGCCTATACTCAAAACAATAACGAAAGTTTCAACGCTACCGTTTGGAGTTTGGCCCCCAAATCATCCTCAAGCGGAAAAACTGTACTAGATATTGCGACGGATATCGCTGTTTGCATATTCAATGGCGGCCTTACCAACGTCTTGCAAATATTCAAGATGTTGGAGGTGGAAATTGGTGTACAGTTATATAATTTCTGCATCGAAGCCGACGCCAAACGCATCACGCACGCGGAGACATCTCTGAGCGACGCGGCCAAAAGTGCGCGCGCGCTCCAAAAATCAACCAGGAAAGACGAAGAAGACGAAAATTTGGCTATCGAAGGACAAATGTATGGTGCTGGGATTGCAGACTAACGGTAAAAATTTTTTTTAACTTCTTTTTTTAATTTTTTCCAATAAAAAACTATTCGCAAAACTTTAAACGCGTTTTTCTCGAAACATGGTTTTTCAAAATGGCACGCAGCATAACTCGAACAATTTTCATTTTTTTTACTTGAAATTTTAACCAGATGTGAACATTTACATTATCTTGAGAATGTCGATCGGAATTTTCAAGAACTTTATTTATTGATTTTTTATTAACAAAAAACTTGCCGTTTTTTTCGTCAAAAATCAATTTTTTTTTCAAACGCACGCCAAATCCACAAAAATTGATACTTTTTAAAATCCGATCGACATTCTCTAGCTATAGCCCTCTAGATTAATGGTTTTTTTTTTGTTCTAGATTCAAAAGTGCACCAGTGGTGCTGCGTGCCGCGGAGCCCTGGAAGCAAAACATGTCCCGGGAAGATAGCTGTGGAACCGCCATTTTGTTTTTTTTTACTGTAAAAAAATTTTATAATAAAGTTTAATGTATGCCCGATAACACCATTAAAAGTTTTTTTTCAAATACCTTCAATTTCGGGAGCAAAAAATTAGTGAAAAAACCTTTTTTTTGGGCCGTTACAGTGGCCTTACTCGTTAAGACGCCTTGGACCTCCTCGTCTATCTCTTCTCCCTCCGAGATATGGCCCGGGAGCAGTATTTCTTCCTTGCCTGGAGAGAGGTCATCGGACTTGTGAAATCTAGTCTCGAGTTGCTGTAGCGATTCGTCAAATTTCGCAATCGAGTATTGTAGGGGGTCAAGGACCGTGATGTCTTTATCAGAGACCATTTCCTCTACGGGGGTGCTGTCTTCCGTATCGCTAGGAGGACTGACTGCAACCACGTACTCGTACGACCGGGAGGGGTCACTCGTGAGTTGCGCGGGCGGGTCCTTTATTGGCCCGACGGGTGGTGCTGATGGTCGTTTTAGAGGTCGTTTTGGAGGGAGGAGCGGCGCGGGCAACATACTCCGGTGCAGTCGTTGTATCGGCCGCCCCTCTTCCCCCGAGCTCGCCCCGGATGTCTCCGAATATTTCGGGGCCGGCCGCGATGAGGTCGCGGGGGAGATTCGACGCCGCGTGCGGGTTGCAACGACACTCACATCCAGAGGAGGAGGCAGCCTTCGATTCCACTGCGTCGAGGCTGACGTCGGATTCTTCGACGGCGGCGTCGGGTTCTGGGAATCGGAGCGTGCCCTGGGTCTCCCCTTTTGGATGGGAAGCACCACAGCCGCATCCTCCGTCCATTCGGAGTCGCTTGACTCCGAGGACAGCGGATTTATCGGATTCCGGGATAGTGCGTCAGCGTTCAGATTCAATCGACCTGGTTTATAAACAAACTCGTAGTCATAATTTTGAAGGCTCAGTCTCCAACGGACCAACCTCTTACCTGGATCGTTCATTGCGCCGATCCATTTAAGGGGCTCATGATCCGAGATAAGTTTGAACCTCCGACCATACAGGTATGGCTGGAAATGCTCTAAAGCCTTAATCACCGCCAAGCACTCCTTCTCGGTCGTCCCATAATTCACCTCGGCGGGCGAGAGAATGCGAGAAAAATAGGCGATCGGTAGATCATGCCCATCTCGCTCTTGGCCCAGGACGGCTCCGATTGCATAATCGGAGGCATCCGTGGTTAGGGTGAAGGGATGGTTAAAATCGGGGTATTGCAGGACTGGTTCCGTTCACAGAGCCTTTCGTAAGTCCCGGAAACTGCGGCGCTGATCCTTACCCCAAACAAAACCCTTCCCTTTCTTGAGCAGATCAGAAAGAGGCTTTGCCCGGCCCGAGAAATTCGCAATGAATCGTCGGTAGTACCCGGCGAGTCCAAGGAATTGCCGGATATTTTTCGCCGTTTTCGGACTCGGGAAATGTTTTACGGCCTCAAGTTTCCGCGGATCAGGTCTTACCCCATCTCGCCCAATTATGTGGCCGAGATAGCACACCTCCCGTTTGAGGAACTCACACTTATCCGGCTCGAGAATCAGGTTTGCCTCCCGCAAACGAGTCATGAGGCGACGGACCTTTTTCCCGTGTTCTTCCAGCGATCGGGCGAATACTACGATGTCGTCAAGGTACACGAATAATTCGGCACCTTGCAGACCTCGGAGTACACTATCCATTAATCGCTGAAACGTGGCGGGGGCGTTCTTTAATCCCTCGGGCATTCGAACGTATTCATAATGCCCGTTGAGCGTAGAGAACGCGGTCTTCTCGCTGTCCCGAGCGTCCATGGGAATTTGTTGAAAGCCGCTCGCTAGGTCGAAAGTCGAGAAATACCTTGCCTCGCCCAGCTGATCCAATATATCCAGTATATTCGGCAGTGGGTAGGCGTCAGAAATTGTTTTTTCGTTAAGCTTCCTGAAATCTATCACCATTCGCATCCGCGGCCGACCTTGTGAGTCGGGTTTCTTCGGTACGATCCATACCGGAGAATTGTACGGGGACTGCGAAGGGGTGATGATTCCATTATCGAGCTTTTTCTGGATCTGGGTATCGATTTCTTCACGGTGGACCGTGGGAAATCGATACTGCCGAGTGTTGATTGGTCGGTCGTCCATAGTGGGGATACGGTGGGCAACCAGGCTCGTACACCCAAGGCCATCTCCGGGAAGTTTAAATTGGGTAGGGTTTTCTTCGACGATACTCAGAACGTGTTGACGCTCGAGTTCGTTCAACCCGTCCAATCGCAGTGCCGTCATTACTGCTGCAACGCGATCGTGCGGTGGCTCGGCGGTATTATCGGTTGAGTCGTCATCACTGCACTCTATGTTGCAGAATTCGAACGGGAGTATCTCTTGGGGAGATACCTCAATATCTATGTCGCGAGTTAAGGTATTTATCGCGAGCACGTGACATACACCGTTCTTTTGACAGACTAACGCATCCCCAATGTAAAGGCCGTCCTCTGTCACAATCCGCGGCAAGTATCCTTCTTGTACCCCGGGGTTGGTGACAGGGATAGCCAAGGGTCTTCGAGTTCGTGCCCGAATGGTTAGTATTCTCCTCGATGGAGGGTTATCACTTGACCGGGGGTGTTCAGTGTCGGAAATTTGGAACCGACGCGGTCGTATAGGATCACTTGCTAATACGAGAGCGTTGTGATGAAAGGAGACTCCTGCTCTTTCGCGGCGGAAAAAGGGCGTACCGAGTAGACCATTGCTTTCCGTTGCGAATTTGGAAACCACGTGGAAGATATGGCTTACAACGTTAATTGTTAGTTTAACGGTGCCCAAGGACCGCGACTTCTCATTCGAAGGGCCCGTAAATTCACGCGATTTCGCGGAGTCATAATTGATGTCCCTTCGAAGGGCGCCAATTTTAATAAAATTGAGGGCCGAACCCATATCGCAGTAAAAATTTTCAACTTTCTGATATCAGACCCACAGTCTGATATTCGCTCCGCGAGTTCAACTGCGTCTGTTAACGTTTTGGGTGCCGCCATGACTAGCAGCTCAGCTAGACGTGTTGGCAAGGCCCGCTGGAAGGACCTGACCGCGGTCTTCGCGATAGGGTACACCGGCTCCGTCGGAATATCGTAACCATAGTCTGACTTCCATGCGTTGCGTGCCAAACCTGCGAGCGCTTTAGTACGGTTATACAATCCCCGTACCGTTTCACCCTGATTTAAGCGCAATCGCATAAAATCCGACATACAGTCGTCGTAATTCCGCGAACGCGAAAGCCCTTCTTTTAAGACGGATGTTAGCTGCGTGATTGACGCGATTGTTTCTCCCTGGACACAGAGACGTGCCTCCCCTCGCAATTTGTTTAATACGCCGGCGATAAATTCTGGTTCCCTTTCCGGCTCAATAAAAGCCGCTGCGTTCGCGATATTTTGAAGGAAGTCCCGCAACGATGCGGAATTCCCATACAAATCGGGAATACCCGCCAGCCGAGTTGAGAGATTCATGCTGCTGATGACGGCAGACATGTGTTCGATCGAGGTGGACATTACTTGGGACATATCTCCCGGCAGGGTTGGGTTTGCCATGACCGGTCGCGAAGGGATTTCGACAGCCAATGGGGCGGTAATTTAAATTCAATACAAATGAGGGAAAATAAAATTGTTTACGGATTTATTTATGTTCTATTATTATTATTTTTTTTTATCTTTGAAAATTTAATAAATTTTGAAGTATATAATATCGAAAGAAAATCAAGAATTAATCCGAACACGCAGGGAACACTGTTATTCGGAAACCTTACAATTACGAACAAGCGAGGATTCTGACACCAATTCCTCTCAGAAAACCACCAGTAGCGTATCCCACCGCTGCCACCAAATTGTTACGTACCCAACGGTACCTCGGATAAACCGAGAGAAATATTATTATTATTGTGGGCTGCTCTGTTCGTCCCATACGGGCCCGAGTTTTCTGAGAGGATAACACGGGGTGGGGGGATGCCAGAATGAAATTTGACGCTTCCGATTATAATATGTTGGATATTTATTAATACTAGCCGACTTACAATTTCGTTGACGCCTCTGCGTCGGTCCGCCTAAACGAGTACGCACACAACCACACCACACTCACACACACTAATTTTGACAATATAAAACCTGTCGATCGATAACTAAATGATTTAGCGGCGCGGCTTTTCCTTATGTTATTTAGGTAGAACAGAATTAGATTTAATAATTTTGCGTCTCTATCGCGGCGGTTTCGACTTCGCACAAGTCTCACAGTCCTGTGCAACCACCTTTGCACCGGGTCCACAGGGAGATACTATCCACCTCCCAAGTGCAAGGGAATTATGGTTGCCGCGGAACGCTTTGTGCGCGAGTAGGGCTCCGTGCCCGGGAAGCAACCGAGGGACGCGGTACTCGCGAGACCGTTTTGACGACCGAAGACTGACGGACGTGACCCGTTAAGACGTGGGAGTCCGGGATCGCGACTTGCTTTCGATCGGAGTTACACCCCAACACCAGGATACTTCCGTGGCCAGATGGGAACTACCAATATTCACCGCCACCGGACCGATGTTAGCTCGGTGGCTATCACTCCGGTGGGGGCTTTTGACAACGTCCACGGAAAGTTGCACGCTCCCGAAGTCCCACGGTCGAACTCCGCGGATCAGGCTATGCTCGATCAGCGGAATTCGGTCGGGTACATCCGGTCTAATTCGCAGCGTTCGACAATCGACACCGCACAGAGGCACAAGGCGACGGAGTCGTCGGAAAATAATGAACGTTAAACCCGTTAATAAAACCCCAATCATTAATATTAATGAACAAAACATACAAAGTTACGGACGTGACAAAAGCGATGAAAAATCCACTATGAAATTGTTAAGAAAAAATTTAATTAGAGGGTAAACCACCCCTCAATTTGCCTTTTTTCACCCCACACTTAAGAGGGTTGTATGCAAATTAATTAAACAGGTATCATTTTGAAGGGCAATTAAAATTAAAGTTGACGGGTTTTTGCGTTTTGGCGGCATAGCACATTTAAGGGGGTAAACCACCCCTTACATAAATTTATTTATCATGGTCGTTTTTTCTGTGTTTAAAGTATATCCGCTGATTTCAAATATTTCTATGAGCTACAATTTAATGTTTTATCATATTTCAAAATTATTACATTCGTCTTAAGGGGTAACTACGCCTCTGACGAGAAACATCATTGAAGTATCCGCTCTCGATTTCGTTGAAACTCATATATGTGGTAAAGCATTGCAAACTATTAAACATGTTTTGTCTGTATCGGCAGAAAACCGGTGTTAGGGGATGAAACCACCCCTCAAAGTTTCTCCCACAAGCAGTCCACCGATCTGAATGAAACAAAATCGAAAATTCCTCTAATATTAAGCGATGAAAAATCCACTACGAGAGTGTTGATTAGAAATATGATTAAGGGGTAAACCACCCCTCCATTTTTCGTTTTTCACCCCACGCTTAAGAGGGTTGTATGAAAATTAATAAAACGAGTATCATTTTGAAGGGGAATCAAAATTCAAGTTACCGCGTTTTTGCGTTTCAGCGGAATAGCAAATTTAAGGGGGTAATCCACCCCTAACATAAATTTGTTCATCACCGTCGTGTTTTCTGTGATTAACATGTATCCGCGGATTCAAAATATACTCCCGCATTTTTAAATTATTACGTTTTTAAATTTTTACATTTTAAGGGTAAACTACCCCTTCTAATTGCTTTTCGTTTGAAGTTTCGCGAAAGGTTTCACGAATTTCGTTAAAACTGTTTTCATTTAAACGGTAATATCAATTTTGTGTTTGTGTGTGCAGGCATATTCGTTTTGAGTTTTAGGAGCGGTACTTTCGGAGTGGGGACATGGGGCTACCCGTTACTGATAAGACTCATATTTTCGTGTCGAGACGCTTCCGATTTTAATATGCACATCCATTAAGCATCTCCATTGGATTAAACATACACTTCTACTATATCATTAATTATAATAATTTCCAGAATAAGTTATAAGGCTCACTTCGTATATTTCGGAACGATGATGCGCCTGGATCAAGCGATAATATAGCCAGCGACGTAGTTTTGTGGAGGAATGTATATTTTTATTATTTTACTGTTTATTTAATTAACCATATTAATGCAACTGAGGGTTTTACAGTAGGTTAACGAACATGTTTTTAATATATTTTGACATATTTCATTTGGGAATCATATCAGCCGATTTAATTAATAGTACTTGTGAAAAGTATCGCAGCCAAATGCCGTCAAATTATTATCTCGTGACATATACTTTTTTCATATGATAACTATCAACAATCATGGCTCATAATTCCTGCAATAATGATAGTCGTCAAAAAAATGCTTTAAACACAACGACTTTTTGCACCATGCACATCTGATAATGGCCAAATTATTGCAACCGGGTATTTCACAATGTGTGTTCGATTCACCAAAACCAAAGGTAACAGGATTTTCAAAATCTTTTGGTTTTTTAGATATATAATTACTTTTATACCATGAATATTTAAAAAGATTAGAATACCGCGGTGATGAGAGTTGATTGTGTGTAAGTGATTGCAATTTAATTATATTATTGCTCAAGTGCAAATTCATATCACAGTTTAATAATATTACACTGTCTGAAAAATATCGGACGAAATTTTTCCACACTCTGAATCCCAATACATCGAGCGGCTGAATTTTTCCAGTTGTACCTTTTGGAATAATCATTGGGATTATCTTCTTATCACGAGGTGTCGCTTCATGAACAACCTTAGGGCAGTGTCCACTTCAGGAGGCTATCAATAATACGCTATGTCTCCCGACGTTAGGAAAGAAAACCTTTTCCAACCAAGTTTTGAAATGCTCTGTTAACACAAATCACATTCAATATTTAAAAAAAATACTAATGTTGACATCAATTACATTGCATATTAAAAAAAAAATCATTCATCATAATATGTGAGCATACGTACCAGAAGTAAGTTTTCCAGATTTGGATGCTAATACAAAGACGTTTTCTGCTTGAAATAGCGCTTTCTCTACTCGTGGTCCGAATTCACCCTTCGTCTCCTTTAAAACGATGAAAAGTGGGGAAAGTAATTTCCCCTCAGCGCTTATAGTAGGCTGAATTGTATAGCTGTGAGTTATTGAAGAAACTGACTGTACAACGCATTCAACTTTCTTTTCTCCTTCCGTTGCAAGAGTTCGCGCCGAATGAATTTCCATATGAAAACCGCTTTGATCCGAATTATACACATTTTCCGATCCATACTTTTTTATCAGTGGTGCAACATCGGCGACAAATTTTTCTGCATTTTTCCGTAGAAGTTCTTCTCCTCCCGTAGTTTTGCGCGTTACAAATTTATTGATTTTTCTGGATACAATGCGATGCTGTTTTTTAAAATTCCAAAGCCAATTATGAGAGGCCTTAAATCGCACATCATTGAAACCTATCTCCTTTTGGGCTTGTAGCGCCCACTTTTGAAGATCAATATCATGTATTATGACACCAGCATCTAGAGCAGTCTTCAAATTCTTCAATGTATATTCAGAAATTTGCGCTAGCTTTTCATTATAAGTACCGCCTTTATTCAGCTGATGTGCCCAGCGCCGCAATTGTCTTTCAGACTTGACAGATTTGTATTTCTGTTGGACGGTTTTGAGGCTATAGTTTTTTGTCTTACCAGACCTCCAGTATTGAACTGCTTTATTTTTGTAATCGTAGTTCACCTCATCATCACTGGAACAGGCGTCAGAATCACTACCACCAGTATCCTTTTGCCATACGGTATCTTCTATAGCATTGGCTTCGTACTGTTTAAATGGTTCTTGAAAAGTGAGCGTTTCTTCCTCTATCATTTGAACTCCATTATAGTCTTGCATGGAACTGATGAATATTTGTTCAAAACCGTCCGCAAGTTCAATTTCCGCGTTGTTAACCGGCGTTTGTGAAATATCCATAGCCTCAAATGTAGCTAGTAGAAGTTTGATAACGTTTATTGGGGTGACTTTCATGGCTGATGAAATTTGTATTATCCAATACACAGTACACTGTTTGTAGCTCACTTTAACGTTAAATGGAAGAATCCGAATGCTAACCGTCTTATAAAGCAAGCGATAAAACGGCAAGCTATTGACAACTTGAACTGCCAGAGGCCAATCACACATTACCCGAAAATGTAAACACATTATCGGGTGATGTATGATTAACGTCTTGCAGTTCAAGATGATAATAGCGTGCATTTTAATTAATGCCCAGTGTAAAAATTCTGCGTAGAATACAAATTTTGCGCAAATATCGTTATCGCGTCATGACGCGATAAGAATATTCGCGCTGGAAGAATTAATTATTGCAGTTAGTCGAGAAAAGCTGATACGTGGGCAAATAAACATCGGTCTGTTCGTTGAGTGTATAACTTCATACACAGAGATAAAAGATTTCCGAACGGGAGCATTCTGGATAATTACGCATTTAAGAATCGAAGAATAAAAATTTATCTGCGTATGATCTTTTTTACGCGGAATAACAAAAACGAAAAAACCAACTATATTTATATATACCATTTGAATTTTATTAATAGTATCGTTAATATATTTTTGTTACTGCTTTGCATCGTTGCATGGGAGATGCTTTCATCAAAACTTTTGAATTAGAGGAAGAATCATTTCGGTACGAAAATATGAAAATATGAGCCATTTTGAATCCGCGGATACATGTTAAACACAGAAAACACGACGGTGATGAACAAATTTAGGTTAGAGGTGGTTTACCCCCTTAAATTTGCTGTCCCGTTGAAAAACAAAAACGCGACAACTTGAATTTTGATTCCCCGTCAAAATGATACCTGTTTTATTAATTTCCATACAACCCTCTTAAGCGTGGGGTGCAGAAGGGCAAATGGAGTGGTGGTTTACCCCTCAATTATATTTCTAATCATCACTCTCATAGTGGATTTTTCATCGCTTAATATTAGAGGAAATTTCGATTTTGTTGCATTCAGATCGGTGGACTGCGTGTGGGAGATACTTTGAGGGGTGGTTTCATCCTCTAACACTGTTTTTCTGCCGATACAAAAAAACACGTTTAATAGTTTGCAATGCTTTACCACATATATGAGTTTCAACGAAAACGAGAGCGGATACTTCAATGATGTTTCTCGTTAGAGGGGTAGTTACCCCTTAAGACGAATGTAATGATTTTGAAATATGATAAAACATTAATTTGTAGCTTATGGAAATATTTAAAATCAGCGGATATACTTTAAACACAGAAAAAACGACCGTGATAAATAAATTTATGTTAGGGATGGTTTACCCCCTTAAATGTGCTATGCCGCTAAAACGCAAAAACCCGTCAACTTTAATTTTAATTACCCTTCAAAATGATACCTGTTTCATTAATTTGCATACAACCCTCTTAAGTGTGGGGTAAAAAAAGGCAGATTGAGGGGTGGTTTACCCCCTAATTCAATTTTTTCTTAACAATTTCATAGATGATTTTTCATCGCTTTTCATTAGACGAATTTTCGTTTTTGTTTCATTCAGATCGGTGGATTGCTTCTGGGTGAAACTGCAAAAACGCCCCTCGACACGCCTTTCTTTGAGGAGCGGTTTCCCCCCTTAAATCCGATTTTCCGCCGATAAAAAAAAATACTTGTCTCAAAGTTTTCGATGCTCTATCACATATATGAGTTTCAACAAAATCGGAGGCGGACACCTGAGGGATGTTCCTTGTGCGAGATCGTTTGTACTCATTCGTACCGGCGATTAGGCGTTTGTACCGATTCGTACTGACGAGAATATCGTTTGTACCAACGAGAAATTGTTTGTACCCGTCTGTACAATCGACCAATCGTTTGGACCCATTCGTATCAACGAGTATATCGTTTGTACCACCGAGGAAACGTTTGTACCCGTCTTTACTATCGAGCAATCGTTTGTACCCGTTCGTATCGACGAGTATATCGTTTGTACCACCGAGAGATCGTTTGTACTCATTCGTACCGGCGATTAATCGTTTGTACCCATTCGTACTGACGAGAATATCGTTTGTACCAACGAGAAATTGTTTGTACCCGTCTGTACTATCGAGCAATCGTTTGTACCCGTTCGTATCGACAGTATATCGTATGTTCCACCGAGAAATCGTTTGTACCCGTTCGTATCGACGAGTATATCGTTTGTACCACCGAGAAATCGTTTGTACCCGTCTGTACTATCGACCAATCGTTTGTACCCATTCGTATCAACGAATATTTCGTATGTACCACCGAGAAAACGTTTGTATCCGTCTGTACTATCGGGCAATCGGTTGTACCCATTCGTACTGACGAGTATATCGTTTGTACCAACGAGAAAACGTTTGTACCCGTCTGTACTATCGAGCAATCGTTTGTACCCGTTCGTATCGACGAGTATGTCGTTTGTTCCACCGAGAAATCGTTTGTACCCGTCTGTACTATCGAGCAATCGTTTGTACCCATTCGTATCGACGAGTATGTCGTTTGTACCACCGAGAGATCGTTTGTACTCATTCGTACCGGCGATTAATCGTTTGTACCCATTCGTACTGACGAGAATATCGTTTGTACCAACGAGAAATTGTTTGTACCCGTCTGTACTATCGACCAATCGTTTGTACCCATGCGTATCAACGAGTATTTCGTATGTACCACCGAGAAAACGTTTGTACCCGTCTGTACTATCGGGCAATCGATTGTACCCATTCGTACTGACGAGTATATCGTTTGGACCAACGAGAAACCGTTTGTACCCGTCTGTACTATCGAGCAATCGTTTGTACCCGTTCGTATCGACGAGTATATCGTTTGTACCACCGAGAAATCGTTTGTACCCGTCTGTACTATCGAGCAATCGATTGCACCCGTTCGTATCGACGAGTATATCGTTTGTACCACCGAGAAAACGTTTGTACCCGTCTGTACTATCGAGGAATCGTTTGTACCCATTCGTACTGACGAGTATGTCATTTGGACCAACGTGAAATCGTTTGTACCCGTCTGTACTATCGACCAATTGTTTGTACCCATTCGTATCGACGAGTATTTCGTTTGTACCACCGAGAAAACGTTTGTATCCATCTGTACTATCGAGCAATCGTTTGTACCTGTTCGTATCGACGAGTACATCGGTTGTACCACCGAGGAAACGTTTGTACCCGTCTGTACTATTGAGCAATCGTTTGTACCCGTTCGTATCGACGAGTATATCGTTTGTACCACCGAGAGATCGTTTGTACCCATTCGTACCGGCGATTAATCGTTTGTACCCATTCGTACTGACGAGAATATCGTTTGTACCAACGAGAAATTGTTTGTACCCGTCTGTACTATCGAGCAATCGTTTGTACCCGTTCGTATCGACAGTATATCGTTTGTACCACCGAGAAATCGTTTGTACCCGTTGGTATCAACGAGTATGTCGTTTGTACCACCGAGAGATCGTTTGTACTCATTCGTACCGGCGATTAATCGTTTGTACTTATTCGTACTGACGAGAATATCGTATGTACCAACGAGAAATTGTTTGTACCCGTCGGTACTATCGAGCAATCGTCTGTACCTGGTCGTACTGACGAGTATAGCGTTTGTACTACTGAGAAAACGTTTGTACCCATCTGTACTATCGATCAATCGTTTCTACCCGGTCGTATCGACGAGCATATCATTTGTACCACAGAGAAATCGTTTGTACCCATGTACGCTTACTTACTTACTCTACGGAACTTACACTTGGCGGTACAAACGATATACTCCTTGGCACGAAAAAGTAGAAATTATTGCTCTGTGGTTCAAGCGTCATACTCGTCAGTATGGACCGAAACATAAGATTAAGTGCTGGTACAAATGATTTACTCGTTGGTACGAACCGGTACAAACGATTGCTCGATGATGGAAACCCAAGCAAACGATTTCTCGGCGGTACAAACGATCTGCTCGTCAGGACGAATAGGTACAAACGTTTCCTCGGTGGTACAAACGATATACTCGTCGATACGAACGGGTATAAACGATTGCTCGATAGTACAGACGAGTACAAACGATTTCTCGGTGGTACAAACGATATACTTGTCGATACGAATGGGTACAAACGATTGCTCGATAGTCCAGACGTGTACAACCGTTTTCTCGCTGGTACAAACGACATAATCGTCAGTACGAATGGGTACAAACGATTGCTCGATAGTAGAGATGGGTACAAACGTTTTCTCGGTGGTACATACGAAATACTCGTCGATACCAACGGGTACAAACGATTTCTCGGTGGTACAAACCATATACTGTCGATACGACCGGGTTCACCCGATTGCTCGATAGTACAGACGCGTACAAACGTTTCCTCGGTAGTACAAACGATATACTCGTCAATACGAACGCGTACGAACGATTTCGCGATAGTACAGACGGGTACAAACCGTTTCTTGGTGGTACAAACGATATACTTGTCAGTACGAATGGGTAAAAACGATTCCTCGATAGTACAGACGGGTACAAACGTTTTCTCGGTGGTACAAACGATATACTTGTCAGTACGAATGGATACAAACGATTCCTCAATATTCCAGAAGGGTACAAGCGTTGCCGCGGTGGTACAAACGATATACCCGTCGATACCAACGGGTACAAACGATTAGTCGATAGCACATACGGGTACAAACGTTTTCTCTGTGGTACATACGAAATACTCGTCGCTACCAACGGGTGCAAACGATTTCTCGGTGGTACAAACGATATACTGACGATACGACCGGGTACAAACGATTGCTTGATAGTACAGATGCGTACAAACGTTTCCTCGGTGGTACAAACGATATACTCGTCAGTACGAACGAGTTAAAACGATTCCTCGATAGTACAGACGGGTACAAACGTTTTCTCGGTGGTACAAACGATATACTTGTCAGTACGAATGGGTACAAAGGATTCCTCAATAGTACAGACAGGTACAAACGTTTCCGCAGTGGTACAAACGATATATTCGTCGATACCAACGGGTACAAACGTTTTGTCGGTGGTACAAACGATATACTTGTCAGTACGAGGGGGCACAAACGATTGCTCGACATTACAGACCGGTACAGACGCTTGCTCGATAGTGCCGACGGGTACAAACGTTTTCTTGTGGGTACAAATGATATACTCCTCAGTACGAATGGGTACAAACGATTGCTCGATAGTACAGACGGGTGCAAACGTTTTCTCGCCGGTACATACGAAATTCTTGTCGATACTAACGGGTACAAACGATTTCTCGGTGATAAAAACGATGTACTCGTTCATACGAACGGGTACAAACGATTGCTCGATAGTACAGACGGGTACAAACAATTTCTCGTTGGCACAAACGATATTCTCGACAGTACGAATGGGTACAAACGATTAATCGCCGGTACACACGACATACTCGTCGATACGAACGGGTACAAACGATTGCTCGATAGTACAGACGGGTACAACCGTTTTCTCGATGGTAGAAACGACGTACTCGTCGATACGAACGGGTACAAACGATTGCTCGATAGTACAGATGGGTACAAACGTTTTCTCGGTGGTACAAACGATATACTCGTCAGAACGAATGGGTACAAACGATTCCTCGATAGTACAGACGGGTACAAACGATTTCTCGGTGGTACAAACGATATACTCGTCGATACGAACGGGTACAAAGGATTTTCTCGGTGGTACAAACGTTTTCTCGGTGGTACAAACGATATACTCGTCGATACGAACGGGTACAATCGATTGCTCGATAGTACAGACGGGTACAAACGATTTCTCGGAGGTACAAACGATATACTCGTCGATACGAACGGGTACAAAGGATTGCTCGATAGTACAGACGGGTACAAACGTTTTCTCGTTGGCACAAACGATATACTCGTCAGTACGAATGGGTACAAACAATTGCCCGATAGTACAGACGGGTACAAACGTTTTCTCGGTGGTGCATACGAAATACTCGTCGATACGAATGGGTTCAAACGATCGGTCGATAGTACAGACGGGTACAAACGATTTCTCGGTGGTACAAATGATATACTCTTTAGTACGAATGGGTACAAACGATTGCTCGATAGTACAGACGGGTACAAACGTTTTCTCGGTGGTACATACGAAATACTCGTCGATAGCAACGGGTACAAACGATTTCTCGGTGGTACAAACGATATACTGTCGATACGAACGGGTACAAACGATTGCTCGGTAGTACAGACGGGTACAAACGTTTGCTCAGTGGTACAAACGATATACTCGTCGATACGAACGGGTTCAAACGATTGCTCGATAGTACAGACGGGTACAAACGTTTTCTCGGTGATACAAACGATATACTCGTCAGTACGAATGGGTACAAACGATTACACGGTGGTAGAAACGATGTACTCACCGATAGGAATGAATAGAAACAATTTCTAGGTGGTACAAACGATATACTTCTCAGTTCAAACGGAAATTTAAAAAAAAAATCGAAAATTTTTTTTTCCAGAAAAAAAATTGTAAAAAAAGTTCAAAAAAAAAATGTTTAACGGTACAAACGGGTACAAACGATTCTCTTTTCAGTCGCGTTGATTAAAATTGCTTAGCTCTAAATGGGTTGCGGTTCATTTTTTCCATACCCTCGTACTTTTTTCCCCCTTAAGGTACAAACGAAATTTAAGGCGGTACAAACGGGTACAAACCGAGTACAAACGAATGCAAAACAAAAAAATGTCTTTCTGTAAATTTAGTTGCCCACTTCACACAGGTTGTGGGATATCGATAGACCACGTGGTTTTTTTCGTGGTTCATGCTGATTACCTGGTACGGTCCCAGCCGCTTAGCCGATAGTCCGTGTGACGGTGCTTTATGCAGAATAAGGATCCAATCCTTTTCCTGGTATAGAGGCATCGGGTTGCGCCTGGCACTATCGGCGTATTTTCGGTTCTATTCCCGTGCAACCATTAGGCGGTGCCTGGCTGTGTTCAGTTGATGCCAGTGCGTCGAATCTAGGCTGGACATTTGACGTGTTCAGTTGTTCGATTGCGCTCGCGTCGTTGGACGAGTGAATGAACATGACGTTGAACAGGGTATCTTGTATCGAGGTATGGAAAGTATCATTATACGTAAAGGCGATTACGTTCATCTTTATATCCCAGGGCGTGATGTTGCTCGTGCACATCGTTCGGATCAAATCCTTCAGAACCCCGTGCATTCTTTCGATTGATCCATTCCCTTGTGGGTGGCAAGCCGTTGTTCGTATTCCTTTGATTCCCATAACCTCGTCGAAGTATGTCATAAGTCTGTTATTAAACTCCTTTCCGTCGTCGCTAAGGATTACCCTCGGCGCTCCAGAGATGCAAAACCATTCATTGAATAAAGCGGTGAGGATTGTCGACGCCTTTTTGTTGGGGACAGGAATGAGTCTCACGAACTTCGTCAGCTTGCATAGGATGGAGAGGATGTACTCATTCCCTCTCTTTGTCGTCGTTAGCGGTCCGACAATATGAATAGCTGCCTTCTCGTTTGGTTCGCTGGCTGTATCCATGAGGGCGGCTGAGGGGACTGGTTAGTTCCTGTCGGTCTTGTACTGTTGACAGGTGGGGCCATTAGCTACGAATTCCCGCACCGATTCTTCCATGTTGGTCCAGTAGCTTCTGCGTTGCAATTTTTCGAGAGTTTTCTCTACTATCTCCTACTCTACGAGGTGTCCCACCTGATCATTGTGTACTTCTCGTATTCGTTTATCGTATTCCTCGGGCTCTGGCTCGGGAATTCTCGACCGACAGAGCTGGAATTCCGTGAATTCAGTGGCAATTTTACGGATTTCCCTCTCGATAGCATCAAGTTGCGTCATCGAGAATTGCTTCAGGGAGGCAAGAAATTTGAAATGTTTTCTTCCTTGTTCTACGTGGCCTTGGATTAGCTGGTACAATCTTTGCGTCCAGGCGTCCTCATGGTATTGGAAGAACGTTCCGTGTCTCTGTCTCCTTTCCTTTATCACGCCTTTGTCCCGCGTTGGTGGTTCGGGCTCTTACTTGGTGAGAACGATCCATCGAGATTCGTATTTAGCGTAGTTTGGTCTTAGAATCAGCTTGTTAATCCTTCCGTGATGCAAAGCTAGGTTGTTAACTCGCTGCGTGATGTTTTCTATGTCGTCAAGTTTAACCCGCGCGCCCCGTTTCCATTTTTCCGACTTCGGGGCACGTTTCCTTAGAGTTATGACGTGCCGAAGAATTCGGCGTATTGCCGGTCCTCTTTCTTCTTTTGAGCCCGACACTCCATTGACCCCTGGGTCGCCCGGTATTCGCGATAGCGCGTCGGCCGCTCGATTTTCACATCCCTTTTTACACTAAGCGCAAAAATTACAGGATCACTTTTTTTCTACGCAAATATCCCTTTTTCAAACGGCTGTAACTCAGTCAAAAATGATCGGAAAAAAAAAATAAAAAAAGCATTTCGTAGCGTCAACCTTTAACTTTAACAATCTGCTTACAACAAAAATTTATCGTCTTTCTTGAATAAAGATATTTGTTGCTAAACAAAACAAAACATAAAATCAAAAAATTTGCTCAAGTTTGACAAGGTGCACGGGAACAGAATTTTTTTTTCCAAACTCTGTTCCGACCATCCAAAAGCTTGTACCTTCCCCTACAACTTTTTTTTTTACAAACTTCTGTGCGATTTTTTTTAGCCAAATTATCGCAGCTTAAGGAGTAAGGCCACTGCAACGGCCCAAAAAAAAAGGTTTTTTCACTAATTTTTTGCTCCCGAAATTGAAGGTATTTGAAAAAAAACTTTTAATGGTGTTATCGGGCATACATTAAACTTTATTATAAAAATTTTTTACAGTAAAAAAAAAACAAAATGGCGGTTCCACAGCTATCTTCCCGGGACATGTTTTGCTTCCAGGGCTCCGCGGCACGCAGCACCACTGGTTCACTTTTGAATCTAGAACAAAAAAAAAAACCATTAATCTAGAGGGCTATAGCTAGAGAATGTCGATCGGATTTTAAATAGTATCAATTTTTGTGGATTTGGCGTGCGTTTGAAAAAAAAATTGATTTTTGACGAAAAAAACGGCAAGTTTTTTGTTAATAAAAAATCAATAAACAAAGTTCTTGAAAATTCCGATCGACATTCTCAAGATAATGTAAATGTTTACATCTGGTTAAAATTTCAAGTAAAAAAAATGAAAATTGTTCGAGTTATGCTGCGTGCCATTTTGAAAAACCATGTTTCGAGAAAAACGCGTTTAAAGTTTTGCGAATAGTTTTTTATTGGAAAAAATTAAAAAAAGAAGTTAAAAAAAATTTTTACCGTTAGTCTGCAATCCCAGCACCATACATTTGTCCTTCGATAGCCAAATTTTCGTCTTCTTCGTCTTTCCCGGTTGATTTTTGGAGCGCGCGCGCACTTTTGGCCGCGTCGCTCAGAGATGTCTCCGCGTGCGTGATGCGTTTGGCGTCGGCTTCGATGCAGAAATTATATAACTGTACACCAATTTCCACCTCCAACATCTTGAATATTTGCAAGACGTTGGTAAGGCCGCCATTGAATATGCAAACAGCGATATCCGTCGCAATATCTAGTACAGTTTATCCGCTTGAGGATGATTTGGGGGCCAAACTTCAAACGGTAGCGTTGAAACTTTCGTTATTGTTTTGAGTATAGGCCCCCAAGCAACGCTCCAGCAACTCGTCCCGGCTCAATTCCATGTAGATGGGTTTGATGGCTTGATAAACCTCCTCACTCATTGGCTGATTGTGATGATACGCATCCAAGGCATTTTCTGCTTTCGCTTTCTTCCAACTGCACCAATTCTCCGAACATTTTTCGTGCTGAGGCTTTTCATCCGTTGACATTTTGTGAAAAAGGGTTGCCCAGATCTCATTTTTCATATTTTTTATGGAATCGGAATTTCGACGGATTGCTAAGCCGTAATAAATGCTTAGTTCGTCAATCAATTTGGCAGTGAGTTTTCCTCTTCCCCCGAGACCTTTTGTTCCTTTTTTTAAGTTTCTCAATCGAGCGCCCATTCTTTTTTGCACGTGATCTATGCACTCTTTTTTTTTAACATCAATATTTTCATAAGGCTTCGAATCCACGATGCCTTTGAAAGTTTTGGAATCGCCATCTCCGATATAATTGCAGTCGTTACGGAGCAAGTTTTGACACGCTTGGCGGCGACCTTCATTTCCTAAGGACAACAAATTTCTTTTTCGCACAGGACCTTTTTTTTCTTATTCTAGAGGGTTTAAACTATTTTTTAAGCCAATAAAAAAAAATCGATTTTTAAAAAAATTTACAGTGGCCTTACCCCTTAATGAAAAAATGCATTTTCCACTTTAACCTGTCATAACTCTGGTCCAAATCATCGCACAGCATCCAGACTGAGATCGTTGGAAAGCTTGGATTCCCCCCGACAAAACTGTTTACTTTGGATATTTTTTTGAATTTTTCTTAAACATCATACAACTTGTTGTTTAAAAGTGCGTCAAATGCCCGTTTTTACACTTTTTTGTTTATCATGTAATAACGTTATAACAAATGCAGGCGCACCAAAGGTTTTTGCCTTTTTTTGGGTTAAGGGCAGGTAGAAATACTCCACCAAACTGCAGATCGCTGCCTTTATTCTTTATTTGGGTTGCAACCCCGTTTATTTCGAGAAAATCGAAGATCTGTCAATTTTCACGAAAATCGACATTTCTCAAATACCAGCGCAGAGTGAAATTTCTCGATTTTTAAACAGAAATTAGAAAATCACGAAAATTTGTGTTCGAGGGTCTTCGAGGTCGCTCATTACGAATCTGAGGTTGAAATGGAAAAATAAAAAATGACTGATCCAATATAGTGGATCGAAGTGCAAAAATTGCTCGAAATCGGATGAAACGCCGTGTTCGGGGGCTTCCGAGGTCACTCATTACGGATCTGAGGTTGAAATTAGGGATCGCAAATTCGAATTGAATCAAATTTTGCATTTCGGTTTGCCACATTGGACCCGCTATTTTTTACTTTTATCCTTTGGCTTGAGATTCGTAATTAACGACCTCAAAACCCGCAGAATGCCGAGTGCCATACGATATCATTTAATTTTTGCATTTCGGTCCGCCATATGTGGTCTGTAAATTTTTTTCTTCATTTTGAACTCGAGTTTTTTCTCCCTACTTCAGGGAATAGTAATGAAATTTGTCTTGTCACTCTAAGAGTAAATTTTCTATTCTGTTGATACTTTTCGTGACAAAATGAACATCCTTTTTTAAGCAAAGACCGAAAATGTCGAGCGAAAAACAAATATCGACTGACAACTACTGGTCTTGAAGTGTGAAGAACGTAGAGGTCGTACAGCGGACGTACACTTAGGTCATTGTAAAGGTGCTTACGACATCTTTGTTTTGTTCACTATTTGATTTGCGTGTCTTTCACACAATATTGGCTCGTCTCGATCTTTTGTCTATTCATTTTTTTCAGTCTTCTGCGTAGCAAACATTACAATTATTCTTAATTTTATGTTTGTTCCGTGGATGGCTGAATTCTCATCATGCCACGGAGAGCTTTCGGAAGTTGAGGTAGAAAGAGTGTTAACTCTTTTGGGGCAAGGCCAATCACAGCGTACAGTCGCGGCATCTATGGGAGTGAGTTAGTCGGTTATTAGCCGTGTAAGTGCTCGACATCGGGAAACTAGCCGATATCGACGACGACTGGGGAAAGGACGGAGGCCAATAACGAGTGCGCGCGACGATCGGCGTTTTATACAGAGTACACGCCACAGTCATTTTATCACGACACCGCAAATCCTGAGTCTCGTAGTTCAAAGGCCCATCTCACGATCGACGGTGAGCAATCGTTTACGCGAATCTGGCGTACGTTCCTACCGGACAAATCACGTTCCATTTTAAACTCGCGACCATCAACGGGCTCGACGGAATTACGCTCGTGTTCAGGTACATTGGAATTCGTCTCAATGGAGTCAGGTTTTATTCACTGATAAGTCGAGATTCACGCTCTACGGCAATGATGGTGGAATACGAGTTTACTCGCTTTAATCCACAATGTTCGCGCTCTGTTCGAATGTTTAACGATGGTTCCATAATGGTATGGGCGTTATTCTCGTTATTCGCGAACTCAGTTGGTTATCGTACCAGCACCAGGATTAAATTCAATATAATACGTTGACGAGGTTTTGAGACCATACGTAGTGCCATTTCGGCAGCGGGTTAGAGGTCGCTTTCGACTCATGCATGACAATGCAGGTTGTTACACAGCAGCATATACACGTGCATTCATGGAGCGGAATTGGATTGTTGTTCTCAACCATCCAGCGAACAGCCCCGATTTGAACCCGATCGAGCATGTTTGGGATTTGGCTGGACGCTCTTCGCGGATGACTTATCCGAACATTGCCAATACGAATGAGTTAGTTCGTGCGCTCATTTGTACTTGGCGCCAAATTCCACAGGCAGCAATCCGAAGATGCATAAATATGCGTGAGCGATTGTCGGCAGTGATCCGCAACCGAGGTGGCAACACACGCTACTAGTGCGGTCTTGCCCCCTCACTTTCCGCCCCTCATTGCAGAGAGGGTTTGGAGTCATTAAATGCTGCGGAATCGACGAACCGCGGGCTCCTGATCTCTATAATCCTTATTCCTATATTCTTATTCATCCCTCCTTAAAAGGGCATGGCAGAGATAAGAACTCAGATTTGGTCAATTTTGCGGCAAATAATTCGAATTGACCGAATCAGAGTTCTTATCTCTGTAATGCCTCCCCTCCCCCCCTCCTGAAGCGTAAATTCGACCCTGCAACCTCCTCGGGGTACGCTTTAGGTAACGCTAATTCTGGCGGTACTTTTACAATTTTTCTGATGGATCTGAATCGCATGGCACTCGGTATTCTGCGGGTTTTGAGGTCGTTAAATACGAATCTCTAGCCAAAGAATAAAAATGAAAAATAATGGGTCCAATATGGCGAACCGAAATGCAAAATTTAATTCAATTTGAATTTGCAATCCTTAATTTAAACCTCAGATCCGTAATGAGCGCCTCGGAAGCCCCCGAACACAGCGTTTTTGCCGATTTCGGGTAATTTTTGCATTTCGATCCGCCATATTGGATCCGCCGTTATTTATTTTTCAATTTCAACCTCAGATTCGTAATGAGCGATCTCAAAAACCCTTGAACACAAAATTTCGTGATTTTCTAATTTTCTGTTTGAAGATCGAATTTCACTCTGAGCTGGTACGTGAGAAATCTCGATTTTCGTGAAAATTTACGGAACTTCGATTTTCTCGAAATAAACGGGGTTGCAACCTAAGTAAGGAATAAAGGCAGCGATCTGAAATTTGGTGGACTATTTCTACATACCCTTAACTAAAAAAAAGAGAAAACCTTTTGTGCCCCTGCATTTGTTATAATGTTATTACATGATAAACAAAAAAGTGTAAAAACGGGCATTTTACACACTTTTAAACAATGGGTTTTATGATGTTGAAAAAAAAATTGAAAAAAATATCCAAAGTAAACAGTTTTGTCGGGGGGAATCCAATCTTTCCAGCGATCTCAGTCTGGATGCTGTGCGATGATTTGGACCAGAGTTATGACAGGTTAAAGTGGAAAATGCATTTTTTCATTAAGCTGCGATAATTTGGCTGAAAAAAATCGCACAGAGGTTTGTGAAAAACAAAAATTGCAGGGGAAAGTACAAGCTTTTGAATGGTCGGAACAGATTTTTGAAAAAAAAATTCTGTTCCCCGTGCACCTTATCAAATTTGAGCAATTTTTTTTATTTAATATTTTGTGTTGTTTCGTAACAAATATCTTTATTAAAAAAATACGATAAATTTTTTTTATAATCAGATTATTAAAGCTAAATGTTGACTCTACAAAATTCTTTTTTTTCCGATTATTTTTCACTGAGTTACAGCCGTTTGAAAAAGAGCTATTTTTCGTAAAAAAGTGATCCTGTAATTTTTGTGCTCAGTATATATTGGATGTCAAAGTCAAATTCCTCTCGGCGAAGTCTCCACCTAATGATTCGGCAAGACGGATCCTTTATGTCGGCCACCCAGGCGAGGGCTCGGTGATCGGTCTGGATCAGGAACGTGTATCCTACGAGATATTGGCGTAGTCGTTGTACTGACCAAACTATTGCCAACATCTCCTTTTCAGAGGTTCCGTAATTCTTCTCCGCGGCGTTCAGAGCACGGGAGATGTAGTACACTGGGTGTCCTTTTTGTGAAAGAACAGTCCCCAAACCCTGATCCGAGGCGTCGGTTGTGAGCACGAACATCTTTGTGAAGTCAGGACGTCGAAGCGTTGGTGACGTAATTGAGCAGGACTTCAGTTCTTCGAATGCCTGCTGGCACTTGTCGGTCCAGTTGAATTGGACGTCCTTCCTCGTGAGACCGACCATTGGCCGAGCGATGTGCGAAAAGTTCTTGATGAACCGCCGGCAGTACACTGCGAGTCCCATGAGTGATCTCTCTGCTGGTTTGGTTGGTACCGGAAAATCTCTGACGGCTTCGATTTTCGCGAGGTTTGGTTGAACCCCTTCTGCTGTGATGAGGTGTCCTAGGTATTTGACCTCCGGTAGGAGATACTTGCACTTTTCCGGCTCCAGGGTCATTCCACATTTTGGTAATCGCCCGAAGACGGTAACCCGATTCCGATTATGTTCTTCGATCGTTTCCCCGAAAATGACAATGTCGTCCATATAGACGCAACAGATTTTGTGATTCAATCCGACTAGGCACTGGTTCATCATCCTCTGGAACGTCGCTGGTGCGTTTTTTAGACCGAATGGCATTTGTTCATATTTGAAATGTCCTTCCAAGGTTGAAAATCCTGTATATTTCTTTGAGTCCTCGTCCATCATGATTTGATGGAATCCAGCCTTTCGATCAAAGGCGCTAAAAAATATAGCATTCCCGAGCGAGTCAAAGATATTCTCGATCCGGGGCGTGGAGTAGGCGTCCAGCACTGTGTTTTTATTTAATCTCCGAACGTCGATGACGATGCGCGACTTCTTCCCGACAGGTCCAGGTTTCTTTCCGACCACCCAAACGGGTGAGTTGAACGGTGATTCGGATTCCCAGATGATACCCCTTTTCAATATAGCGGCTACCTGAGTCTTTATTTCTTCACGGTGGGCATGAGCTGTCCTGAAGTTGGCGATGTTGATCGCTGTATCACTTATTGGTATGATCTTGTGCTTCACGAGTGATGCGGCGGGTATGGAGATGTAAAGATATCTTGATACCTTAGGATAATACCGATGACTATTCTTGCGGGTCTGGTTCGAGGTGGTCGAGTTTGGAGGCTTCGAGCAGAAATTTGTGTTTTTGTTCCGGGCTGAGGCAGGTATTATCCGTATCTCCCCCTTCCATCTTTACATTCGTTACGCTGATCTGGTTTCCGTCGAAGATCATGACCTTGTCCGCCGGATTTTCAAACATTGCTCCTGTGTGGCCGTTTTTGATTTCGGTCACATACGATGTTTCAAATATGTGTTCCTCCCCATTTTGGATGGTTCTGTCGTAGGCGCCCGTGGTAATTAAGAACTCACGATCTGTGCCGTCGATTGTAAGCGTCATTATCACGGCCGTATGGGGTGGTACCGTGATTCCGTCGGTGATCAGGGTGTGACGTTTTTTATTTCAGGACAAGGTGTTCGTTTGGCAGATTATAGTCCCTCTGCTTCATGAATTCCAGCCCCATGAACCTATCCTCGGGTATAATAGAATCGACGGGTAGCACATAGAAGATGCTGGCGACTCCGAGATATTTGAATTTCATCTTTTCGATAGCCACGAATCGACTAGTCCCCATAATAAAGCTTCTTTTTGCCTTTTCTTTCGGGAACTCCTGTGGGATACACCCCCTTTTTATCAGGTTGAGGGAACTACCCGTATTCACTAATAATGCTGAAAAAATATTTTCACGTCATTCCCTCGTTCATAGTCACTTTTTCTACAACTACAAACGATAAATACGGAACGACAAACAACTACAAACGTTTTAGAAGCGCCGACGTCGTTTGCAGTTAGTTGCTCCTTTACTACAAACGAACATATCCTTCCAAATCCGTGGAATAATCAGTTTCAGGTGATTTCCTCGTTTGTAGTTACTTTCTGTATGACTTGTCACGTCGCGACCAATTGCATACAATGTATTTTTAAGCTTAATACGCACGATAGCGGCATTCTTATTTTTCGACGGATCTGAATATTTTTCTTTAGTATGAGGGCTACCACGGCGGAAATGTAGCCTATCGATATTAATATAACCAAGCGTCTCGCGTAACTTCCCACGCGAAAGCGTAGCGGTCTTAACGATAACGAGAACAAATATACAAGCGGGAAAATTTCGAACAGTCTCGTTGTAATCCGAACAGAGTCCGAGTACATCGCAGAGTGTCCTTAAGACCAAAAATACACAAAGGAAACCTTCGGGTTACAAGGATGACGAACACGTGAAGCGACACGCAAGAAATGCGTGATGATATTCATAAAGACGTAAATATATAACGACGCAACGATACCGAATGCTAACGATCATCCAAGAGCGGAAAAATGTCCAAATCCTTAAAATATACACTCGCTAGGAGAAAATCCTCCGACCCAGGAAGTTGCCGCGGTCATAAAACTGCGTTGATATTTCCCATGCGGACTCGCGGGCCTCGGTCAACAAGCCCTATCTCGAGCGTGCGTTCTTGGCGCCGACAAGGCCCCTTTTTCCTCTCTGTATTTTTCCGCGCTCCAGATAAAGAAGCGCAGCTCCAATTCCTGGAAATAGAGCGACGAGCCTACGTCCTGCTCCCACTCTCTATTTTCGACCAATCAACCGAAGAGACCTATATTTAATGCCTTTTCCACCAATTCAAAAAGAATGCACCACCAAAAGTGCACTTTTCCAGAGTTTTCTTCTCCCACCACCTCAGCATCCCAATTTTTCCTACATCCTGGAAGAAGAAAGTCAAGGGAGTGTTCCATCATCGTTCATCGAAGAGTGTTCCATCATCGTTCGTAGAAGCGTGTTCCATCACCACTCGTGGAGAACAGTCTTCCGACATTTTCCATCGCATTCAGATCAGTCTTCCAACCGATTCTGTTGCAATCAGATCGTAGTGTCGCAAAATCATCCATCGAATTAACTTCACTTCTTAATCTTGTTCTGACAGAATTCGAAGTGTAGTACCGGTATCATAGAGTTTCGAATATTATACATCTTCGGGTTTTGACCGAAGTGTCGTATAAACGTTTAGTCGACTCTCGCGGCCTCGAGTGCGTAAGGTAGTTCGGGTGGTGTTTACTACGCGTATATATATAAATACTCTCAGCACCCCAAAAGTCTGGTACTGGTGACCGCTTACCGAACGCTAAGCGTGGCGTCCGTCAACTAGGCCCTTATCTGCGAGCGACAACCGATATCCTTGCGAGCGAGCGTACCTGCACACGGATACACCCACGAACATAGCGACCAATGTAAGCTACAAATTTCATTTTATGTTAATCCGATTGTTCCCCCGACTTCACAGTTATTTTTATTGTCAATTTTTTGTGTAAGTAACTTTATTAATCCAATCACTTATTTGTAATAAACCTTTAGTTATGTTTGTACAAATTTGTCGGATTATTTCTCGATACCAAATCACTGCATGATTTCCTAATTTCAACTCATTCCAAGCACTACCCCTTTTTACCCTCATCCCGTGCTATTGCGCTTGTCGTAGGCAAAAAAGGAGGGAATCAAAAAAAATATATGCCCACGTCCCTTCCCGACGTGACATATTAATTTTTGGGGGCTCGTCCGGGATTTTAAAAAGGGAAATGTGGCGATTGATCCAATGTCCGGGGACGAATCAACAGCTAGTTCATTGAATTTAAATATTACCGACGACTTAGGTGAACCATCGGGTTATTCTTTGAGGAGCTCTGACGCTCAATTGCTACCCGGTCTCGAACCTAAGAAACGACCAGTAAAAAAATTAGAACTAACTCAAAAAATCGATAACGAAAATAAAACAGACATGGCGCTAGGTACCAATCAGTCACTCGCTTACGTATCTTTAAGGGAAGCTATCGAAATGGTCCCGGATTTTGACGGGAAAGGTAGCTCCTTCTCAGATTTTGTAGCCGGATGCGAAGACGCATTGGCGTCGCTTCCGCCCGGATCCGAAGCACAGTTTGTGAGAGTAATTCGAAACAAACTGAAGGGTCAGGCTAAGAAGGTCATCCGGTCGTGCACATTCGAAACGGTAGAATCTCTTTCGAAATTCTTAAAGAAACTATATGCTCCGAATAAAAACGAGGTACAACTGTTGGGAGAACTCAGTCACATTTTTCAAGGAAGCAGTGAAACCGTAATAGATTTTTCCACTGCAATTAGGGATAAAGCTAGGGAAATACTCGACGCTCAACCAGCATCCCAAAACGACACGTAAGGTGCCGCCCACAGAAAAACATTATACGGCTATTTCCTCTCGTGTTTCAAACGCGGGCTAAGACTGGAGATAGAACAGCGTCTCCCTCGGTGCGACGATATCTCGACCGCTATAGATCATGCGATCGAAATCGAACGCGACCTCGCAGCCCGTAAGGAACTTCTCTCGTCCTCTATGAGATCCGTTCCGAACAAATCGGTAAAAACCTGTAGCATCTGTAAAAAGGACGACCATTCGAGCGAAGCTTGCCGATTGGCGCCAATCACATGCCAAAAATGCAACGGTAAAGGTCACAAAGCCGATCAATGTGGAAATAATCAAGTCGCTCAAAAATCGGTCACGTGTCAAATTTGCGATAAACCCGGTCACATCGCGAAAAATTGCTACGTTAACCAAAAATCTTCGAATTTTTCCGGCAATCAATCACACCGCTCGCCCGGTCCTCAATGCCCACTGTGTTATAAGCAGGGTCACACCGCGGATCGATGTTTTAAATTTCGAAACAATCCCCCGAATTCTAATCTGCCATCCTGTCGGTATTGCAAAAAGGTCGGGCACACTATCGAAAACTGCCGTGCTCGCGATTATAATAATTCACGTAATCAGTCGGGAAACGGACCGAGTGCCCCTCGGACAGACGCACCGAGCGGCCCGCCCACTCAAACGCGTCAAGCGAATGCCGTCTCTCTCGGGGAGCCGAACGAAAGTATCCGACCTACGCAATAAAATCGGAAAATTTCAACACATTGCCCTCGGTGTGTATCGGAGCACTACCGGAAAAAGGGGCAATTTCGATGCTATTAGACAGCGGTGCCATCCCCAACTTGATATAAAAGGCATATACAAAAAATATGGTAGACATCAACGAAGAAGATGTCATTAAATTAACAGGCATATCCGAATTACCGGTCTTTGGACTAGGGAGCGTGCTACTTCGCGTATTCGACTTCGAATCGCTATTTCACATTATTCCCGACAACGTGCCGCTTCCCTATCCCGGTCTGCTGGGATCTTCATATTTTTATGAAACCAAGTCCAATATCAATTACCGAACGGAATGTCTCGAGTGTGGAGATAAATCGTGGCCTTTCGAAAAAGTAACCGAACCCGACGAGGTGATAGAAATCCCCGCGCGTTCGGAAACTCCCTTCTTCGTGAAGGTACAAGACAGCATAATAAAAGAGGGATACCTCTCGCCTTTGAAAATCCGTCAAGGTGTATACGCCGGCGATTGCCTGGTGACAAACATCGACGGAAAGGCACATTTGAAGGTTTATAATACCACAAATGACGCTGTCAAACTGATCGTCCCAGTTGTGGAGCTGCAGGAATTCGACGCTATCGAAGACCTGTCAGAAAATACTCCCAATTTAGACTGTACGACAGTTTCAAATTCTCGTTCAATCCCTCGTGACCCTCCTAATCCAAGCGTAAATTGCACGATTATTGCGCCGATCCAGAGCCCGAAAGTGGCCAATTCCAAAATTTCGATGACAAAAGTCGAATCAAATAACAAGTCTTGTAGCGAGGAAAGAACGAGAATCAACATCAATCAAAATAAAAACTTCAGTCAAATTCCGGGCCAAAAATCAAAAGCAGACAGAAATAAAAACGCGAAAAATACAAAAATGAAATCGATCGAAAACTCAAAAATCGAGGTCAATCGTAACGAACGGTTTAACAATGCAACAAATCGAAATAAAAGTCCAAAATCGAGTCAAAACGTGATCTGCGTTCCTACCTCCGAATCAACATCGCGTATAAAGAAAAATAATTCAGAGCGCTCAAAAATAATAAAAAGTCTCTTGCGACTCGACCACCTTGCAAAAACCGAATTAGAACATGTTGAAAAAATAATCGAACAATATTCAGACAGATTCCATGTAAAGGGCGAACCTCTAGAAGCCACACATGTGCTTCGACATAAGATACCGACGGTCAACGACCTGCCGATAAACACTAAGCAGTATCGGTTCCCCCAAACGCTCAAGGGCGAAGTCCAGCGTCAAGTGGACGAGTTACTAGAAACAAAAATCATAAGCCACTCGGAATCTCCAAACATCATTCCCGTCTGGATAGTCCCGAAAAAACCAGACTCTAACGGTAATAAACGTTGGCGAATGGTAATTGACTTTCGTGCTTTGAACGAAAAAACAATCGGTGACTCATATCCGCTACCCAACATCACAGATATTCTGGATCAGTTGGGACGCGCGAATTATTTTTCAGTGTTCGATTTAGCATCCGGTTTCCACGAGATCGAAATGAATCATGAAGATAAATCGAAAACCGCTTTTTCTACCCCACATGGGCACTACGAGTTTTCAAGAATGCCATTCGGGCTTAAAAATGCCCCGGCAACCTTCCAGCGCTTAATGGATATCGAATTGAGTGGACTCCAAGGAGTATCCCTCTTTGTTTATCTCGACGATATCGTAGTGTATGCCAGGGACCTAGAGGAGCACGGTAAAAAGATTCACGAACTGATGGAACGATTGCGCAAAGCCAATCTCCAACTACAACCGGATAAATGCGAATTTCTCAGACCAGAAGTCAGGTACCTAGGGCACATAATCGGTAAAGACGGACTTAAACCAGACCCGAGCAAACTCTCAGCCGTCAAAGATTTCCCTCTGCCCAAAAATGTCAAAAATATTCGCCAATTTCTGGGCCTAACCGGTTACTATCGTAGGTTCATCAAAGACTTCTCCAAAATCGCGAAACCCCTAACTCGCCTCTTAGAGGACAAGGTTGACTTCAAATGGACTGACGAAGAGCAAAAAGCTTTCGATATCCTAAGGGATAAATTATGCGAAGCTCCTATTCTCCAATACCCCGATTTCGAAAAACCGTTTATTATAACAACGGATGCTTCTGGCTACGCCTTAGGCGGAGTCTTATCACAAGGAGAAATAGGAAAAGACAAACCGATAGCTTATACGTCGTTCGTACTGCGAGGAGCGTCCCTTCGGTACGACACGTACGAAAAAGAAGCAATGGCAATCATTCATAGCGTAAAAGCCTTCCGACCGTACATTTATGGTAGGAAATTCACGCTTGTAACCGATCACAAACCTTTGGTTTGGTTCAAGACCGCCAAAGACGCGAACGCACGCGTTCTTAAATGGCGACTCAAGCTGTCCGAATACGATTACGATGTCGTATACAAACCGGGCACACTAAATTCAAACGCTGACGCATTGTCGCGTAATCCAATTGAACAATTAGAAGAATCCAAAATAGCCGCCCATTGCAAACACAAAGAAATACAAAAATTAAAAAACGCGCCACAGGTGATAACTCGTTCAAAAACGAAATCCAGTAGCAGTGAAGAAGAAGGTCCAAATCCCATTCAAATCACGACACGGGTCGAAATCCATCCACTTCCGGCATCCAAAAAAATTAATGTAGTCACCCGTGCTCAGGCAAGGGAGACTGTACTATCCGATCCGGATACAATAATACAAGCAAACGAAACGCTCGATGACGTTAGTGCGTCAAGTGCCGATGCGCCTGCTCTCGAGAAGGCCGACGCACGCCCCGCGTCTCAGCATCGTACACGATGACCTCGCAAGGCCGTGAACTACGAGGAGAGTAGTGACGACGAGACGGAGGCCGATGTGATAAGACCCGCACGCGTCACCCGATTTAAGAAAGCCGTCGGCTCAAAAACGTTCAATGGCCTGAACCAGCGCAAAGCACCTCCTATCTCTCACTCCAAAACCTCCACCGAATCCAATTCCGATAATTCGACAAATTCAGATTTCAGCTCTCTCAATTCAGAACTTTCTGAAGACGAGATCCCTCCAACGGAGGAAAGGAAAATATCAGACTTTCAAATCGCTGATTGTATCACAACTAAGGAATTGTTCCATTTCCGAAACGATCACCTAGTTTATTTTGTCGATTCGGCTGGAAAACCATGTGACTCTGGAGCACAAAAGTTGTTAGAATTAAAGAAACTTCCCCTCTGGAAAGATTTGACAGTTGGCCAAGCTTACAGCAAAAAAGTTGGAAAAAAATATCACATCGCCCTTGTTATCAAAGGCGAAAACTCAGGATCATTATCGTTCGTATCAGAGAACATTAAAGAAAGCGTAGAAGAATTACGAGATCTTTGCGAAATCCTCAAGCTTGAATCATGGAGTATTTGCCAAACGAATCATGTCGAAAACATAGTATGGAACGACGTTATGAACATCATAAAAGAATCCTTTAAGAATAGTCGAGTAAAGATAATCATTTGTCTGGGAACTCTACAGTACGTGCCAATCGAAAAACGAGATTCGATTTTTTATGAAATGCCTAAGTCCCCAATCGGAGGACACAAGGGTGTTTCAAAAACGTACAATAGAATCAAGCGCGAATATTTCTGGGAAGATTTAAAGTCAGACATCCAAAGAAGAGTGCAGCAATGTTTAGAATGCCAGTTGAAAAAGTTGGTCCGAGTCAAAACAAAGCAACCTATGATCATAACAGATACTCCAGGAACAGTTTTTGAAAAAATCTCAATGGACATTGTAGGTCCTATGCAACGTACCTCAAATGATAACGAGTATATCCTTACGGTCCAGGACCATCTGTCCAAATATTGCGTCGCAATCCCGCTTCCAAATGCACTGGCAACGACTGTCGCAGACGCGTTCATAAAAAGATTCATATGCGTATTTGGCGCACCTAAAGCACTTCTAACAGATCAAGGCAGCAACTTTTTAAGTGGCTTGATGAGAAGAGTCGCGAAACGCTTCCGTATTAAACGATGTAGGACAACGGCATTCCACCCGCAGTCCAATGGTGCCCTCGAAAGGTCACACCATGTGTTGGCCGAATTTTTGAAACAGTACACAGATAAAGACAACGAATGGGATCAATGGCTGGAATTAGCAATGCTTTCATACAACACAAGCGTTCACGAAAGTACCAAATACACTCCTTACGAGGTGGTATTTGGAAAACTAGCGAGAGTTCCATCGAGTGAACCCCTCCGCGAATCGGATCAATTACCCACCTACCGCGGATATTTGATTGAATTGATAACTCGAATAAACGGAATTAGAACGCTCGCTTATGAGAATCTGGTTTCATCGAAACATCGGTCAAAAAAATATTACGATAAAAACGCAAACCCCAAAAGCTTCAAAGTAGGAGATTTTGTCTACCTACAAAAAGGTCCTAAACCAGGCAAACTCGGGGACCACTACACCGGACCGCATAAGGTACTAGAGAAATTGGAAAAGGGCAACGTAAAAATTCAACACAAGAACACAACGCGAGTAGTCCACGAAAATCGATTGCGGTACTCCCATATTAACGTTGAAGCCAGACCCAATGGGAAACCCAAGTCGACCCGAGTCGACGAATCCGATTTCAACCCTAAATAAATTAATAATAATACCAATTACCCTGTGTTTCAGGTGGCCGTTATCAACCTACTCTGTAACGTCTAATGAAATCACATTTGCACTTGCAACCAGAGAAACAAATCAAAGTTTTACTTACAGTATCCAAGACAGAACACTGGAAATTATTCAAATTCAAAACACGTCGAACTGTTTCATAATTCGAGAAAAATTTCCAGTCGCAAACCTAGTTATAATTGCTTATACCAATTCGAAATTTGTATACGTAGCCATTATATTATATTAGAAAATCATTATATTAAGATACGTCTACGAAGCCGTGAAAAAGGAGAGCGTCCTATACTCCAAAATAGTTTGTTAGTAGCGATCCAAGCCTCGGACGAATTGTATACAATTTAGTGAAGAAGCCGAGTTATATGGCGATACTTACTGGCAGAAGAATACGCGTAATTTAATGTATAAGAATACAGGGAAATCTGATCAGGTTAAAAGAATTTTCCGATCAATTGCCGTCACTCGTGGGAACGCAACATATTTCCTTACTCCTCAAACGCACATATTATCAAAAAGCGAAATGCAAACGACCTTCAACTCCCTACTTCCCCCATCTTACTTCTTGGGTACACGTAGTATATACCTGTTGCGATCGAAGCTATACCGCCTGCAAGCATGAAGGCAACGACGAAATCTACTTGGCGATACACCAACCCAGCGCATGTGGGATCTATTCCAAAGAAGATATCGACAACGTACGAGAACGCATAATGTTTCCCGTAGAAAACCCGCTGTCCTAAACAATATGGCACGGGGCATCAGTGGTCTAAACACTGTCAATCAAGGGGAGAAGTTGTTGGATCTCCTGGATAACAACAACCTACAATATCAAGCGGACTCCACCTGAAATCGCACCTGGGGAAAAATTCCTTCCATTCGGTACAGCAAACGCTGGTGTCACCCGGATGTTACCCATTGTGCAAACGATCATGCTCATCGGAGATCCATACATACAGCCTACATACTGTGTACGGCCGGTCAGTTTACCTCGTCGGTGCAGTATGGGACGCGGTTACGCACCCCCTGATGCATCTGGCTAAACGACCTAAGAAGAAAACGTCAGCGGTGAAACTGGTCAAGAACTTCATAAACTCGTCACAGCTGCTTCTGTCAAACCAAAGGGTCATGCCAAGGCCAACGCTGCAACACACGATCTCTACATTAACGTCTCTGATCGTTCAAGGTACGATCAACCTCCTAAGCCACGTTCCTTTCCCTTGAATTCGCACGAGAAGACTTTCTAGTATCAAAACAACCACTCTCATAATGATCAATAACCTTTTTCTCTATCCTCATTATTATTGTTCTTTTAACCTTGTCAAGTAAGATGAGTTGTAATAAGTAAATAAGTATATATGCATAAGGAAAAAGAAAGAGGAGAAAACGCGCACCTATTATACCTTTCATAGTGAAGTAAAAAGGTATATATACAAAAAAAAAAAAAAAACTTTCTTGTAAGTCGATCAATGACAATGCCAATTGATACTATCGTGCCATTATATTTTCGGTTGCAACCCCCAACGAACCTGATCGAGCGAGACGCTCAATCCTAAAGGGGGGAGGTGTCACGTCGCGACCAATTGCATACAATGTATTTTTAAGCCTAATATGCACGATAGCGGCATTCTTATTTTTCGACGGATCTGAATATTTTTCTTTAGTATGAGGGCTACCACGGCGGAAATGTAGCCTATCGATATTAATATAACCAAGCGTCTCGCGTAACGTCCCACGCGAAAGCGTAGCGGTCTTAACGATATCGAGAACAAATATACAAGCGGGAAAATTTCGAACAGTCTCGTTGTAATCCGAACAGAGTCCGAGTACATCGCAGAGTGTCCTTAAGACCAAAAATACACAAAGGAAACCTTCGGGTTACAAGGATGACGAACACGTGAAGCGACACGCAAGAAATGCGTGATGATATTCATAAAGACGTAAATATATAACGACGCAACGATACCGAATGTTAACGATCATCCAAGAGCGGAAAAATGTCCAAATCCTTAAAATATACACTCGCTAGGAGAAAATCCTCCGACCCAGGAAGTTGCCGCGGTCATAAAACTGCGTTGATATTTCCCATGCGGACTCGCGGGCCTCGGTCAACAAGCCCTATCTCGAGCGTGCGTTCTTGGCGCCGACAAGGCCCCTTTTTCCTCTCTGAATTTTTCCGCGCTCCAGATAAAGAAGCGCAGCTCCAATTCCTGGAAATAGAGCGACGAGCCTACGTCCTGCTCCCACTCTCTATTTTCGACCAATCAACCGAAGAGACCTATATTTAATGCCTTTTCCACCAATCCAAAAAGAATGCACCACCAAAAGTGCACTTTTCCAGAGTTTTCTTCTCCCACCACCTCAGCATCCCAATTTTTCCTACATCCTGGAAGAAGAAAGTCAAGGGAGTGTTCCATCATCGTTCATCGAAGAGTGTTCCATCATCGTTCGTAGAAGCGTGTTCCATCGCCACTCGTGGAGAACAGTCTTCCGACATTTTCCATCGCGTTCAGATCAGTCTTCCAACCGATTCTGTTGCAATCAGATCGTAGTCTCGCAAAATCATCCATCGAATTAACTTCACTTCTTAATCTTGTTCTGACAGAATTCGAAGTGTAGTACTGGTATCATAGAGTTTCGAATATTATACATCTTCGGGTTTTGACCGAAGTGTCGTATAAACGTTTAGTCGACTCTCGCGGCCTCGAGTGCGTAAGGTAGTTCGGGTGGTGTTTACTACGCGTATATATATAAATACTCTCAGCACCCCAAAAGTCTGGTGCTGGTGACCGCTTACCGAACGCTAAGCGTGGCGTCCGTCAACTAGGCCCTTATCTGCGAGCGACAACCGATATCCTTGCGAGCGAGCGTACCTGCACACGGATACACCCACGAACATAGCAACCAATGTAAGCTACAAATTTCATTTTATGTTAATCCGATTGTTCCCCCGACTTCACAGTTATTTTTATTGTCAATTTTTTGTATAAGTAACTTTATTAATCCAATCACTTATTTGTAATAAACCTTTAGTTAAGTTTGTACAAATTTGTCGGATTATTTCTCGATACCAAATCACTGCATGATTTCCTAATTTGAACTCATTCCAAGCACTACCCCTTTTTACCCTCATCCCGTGCTATTGCGCTTGTCGTAGGCAAAAAAGGAGGGAATCAAAAAAAATATATGCCCACGTCCCTTCCCGACGTGACAGACTACAAACGAAAAAAACGGAACTACAAACAACTACAAACGTTTTAGAAGCGCGGGCATCGTTTGTAGTTACTTACTCCATTACTACAAACGCACATTTCTTTCTCAAATTGCTGAAAATTATTTCACGTGATTTTTGGTTTGTCCGGACTTTCTCTGCAACTACAAACGATAAATATGAAACTACACACAACTACAAACGTTTTAAAAGCACTGGCGTCGTTTGTAGTACTACTACAAACGACAAATACAGAACTACAAACAACTACAAATGATTTAGAATCGCGGGCGTCGTTTGTAGTAGCCTACTTTATTACTCCAAACGAACATATCCTTCCAAAATCGTGGAAAAATCATTTTCAGGTGATTTCCTCGTTTGTAGTTACTGTCTCTGTTACTACAAACAATAAATACGGAACTACAAACAACTACAAACGTTTTATAAGCACGTGCGTCGTTTGTAGTTATTTGCTCCTTTACTACAAACGAACATATCCTTCCAAATCCGTGGAAAAATCAGTTTCAGGTGATTAGCTCGTTTCTAGTTACTTTCTCTATAACTACAAACGATAAATACGGAACTACAAACAACTACAAACGTTTTAGAAGGGCGGGCGTCGTTTGTAGTTATCTAGTTTACTACTACAAATGATCTATCCTGCCGTACGATAGGGTAGATCGTTTTCCTGCTTCTGCGGTGTATGCAACGGATAAGCTGCTGAGATAAATCGTGAAATATTGCATTTCCGTAATGCCTTCGTTTTAATTTTTATCTTTTATGTCAGATATATGTTAATTAGCATTTAGGATTCACTCAAAAAACTGTTACAGGTAGTTTCATTTTTTGCAGTCCGTTTTTTTTCGAAAATAAAAAAAAACCCTTCAACTACAAACGAAAAAAAGTTTACTACAATCAACTACAAACGATTTTGAATGAAAATAAATTGCTAAAAGATTTTATTTTTATTCCGGGGGATGCCGTTTTTTTTGGTGGTCGTAATTGTTTTTCTGCGCTACTACAAACGAAATTAAGTTCACTACAATCAACTACAAACAAAAACCTTCCGAAATCACCAAAAAAAATTCAGATCGGAGATACTCTGGTGCCAAGTTCACGTAGGTCTCGGAGGCGGGTTGTGAGGAGCTGCTCCGTAGACCTTATACAATATCGAGGTTACGGCGCGGCCACGAGCTAACTAGTGATCTATGGGGGATCGGAAACTGCAAAGATCTCAAAACATCGTCGCCCTTAACAACAATGAAGAGACGTTCAGTGCACTTCGGATTTGTGGGGAGCATCAGTAAATCCACATTCGGAACCCTCGCCGCGGATGACGCGGATTATCCCTCTTCCGAAATAGATCGTCTATTTAGGGATCAACAGGAACTAACTCACCTCCAGGAACAGCAAATACATATTTTGAGTTCAAAATTGCAAACGCTACATCACCAACATTTGGGGGAATCAAAACGAGTGGAAGCTATATACCGAATTGTATCGCACATGCACGATGACCTCAGCATGATCGCTAATGGATCCGCCGTGGCCTATTACCATTTCTCGCTCGCTAACTACGGAAATAAAGTCGCAAACAAAATCGCCAATTACATTCATGCCTGCGAGAAGTACATCTCTGTGGTCAGCTCCGCAATCAGCGGGAAATTCGATCCCGCGGCCATATCACCCACGCAACTGCGAACCGAAGCGGTGGAAGCACGAAACCACGCGGGGGGCTGGAATTTCCCTACCCCCTAGAACATATACACCCAGAGTACCTTGGGACCCTTGTTCGGACGGACGTGACGTCACGCGATGGGCGGCTAATGATCATCGTGCATATACCGCTTGTGGATCCAATGATATACGACCTATACCAGATAATCCCCTGGTCTGTGCCTCAACAACTCGGTAACGGCACCGGCTCAGCAAGCATTGGGCCCGCTTCATCTTACATCGCTTTGGGAAGGAGTCGCCAAACCTTCTTGTTAGTTAGCGAAGCATACAGAAATCAATGTAAGGCGGCCGATCAATGACTGATTTGCTCAGGAAATGTTCCAGCTCAAGCCACAAATACAGGCGTCTGCGAGCTGCACATGCTTACAATACCATTTTAAGAGGCCATGCGCCAGTGTAGCATACGCCTACATCCGCTACTTGAAGATTTCAGGGAACATGTGCCCACACACGGCGGTTGGCTTTTTTCCCTTGTCGAGTTTACGAAGTTGCGGGTGACGTGTCTAAACACACCGGTAGTTCACATAAAGCAACAGGGCAAGGGGATTCTACAGTTGGAGGCTAACTGTGTTGGAGCAACCCGTACTACCACCTTATCAAGTCTTCGTGCATATGCGGGCAAGGAAAAGTTCTTCTACGATCCGGGAATAACGCTCAATATATCCATCGTAATTTCCACTTTGGCCGATAGCGATATCGCATTGGACTTCGGAAAATTATTCATTCAGGCGCACAAACAGTCCACAAGCGGAAACCCGGGTCTGAGACTTGAGGACGGGGAATCGCTGCTCTCTGTGGAGAAAAAAATGCAAGCCATACGCGAGCATAAAAAAGAGAGAGAGAAACAACACTTTCTCACTCTGGCCAGCTTTGCTAGTCAAGCGGGAGTAATATTGTCATTCTTAATCTATACCTTGAGGGCTCGGCTATCTCTCTCTCTCTCTCTCTCTCTCGGATACATTTGGAATTGGTTGTGCTCGCGAAGAAAGAACTCTCGCCCAGCTGAAGGGAACTCGCACGAGCATTCGGCCCGAGAAAATTCTCAAGAAGACAACTTGACACCTAGCCTGCCAATAAGTACCTCGAGTCCGGCGCGAGAGGAACCTCTTCCCCGCCTCGTCCCTCGTCAAGAATTACTCGTCGCCTAACGAAGCAAGGAATGGGAAAAGAGGGGGACAAGCTGAGGAAGGACGGCTCCGTTAAGGAACGTCCAACAGTCTTCTTCTCAGACCACATCAGCAACGAACTCGAGCAGCCATGGAACGTACTGTCTCTCGATACCTCCGCCGCGAAGTGCCCGGTGTGCGCGAAGGATTTTTGTCAGTGCGCGGACTTATTGGCGTGCATCGACATATTTTCTCGGGAACGGGCCGCGAACGATCTACTCCGGTGGTGCCCTGTGTACGATGTGCCGATCGAGGAAACAGGAGAGGACCACAGTGAGTGCCTATCGCGTTGGGAGAAGACGGGTAGTACCACGACTTCCACGTGAACCCGCAGCGCGGCCGTCACCAGGCGCACTATAAACGTTCGACCACTGGCGGGGGCGCAGGCAAATAAGTCTCACCCTCGTGATCCGCCGACGATGATTCGGACCGCGGCCGATCCCGGTAAACGGGTTGGCAGGAACCCGGAGGGTCCCGACCGTCATCACGACACCAACCCCACCGGTGGACAACTTTCTCGCCAGCAGAGACTGGCAAATTTCGGGGGGTTAATTCAAGCGGCCGCCGCTCAACCGGGGATGAGAGACCAGCGGGAGCAACTCAGACAGCTGATTACTGCCCTCGCTGTCGTGATGCTGCGCGAGGATCTCTAAAGTGCAAACTCCCACGTAAAAACAGTTCGACGAGAACGTCGACTTCTCTAAGGGCTATTGTCACGTCCCGAAACTTTTTACGGTTCATTTTTCATTATTTTTATTATTATTTTTCATTATTATTCATTTATTTGCTGACGCCTCGTGTCTCTGTGCGGTGTCGGGTGCAGAAGCACCGAAACCGAGACCGGATGCGCCTCATTGTCTATCGCTGATTAGGCATCGCCTGATCCTCGGAGCCCGATCGTGGGACTCCAGGAGCAAGCAAGTTTCCGTGGACGTTGCCAAAAACTCCACCGGGCTGATAGCAACCGAGGTAACGTCGGTCCGGTGGCGGTAAGTATGAACAGTTCCGATTAGTCCACGGTTCGCTCCTGGAGTCGGAGAAAACTCCTAGTAAAAGCAGTGCTCCCGGCGGTGTAGTAAGTCCACGCTAGCGACCCGGCAGACCCGCACAGAGACGTCAGTGTACTATTAAATTTCACTCTTATTCCATTTATATTATAATATTTATAACCGTCGAGTCAGTGAACAGGAGTGCGGGATCTGCGCTAAGCCGCGATCAAAGGTAGAGGACATTAATTTGAACGAGCGGTGTGCGGGAGAAAATCGCGGGGAGAATTGTCCCCGCGCAAGAGCGAAAGAGTGAGAGGTAGCGGCGCCGCAGAACTTGCCCCCGCGCAAAGAGCGCAAATATCCATTTAACTCGATAGTGCGGAGTTTGTAAGCATAACTGCATAATAAATATGGGTAATTAATGTATACATCAACGATAAGTTTCTGAACACTTGTTCAATATCCACATATCGAATTTCCACGTGAGGTTGCCGGGCTCGTATGGGACGTGCGGCTATCCCTTAAAAAGGGTAAATAAACTATGACCCCAAAGATATAATAAAAGGCGTCCCTTTTGGACGTAATAGAGGAAAAGGGACAGACGGAGAGGAGGGTAAAATAAATGGAAAGGAAAATGGAAATGAGGGAGAGGGAAGAAAGACGGAGGAACTTCATTATAAGGGAAGCGACGTGGGATGGAACGATAAGGTAAGCAGTAGAGGAGGTGCTGGAGAAGATAGGCGCTGAAGGGAGAGTGGAGAGGGTGAAAGAGTTGAATAATGAGCCAGTGCAAGGAAAGGAGAGAATGATGGAAGTGAGAATGGCGGAAATAGAGGGAAAGAAGGAGGTGTTGAGGAGGAAAAGGGAATTAAGAGGGAGGAGAGAAAAATCGACGATTTGACGTGGAAGGAAAGCAAGATGCAGTGGAGACTGAGAAGATTAGGGGACGAAGACGAAAGGAGGGGGAAGAGGGTGAAGCTTGGGTATGGGAAGGTGACAATAGAGGGGGCCACGTGGTTTTGGGACGAGAGAAGGGAAGTATTGAGGGACTGGAGGGGGAAGGAAAGAAAGACGGGCGAAGGGGAGGGGAGTAGAAAAGAGGAAAGGGGGGCGAGAGGGAGTAGAGGAGAGCAAAAAAACGAGTAGCGAAGGAGGAATGGACGAGGGGGAAAAAGAACGGAAAGGGAAAACATGGGGGGGGGCTGCAAGGTGGCATTTTAGAACGTAGCGGGCCGCACAAATAAGGACAAGGAGTTTTAGAAGGGGATGGAGGATTGGGAGGTGGTCGTGATAGTGGAGACATGGGTAGAAGAAAAAGGATGGGATAGAATACGAGAACGGCTTCCTAGGGGATACACTTGGAGGACACAATGGGCAGGAAAAAGAAATTGAAGGGGGACGGCAATGGGAAGGATGGTGATACGGGTGAGGATAGAAATGAAGGCGGAAGTACAAGGAGAGAGGAGGGAGGAAAAGGGGATAAAGACGGTGAAGGTAGAAGCGGGGGAGGACAGATGGACCATAATCGGCGTGTATGTGAACGGGGACATAGAGAGGAAAATGGAGAAATTAAGACGATCGATGGAAAAGCAGGAGGAAGAAGGAAGGGTCGTGATCGGAGGGGATTTTAATGCGAGGACGGGAGGAGGGAGGAGGAGGATGGGAGTATAAGGGGGAGGAGGAAGAAAGCAGGAGATCAAAAGACAAGAAGGTAAATGCGGAAGGGAAGAAGCTAATGAAGGCGGCAGAGGAGACGGGGTAGGAAATATTCAATGGAAACATAGAAGGGGACGAAGAGGGGGAATTCACATACACAGGGGGAGGGGTGCGACCGTAATAGATTATGTGTTGGGGGACAATAAAACGAGGGAAGGAGTAGAGAGTATGAACATCGGGGATAACGTAGAGCTGGATCATCACCCAATAATAGTGACGATAAAAAGAGGAAATATGGAAAGGAAGAGGCCGGGCAAGGGGGAAAGAAGAGCAGGATGTGGCAAGTGGTCGGAAAGGATGAAGGAGGAATATGGGAGAAGGATAGAGGAGGCAGGAGTGAAGGGAGGAGGGATACAAGAAGTGGTGATGAAAATAACAGGGAAAATGAAGGAGGCCATGAAGGCAGGAGAGGGAGAAGTGGGCAGAGAGAGGAGAGTGATGAGGGGAGGATGGTGGGATGAAGAATGCAGGATGAAAAAGGGGGAGATCAGGGAAGAGCTAAGGAAATGGAGGAAAGGAAGAAGCACAAAAGAGCGATACAGAGAAAATCAGTACGAAAAGAAAGTACGGAAAATTGGGCGAGAGGAAGAAGGAAGACGAAAGAGAGAGGAGGATAAGGGAGGTAGCGGAAGCGAAGACGGAGAACAAGGTGCGGGAAATAGTGAATAGGGGAAGAAAGAGAAGGAAAAGGGTAGAGGAAAAATAAAAGCGGAAGAATGAAAAAGATACTTCATCGAGTTATTGGGAGAAACGGAAGGAAGAGAGGAAACAGGGGCAGAGAGAGAGGGAGAAGAGAAGACGCGGAGGAGGAATTAGGGAAAGAGGAAATAAGGAAGGCGATAGAAAGGATAAAAGTGGCAAAAGCAATGAGAGTAGATGAAATCCTGAATGAAGCAGGGAAATGGGGAGAAGAGAAGGCGATAGAGGGGGCATGGGAAATTTGCGGGAAGGCTTGGAGCGAAGAACGATGGCCAGAGGAGTGGAAGAAGGGGATACTCGTACCAATAATAAAAAGGGGCAAGGGACGAGGGTAGAGGAGTACAAGGGCGTGACGCTGTTGCTCTCGCTGTACAATATATGTACGGCCGTGTTGGCAAAAAGACTGGAAGAGGAGGTGGAAAGGATAGGATCGGTGCCACGAAACCAGACAGGATTCAGGAGGGGAATGGGCACAATCGACAACGTCTATGTGCTGAATTACATTATAGGGAAGCAGGTGGAGAAAAAAAGGGAAGCTTGCTGACACTCTTCATCAACCTGAGAGCGGCCTTCGATTCGGTGGATAGAAAAGAATTGTGGAAGGCATTGGAGAGGAGAGGAATCAGGGAAGGGCTAAGGGAATGGATAAAGGAAATTTTCGAGGAGACGAAGAGCATGGTGAAGGTAGGGGGAGACAGGAGACGAATTTAGGACAGAAAAAGGGGTAAGGCAGGAATGCCTGCTAAGCCTGCGACTTTTTAACCTGCTGACGGCAGATCTCGAGGAGGAATTGAGAAAAGGGCAATGGGGGGGTAAAGATAGGGAGAGAGAATATTTTCTCACTAGCGTACGCGGATGACGTGGCAGTACTGGCAGAAAGGGAGGAGGACATGGAGAACATGACAAAGAGACTGGAGAGGTATTTCGAGGGCAAGAAGCTGAAGGTGAATGTGGGGAAGACCAAGGTGATGAGGTTCAGGAAAGGAGGGGGGAGTTTCAAGAAAAAGGTATGGAAATGGGGAGGGGAAGAGATGGAAGAAGTAAGGGAATTTAAGTTCCTAGGATACATGTTCAGGAGGAACGGGGGGCCTGCGGCATACAAAAAGACAGGATAAGAACGGCGGGGACAGTAATGAGGCAGGTGTGGGGAATAGGGAAGACGGTATTCGGGAAAGACATACGAAGGAGGATGTGGCTGTTCGACACATTGGTGTGGAGGGCGATGGGCTACGGGGCAGAGATCTGGGGATGGGAAGAAAGAGGGGCGATGGAAGCGATGCAGTAACGATACGCGAGATGGGGGCTGGGGCTCGACTGGAGAACACCAGGGTATATGGTGAGGGAGGAGTTGAAAAGGGACAAGATAAGAACGAGAGCAGGTAGTAGAGTGTGGAAGTATGAGGAAAGGCTAAGGAAAGGGGGAAGGAGTAAATGGGCAAGTAAGTGCTGGGAGGAGATCCGGGAAAGGGAGAGGAGAGATGATCACGGGAGATCGAAATGGGAGAAAGGCAGAGAGAAGTTCAGGAAGAGCGGGGGGAGGGAAAGAAGAGGATAAAAAACGGGTGGGATACGAGAGGAAGGAGGAGGAGGATAGAGAAGAGCAGAAAAGGGAAAGGTGGGAAAAGATCATGGAGTCGAGGTACAACATATGGTATAAGGAGATAAGAGTGGGAGGGCTTCCAGGGTACCTGAAGGCACGATAGGGGGAAGAGCGGTATAGGAGAGTGGCAAAATTCGGAATGGGGAACGAGATGAGAGAAGGGAAATACTGGCCGAAGGAAGAAGAGACGGAATGTAGGATATGTGGAGATGGAATCATGGGAACACGTGATGCATAGGTGCGGAGGAGGAGAAGTGGAGGAAAGAGGGATAGGAGAAAGGATAATAGCGATTTTGGACGGAGATGGGGGAGAGAGGTGGATGAGGAGACTGGAGGAGCGGAGGAAAGAATAGAAAAGGGCAGGAGCGGAAGGAGAAGAAGAGGAAGAAACGGAATGAAAGAGGAATGGAGTGAAAGGAGGAAACGGAAGTCGGGCGGCGAGGTGAGGGGAGAGAGGCGTAGTTTCAAGGAAAAAAGCGCGAAAAAAATAAATAGACTACGGCGGTGCGATTCGGGTGGCGGAGAGAGAGGAAGCGGTGACATAGGTGTAAGTTAAGTTAAGTAGAATAAGGGGAATGTAAGGAAGAATGTAGGGGAGGAGAGGAGACGGAGGCCTTTTATGACCCTACGGGGGATCGAAACAAGCATACGTACTTACTTCGAGCTTTTGTAATTAGAATTTATTTGATTGTCAATTACTTCGAGTATTTGTAATTAGAATTTATTCAATTATAAATGACAGTAGTGTAATGGGGCCGATTCTACTCCAAAATTCCTACTACCGACATGTTACCGACATTTTGCCGTAAATCGAACAAAAAAAGCGGTCGGTAAGGTAGGGATTTTGGGGTCGAATCGACCCCTGCATTATCGACTGTCGATGTCTACTTACCGACCGATTGTGGGGGCTCTCTGCTTACCGACCGATGGTGTGGCTCTCTGCTTACCGACCGATGGTGCGGCTCTCTGCTTACCGACCGATGGTGGGGGCTCTCTGCTTACCGACCGATGGTGTGGCTCTCTGCTTACCGACCGATGGTGGGGGGCTCTCTGCTTACCGACCAATAGCGATCCCCTCCACCGAAGCGGGGAGGGGGAGGGGGGTAAACACGGGGACCCACGACCGACTCCTATCGAGGCCGCGCAACGACTAACAAGGAGTCGAAGTGCTTTTTAGTAAAAGGGACTTCCCCTCCCGCCAGAAGGAGGGAGTGGCGGTAGGACGAGTGGAGCGGAGCTGATTTCTCAGAAATCCTTTCCGTGACCTGACAAAGAGACCCCTCCCCCTCCAACAGTCAGCGGGGAGAAGAATAGAGGGGGGGGGCTGATTTCTTGGAAATCATTTAAAAAATTTCAGGATGATGAGTCATCGGGCGTCTTCTGCAGTTTGAACCCCCCCCTGCCCCCCTCCTTGCGATAGTTTTGTCTATACATTGACGCGTTGAAACCTGTCAGCGACTTGAGGTGCTGAATGATTATTTTCTGAGAATTTAAAGCGGTCGGTGAGGTAGGGATTTTGGGGTAGAATCGACCCCTGCATTATCGACTGTCGATGTCTACTTACCGCCTGATGGTGGGGGCTCTCTGCTTACCGACCGATGGTGTGGCTCTCTGCTTACCGACCGATGGTGGGGGGCTCTCTGCTTACCGACCGATGGCGATCCCCTCCACCGACGCGCAGAGGGGGGGGGGGGGCGTAAACACGGGGACCCACGGCCGACTCCTAGCGAGGCCGCGCAACGACTGACAAAGAGTCGAAGTGCTTTTTAGTAAAAGGGACTTCCTCTCCCGCCAGAAGGATGGAGTGGCGGTAGGACGAGTGGAGGGGGGCTGATTTCTCAGAAATCCTTTCTGTGACCTGACAAAGAGCCCCCTCCCCCCCCCCAACAGTCAGCGGGGAGAAGAATAGGGGGGGGGGGCTGATTTCTCAGAAATCGTTTGAAAAATTTGAGGATGGTGAGTCATCGGGCGTCTTCTGCGACTTGACCCCCCCCCCCCCGTCGTGCGATAGTTTTGTTTATACAGTGACGCGTTGAAACCTGTCAGCGACTTGAGGTGTTGAATGATTATTTTGTGAGGATTTGAAACCTATGGGAAGGGGTGTTTAAACATTGATTATCCAGTCAAAATGGCGGTTGGATTACGTCAGATTTTTTCTAAGAATTAGGCGGAGATTAACGTTTGTGTGTGTGTGTGTGTGTGTGAGTGTGCGCGCGCGCGCGCGTGTGTGTGTGTGTGTGCGTATGTTGGTGAGGCTTCCGACGCGCGTCACTTTTCTGCGCTCGGACCCCCCCTATTAGTGGGATAGGAGGAAATAAACAGATCAAAAAGACCGCTGTTTATACTGGAGCCATGCGACGTTTCGCGCGCGTGCAAAAACACACACACACACACACACACACACACACACACCTTGCAGATGCTGCGCTTGACAAAGACACCCCCCCCCCCCCCAATCAAATGCGATATCGGTAACCGTCGTCTCGGCCGCCATGTGATATAAGTGGGGGTGTCTAGAAAAATATTTGTCAGTATAGCATCCCCGCCGACATGAGTCATTTCAGAGATTCAAAACATGCCGTTTCTCAAAATTTGAATAAGTTTGCCTACGGTCAATTTCGAAACGCTCCTCCTCCCCCTGCCACTCAAAAGTTCCAAAGATCAAAGGGAGTGAAGCATTTAACGATAATGTTCATCCCGGGCGATACGGAGCTGTAGGTGATTCGCGGAAAAAATAAGCTCTTGTCGAGAAGTTGCTGCGGAAGACTGCGCAATAAAAACGATCATGCAGTGCAGTGAAAAACAAAATTCGTCCAAGAGACGGGAATTAAGAGTGCGCATCGAACGATTGTTGCGACATTCAACAATTGAAGGGGGAAATAGACTCGTGGGCGCAGATGCATTCGCTGAGAATGATATTTGATAAAATTAATTTGGAGCCACGGCCCGCGAAAAATCCCCTTACCGACAAACGTCATTGGTCGGCGATTCAGAGGGGGGGGGGGGCGGTGGAGGGGGCAAGTATATAATCTTGAGAATACGGCTTCGAACGATCAGACGGCAAGTGAAAAATAGACGCGATCAATAAGATTGGGAAATACGCCGATTTTCTCCCGGCGAAGAACTTGAACGCGTTGAACCCCGCGTCGGACTATCCCATCGCCAACATACGGGAAGTGAACGCGAAATATGGCAAACAGTTCGTGATTGACATTCGCTACGAGTACACCGTATTTCTACCTGGGAGGATCAGTAAGGTGCTTGAAACGAATCCAGCGACATTCCAGACCATGTCGGCGTTAGCGTACAACGGAGATCTTTGCATGGTTTACATCGGCGGAAAATTCAACAGCATGGAATTCAAAACGAATCTGCCAACCGAGCCCCCGCGAATGCAGTGATCGGTGAGGAGGAGGAAGCGAGTGTCGATTGACTGTTTCAAGTGAATTGCGAGTGAAAAAAGGCCGTTTTTTCCAGGTGAAGAAACCCCCGAGTCACCGAGGTGTTGGCAACAAAATCGAAATCATCACCGAGGCTCGTTGACATGTGGGCAGAGAAGATCTGCTCCGACCTGCAATTCTGCCATGACCGTTTTTACGATTTGGAGACATTTTGTGTGTGTGTGCGTGTGTGTGTGAATGAGGGTAAATGTTGTATAAGTTTTTTTATTTCTTCGCATCCTCTTTCAACCATCTTTCCAAAAATTTAACATTTTCATAGGCACATGTGAATTTTGGATCGAGAGTCGCATGGTAGGGACATCCGTTGTTTCGTGACACTTTTGACGCAACTTTCTTCAACGATGGGCAATCCAGAGTCTCCAGTTCGATAATCTCCGTTGCTAGGTCCGTGAAGTTCTTCAACCACAGCGATTTTTCCAAGCCCTTGATGAAGACGATTCGAGCGTGTTGTAGGATTGATCGAATGAATATGGGGATCGCGTCGTGTGGAAAGTCGCCATCGTCCCATCCTAAACCATGGTAATTGCGTTCCAACCACACATTCGTACTCTTGTACTTTCCCGGCAGAGAATTCCAGGCGTACGGAGGTTCGAAGAGGAACGTTAAGGGCTTGCCGTCAACGCTCCCCACGAGAAACGGCAGGAAGCCCCCGATTTTACGAGGTACAGGCAACACTCGAGGCGTACGCACTTTGCGCGTGCCACTTGCGACTCTCTTGATGGCTGCCCGCGCGCCATTTAAGGCGGACGCAGCGACAGCGCTTGAGTCTTCACTCTTCACCATGGCTTTTCTCGCTGCATCGATAATTTTCTTTGCGCCTGCGACTTTTGCCCTCCTCTTCGTAATCCCCATACCAAGCTTTCTCTTTGTTTTCATGATTCCTGCTACGGCAAGCGCATTCGTTTTTTCCCCGATACCAGCGTCGCTGGCGCGACCTCGTTGCCAAGCTCTATCCTGTAATATGTTATCCGCAGAATGTCTAGCTTCGAGGTTTACACGATTTTTCGAATACGCGATATCGTGCTTCTTGCAAGCTGCATCCAGCTGATTTATTCCAGGATCGCCGCGTGCGAGACGTTTAGCCAGCTTTGTGCCGGGCCCGCAATACTGATATCCCGGCAAGTGCAATTTAACGGGAAGTTTGTTGATGATACGATTGAGGAGACCTTTACCGGACTTCCTTCCTCGACGTTCGATCATTATGAAGGTCGACGCTCGACTGAAGCGGTAATCGATATAAAAGCTCGTTTTCTACGAAAATAATGTCAGTCGCGACGAAGATGAAGTCCAAGACGTGTGGAAAGCTGCCAGTGATAAACTTTGATGAATTTACGCAAATTTGGGGAGACGGTGGACGAAAGCGTCATGGTGATTTGCTGCCAAATACGATTCGCGCGGTATTCTGCGGCCCCTCGAACTGCGGAAAAACCAACGCGTTGCTCACCCTCGTAATACACCCGATCGGTCTGAGATTCGAAAACGTTTATCTCTATTCAAAGTCGCCGAAACAACCGAAATACCATTTAGTCGGACAATTTCTCAAGCCCGTGAAGGGCCTCAAATATCATCCATTTAACGAGCATGAACAAGTGGTGCCACCCAGCGAAGCGCGACCAAACTCCATATTTATCTTTGACGATATAGCGTGCGAGAAACAGGACAATATCAGAGCCTTTTTCTGCATGGGAAGGCATGAGAACGTTGACTGTTTCTATCTCTCTCAAACATACGCTCGTATTCCTAAGCATCTCGTAGGCGATAATACGAATTTCATAGTTCTCTTCAAGCAGGATGATTCGAACTTTAAACATGTGTACGATGACCAGGTGAATAACGTCATGTCATA
>OX632359.1:16630092-16632592 GCA_951751655.1 Ophion costatus | reverse complement strand
TGGATGACGACGACGACGAGGATGACGACGACGACCACGAGGATGACGACGACGACCACGAGGATGACGACGACGTGGATGACGACGACGACGAGGATGACGACGACGACCACGAGGATGACGACGACGACCACGAGGATGACGACGACGTGGATGACGACGACGACGAGGATGACGACGACGACCACGAGGATGACGACGACGACCACGAGGATGACGACGACGTGGATGACGACGACGTGGATGACGACGACGACGAGGATGACGACGACGACCACGAGGATGACGACGACGACCACGAGGATGACGACGACGTGGATGACGACGACGACGAGGATGACGACGACGACCACGAGGATGACGACGACGACCACGAGGATGACGACGACGTGGATGACGACGACGACGAGGATGACGACGACGACCACGAGGATGACGACGACGACCACGAGGATGACGACGACGTGGATGACGACGACGACGAGGATGACGACGACGACCACGAGGATGACGACGACGACCACGAGGATGACGACGACGTGGATGACGACGACGACGAGGATGACGACGACGACCACGAGGATGACGACGACGACCACGAGGATGACGACGACGTGGATGACGACGACGACGAGGATGACGACGACGACCACGAGGATGACGACGACGACCACGAGGATGACGACGACGTGGATGACGACGACGACGAGGATGACGACGACGACCACGAGGATGACGACGACGACCACGAGGATGACGACGACGTGGATGACGACGACGACGAGGATGACGACGACGACCACGAGGATGACGACGACGACCACGAGGATGACGACGACGTGGATGACGACGACGACGAGGATGACGACGACGACCACGAGGATGACGACGACGACCACGAGGATGACGACGACGTGGATGACGACGACGACGAGGATGACGACGACGACCACGAGGATGACGACGACGACCACGAGGATGACGACGACGTGGATGACGACGACGACGAGGATGACGACGACGACCACGAGGATGACGACGACGACCACGAGGATGACGACGACGTGGATGACGACGACGACGAGGATGACGACGACGACCACGAGGATGACGACGACGACCACGAGGATGACGACGACGTGGATGACGACGACGACGAGGATGACGACGACGACCACGAGGATGACGACGACGACCACGAGGATGACGACGACGTGGATGACGACGACGACGAGGATGACGACGACGACCACGAGGATGACGACGACGACCACGAGGATGACGACGACGTGGATGACGACGACGACGAGGATGACGACGACGACCACGAGGATGACGACGACGACCACGAGGATGACGACGACGTGGATGACGACGACGACGAGGATGACGACGACGACCACGAGGATGACGACGACGACCACGAGGATGACGACGACGTGGATGACGACGACGACGAGGATGACGACGACGACCACGAGGATGACGACGACGACCACGAGGATGACGACGACGTGGATGACGACGACGACGAGGATGACGACGACGACCACGAGGATGACGACGACGACCACGAGGATGACGACGACGTGGATGACGACGACGACGAGGATGACGACGACGACCACGAGGATGACGACGACGACCACGAGGATGACGACGACGTGGATGACGACGACGACGAGGATGACGACGACGACCACGAGGATGACGACGACGACCACGAGGATGACGACGACGTGGATGACGACGACGACGAGGATGACGACGACGACCACGAGGATGACGACGACGACCACGAGGATGACGACGACGTGGATGACGACGACGACGAGGATGACGACGACGACCACGAGGATGACGACGACGACCACGAGGATGACGACGACGTGGATGACGACGACGACGAGGATGACGACGACGACCACGAGGATGACGACGACGACCACGAGGATGACGACGACGTGGATGACGACGACGACGAGGATGACGACGACGACCACGAGGATGACGACGACGACCACGAGGATGACGACGACGTGGATGACGACGACGACGAGGATGACGACGACGACCACGAGGATGACGACGACGACCACGAGGATGACGACGACGTGGATGACGACGACGACGAGGATGACGACGACGACCACGAGGATGACGACGACGACCACGAGGATGACGACGACGTGGATGACGACGACGACGAGGATGACGACGACGACCACGAGGATGACGACGACGACCACGAGGATGACGACGACGTGGATGACGACGACGACGAGGATGACGACGACGACCACGAGGATGACGACGACGACCACGAGGATGACGACGACGTGGATGACGACGACGACGAGGATGACGACGACGACCACGAGGATGACGACGACGACCACGAGGATGACGACGACGTGGATGACGACGACGACGAGGATGACGACGACGACCACGAGGATGACGACGACGACCACGAGGATGACGACGACGTGGATGACGA
>OX632359.1:16589012-16629892 GCA_951751655.1 Ophion costatus | reverse complement strand
ACGACGACGGCGTACGACGACGACGACGACGACGACGACGACGACGACGACGACGACGACGACGACGACGGCGTACGACGACGACGACGACGACGACGACGACGACGACGACGACGACGACGACGACGGCGTACGACGACGACGACGACGACGACGACGACGACGACGACGACGACGACGACGACGGCGTACGACGACGACGACGACGACGACGACGACGACGACGACGACGACGACGACGGCGTACGACGACGACGACGACGACGACGACGACGACGACGACGACGACGACGACGGCGTACGACGACGACGACGACGACGACGACGACGACGACGACGACGACGACGACGGCGTACGACGACGACGACGACGACGACGACGACGACGACGACGACGACGACGACGACGACGGCGTACGACGACGACGACGACGACGACGACGACGACGACGACGACGACGACGACGGCGTACGACGACGACGACGACGACGACGACGACGACGACGACGACGACGACGACGACGGCGTACGACGACGACGACGACGACGACGACGACGACGACGACGACGACGGCGTACGACGACGACGACGACGACGACGACGACGACGACGACGGCGTACGACGACGACGACGACGACGACGACGACGACGACGACGACGACGACGACGGCGTAGACGACGACGACGACGACGACGACGACGACGACGACGACGACGACGACGACGGCGTACGACGACGACGACGACGACGACGACGACGACGACGACGACGACGACGACGGCGTACGACGACGACGACGACGACGACGACGACGACGACGACGACGACGACGACGACGGCGTACGACGACGACGACGACGACGACGACGACGACGACGACGACGACGACGACGACGGCGTACGACGACGACGACGACGACGACGACGACGACGACGACGACGACGACGACGACGGCGTACGACGACGACGACGACGACGACGACGACGACGACGACGACGACGACGACGACGGCGTACGACGACGACGACGACGACGACGACGACGACGACGACGACGACGACGACGACGGCGTACGACGACGACGACGACGACGACGACGACGACGACGACGACGACGACGACGGCGTACGACGACGACGACGACGACGACGACGACGACGACGACGACGACGACGACGACGGCGTACGACGACGACGACGACGACGACGACGACGACGACGACGACGACGACGACGACGGCGTACGACGACGACGACGACGACGACGACGACGACGACGACGACGACGACGACGACGGCGTACGACGACGACGACGACGACGACGACGACGACGACGACGACGACGACGACGGCGTACGACGACGACGACGACGACGACGACGACGACGACGACGACGACGACGACGCGTACGACGACGACGACGACGACGACGACGACGACGACGACGACGACGACGACGGCGTACGACGACGACGACGACGACGACGACGACGACGACGACGACGACGACGACGGCGTACGACGACGACGACGACGACGACGACGACGACGACGACGACGACGACGACGGCGTACGACGACGACGACGACGACGACGACGACGACGACGACGACGACGACGACGGCGTACGACGACGACGACGACGACGACGACGACGACGACGACGACGACGACGACGGCGTACGACGACGACGACGACGACGACGACGACGACGACGACGACGACGACGACGGCGTACGACGACGACGACGACGACGACGACGACGACGACGACGACGACGACGACGACGACGACGACGACGACGACGACGACGACGACGACGACGACGACGACGGACGTACGACGACGACGACGACGACGACGACGACGACGACGACGGCGACGACGACGACGACGACGACGACGACGACGACGACGACGACGACGACGACGACGACGACGACGACGACGACGACGACGACGACGACGACGACGACGACGACGACGACGACGACGACGACGACGACGACGACGACGACGACGACGACGACGACGACGACGACGACGACGACGACGACGACGACGACGACGACGACGACGACGACGACGACGACGACGACGACGACGACGACGACGACGACGACGACGACGACGACGACGACGACGACGACGACGACGACGACGACGACGACGACGACGACGACGACGACGACGACGACGACGACGACGACGACGACGACGACGACGACGACGACGACGACGACGACGACGACGACGACGACGACGACGACGACGACGACGACGACGACGACGACGACGACGACGACGACGACGACGACGACGACGACGACGACGACGACGACGACGACGACGACGACGACGACGACGACGACGACGACGACGACGACGACGACGACGACGACGACGACGACGACGACGACGACGACGACGACGACGACGACGACGACGACGACGACGACGACGACGACGACGACGACGACGACGACGACGACGACGACGACGACGACGACGACGACGACGACGACGACGACGACGACGACGACGACGACGACGACGACGACGACGACGACGACGACGACGACGACGACGACGACGACGACGACGACGACGACGACGACGACGACGACGACGACGACGACGACGACGACGACGACGACGACGACGACGACGACGACGACGACGACGACGACGACGACGACGACGACGACGACGACGACGACGACGACGACGACGACGACGACGACGACGACGACGACGACGACGACGACGACGACGACGACGACGACGACGACGACGACGACGACGACGACGACGACGACGACGACGACGACGACGACGACGACGACGACGACGACGACGACGACGACGACGACGACGACGACGACGACGACGACGACGACGACGACGACGACGACGACGACGACGACGACGACGACGACGACGACGACGACGACGACGACGACGACGACGACGACGACGACGACGACGACGACGACGACGACGACGACGACGACGACGACGACGACGACGACGACGACGACGACGACGACGACGACGACGACGACGACGACGACGACGACGACGACGACGACGACGACGACGACGACGACGACGACGACGACGACGACGACGACGACGACGACGACGACGACGACGACGACGACGACGACGACGACGACGACGACGACGACGACGACGACGACGACGACGACGACGACGACGACGACGACGACGACGACGACGACGACGACGACGACGACGACGACGACGACGACGACGACGACGACGACGACGACGACGACGACGACGACGACGACGACGACGACGACGACGACGACGACGACGACGACGACGACGACGACGACGACGACGACGACGACGACGACGACGACGACGACGACGACGACGACGACGACGACGACGACGACGACGACGACGACGACGACGACGACGACGACGACGACGACGACGACGACGACGACGACGACGACGACGACGACGACGACGACGACGACGACGACGACGACGACGACGACGACGACGACGACGACGACGACGACGACGACGACGACGACGACGACGACGACGACGACGACGACGACGACGACGACGACGACGACGACGACGACGACGACGACGACGACGACGACGACGACGACGACGACGACGACGACGACGACGACGACGACGACGACGACGACGACGACGACGACGACGACGACGACGACGACGACGACGACGACGACGACGACGACGACGACGACGACGACGACGACGACGACGACGACGACGACGACGACGACGACGACGACGACGACGACGACGACGACGACGACGACGACGACGACGACGACGACGACGACGACGACGACGACGACGACGACGACGACGACGACGACGACGACGACGACGACGACGACGACGACGACGACGACGACGACGACGACGACGACGACGACGACGACGACGACGACGACGACGACGACGACGACGACGACGACGACGACGACGACGACGACGACGACGACGACGACGACGACGACGACGACGACGACGACGACGACGACGACGACGACGACGACGACGACGACGACGACGACGACGACGACGACGACGACGACGACGACGACGACGACGACGACGACGACGACGACGACGACGACGACGACGACGACGACGACGACGAGACGACGACGACGACGACGACGACGACGACGACGACGACGACGACGACGACGACGACGACGACGACGACGACGACGACGACGACGACGACGACGACGACGACGACGACGACGACGACGACGACGACGACGACGACGACGACGACGACGACGACGACGACGACGACGACGACGACGACGACGACGACGACGACGACGACGACGACGACGACGACGACGACGACGACGACGACGACGACGACGACGACGACGACGACGACGACGACGACGACGACGACGACGACGACGACGACGACGACGACGACGACGACGACGACGACGACGACGACGACGACGACGACGACGACGACGACGACGACGACGACGACGACGACGACGACGACGACGACGACGACGACGACGACGACGACGACGACGACGACGACGACGACGACGACGACGACGACGACGACGACGACGACGACGACGACGACGACGACGACGACGACGACGACGACGACGACGACGACGACGACGACGACGACGACGACGACGACGACGACGACGACGACGACGACGACGACGACGACGACGACGACGACGACGACGACGACGACGACGACGACGACGACGACGACGACGACGACGACGACGACGACGACGACGACGACGACGACGACGACGACGACGACGACGACGACGACGACGACGACGACGACGACGACGACGACGACGACGACGACGACGACGACGACGACGACGACGACGACGACGACGACGACGACGACGACGACGACGACGACGACGACGACGACGACGACGACGACGACGACGACGACGACGACGACGACGACGACGACGACGACGACGACGACGACGACGACGACGACGACGACGACGACGACGACGACGACGACGACGACGACGACGACGACGACGACGACGACGACGACGACGACGACGACGACGACGACGACGACGACGACGACGACGACGACGACGACGACGACGACGACGACGACGACGACGACGACGACGACGACGACGACGACGACGACGACGACGACGACGACGACGACGACGACGACGACGACGACGACGACGACGACGACGACGACGACGACGACGACGACGACGACGACGACGACGACGACGACGACGACGACGACGACGACGACGACGACGACGACGACGACGACGACGACGACGACGACGACGACGACGACGACGACGACGACGACGACGACGACGACGACGACGACGACGACGACGACGACGACGACGACGACGACGACGACGACGACGACGACGACGACGACGACGACGACGACGACGACGACGACGACGACGACGACGACGACGACGACGACGACGACGACGACGACGACGACGACGACGACGACGACGACGACGACGACGACGACGACGACGACGACGACGACGACGACGACGACGACGACGACGACGACGACGACGACGACGACGACGACGACGACGACGACGACGACGACGACGACGACGACGACGACGACGACGACGACGACGACGACGACGACGACGACGACGACGACGACGACGACGACGACGACGACGACGACGACGACGACGACGACGACGACGACGACGACGACGACGACGACGACGACGACGACGACGACGACGACGACGACGACGACGACGACGACGACGACGACGACGACGACGACGACGACGACGACGACGACGACGACGACGACGACGACGACGACGACGACGACGACGACGACGACGACGACGACGACGACGACGACGACGACGACGACGACGACGACGACGACGACGACGACGACGACGACGACGACGACGACGACGACGACGACGACGACGACGACGACGACGACGACGACGACGACGACGACGACGACGACGACGACGACGACGACGACGACGACGACGACGACGACGACGACGACGACGACGACGACGACGACGACGACGACGACGACGACGACGACGACGACGACGACGACGACGACGACGACGACGACGACGACGACGACGACGACGACGACGACGACGACGACGACGACGACGACGACGACGACGACGACGACGACGACGACGACGACGACGACGACGACGACGACGACGACGACGACGACGACGACGACGACGACGACGACGACGACGACGACGACGACGACGACGACGACGACGACGACGACGACGACGACGACGACGACGACGACGACGACGACGACGACGACGACGACGACGACGACGACGACGACGACGACGACGACGACGACGACGACGACGACGACGACGACGACGACGACGACGACGACGACGACGACGACGACGACGACGACGACGACGACGACGACGACGACGACGACGACGACGACGACGACGACGACGACGACGACGACGACGACGACGACGACGACGACGACGACGACGACGACGACGACGACGACGACGACGACGACGACGACGACGACGACGACGACGACGACGACGACGACGACGACGACGACGACGACGACGACGACGACGACGACGACGACGACGACGACGACGACGACGACGACGACGACGACGACGACGACGACGACGACGACGACGACGACGACGACGACGACGACGACGACGACGACGACGACGACGACGACGACGACGACGACGACGACGACGACGACGACGACGACGACGACGACGACGACGACGACGACGACGACGACGACGACGACGACGACGACGACGACGACGACGACGACGACGACGACGACGACGACGACGACGACGACGACGACGACGACGACGACGACGACGACGACGACGACGACGACGACGACGACGACGACGACGACGACGACGACGACGACGACGACGACGACGACGACGACGACGACGACGACGACGACGACGACGACGACGACGACGACGACGACGACGACGACGACGACGACGACGACGACGACGACGACGACGACGACGACGACGACGACGACGACGACGACGACGACGACGACGACGACGACGACGACGACGACGACGACGACGACGACGACGACGACGACGACGACGACGACGACGACGACGACGACGACGACGACGACGACGACGACGACGACGACGACGACGACGACGACGACGACGACGACGACGACGACGACGACGACGACGACGACGACGACGACGACGACGACGACGACGACGACGACGACGACGACGACGACGACGACGACGACGACGACGACGACGACGACGACGACGACGACGACGACGACGACGACGACGACGACGACGACGACGACGACGACGACGACGACGACGACGACGACGACGACGACGACGACGACGACGACGACGACGACGACGACGACGACGACGACGACGACGACGACGACGACGACGACGACGACGACGACGACGACGACGACGACGACGACGACGACGACGACGACGACGACGACGACGACGACGACGACGACGACGACGACGACGACGACGACGACGACGACGACGACGACGACGACGACGACGACGACGACGACGACGACGACGACGACGACGACGACGACGACGACGACGACGACGACGACGACGACGACGACGACGACGACGACGACGACGACGACGACGACGACGACGACGACGACGACGACGACGACGACGACGACGACGACGACGACGACGACGACGACGACGACGACGACGACGACGACGACGACGACGACGACGACGACGACGACGACGACGACGACGACGACGACGACGACGACGACGACGACGACGACGACGACGACGACGACGACGACGACGACGACGACGACGACGACGACGACGACGACGACGACGACGACGACGACGACGACGACGACGACGACGACGACGACGACGACGACGACGACGACGACGACGACGACGACGACGACGACGACGACGACGACGACGACGACGACGACGACGACGACGACGACGACGACGACGACGACGACGACGACGACGACGACGACGACGACGACGACGACGACGACGACGACGACGACGACGACGACGACGACGACGACGACGACGACGACGACGACGACGACGACGACGACGACGACGACGACGACGACGACGACGACGACGACGACGACGACGACGACGACGACGACGACGACGACGACGACGACGACGACGACGACGACGACGACGACGACGACGACGACGACGACGACGACGACGACGACGACGACGACGACGACGACGACGACGACGACGACGACGACGACGACGACGACGACGACGACGACGACGACGACGACGACGACGACGACGACGACGACGACGACGACGACGACGACGACGACGACGACGACGACGACGACGACGACGACGACGACGACGACGACGACGACGACGACGACGACGACGACGACGACGACGACGACGACGACGACGACGACGACGACGACGACGACGACGACGACGACGACGACGACGACGACGACGACGACGACGACGACGACGACGACGACGACGACGACGACGACGACGACGACGACGACGACGACGACGACGACGACGACGACGACGACGACGACGACGACGACGACGACGACGACGACGACGACGACGACGACGACGACGACGACGACGACGACGACGACGACGACGACGACGACGACGACGACGACGACGACGACGACGACGACGACGACGACGACGACGACGACGACGACGACGACGACGACGACGACGACGACGACGACGACGACGACGACGACGACGACGACGACGACGACGACGACGACGACGACGACGACGACGACGACGACGACGACGACGACGACGACGACGACGACGACGACGACGACGACGACGACGACGACGACGACGACGACGACGACGACGACGACGACGACGACGACGACGACGACGACGACGACGACGACGACGACGACGACGACGACGACGACGACGACGACGACGACGACGACGACGACGACGACGACGACGACGACGACGACGACGACGACGACGACGACGACGACGACGACGACGACGACGACGACGACGACGACGACGACGACGACGACGACGACGACGACGACGACGACGACGACGACGACGACGACGACGACGACGACGACGACGACGACGACGACGACGACGACGACGACGACGACGACGACGACGACGACGACGACGACGACGACGACGACGACGACGACGACGACGACGACGACGACGACGACGACGACGACGACGACGACGACGACGACGACGACGACGACGACGACGACGACGACGACGACGACGACGACGACGACGACGACGACGACGACGACGACGACGACGACGACGACGACGACGACGACGACGACGACGACGACGACGACGACGACGACGACGACGACGACGACGACGACGACGACGACGACGACGACGACGACGACGACGACGACGACGACGACGACGACGACGACGACGACGACGACGACGACGACGACGACGACGACGACGACGACGACGACGACGACGACGACGACGACGACGACGACGACGACGACGACGACGACGACGACGACGACGACGACGACGACGACGACGACGACGACGACGACGACGACGACGACGACGACGACGACGACGACGACGACGACGACGACGACGACGACGACGACGACGACGACGACGACGACGACGACGACGACGACGACGACGACGACGACGACGACGACGACGACGACGACGACGACGACGACGACGACGACGACGACGACGACGACGACGACGACGACGACGACGACGACGACGACGACGACGACGACGACGACGACGACGACGACGACGACGACGACGACGACGACGACGACGACGACGACGACGACGACGACGACGACGACGACGACGACGACGACGACGACGACGACGACGACGACGACGCCGCCGTTGAATTCATCGTCGAGTCGATGAATTGATAAAAAAGTATTTCGTATTGTTACGTGCAGGGAGAAAGAAAATCCTGGATATCTCATACGGTGTGCGAATGCTCGCGAATACCAAATTAATGATTGGCGATTCTCCGATAATTTTCGATTCTTCGCATATTCGTGTGGGGACAAAAGTTTTGCGGCAACGGTGGGATTAACGGAGCTCCTATTTATAAAAGAGCCAAATGTCGGGATTCTCGAACCGAACGATTTGAAAAACTATGAGAATATCATCATTGCCACGAATGCTCACATAAAATATTACAGGCTCGACGGAGCTGTGCGACGTGAAAACAATCACAAATTCAAGATTTACATTTCGGAAATAAGTCGAGCACGTACGGGTCGGGGAATGTACAAGAAAGCCCAAAAAAATATGCAATTTGATTATGTTTACTGGGACGATCCGAACTAGCTTGTAGATCGTCTCCGATTACTTCACGCATCTCAAGCGGCAGGCAACTCATCGCAGTTCAATGAAATCATATCGATCATAGAAGAATTGCGCGAGGCTGGAATTATTTATTAGCAAACCGATAGTGTTCCCCCCCGACATTCGCACTTTGATCGTTGATGTGTGTGGATCTCCACGCGCGCGCGCGTCATGAATTATGACAATAAACTGACTCTCGTGCGAGAGCTGCATAAGCCCGCACGAAGAAATTATACTCGTCGCAACATTGAAATCCGAGGCCTGGATGAAACGTGGCCAGCCGACCTCGTAGATATGTCATCGTACGCGAGGCAAAACTCGCAACATAAGATCCTCCTGACCGTCATCGATATATTCGCCAAATTCGCCTGGGCCGTGCCGTTGAAAGCAAGAGCGGTACAGATACAACGATGGCAATGAAATCTATATTTAATGAGGGCCGCATATCTAAGAACTTGCTCGTCGATCGTCGAAAAGAATTTGATAATTCACATTTTGAAGCTCTTGTGAAAAAATACAATACTAACATGTACTTAACGTATAGCAATTTGAAAGCACCAATCTGCGAGCGTTTCAATAGAACGTTAAAAAATAAAATGTGGATGCAATTCAGTCTTCGTAGAAGTTACAAATGGATAGATATTTTGGAGTCTCTAGTTAGCGAATACAACAATACCGTGCATCGAACCATCAAGGAAAAACCGAAAATTATCAATTGCACAAATGAAAGACAGATTCTCCATCGTTTTTTCCGCCAGCGCCGATTATCGGCAAAAAAATCGCAAAAATGCTCAATTGGCGGTAATGTGTGGATTAGCAAATTTAAGAATGTATTTGAAAAGGGATATACGCCAAATTGGACAACGGAAGTATTCACGATATGCAGAGTGAAAAGAACGAATCCAGCGACGTACAATCTCAGAGACCATCGGGATGAACCCATCGCCGGTTGCTTCTACGAAGAGGTGCTCCAGAAAGTCAAGTATCCCGACATTTACCTCGTTGAGAAGGTGGTGAAGAAGCGTGGAAATCGAATGCTCGTCAAGTGGCTAGGTTTCGACGATACGCACAACAGTTGGATCGATAGAGGAGATTTGCGAAAAAAAAACGATTTTATTAAATGTTTGAAAAAAATCCATGCGTCATTTTATCCCCCCCCCACCCGCCCCCCCCCCCCCCCCAAGGTCCGAACAAAACGTACTCTCGGGAGAGGAGACGTTAAAGAGTGAGCCAACGTTTGCTTACATCTAGAATGGGTCCGATATCAGTCGCTGTTCCCCAGGAGAGGGGAGAGAAAAAATTAGTCTTGAAACACACACGCACATATAGACAGTTTTCTTTGTATTCAGTTTACATATGAGCATAACCCCATGGAAGAGTGTCCGTGGAATCTGGAATTAGCATTCTTTTGTCTTCTCTCCAGCTGAGAGCGACTTTATTTTTCATCGCCGTATGAACAATGTGTTTTTTACTCATGATCAATTGTTGCACCTTGACGAGATTTTCATGCGCAAACAAGCAATTTTTAAAATCTTCGAACGTGATGGATTTCAGGGTTGACCGCCTTACACCCTTAGCTCTTTTCTTCGCATCTTCACAGTCGAGAATTTTAAACGAGTACAATTTCGCTCTCAAGCCCACAAATTCCGTCATAATACGACCATTATTCTCATCTTTCATGAGACCTAATACTTTCACATTGCGTAAAGGCATATTGTACGGATTGATTGGCGGATAATTAGACGTGTCAAACTTGTCAATGTCACACTTGATCGTTTGAGAAATGTCGGGCACGCTGATGTGATAGATGAGACTATCAGTGTCTGTGTACAATAATTTAGCTCGATCGTTGAATCGTTCACGCATGTAGTTGTAGTGAAAATTGTAAATCCAGAGTTGGGAGATATCGAGAATGGAAAATCTTGTGTATATAGGCTTATTGAATAGAACGCACGCTTGATTGAGCTCGATTATAACGATGTCTTTGTCAAATATGGTGCAGCTATGAAACGTAGGCTTGGCGATCTGCGCTTCCGCCCCCCACCACCCCTTCCACTTTGTCACGAGTCGCACTTCCCGATGTTTCCTCACATTTTCCATTGTTTTACCAAAGACCGCATTGTTCATGAGTTTGTGAAAATTTTTCTCAAAATCATTGTCAGATCGCTTCCTCAATTCCGTATTTACATCGATGTACTTTTTCAACCAAGCGTGCTGTTTGAAATTGAGGACTCTGTGTATTTTTGTAACGCGCAATCCCAATCTCAAGCATTGTTTCAAATTTCTATAGGTAATTACGTATTTTTCTTTTGGCAGCAGCGTGGTCGTTAATTTTGTTTGAGTGCTCCCAGGAGGGATGTTGTGTTGCGAGCACAAGGGCAGATCTTTGTGAGTATCGTGTAACTCCCGAGGATACTCCAAATCGACCTCCTAGATGTATCCCGTTTCAGTGTCATCTGGGATATCCTCGATACATTGCTCGAATTTTTCTACCTGAGCGAACGAGCCGTACGGCAATGACTCACACATAGCCGCACCATACAGATTATTGACATCGTAATACATCAAGAATGACGCGGGCTCGTTTGGTTCAAAATCATCTCACATATAGCGGTTATTTGCTTTCGCGTACTTATTGCACCACTGCGCTACGCCACCGCGAATACCTTTCTCGATGAACATTAACATGTCAACGTCGAACAAGAGCTCGAGTTCTACATCGGTACATTTTAACATCGCATCAAAGGATAGACCGGGTGCGGTAAAATAGTGCAATGGATCGAGGTCGTACGTATCGATGCAATTTCGTCGAAAATTCTCAAAAATATCTGTCAGTAGGAGTACATCAGTTTTCAAATACAAGTCGGAATATTCACCCAAAGTTTTAAGATTAAAGGCAGTCCAAACTTTGCACGCGTGCGCGTAATCGTCTTCCAAAATATATTCATTACTCAATGTGGAGAAAAATTTCTCTTTCGCGGGCAATTCAGTCTCATCGAGTCGCATCCAAGAGTTCACGTAGTCATAGGGGGAAACGCCTTTTCTCGTCAACATTTCAAATTCCGTTGCGTTAGCGCAATGCTTGCGTGTTACTATTTTTTGATAGCTTTTTAGGTATGATGCTAATTTTTCGATACTACTCGGCATGAATCTCAAAGAGTCGATGAATCGATATTGCACGCGTGTACCTTTTACGCGCTTCGAAAATAAAATATATTTCTCCTTGAAGAGTATGTGGCTTCCGGATGGAGGCCGTGTTGAGAATCAGCGTTGTGCCGACGTTTCGCAAACGTTACAGTCTGCATCATCAGGGCTGAGAGCTCCGATACTGAAGCTCCCGTGTCTCAGGCATTCCTTATATACTTGCAGTCATCGTTCCAGATCACTGCACCAGCCAATCAGATGTTTTAATTGATCGGCCGGTCAATTAAAAAACCGGGAGGACGGTGTGCCAAATGGGATTGACGTGATATCCACCATCGCTGTTTAGATTGTCCGGATGTTTTCGGATTTCCAAGCTTTCTCGGTGTTTCCTAGAAAAATAGCTGTTTGATGGGGCCAGACTTTGGGCTTTATCGAACTGAATGGCATGACCAGTTTCCATCCAATGCTCGGCCAGGGCTGATTGTCCTATGTGGCCATATTTGATACACCGTTGATGTTCTTCGATCCGTGTACTGATCTTCCTCCCGGTTTCTCCTATGTACACTTTACCGCATGAGCAGGGTATCTTGTACACTCCTGGTGCACTTAATGGTAGTCTTTGGTCTTTTGCACTGGGAACCACTTGTGCTAGCTTTTTCTGAGGTTTGAAGATGTCTCGCACGTTATGTTTCCCAAGGGCCCTGCCTATGCGATCGGTTATGCCCTAAAGGTGTGGAAGGGAAGTTGTTGCTATTATTTGTCCTTCATTCTCCCCTTCAGGTTCTGTTACTGTTTTCGGATCGGCTATTTTTCTTCTTAGTTGTTTGATCGTTCTTTCGATGTTGCCTGGCTTGTAGCCATTATCTCCTAAAGCTTTGCGTAGGTATTCTAGTTCATCCTCGAGAGAGTTCGGTTCGGAGATCGCTAGAGCTCTGTAGACCAGAGAGCTTAAGACCGATTGTTTGTGGGAGGGGTGGTGATGGGACGTAGCGTGGAGATATCTATCCGTGTGCGTTGGTTTCCGGTAAACTTTGTGGCCCAAAGTGCCATCGTTTTTCCGTTGAACTAGTACATCCAGAAAAGGAATTTGATTGTCCTGTTCTATCTCCATGGTGAATTGTATATTGGGGTGCTGGGAGTTGAGGAAGTTTAAGAAATGAGGCACTTTGGGCCACAAAGTTTACCGGAAACCAACGCACACGAATAGATATCTCCACGCTACGTCCCATCACCACCCCTCCCAAAAACAATCGGTCATAAGCGCTCTGGTCTACAGAGCTCTAGCGATCTCCGAACCGAACTCTCTCGAGGATGAACGAGAACACCTACGCAAAGCTTTAGGATATAATGGCTACAAGCCAGGCAACATCGAAAGAACGATCAAACAACTAAGAAGAAAAATAGCCGATCCGAAAACGGTAACAGAACCTGAAGGGGAGAATGAAGGACAAATAATAGCAACAACATCCCTTCCTTACCTTCAGGGCATAACCGATCGCATAGGCAGGGTCCTTGGGAAACATAACGTGCGAGTCATCTTCAAACCTCAGAAGGAGCTAGCCCAAGTGGTTCCGAGTGCAAAAGACCAAAGACCACCATTAAGTGCACCAGGAGTGTACAAGATACCCTGCTCATGCGGTAAAGTGTACATAGGAGAAACCGGGAGGATGATCAGTACACGGATCAAAGAACATCAACGGTGTATCAAATATGGCCACATTGGACAATCAGCCCTGGCCGAGCATTGGATGGAAACTGGTCATGCCATTCAGTTCGATAAAGCCCAAAGTCTGGCCCCATCAAACAGCTATTTTTCTAGGAAACACCGAGAAGGCTTGGAAATCCGAAAACATCCGGACAATCTAAACAGAGATGGTGGATATCACGTCAATCCCATTTGGCACACCGTCCTCCCGGTTTTTTAATTGACCGGCCGATCAATTAAAACATCTGATTGGCTGGTGCAGTGATCTGGAACGATGACTGCAAGTATATAAGGAATGCCTGAGACACGAGAGCTTCAGTATCGGAGATCTCAGCCCTGATGATGCAGACTGTAACGTTTGCGAAACGTCGGCACAACGCTGATTCTCAACACGGCCTCCATCCGGAAGCCACATACTCTTCAAATTACATAAAGAGCCGTGAAAGCCTTAAAACTAAAATATATTTCTCCTTGTTAATTGGCAAAAGACTCATGGATCCTTCGAAGGTTCGAGCCAATGCTACTATCTAAAAGTGTGCGTCGTATCCCGACAAGTTGTGAAAAACTATCGGCACTACGTGGGCAATTTTGTAATTCAAATTACATTCTTGATGAGCGGCACCGCGGAATTTGCCCGTAAAGTGACAATGATCTCGCACTTTCACGTTAGTGGGCGCAAATGGTTTTTCGCAGATGTGACATTTTTCGGCCAACTTGAAACTTTGACTTTCATCGCTATTCAAAGGTCTCATTGGTACTATAGTTTGAAAAATGTCGTGCAATGAGCTGGCGAGTCCTTCTATTTCACGCATGAGCCATTCGATACAGGTCTTTCCACGAAACGCCTTATACTCCGAGAGAGCGTCATTGAAACTGCAATGCTTATAGTACGCAATACTGTGAGGGGTGTGCTTCTGATAATTTACAGTGTTAGCCTGTGGTGCTGTGACATGTTCGAGCAAACATTCCAAATCCGCATAAATTACAAATTGAACTATTTCCTTGTGCTTGTAATTTTTGAATTTCAATATTGTATTCGTACCTTCGGGAAAAGTAGAACGACAATTATTACTGCAGTCCTCTTTGTGCCGTTGCAATATTTCTTCTGTGATGAAGTGGCACAAGCACCGGTCGCAAATCCACAGGTGGTGTCCTTTCTTCGACGCCTGCACACTCACAGTCGCGACATGTTTTTAATCCACGCGAAATGATGATACACCTTAGGAACGGCATCCTCCTCCTCCTCATCCTCCTCCGCCTCCTCCTCCTCATCGATTTCCGCCTTGATCATGAGTAGATGAATCGTCGGTTTATCTGATAATTGCTTACTCAGATATATCAGCCCAATTTTACTAATGCCGTCTTTTGTCGCACCATCAATGCCATACACATGGATCGATAAGCCATTCGATCGCTCAAATTTTGTAATCTTCAATAAGCTCATTGGATAATCGGAGGCTTCGTAGTTGAGCACCTCGCTGTAATGAGGATACGAAGTCATACGTTCGGGATGCCTCCTCGGTAGTGGGGAGAGAGCTGCGGTGACGGACCAGAGTAAACAATAGGGGTGATTGTTTTCGATATTGATGACGGCCCGTTTCATCTGTATATCTAGTGGGAGACGCGTGTAGGTGGACAAGCTTCCTCCCAGTGGTTCGTACTTGTTGATGTTCACAAGTAGATGTGAGATTTCGCGTAACGTTCATCCCGACTCTTTTTCCTGAAAGTCCTCGATTTTTGCGGAGGGTTTGCTTGGACGTGCTCGATGAACCACTCGGCAATGTCGCTCGATCGCAGAATGATTGCGTTTTTTGTTTGAAGTGTCTTTTCCTCCTCAATGATTTCATCCACCTTCATGAGCTGAAATTTGCACGCTAAAGTCACATTCACGTTCACGTTAACCTCCTCGCGCACGATATTGTCGAGTTTTGATACTACCACGCGCATCGCATCTTCGAGGAAACTGTACACATCTTTGTGCTCGAAATTCACAATCGAGCCTGTCTTTATGCGATTTTTGAATGCCGCCTCGAGATCGACCCACTTGAGTTTATCACGAGCATCGCTCACACCAGCACCGCTTACACCAGCGCTGCTTGCTCCACGCACAATTTTTTCCCTCAACGACAACAATTTCGCTAATGTCGATTGAATTTTAAGTTTTTGACTGACGTTGAGCTCTGGGTTTTTCAATGTTTGCCCCAATAGTTTGACATGCACGTCACAGAACTTTTGCCACTTCTCCACGTGAGAGAAAGTGTTCCGCGCACCCCTCAACGTATCGATAATTTTATCGTAATCATCCATGGTCACGACTGCTCGATGAATTGAAATCAAATGCCTATGCAGAAGGGCTAGCGAATATATATTTGAGAAGATCTCTACACAACCTCATACGCCCGCGCGCGTGTGTGTGAGTGTATGCGCGCCCGCTCGAACGTCGAGATTGTATACACAAGATCGAGTTCCAAGCAGCGAGATGGTGCTCTATTTTCAATCTCGTACTCGACATTTTTCTCGATATGCCTTAGACCAAAGACGTTTGTCGGTGAGAAGATTTTTCGCGGGCCGTGGCTCCAAATTAATTTTATCAAGCATCATCCTCAGCGAATGCATCTGCGCCCACGAGTCTATTTCCCCCTTCAATTGTTGAATGTCTCTCAACAATCATTCGATGCGCACTCTTAATTCCCGTCCCCTGGACGAATTTTGTTTTTCGCTGCACCGCATGATTGTTTTTATTGCGCAGTCTTCCACAGCAACTTCTCGACAAGAGCTTATTTTTTCCACGAATCACCTACAGCTCCGTATCGCCCGAGATGAACATTATCGTTAAATGCTTCACTCCCTTTGATCTTTGGAACTTTTAAGTGGGAGGGGGCAGGAGGAGCGTTTCGAAATTGATCGTAGGCAAACTTATTCAAATTTTGAGAAACGGCATTTTTTGAATCTCTGAAATGACTCATGTCGGCGGGGAGGCTATACTGACAAATATTTTTCTAGACACCCCCACTTATTTCTCATGGCGGCCGAGACGACGGTTACCGATAGCGCATTTGATTGGGGGGTGGGAGGTCTTTGTCAAGCGCAGCATCTGCAAGGTGTGTCTGTATGTGTGTGTGTGTTTTTGCACGCGCGCGAAACGTCGCATGGCTCCGGTATAAACAGCGGTCTTTTTTATTTGTTTATTTCCTCCGATCACCTACTAATTGGGGGGGGGGGGTCCGAGCGCAGAAAAGTGTCGCGCGTCACACACGCGCACACACGCGCGCGCGCACACACACACACACACACACACACACACACACACACACACACACACACACACACACACACACACACACACACACACACACACACACACACAAACGTTAATCTCCGCATAATTCTTAGAAAAAATCTGACGTAATCCAACCGCCATTTTGACTGGATAATCAACGTTTAAACTCCCCGTCCCCTAGGTTTCAAATTCTCAGAAAATAATCATTCAACACCTCAAGTCGCTGACAGGTTTCAACGCGTCAATGTATAGACAAAACTATCGAATGGCGGGGGGGGGGGTCAAGCCGCAGAAGACGCCCGATGACTCACCATCCTCAAATTTTTCAAACGATTTCTGAGAAATCAGCCTCCCCAACCCTATCCTTCTCCCCGCTGACTGTCGGGGGAGGGGGCTCTTTGTCACGTCACGGAAAGGATTTCTGAGAAATCAGCCCCCCTCCACTCGTCCTACCGCCACTCCCTCTTTCTGGCGGGAGGGGAAGTCCCTTTTACTAAAAAGCACTTCGACTCTTTGTCAGTCGTTGCGCGGCCTCGCTAGGAGTCGGTCGTGGGTCCCCGTGCTTACACCCCCCTCCGCGTGTCGGCGGAGGGGATCGCCATCGGTCGGTAAGCAGAGAGCCCCCCACCATCGGTCGGTAAGCAACGAGCCACACCATCGGTCGGTAAGTAGAGAGCCCCCACCATCGGTCGGTAAGTAGACATCGACAGTCGATTATGCAGGGGTCGATTCCACCCCAAAATCCCTACCCTCCCGACCGCTTTTTTGGTTCGATTTACGGTTAAATGTCGGTAACATGTCGGTAGTAGGAATTTTGGAGTAGAATTGGCCCCATTACACTACTAATGACTTCGAGCGTTTGTAATTAGAATTTCCTTAATTACGAATTATTCCAAGCTTTTTGCACCGAAATCCGTTTAATTACTCGTAATTTAGTTAGATTGTAATTGAATTATTTTGTAATTTAATTACATTTATAATTTAATTACACTTGTAATCTAATTACATTTATAATCTACTTACATTTGTCATCTAATTACATTTGTAATTCAGTTATATTTTTAATTTAATTACAATTATAATTTCATTACTTTTAATGATTACGTGATTACTTTTTTGAATTATTACATTTGTATAGTTTACATTATTTGATGTCGATGTGAGTGAATGTGCGAAAGACTGTGTGTGGATGAGGATTGTGCCCGTGCCTTAGATAGCCGTTGTGAGCATGTATGTAGAAGTGAATGTGCATATGGTTATGCCCGCACGCGCAGGACTTCACAGAAACATTCCGTGCCAAAAATGTGTTAAACATTTTTTTTTCGAAAATGCATGAACATTTTTGGGTAGCCAAATCCAGATTTTAAACCAGATCTTAGGAATCCAAAATGGCGGATCCAATATGGTGGCTTAAAAAAATAAATTTGATTTTTTTTAAGTCAAATCTGACGCCCTGGGATTTCTGGGGTCACTGAATTCAAATCTCATATTACATCTTATAAATTCAAAATGGCGAAGCCAATATGGTGAACCAAAATAGCTAAATGTTACTTTATTAAAAAGAAACCTGTCACTCGAAAGTTGTTGATGTCACTTGATCCCAACTTAATATAAATAAGCGAAATTCAAAAGAGCAAATTTTCTGCGAAGAATCGAAAAAAATAGATCAAATGAGACGTTAAAGAAAAAAAATTTTAAATCTAACGATCGCGCTAAATTTACTAAACAAAAATATAGTTGAGTTGAGCGAAAGAGATGGGAAGCACAGTTTCATTAGGATGAATTTTTTTTTTCAATATCCGGCAATTTTGGAGATTTGTAGAAACCATTTTGAAGTCGCTAGATTCAAATTCATAATTTTAATACGAAGTTTGAATTCAGCAAACCCAAACCCCTTGAGTATCAGCTTCTCTATAAAAAAAATGATATGTTTTGTCCGTCATTTTGAATTTTGAAAATTCAACTCTAGATGTGAATTCATTGGTCTCAAAAACTGTAGTAGACTCACATCAGTCTCGTCGAAATTAAACTATATTTTCAATTTGAATTGACGATATTGTATTCGCCGTTCTTAATTAAAGCTCACTGTAACTAAATAATTAAGTTACACAACAACTGATGTTAGGTTCGAATTTAGCGACCTTGAAAATAAATATACTTTATGCGGAACCCAACGATTTTTTCGATTTCTGCCAAAAACTAAAATGTTATTTCTTTTTTCTTTCTTTTCTTTTAACACCACAAACACCAAACAAACACTTCAACATTTAATTACCAACAGCGAATATAAGATTGGCAACCAACTCAAACAAACGCAAACAAAACACCAAACAAACGCCTCGACATTTAATTACCGACAGCGGATATAATATCGGCAACCAACACGAACAAACCCAAACAAAACTCTAAACAACACCAAAAACACCAAAACAACAACAAAAACACCAAACAAACACTTCAACATTTAATTACCGACAGCGGATATAACATTGGCAACCAACTCAAACAAATCTAACCCAAACACCAAACAAACACCTCAACATTTAATTACCGACAGCGGATATAATATCGGCAACCAACCCGAACAAACCCAAAACAAACACCAAACAACACCAAAAACATCAAAACAACACCAAAAACACCAAACAAACACCTCAACTTTTAATTACCGGCAGCGGATATAAGATTGACAACCAACTCAAACAAACGCAAACAAAACACCCAACAAACGCAAACAAACCCAAAAATACAAAACAAAACACCAAACAAACACCTCAACCTTTAATTACCGACAGCGGATATAATATCAGCAGATATTTTGTCTTGCGGATGTTCTGTCATGAGGATATTTTGTCCTGCGGATATTCTGTCGTCGGATATTTTGTCGCGGAAATTTTGTCGCGGATATTTTGTCGCCGGGTCAAAACGCGTGTTACCGGACGTACGCATACACACACATGCACACACGCTCTCGCACAAGACACCCCCACGCACGCGTAACACACACCCACATATACACATATCGTCGACATACACGTGCACGGACACGTACGCCGCACCCAGGTAAGCACACAGTCACATATCTTTACATGAAGATACACACTTGGGCACAGATAGGGTTCGCACCCTTACATATTTTTTTTAACATTTACTTATATCCCAATCATACAAATGTATCTAAATTACAAATATAATTGAATGAAAACTGGAATTAAATGATACACGTAATTGAATTAAATAGGTAGTTAAATTACAATTGTAATTAAATTACTTTTTAAAATTAAATTACATTTGTGATTGTATTACAATTGTAATTAAATTCGTTTCAATTATCCATTACCCGGTCAATGAGTAATTAAATCATTATTCAATTGCCCATTACTAGCTCAGTGTGTAATAAATCATGTTTCAATTATTCATTACCCGCTCAATGAGTAATTAAATCATGATGCAAGTACCCATTACTAGCTCAGTGTGTAATTAAATCATGTTTCAATTATCCATTACCCGCTCAATGAGTAATTAATGAGAGGTTCAATTACACATTACTGGGATAATCTATAAGTGGATTTTATTCGATTACATTGTTGCCCATCTCTGGGTCCAAGTCCCGACGCAAAAATCGCCGAGTTGAAGTCTGCAAAAGGCCGAGTTCTTGTGCATGGTGAGGAGTTGACGACCTCGGGTTTTCCTGCACACTTTCACGGACCGCGGCAATGTACTCGGCCGATCTGGCGTTCCCTTGACGTACGGGTGTTGGCTGATTGTTTACCGAATCGGGCGTCTCGAATTTGGCGACCAAACGTTGGAGTCGACTGTGAAGGGCCACCGCGTCTGCCGTAAAATGGGTGCAACTCGCGCAACCTTTGCACTAACGAACAGTCATTTTGATAATAAAGTTTTATCATTTGGGCGTGCTGTTCAATCGTGTAACTTGCCATGGTGATTTGACATCAGTGACTGAATAATAAACAACAGATTAGACTAACGCCACCAAAACGACATGGGCACCAACATCTACCCGCGCCAATTGAAAAACCCTATACTAACCCGGGGAAAAATGGTCATATTTGAGCAGGTATGCTCATGTAGGTGGTTATCTGCAACATAATTGAATCTTATCTGATCATGCATGGTCAAAGATAAACATACATGTATTTTTATGCGCTTAGGGGTAGCTCTATATCTGGTCAGATATGATCGCGCATCAGCAAATATGAATAGATATGAATTTATAGCTGAACATGTCTGCCCATGTGTGTTCATGTCTAACCAGATATAGTACAATTCACGACTACATACGAGCTCACACATGATCAGACTTGCATATGTGCGCGCGTGCATGAACATATCCAACCAGGTATGGATGACTACGCAACCAAACCCAACTCGTACATGATGAGGTCTGAAAATATTTGCCCATGTACGATTGTATCTACCCAGATATGGAATTATACTCGAATTCATCCAAGTATATGATCATCGCTGAACATGCTTGCCCACGTGTGATCAGATCTAATCAAATATAAATCAATGCATATCTATATATAAAAGTGTTATTATAATTGTGTGTCTTATTAACACATACACAGATGCGCGCATACGCACACATAGTCACACGTTATTGGCCTATTTGAGAACTCCGATTTGATCCGTGTATAACACTGTACATCACTTATAAAATATCGTCGGTTCGCGAATAGGATATTATGTGTATGTCGAGGTTAAATGTCGTAAGTGTACGGCAAGGAGATAGACATATGACATACCACATATACTCATATCTCCTATTAATATAAGCATGTTCACCCTGATATGGGTATATCTGTTCTGATATGACCAATTAGGCTTCGAAATCGATCAATTTTGCATATTATAAACAGATTTGATATTGTCAGGCCTGACATAATATGATCTGATCTCGTCAAATCTAATCATATATGCTCTGATATTGCCATTTTTCTTGCATCATTAGACAAGATCCAGATATGATCAATCATATCTGGATCATATATAATCCAGATATAATCAGATGTGATCTGATCTGATAATTTTTTCTCGGGATGACCATACATGCTCAGATATCGGGTCTGTTCGTTTTAGCTACACTTTTCTACACTTCTTACACCTCCAGTGGACTTTCTATTACTATATCTAGTCAAAGTGTAGAAAGTGACGTTGTCAATTTTCTTGTCTGATCATATCTGATTCTACATATATGATTCAGATACATTCAGATATATTCAGATATGAACATTTTTCCCGGGAAGAATATGTTGTAAAAATTTCAAAGCGATCTGAACCTTCGTTCTAGAGATAGAACTTTCACAAGGTTTGAAAAAGTGAATCGTGGAAAAACGGCTTTGAAGTTGGAGGTCGGGCGCACCGCGCGGTATCTATTATTACCTGTCTCCGTATAGCGCGGCCGGTTACCGCCGCGACCTGCCTGCTTCCAAGAAAATAAAAGATTTTACACTCTAAACGCTGGAACTTTAACGATTTTTGGAATTTTTCAATTCTGTAAAGCTTAAAATATTGCTCAGCGTTCAGGCTAATGGAATTAAACACTTAAAAAAATGAAAAATGTTGAAAGTTTTCGCGTATATAAGGCCTTAACAATGTTCATATTGGCCGCATGAATGTATTGGAGATATTAAACATAAAAATTGGTGAAACACTCTACCAATATTGTCAAAACATCGACGAGAAGCGAATATGCGAAGCTGAGCACGATGCCGAAAAAAGTACGCATGAGGGTCGTCTGCGTCTAAAACATGAAAAAATGATATGTCTCTGGATGCTGAGGAGCTGTTGTATGGTCCAGCGATAGCTGACTAACGTTGAGAAACAAATACAGAGAGACAACGACATTTTTTTGTATCTATGTTGAATTATCCTTCAGCAAAACTTTCAACGCGTTTTTCCCGAAACTACGTTTTTCAACCTGGTTGCCATCATATTGAAAAAACCTATGCATCCGATTTGCAGGCGCTAAATCTTAAACTGTTCGAAAGTCTAGTCTCTATGGCACGAAAATTGGAAATAAAATTCGCTGGTCCACCATTTTTTTTTTTTTAGTTATCGAAATTCCTCTACGTGATGCTGTAAACCTATATGCCTAGTTTCTAAATGTATTTTTATTTTATTTTTCAGACGCAGCGTATGGCTTCATCGCTGTCATCCGCCGAGCAGCAAGTTCGTCAAAGTGTCCTCTTGGAAGCGGCGTACACCGCAAAATAAACTTTAGATTCGAGTACAAAAATTTGTATACAGCAGTCTTTTACTAGGTGCGCAACTAAGTTGCGCTTTTTTGACGAATAAAAAATCGAAAATTTCAAGACAAATACAAAAAATGGTTCATTCGAAGTACTGTCCCTCTCTATTTATACATTTTTGCCATCTCTCTTGCAATACATAAATACCGTGACGATAAAAAGATGCGTCTTTGGACTGAACCCATTCGTCCAACCAATTTTGTACTGCATCGTAAGTGGCCAAGTGTAGCCCACCCAAGCCATGCGCCATCGAGCGGAACAAGTGATAGTCTGAAGCACGATCCTACATACAGGTCTTGAAACTCTGGAAGTGGGGGTATGCCCTCTGATTGAAGCACCGGCCGTTTCGCCTAGTAACCACGAATGTCGCTGCGATAGAGTGATGCAGGCTGCGCGAGAGAAATGGACATCGATTGTTGACTCATAGGAACCTAACCTAGTTGTACAATTGGCTGGCGTAGGCAAATTATGATATTCAATGTCAAAAATGCATGATGGGCCGAAATACAATTGAAAGTAACTTTATCGTAATCTTGAAAAAAAAACCAAAAGACTATAGTTATCCAAGTGGGTACAATGAATATGAATGTTTTTTATATAGGTGTCAATGTGAGCTCATGTTGATTGAGGGGTTCGTTTTTACAAGTTTACAAGCAGAGCACGCCGCGTGTGGTCGCGTGAATCAGCGGTTATGTATGGGTTTTGTTTACTCTTGAAATATATTTCCGTCTCTCTCACACAGCCTGCATCACTCTATCGCAGCGATCCTCGTGGTCACGAGTTGAAACAGTCGGTGCTTCAATAAGAGGCCATCCCCCACCACTGAAATTTTGACCTAGTTTCAAGACCTGTATGTAAGACCGTGGTCTGAAGGCGCCAGGTCTGGCAAATACGGCGGGTGCGGTAGCAGATCCCATTTCAGTGTTTTTATGGTGTCCTGGACGATGGAACTGCGATGGGACGGAGCGTTGTCGTGCGGCAATATCACACGTTCGTGTCTCGTGTCCCATTCTGGCCGTTTTTCGAGCAATGCGTCATTCAAATTGATTAGTTGTTGCCGGTAGCGATGCTCATTGACAGTTTCGCCCTGTTTCCGCAACTCATAGTACACGATTCCTTTCTGGTCCCACCAAACGCAGGCCATTGTCTTTTTTCCGAAGCGATTTGGCCGTGCCGTCGATGTTGACGCTTCGCAAAGTGAAAGACACGATTTTCTGCGTTTGGGATTCGCGAAATATATCCGCTTTTCATTGCCAGTTACAATACGATGCAGGAAGCTCTTTCTGTTCTGCCGCAAAAGCAAAATTTCGGAAGTGACTTCCCGCTTCCCGCAAATGCTGTTTATTTGGCACAAACTTTGACATTTTTGAGGTTAGAAAAAAGGTCGTTGTGTTGCAATATTTGTTTATATTACGACTGGGTATTCTTAACAGATGCCCAAGCTTTACAGACACCCAATTTCAGATCTGTATGCCGACTACATGTATTGCTAGCGCCATCCATGTGTGAAACCCGGGAACTTAGTTGCGCAACTAGTATATGTATATATTGACTATAAGAATTAACAACAAAAATTCTATTCATCGTTTGCAAAATAATAACGAAAAATACACCCTCGTACCGCGCACGAACTGTGGGGTGGGGCCTTAAGTAGGTACGACTAGTTCTTTAGGGTCAAGAAAGAGACTAAATTTATGTTATCCACAGTACTGTTCATGTTAACTTATGTTGAATATTCGTATTATCGATTCTAATGTGCCGAATTTGTGGTAAATGTTTTATTTATTGCATAGTTAATACTAAAAACCGGAAAATTAGCTCCTTAATGACTCTGAAGTCCATCATATTTACAAAAACAGTCTTACCACAGGAACGGACTAAAAAACGTTGCACGAAATCTGCCGGAATCTTATTTAATTAACCCTGAATTACTTTAGCGGAATTAATACTATGGGTAAAATTGTAATTGAACATGTTATTGATACTATATCAATTGTAAAACTTTATAAATAATATAATGCAATTTTGAATAAACGCCTGGCAACGTCGCGTATGCGATGCTCAAAGATGGCACGCGGGACTCAATGATATGAAAAGTTAGATCATGGAGGCTATATAAAGGAGTCCGAACTGTGCCTTAAAAAGTGGCAACAAAATCATTTGATATAGTGAGGCGCAGCAATCGCGCTGTTATCATGAAGTTAGTTGCGTGTGAGAGAGATGAAAGACGTATCGGAAGTACGCAATAATTATTTTTTCATGTGCTATATTCCCAAACAAAAAAGCGAACCGTGGAGACAAAGTGCAGCATTAGTGATTTATAAACTAGATTTTTAATCGTGAAGTGAAAAGAATTGAGTGTTCTTTTTATATCAGAGCAAACGTTTTTCCGCGTGGATATTAAGGTCAGTATCGTAAGGTAAGCATAATTACTTTAATCTCCAATTCCATTGTTTGCAATTTTCATAACCTTGCACATGGTCCCTCGTGACTAATGGTTGCTTGTCTGTTTCCATAGTAATAAGTTACGTTACTAAACATTTTTCAAGTTTAATCATGTTATTATGTCATTAATAATTTCAATTCTGAAGCAGGATGGGTAAAGTTTGTGCTATAATAGGCTGTAACGGCGGCAGCAATGATGACAATGCTGATAGAGATATGCGTTCAGTACGACAATTGACATTTTTTAAGGTGCCAAAGGGACTGCATGTTATATTCTGTTTCCTCTGTGTTCTTCCTCAGTATCTCTCATTTTCCATAGGTTTTCATAGGTCAATCTTTTTCATTCATCTTCCTTGGATAGTCCTTGCCGTTTTCTGATTATTGTTCGTACTTTTCACTTAAATCACATATTTCCTCTTATAGTCCAGTTACACCTTCGTCGTGTGACTCTTTTTTATTAGATTTTTCAAGTCTTTCTGACTGTTTCATTTAGTCATTTCTTAGACTGTTTCATTTCGCCACATGTGAGGGTTCACGGCACTTAGCAATGAAAATTTATTATTAAAAATATTATTGTGCATATTATTACACTTTGATTTGCAATAAGAATTGAACATCGTCAACCCGTTCGTACGATTCATTAGGCAAATAAAAATTTCGCCGAGGAGGATTTGAACTCACGACCACGTTTTCGTAGCCGGAGCATTATCCCCGAGGCTATCGTGCCTATCACAATTTGATGTTATAATTGTTGCATTTCAATTGCGGCTTTGCTTAGAATTAGCATCAAAGCTTCAAGGATATTCACACTATTATTGCTGTATGATTGCTCTCTACTTAGTTTTAACAATAATATAAATAATAATATGAATGAGATGAATTCTCTTATATGCTTTGATGTCTTCCATCTCTGTCACATGCTCTGTCACTCCTCAGGATTTTCTTATTCTTCCTCCCTCGCGCGCATCTAACTTCATTGTAATAGCGCGATCGCTGCGCCTCACTATATCAAACGATTTTGTGGTCATATTTTTTATATGTCTCTCATAAGAGTTCGACCTCCTCCATGTAGCCTCCATGAGTTATATTATGGTGCAGAGCTAGGTTATGCTCGCCAAATGAATCATGTGTTACGCCCGATGTTGCCAAGTATGTGAGTACTTTTTCATCGTTCTAATCATTTTCAACCGGAAACTGAATTATTTTTTTAATGTAGTGCTTGAACAATACAGTGAAGTTTGAATTTTCGATTTTTTACCAAATCTCCCAGGTAGCAAAATGTTATCTATATGGTATCCGAAAGATATCCCAAAACGGATATGGATAACTTTTTGGTTGTCTAAAAAGATGCCAGTTTGGATTACAAATAGTATCACTAATGACCGCTTCACGGATAACTTATTTGTATCCAATAGGTTAACTATACGGCAACTTTTAATGGTTGACAAATTGACAACCAGAGGTTAACTTTTATCGGTCATCGGTAGGTTAGCGTTAAGTTATCAAGTCGATATGTCCGAAAGATATCCTCTTAAAGGCATGGAAATGCGGAGATGCCATAGGCATCTAAAAGTTGTCCAAAAGGCGTCCATAAAGTTGACAAAACGACATCCAAACGATATCAAAAAGTCCTATCGAATGGATATCTATTTATTGGCGATATATATATATATATATATTTCTTTATAAAAATCAACTTATTAATAGTCTAGGATATTTAATATAGCCCAATAACACCTAATTTTAGTTATTACATGGTAAACATCGTTAATAATCAAAAAAGGTAATATTGGGCTATATTAAATATTCTAGAGTAATAATAAGTCGATTTTGATAATGAGATAGATAAGATGTGTTATGGCGGGTTTAAAGAGGGTCGGGAATTAAATGTTCGCTGGCTTATGAAAAATGAAATGCAATTTAATATGACTAAACATACATTAATGGTGTGTAACAAATATTTTAAAAGGAAAAGATTAAAGCAACGGTACGATATGTGGAGAAAATCTATTCTATTTTATATTTATTTCTTTTTATAGTTGTTAGGGGGGGCTTTTGTCGGCCGACACTTGCCTAGTCTTCAACCGGTCGCCCCCACGGCGAAGGAAGTCCGCGATGCGATTTTCGATTTCTTTTATTGTGGCGTCGCGGAATGTACTCCGTACGACTTCTGAAAAAGGAAATGAACAAATATTATTAATAGAATTTAATTTAACGTGTGATGATGTCTTTACAGCGAATGAGTTTACAAAATATTAAAACAATGAGATATTTATTTATACGTCTAGTATATACGTACCGATAATGATTTGAGGGAACTCGAACTTGGAGATTTTCGGTTTATTATCCGCCCCAAGAATCCAAACAACATGTTGGGCTAATTCGTCAGTGATGATTGATTCCAACGAATATTTAATCGTTTTCTGAATATTTTTGCCGCCAATTTGTTGGATTTTTCGTTGCTGGAACATACAATTTCATAATTACATTAGTAAACAGTCGCTATATCAGCGTAGCTTCTGAATATTTGCATACATACAAATTGTTTGCGCATTTCCTCATCCTCTTTGAGATCTCTGTCAAAGTGTTACAAGGCCGTAGTGTCTCCGAATGGCATGGGTGGTAGGAGGGAAAATCCATCATTGATTTGGCCAGCACGATTTCCTTGGATCATTTCGAGAATTTGGTTGATTTTTCTCATCATTAAAATCTCGAAACGTTGCCTCTCTTCTTGACATTGAGCTGAAAGATGAAAGAGCAATTACATGCGTATGTAAATAGCAAAAAAATAACAGTCGTATGTGAAATCCCCATTTTGTGATCCAGATACTTCCACCAGAAAAAGTACTGAAAATTGACCCGCTTTTTTTCACGTCCAAAGTTTGTGCAAAGCCGTAATGATAGCTTAAGGCCTTAGTCACAGTAACGGGTATAAAAACATGTGCGAGCTTAACAATTTTTTTGTCGTATGAAAAAGTGATTCACAACATTAATTACACATCTATTTTATATGAATATCAAACTGTTAGAAAAAATATATATATCTTTTTTTTCGATGTACAAAATGGCCAACTATTCGAATCTTCTCGCAACAGCTTTTTCCAATTGGCGTGACAAATAATTTCAACAATTTTCACTCGATTTACTTCAAATTGAAAAGTTATGTTCCTAATTGCATTTCGCAGAGAAGTACGTACGGAATTTCTGATTAATCGAAAAGTTTTCATTTTATGAGCAGTTTATGAGCAGTTTATGAGCCGTTATACCGAATTTTTTCATTGAAAATTCATTTCTTACGTTCAAATACCTACAACTTTTGAATAAAACAATATTTTTTAAAATTCCGTACGTAGTTCTCTAGGTATTCTAATGTAGATTGACGAGCAATTTTTTCCCTATTCTAGGTAAAAAATTGTGGATGCTAAATGTCACGCCGCGGAGCGCCTAAAAAAAAGATAACAAAAGAAAATATTAATAGTCGGCCATTTTGTACAACGAAAAAAAAAAAATATATTTGTTCTAACAGCTTGATATCCATACTAAATAGATGTGGAATTAATTTTATAAATGAATCTCTTTTTCATACGAAAAAAAATGTTAAATTCACACATGATTGTATACCCGTTACTGTGGGCAAAGGCCTCAATAAGCAGTACAGAATCTGTATTACTTATCTACTATTCTATCTAGATCATAGGTTAACATAGAGACAAACAGAAAACGCGACATTTGGGCATCGAGTTATGAAAAAATATGGTACTGTAAAATCAGAGCCATTGGAGTCCATAAATACATCCTGGTAAGATTCGAATGTAAACGTTTAACACTGACAAGACACTTTGAAATGGAGATGTATTAAAATACCTGGAAAATAAATAATGCTGGGAAATAAAGAATATTCAACGTTTCTTATTCTCACCACAACATAATGCTGGGTCGTGCGCACTTTGTTGGTAAGGATGATCGTCATGAGTTTCCTCCCCTTGCTCCGACTGGACCCCATCTTCCAGATTTTCTTCGCTTTGGGCTGCTTCCGTGACATATTCATCTGCAAGATAAAAGATATTTTCGTTATATCTATTTCTCTCTGAATACAATTTCGAACATACATACATGCATGCACACATCCATACATGCATACATACATACACAAACACACACACGCGAGCGCGCGCACACACACACATATATGGCTATATGTATAAATATACGAATACCAATTTTACCTTGCTCGTCAGTCGCTTCCACGTCGTCGTGGATTATCACAGGAAGTGTTGACTTCTGGATCGCAGTTTTAAATTGGGCTGCATCTTGCACTTCTCGAAACGCACTTGCGCTGAGCATCTGGACCCCCGATTCCTCGAAGAACCTCATCATATCCCCGCTCTCTACAACAAATATTAATTCTTCACCTTGCTACCCTGGCGAACAAAAAAAGCCTGAACTTGCAATTGTGCATTTGCAACTTATCCTGAAACGTAACAAAATAATAAATAAACATTTAGGGATAGTTGTTCAATGCATAAAACAGTTTATTGTGGTACTTTTGATGTCGTACATAAATATTTAGTCATTTTTATATTACAATTTTTAAGACGAAATAAAGAATCGCAGGTTAAATGAACTTTTATAGTTATTATAGTATAGTTATTTCAATACAAGTTAAACAGTATAATAGTATTCGTATTCAATGAATAATATATATAATTTTGATAATTAATTTACAATACCTATGAAATTGCTTGGTGGAAAGCACATAATTTTTGGATTCGCTGCAAAATGTAAATAATACTGTTAAATATTATTCTGTAATTGATATAAAATGCAGTAATATATGTAAAATGCAGACTGCAGTTATGCACTTACATATTTCTTGTAATGCTCCCATTGCATTTCGTCGTTTCATTTTACCCTTGTTTTCCTGATTCCAATTGGCTGTCATGTTCTGAATATAATACAGGAATAGGTTATGTCTTGGACGGAGCCATGTTCAAAGTATTACCGCTCAAATGCAACAAATGCTGAAAGAAAAAAAAATTACACCCGACAGAGAGGAAAAAAGGCGATAACATCATAATGCACAGAGCTCAATAAAAAAAACCCAATATAGCAAAGCCGAATACCCGAATTGCAAGTACAATGCAAACCATGTGGCATATAACAATTTCATTTCTACTAATCCATTCCAAACCTGTGGGAAAACCAGTGAAATATGAGGGCATGTGCCATCAAATATAAGATGTCGGCAAATGGTGAAAAGGCGGCGTAGAGAAGCTCGTTTATAGCGATTCCGCTGATTAAGAGACTTAGAGTGTTCCATGATGGTAAATCTGTAAATGCACAAACATTATCAATGTAGTTTAAATTCTGAAGTTATTCCGAGGACCCGTACAAAAAAATCATTTGCAGCGACAGTGTCAGATAGCGTGAAGCTGGACTGGAATATTGGTGGATAAAAGACCAAAAGATGTAAAATCTTTTTAAGCGTCACTGTGGATCAAACGAAAAATATAAACGGAATGAACGTTATGTGGAATGACAAAGCCTTTTCTATGAATCTCATTTACGCTCCAAGTTTGGGGTTCGGAAAGCTGTTGCGCACTAAAAATGCCCAAATTTCGAGAGTCACATGGATAATTCGGAATAGGATCAGTCTCAATGAATTTGCGACCAATAATGACATCGGTGCCTTTACGGTAGCATATGTGTTCTGAAAGAACAATGCTCTTATTTGTCAAATAACAACAATTGTTGGGACTTTTGTCGGTGAAAAGGAAGTCGGGAAACTGTATTTCCGCATGAGGATCACTATATTCGTCGGCAAATTGATGGTTTAGCTGCTTCTTCTTTTTTTAAAGCAAAAACCAACTTTGATCGAGTCGGCTGAAGGTACGAGATGAATAGATCGTTCTATTATTCTTTTCATTATTTCTGGCAAAGGCTTGGCTCCGCTTTTTATCAGCGATTTGATTTTTTGTAAAAAATTTTCGAATGCAAAACAACTAAATGAATCGAGTGGCCCGTGGTTTAAAACATCTTGGGCAATATGAACCAAATTGTGAATATTATAAATAAGTGTTTCTTCACCGTACAGCAGTTCCATGTTTTTGACGAAATAATGCATAAGATCTTGTGCGTACTTGTTATTCCGCACACATTCTCTTGGGTCGCAAAGGATTCGAACCGCACAGTTCAGGGCATTGAAATTGATGACTTCGGGTGTACTTAAGAAATGCTCAATGACTGCAGGGCCTAGATACAAAAGGCACAGTCGAAATTCTGTCGCTTTCCAATAAGCCACGTCTTCCAAAGAACGTGGGTGTCGTGAAAATTCTATCGGAATAGATGCAGCTAAACTTTTATAATAATTATTTACTGCAGCAAATTTGGCCAATGTTCTCTGGGACTATCCCATAGACCTGATCCAGAGTGAAATCAGTTTTTTGTGGTACCTAAACACAGCAAGTGCATATAATCAAGAGAGAATTTGGGTCTTTATCTGTATCTTTACCTTTATCATATCAAAGTCTAGAACTTCAAACGGAGATGCAATATTTTGGTATGCCGTAGGCAATCCTTCTCTAAAAGTTATATTACTTCTTAAAATCATATTCAAATTTTGAAATATTCTTCGACCGTTTACTGTTTTGCCTGTTTGAGTACATTTACCACAGCGGCTGTTATGAGCCGGAAAGCATGTAATAAAAGTTCTTGCAGGGGTATCGGCAATAACTGCATTCAGTTTAACAAAATAACGTCGATGATTACGAACGAATCCTTCTCTATTTAACTGCACATATTCTTTGATAAATGATTGTAGATATTGGGCAACGCAAGACGGCTTTTGACTTCCATGGAATAATCCAATGACAAAGGGTTCAGTGAATTTACGCCCGACAATTTTACCTAGTATGGGCCACAACTGACTCTTCGAACTTTTTGACAGTGGTAATCCATCAACATTGATATCAATTTCGATAATGGCAGGAATTTGTTGGTCAGCTATACTCTGCGAAAATGCATTATGATCGTACTGCAGTTTTTCCTTCAATGCCCTCTCTAATCCATAATGAGAGTACGCACCTCCAGTGAGAGCATGCTGCTCAATTTTCGTTGCTGAATTGCACAAAGTTCTGGTATCGGAAGGTAGGTCTGGGTGACCGAATTTCTGCAATCCTATCAAAAGCTTATTCACAGCGTGTGAGGTATTTTATACTGGAGCGCCCACTGAGCAAGAAAAGTTCGAAGATCAGGTGTGGGATCAATCAGTTCGGTCTGAATCTTTATGCTATTGTCAATGTTTGTATAGACAGGGGTTGTCGGCTGATCTCTTTGCTCGGCCGGCTCACTGACATCCTCGACATCACCGAAGCGATCTAGGTTATCGAAAAAATGATCGGTCTCATACCGAACGTCAATAGGAGGAGTACAATCTCTTAATGATGATCGGAAAGATTCCATAGGATTAGATATAGCAGTATTCGGATTTTCATTTACACGATATACAGAACTCATGTCAGCATTTAATGCAGCGGTTATTCGCCGCCTTTGCTGCCTTTCTGCCAGTTCCAAAAAAGGTTTCGACCGGCGACCCATAATGTTTAGTTTCATCAATTACGTTTCGACCTTTTTGGATCTATTTCAATGCATTGAAGTGGAAAATAAAAAGAAAGTGTACTTACTTAAACTTTTAAGGCCGCTGCAGAAATAACCCGACGTCTCCGAACGACCCCTTGAATTATCTACAAAGTAAACGTATGCTCTTAGAATATAAAAGTGAATTAAGTATATATGGGGGAATTCCACGCCAAATCAACCACTTTCACATCCGACCCCTTTCTATATTGTTGAAATGTCAATATATTTGTTTCAATCTAAAGACACTTGAGTGATTTTTTCAATTTTTTTACGTATTCGGAAACATTTAGTGAATTTTTGAAAAAATCTTAATACGATAGATCTTGCGACAAAAGACGCTAAATTTATCATATTTTATTTGAGAAGAAAATCGACTGTGCCTGCGCTGTAAATAATTATCCGTGCGTATATAACCTGAAAAGCAACCGTACGCTTTCAGAATACAAGAAACGTACATTAAATATACCTATATGTACTGATATGTACTCGAGGCAAATATGAAAGTATATTCGAGGCATTTATACTCACGTGTATTTGTTTAACCACTTTCTCGTTTTTATATGTATTATTGTGTACACTTTGCACTAGATAGTACGCGAGCCGGTGAGAATATAAGTCATCTGTTAAGTGCCATCTCTCGGACAACATTTGGATGCCTTGTCGCTATCTCCCGCCAATTCCAAATATATCAAAAAGACAGCATATTGCCGATGTCCGAAAGATATGAAAAAGACATCTTATGTGATTATTCTTTAGGATATCCTTCGGACAACGTTTAATTACATACAATAGATAGCAGCAGACAGATAACTTTTTGATTCCTGGAAATAGCCGTCAATTGGATAACAGCTTGTGATGCCTTTAAGACGTCCGTTTTCACGGCCAACAGATATCATAAAAAAGATAACTTTACGACAACATTAAACGGGATGTCGTTTGAAAGATGTCGAATAGTTATCTTACGGTAATGTCTTAAAGATAACCTGAAAATGGTAACTTATCGGCGTCAATTGGACATCTATGCTACCTGGGCTATTATGTCTAATTTATCAAATTTTGGTTTTCCAACGACCGTAGTTGCATACGTGAGCAGTAAAACCGTGATCACCGCACTTCCGGTCGACCGACTTTATAAGACGTCGTGCTTCATTACCTCGAAGTGCTCACTTTTGCAATTTTAGTACAAAAAACTGAAGGGTCAATATAGTTCAAATTTTGCCGAAGAGGGCATAACGTATTTGTCAACATCATACAAAAATTCAAGTGCGAAAGTTGGATTCTACTAAACGATCGTACCTCCTTAATTTAGGGTTCTGCTGGAATGATTTTGTATTATAATTCATCATTTTCTGACATCCTGAAATTATTTTTTTCCAAGAAAATATGTCGCCTACACATGAAATCAAACCTACATCCGCCTACTTAAACTACGCACGGTACTCCTACGCTACCGAGTGTTTGTAGCATCTTATTGTTAGTCGCAGATATGGCATCAGAGACTAAATTAATTCCTATAATTAATTGTTGCATCACATAAACTATATCAATTACTGGATGTCATTGTGATAATTGGAGAGTTTCATCAAATCTCATGCTATAGATTTTTAAACATAATGTAAAGGGAGTACAAATAGGTTTCCACCATTTGACAAAAAATGGCCCCACCAGGGCCATTTCGAGTTTGACATCGAAGACTAAGAACGTAGCGGAAGGTCGAGAGTGTACGAAGACGCGGAATTGAAAGCATTATTGGAGGGAGATTCGTGTCAAATGCAACAAGAACTTGCACTTACATTAGGAGTGACTCAACAAGCAATTTCAATTTGAATAAAACATAAAGTATCGTTTTTTCACAATAAATAGCTAATTTTTTATAAAAAAACGGCGGAGACTTATTTGTACTCCTAATATATATACAAGTATATATATATATATATATTCTAACGGGTCGAAATATTGTTACAATATATTTGTTTGTTCGAGACTCGATCAGGGAATAAATTAATTTAGACTCAGGTATTTGGGTGGTAATTTACAATAAAAATTATTTATCCAATATTCTGGATGCGATACAATGTTATTTAACGCCGTGTATGAGTGTTGTTTGTGTTGTACTTCGTGTAATTTGTCTCAAGCTGATTCGTTGGTCGATAAAGACCTTTCGCGGTGTTACCAAGTGGTTAAGCGTTCTCGAGCGCGACCGGTATCGATTACCATGCGTTGGTAACCGTAACCCCTTCCTTACCGATGCTCGTGGCGCGCTGGATCGTGACGCGGTAGATCGCGGCGCGCTGGCCCGTCATGGCCGCTGCCCGCCCGTTGTTTACAAACTCAGCGTACGCGTGCCTTCTGATGTCGCTCGCCCGTGCCCGTTTCTTTTGTTGTTTCTTGCCTTTTATAATTCGATTATAATAATTGGGATGTCGGTGTGTTCGCGGATATATGTGTGTGTGTGTGTGTGTGTGTGTGTGTGTGTGTGTGTGTGTGTGTGTGCGTGTGCGTGTGCGTGTGCGTGTGCGTGTGCGTGTGCGTGTGCGTGTGCGTGTGCGTGTGCGTGTGCGTGTGCGCGTGCGCGTGCGCGTGCGCGTGCGCGTGCGCGTGCGCGTGTGCGTGTCCGTGTGCGTGTGCGTGTGCGTGTGCGTGTGCGTGCGCGTGCGCGTGCGCGTGCGCGTGCGCGTGCGCGTGCGCGTGCGCGTGCGCGTGCGCGTGCGCGTGCGCGTGCGTGTGCGTGTGCGTGTGCGTGTGCGTGTGCGTGTGCGTGCGTGTGTGTGTGTGTGTGTGTGTGTGTGTGTGTGTGTGTGTGTGTGTGTGTGTGTGTGTGTGTGTGTGTGTGTGTGTGTGTGTGTGTGTGTGTGTGTGTGTGTGTGTGTGTGTGTGTGTGTGTGTGTGTGTGTGTGTGTGTATGATTTCGCACCTCCTGTTACCTCTTGTCCCTTTATTATCTCCTGATAGTATTTGTCTATTTAATTTACAATATATCGCTCCTTTTTCCTATTAATTAAGTATACAGTAATCCCTTTTTATTTAACTCGTTGTTTTCTCGATCCGCAGGTCGGTATTCGCGAGAGGTTCCCTATTTTTACCTACTTAATTCTTTTTGTAGGCTTTTCCCTAGTATTCCTCTTGTTCTCCCTCTCCCTTGAACCAATAATTATTCCAAGTTTAATTAATGGATTATCTTTCCTTTTCTTTATTGACTTATTTTCAAATATTCTTGCTCCTTTCAGATTCCTTGTCTTTTTCTTTCCTCCTTAGACACTTTCCCTACCCTTGGTGGCTGGTATTCGTATCATGGAGTAATCGTGCAATTCGTGACCTGACAGTGGTTTTTGTGAGCCGACACCTCCACTCGTTCTGTTGTCTCGGTTTTCCTCGGTAACACTTTCCCTACCCTTAAGGGCTGGTATTCCCGTTACCTCGTACTTCTCCATTCTCCAGAGCCAGGAGAGGAGCCCCTTTACTAAAAAATTTCCGTCCTTATATTCCCATATTTAGCTGCCTTTTCATTCCCTCTTCTCTTCCGTCTTCCCTTAATTCAATTAGTGGGTTTTCCCGGTTTTGTTCTGCCTTTGACTTTCCCCTTCCTTTACCCTTCGTTATTGTTAACCTTTCTTTTAATTAAATTAGTTGGCCTGTCCTCTGTTTTTGTTCCTTTTCTTGTTTGTTTCTTCACTGTTTTTCTGTTTGCTTATAGTTTCGTTTATTCTTCTGTTCCGGTCGTTCGTTATTCCCCCCTCCCCTACTCCTATCATGAAGTCGGTTGGTCCCTGACTGCATGGTGTGGGGTTATTTACTCCTGGGACGGACCTGTACGTCTCAATATATTAGACCGATCCAATTTTTTTTTTCCTTATGGATTCTCGTGCTATTGTTGGGCACTAATGAAAGAAAATTTCTCTTAAAAAATGGGCGCGGTCGTTCAATTTTTAGAGGTGGCTATCTCGACTTTTTTGTATTTTAATTTTTTTTTATGAACATATTACATTTAAGCATAGTCATGGCTTCGGATTTCGGACAAAAATCATATCCAGCAGCTACTTCGTAACAAAAATAATCTCTAACAATTTGAAAAGATTGCGATATTCACAATTCAAATCCAGGTAGATCAATAATGGCGTCTATACTACTCTCGTTATTCATGTAGATTTATTTATACGCATTAACATTCCACACTTTTTACGAAAAATTAAATTATAAGCCTTAATTATGTATTTAAATGTTCAAAATTCTACACTTAAATTATCTTCAAACTCATTTATATTTCTTCCCAGCCACTGTGCATAACATCGCGCATGCCACTGCGCATCCGCGGTATCCGCGATATGCGCGGCGCCAGTTTGCATTGGCGCGGAGCATTTGTAAGTGGTGTTGTTTTTTCAATGTGACTCAATCAAAGACAATTTTAAACGATGGCTCGGAAAAACGAAGACAACACAATTTGGCTAATCGGCAAGGAAATTCCGAAAATACGTACCCGTCATTTACCGTCAATACGGAAAGTTTTGAGTTTGTTCTTTTACAAACATGAGAGAGAAAAAATGACCATACGTCGAAGTGCAAACGAAACCATCAAAGAAGTTTTCGAACAATGGAAATGTGCTGAAATTCCAACGCGTCGATTGAATAACGCAATCGTGAAATGAATTAAACTCCATCAAGTCTGGAAAAAACTTTCAAAAAATCTGGTTAAAAAGAATTTTCCGTCACAAATATTGAAGGAGCGTAAATTTAAGAGAGATTTGGACAACCTGTCCAACGTTGCACATTTTCGTTCTGCCCAAAATGTAAAAGAACTTGAGCGATTATTTTTGCTATCACAACGGAGAAATAACCGAAATGACCCAGCACTCTCTGCAATTACAGAGGAAACTACAGATTCACCGTCTCCAACTTCCAACGGTAATGCAAATACAGAATATCTCGAAGATCGCGAAGTCAGTGGAGGTAATGATTGAAACGTGCGAGAGCGCGAATCTAGATCGCACTTGTCTTGCTGTTGCCGGATTGTTCTCTCCTTTCCATTTACTTTCTCATTCAATTTGAAACAATTCATGTTTTAGTTTTGAGTCAGACTCTGTCTTAGTGCAGTATTTCCTCAGAGTCTCAACCTTCAGGAAAATTGTCACGTACAATGTCAAATTTTGAAGACGAAATGATCGAAAGTCGATCAAAATAAAACGAAAAAAATTAACATATTGACTATAGGACTCTTACTGCACTTGACAGGGCTAGGACAAGAAATGCTGCACATATTTTATCTGCCACGGTTCAAAGCCTTGGAATGAACTTGGACGATGGGAATGTAGTAGCGGATTGACTAATCAACAGAAAATCTATAAATGATCGAAGCTGAAAACGGTAAAATATAATACATTTGGGTATAATAATAAACATGATAAAGAAAATAATTATTTGAGAAGTGTATGTGATAACTGTATATCACATTATGAAAATAAAGTATTAAAATAGCATTCAGATTTGACATGAGTTGTCACAGGCCGCCATTTCATAATTCTAGCAATATCCGTGGCAATGATGTATTCAGGTGCTTTCGATAAATGCCAAGTGTGTGTTCGTTTACCGTATGTGCAAGCGTGTGTTTGTAGTGTGTGCGAAATGTGCATATAGTAGACGGAGAGCTGACAGACGCGGCTAGCGAGCGCAAAAATTAGTCGATTCAATCGATAATATCTGCTCGAAATGTTCCGTAACCTATATTTTTCATGGAACATACGTGACCGCGACAGTTTTCTTGTTATTTATCGCTTTTCGCATAGCTCCGATCTAATCGCGAACTATTATTATTTCCGTTCCAATGTT
>OX632359.1:16576512-16584012 GCA_951751655.1 Ophion costatus | reverse complement strand
TATTAAACATCGCCACACTACACCGGGAAATTTTAAACGCGTCGTGTTGAGCGAACACGAGCTAAAATCATTGGATACGAAGGATATTAGCGACTTCGTTAGCCAGAAATCCATGACTGTATTTGATAAATTGGAACTCGATACTAGCTTTCTAAACTTCGATCCCCACTTATGGGAAATGAACGAAGGTTACAAAAATGCACGAACAATAGTGCAAAATTTACAAGTAATTAACGATGTCGCTGAAAGGGCGTAGCTCTTATGGAAAATTTTAATAATCGATTAACCAAAAAAGAAGATGAAAAGCAGTACCTCCTGCAAGTGGTCCAGCTACATCGACCACGCTTTCCAAATTGCAATAAAAAAAAACTCTTGCAACTTCTGTTCAACAATGAATAGGAAGCGTAAAAGCCTTACCGTTACGTTACGGTTACGTTAGTACGATTTTATTATTTAGTTCATTATTATTATCAGTTTTTGTTAAATTATCGATGATAAAACAAGTCGTCATAATAATAAGTTATTATGTGTTATTAAACAGCGTTTGAAATATTGTTTGGTATTTATTTACCGATTCATAATAATATTTTCGATTTTGTTTTCTAGGGATTCAATGTGTGTGCGATATACTTTTTTTCGTCGTAAAACAGCTGTGAAACATACTATTTCCTTTATTTATTCTATTTCCGGTATAATCTAATACCATGATCATATTTATTAAGTAAAATTATGAAAAAAATAACAAAAAGTCGAGATAGCCACCTCTCAAAATTGAGTAACCGCACACATTTTTTTAGGGACATTTTTTTTTATTCGTGCCCAACAATAGAACAAGAATCCAGAAGGAATTTATTTTTTAGTCCGTCTAATATATATACATACTAGGTGAGGCACTAACTGTTGCCACCTTGAATATATCCGTAATTATTGACGTCGCAAAAAAATGTTTCAAACAAAAGTTGTACCGTACGAAAGGGGTGATCAAATGCGACCATTTTTTTATATCTCAGTGGAGGCGCTATCGCACAGTAAAGGTCACCTGCACTTTCTTTAAATAAGACGGTGCATTTTTTTCAACTATGTTGCAGAGCATCGAAAACTGCATAAAAAACATTTAGGGGTCAAAGTCGTTCAAGGATATTTAAGATGAAAAAGTGACATGAACTTTAGTTTTACGTGCAATTACCTTTATTCACAGTAGATGTTCAAAGTGATTGCCATCGGAATCAATGCAGTATTGCAATCTCCTCATCACGGATTGTGTAGAATTTCTTATCAGTTCGGCACTTATCGAATCGCAAGCTCGACGAATTCTCTCACGCATATCATCCGGCGTAGTTGGACATTCTTTATAAACAAGATCTTTCAAGTATCCCCACAAGAAAAAGTCCAGAGACGTCAAGTCTGGCGAGCGAGCCGGCCACGATACAGCTCCTCCGCGTCTAATCCAACGATTTGGAAATCTCTTTTGCAATTCATTTCTAGCTATCAGCGAAAAATGTGCCGGGCACCCATCGTGTTAATACCACATTCTGTTCCTTGTTACTGAAGGGATTTCTTCCAATAACGGACCTAATGTTTCTTGAAGGAATATGGTGTACTTCCTACCATTAAGATTCCCTTCGATGAAATAAGGGCCTATGATTCTATCCCCAATGATCCTACACCATACATTAACCGACCACGGTCTTTGGTGTGCAACTTGCCGCAGCCAATGTGGATTTTGAGTTGACCACAAATGCATGTTATGCAAGTTAATATTTCCATGATTCGTAAATGTTGCCTCATCAGTAAATAAAATCCGATTAATACAGTACTGTGAATAAAGGTAATTTCACATAAAAATAAAGTTCATGTCACTCTTTTTTATCTTAAATGACTTTGAACGACTTAGACCCCTGAATGTTTTTTATGCAGTTTTCGATGCTCTACAAGATACATAGTTGAAAAAAAATGTACCGTCCCATTTAAAAAAGAGGCGGTGACCTTTACTGCGCGACAGCGCCTCCACTGAGATAAAAAAAATGGTCGCATTTGATAAACCCTTTTGTACGGTACAACTTTTGTTTCAAACATTTTTTCGTGACGTCGATAATTACAGAGATATTCAAGGTGGTAACAGTTAGTGCCTCACCCTGTATATATACAGGGTGCGCCAGCGAAACTTACTTATTTGAAAGGTCAATAAAAACAAAAGTACTTCAATTATTGTTTAAAATTTGTTTTTATTTGAGAATACAATATCCCAATTTTTTTTTCATGTAATCTTGAAAATGACATCGGATAAATGGCGACCCCCATTGCGCATACACTGATGAAGTCGATTTTTGAAATTCGTATCCACTCTTTGCAGCATATCAATCGGTATGTTGGCAATGGCGTCGCGAATGTTGTTCTTGAGGTGTGCTATGGTCCGTGGTCGATCGACATAAACCAAAGATTTCAAATAACCCCATAAAAAGAAATCGCATGGAGTCAAATCTGGAGAGCGTGCTGGCCATTGGAGATCGCCTCTGAGAGAGATGAGGCGGTCGGGGAAATGTTGTCGCAACAAATTGACGAAGACCCACCAACAAATTGACTCCATGCGATTTCTTTTTATGGGGTTATTTGAAATCTCTGGTTTATGTCGATCGACCACGGACCATAGCACACCTTAAGAACAACATTCGCGACGCCATTACCAACATACCGATTGATATGCTGCAAAGAGTGGATACGAATTTCAAAAATCGATTTCATCAGTGTATGCGCAATGGGGGTCGCCATTTATCCGATGTCATTTTCAAGACTACATGAAAAAAAAATTGGGATATTGTATTCTCAAATAAAAAAAAATTTTAAACAATAATTGAAGTACTTTTGTTTTTATTGACCTTTCAAATAAGTAAGTTTCTCTGGCGCACCCTGTATATATGTACAGGGTGTATCTCAACTACGTCTTTTCCGTTCGTATGCATATAGGGTGTCTCTTTCCGAGCAAAACGCTTTTTTTAAATGTCGTGCGACATAAATTGACCGAGACATTCATGAGTAAAGTCCGACGCTGAGTAAACAATGGCACAGTATCTTCGGCCGCAAGCCGAACCGAGCGCGCGTTCGAATCCACGATCAGGCAAGTCATTTTTTCTCATTTTTTTGTGTTAAATAAAAAAGGCGAATAATTTTTATTCAAGCTGACAAGATTGCTCAGTAATATTTATTTATAAATTATTTTTCATTCAGCCTTTTAATTAAAAGGCTCATCCCCAAGTTCGTAAATTATGAATAGGCTTTGCGAACAATTGCTAACAGGCGATGTCACTCTAATGGGCACCTCACTCGCTTCGAAATTACTGTGAAATTGTTTACTCAGCATCGAACTTTACTCATGAATATCTCGGTCAATTTTTGTTGGACGACATTAAAAAAACGACTCGCGCGGAAAGAGACATCCTATACGCTCACGAACAGAAAGGACGTAGTTGAGAAACACCCTGTATACAGGGTGTGGCACATAAAGTGTTACAGAGCAATAGCACTTAAACTATTGATCATATTCAAAAATGTTTCAGAGAAAAGTTTCAGTGTTCGCTAAGGCCGTCATACTGGACCACCCTATTTTTTTTATCGGTAGAGGTGCTGAAGCTACGTCAAAGTCAACTCCACTTTTTAAAATGGAACCATGTATTTTTTTTTCGTTAACCTTGTATTGTAGGTCGCTGAATTCGCCTTAAAATCGGTAATAATGTCATCGAAAAAAGTACATGGTTTCATTTAAAAAAGTGGAGTTGACCTTGACGTAGTTTCAGGGCCTCCACCGATAAAAAAAATAGGGCGGTCCAGTATGACGGCCTTCTCAAACACTGAAACTTTTGTCTGAAACTTAAATAAGTTTCCTACTTTTGTAGGAAACTTATTTAAGTTGTTAAGTTAAGTTAAATAAGTTTCCTACTTTTGTAGGAAACTTATTCAAGTTGACACAGCTGCCCTTTAATTCCCTGTGCAATGATTGGTTGCTGAGATATCGATGATCGAAGACAAAAGGATCTTTTTTCAATCAGAGTCGGATATCTCATCAAAAGAATAGACGTAGAGAGAAAAAAAAACAAATTGAAGATGAATAAACAGGCTACCTGACCTATGCATCGATTAAACTGAAAAAAATTCCCGAGTGAAAACTCTCTTGAAGAAACAACAACAAAATTTGGAAAAAATTCTCGCGCTATTACTTATGATTGCACGATAACCGTAGCTCGCACAAATTGATTGCTAAACGATCTCATAACTAGAAAGTTGAAGCTTCAAAATGCTTTTTTTCAGCTCGATACGACCGTTTCTCACACCGATACAGCGCTTCAAAAAACACTGAACAAATCGGAGAAATGTTCTATTCCTTCAAGTCTTGGAGTAGTTCATATGATTGGACGCAATTTTCCTTGTCTGTATTTAGTCTGTTGACGCCCGAGTGGAAAACGTAACTCATCACCACCTAGCCACAAGCTAGTAAAGTTATGTTTCGAATCGCCTTTAGCTAGCCGTTTTAGCTGTTGACTACCCAGCCTTGTAACGCTTTGGTCCTCTAGTGACTGAATACGAAAAATTATATGCTGACTAGATAGAAAGAAATATCTCACGGCTGCATACTATTTCTGACCTACCAATGATCTACTCTTCTTCGGCTAGTGACTGGGAATAAAAAATTAGGTGAGGACTAGATACGAAAATGGAATTTTTGTATTAAGTCACAATCACGCTGAAAGCGTTAAAAGTTGTGCCATAGCTAGGTAAAACGTCTAGCCAGTGGTGGTTAAGGATATTTATTTCCGGCTAGACGGTGATGGGTTTTGCTTTTCGTTCGAAACAATATAAAATTGTATCCTAGCTACTACCCAGCTGAAGTTAGAAAACGACGAGATATAGCTAGAATTTTTTTCGTACGTTGTTTACATCACTGCACAGTATTTCGATGAGCTTCGTGATGTACTAATTACAAATACGGTATTTTTGCTGTAAATAAATTAAACATATTCATTTTGAATTATATTGATAACGCTTATGTGTGAGGTGGTTTCGATTCCGGGACTCTGGACTGCGGGATTGCGACGTTGTCCACTGAGCCAATCCTACTTTGTTAATTATGATATTTCGCATCGGGTACATAGGTGGCAATGCAGAAAGTTGGGTTATTAAGAAGTAGGCGTAGTGACAATGTATGCAAATAACACTATCGACTTAACATGATAATTTCTTTCTTATTCAAAGCGATATGCGTGTGGAGTTACATAACCTCAAATTGGATTTGTGTACTTATTTTGGCTAGTGGCAAATTAATAGTTTTGGCATTATATAAGCTATAATATTATAACGATGTAAATGTATCGCCAGTAAGTGAAAAAATTGTAGCAGTCGCGAGCTCGTGCTGTTCTCTTTTTTTTTTATTCGTAACACTATGTCTATCTCGGGTTGGCTAGGCAGGTACGATGTAGGGGCTGCGTAGAATGTTAATCATAATGTAGCAACATCTATAACCACGTTTGGCGGGACGACGACTAGCGGAGGAACACATTGCCGCCATTACGGAGTCTTGACTAGTTCATGGTGATGTACCAGCTGAATTTTATTTTCTATTCGTAACGCCATCTGTAACTCTAGTTGGCTAGGCAGGCACGACGTAGACACTGCGTGGAATTTTTATCATAAAGCAGCGCCATATATAACCCTAATCGGCGGGACAGCGACTATGCAAGGAACACATAACCGCCATTACGGAGTCTTGTCTAGTTCATGGCGATGTACCCGAATGAATTTTGTTCCTATTCGTAACGCCATCTATAACTCGAGTTGGCGAGGTAAGTATGACGCAGACACTAGGTGGAATTTTGACCATAACGCAGCGACATCTTCAACCACAATCAGCTAGACAGTGACTAGCTAAAGAACCCAAAGTCGCCATTACGTAGTATCGGCTAGTTCATGGCGAGGTAGCCACGGGAATTTGTTTTTGCATTCGCAACAATATCTGTGCGTCAAGTTAGCTAACCTGCCGTGAGCTGATCGTTAGACGGTACTATATGTATTTCACATAACCTTACTTTGTTGTTCGTAACTAGCGTTGGCTAGCTCGTCATATTCGAGTCAATAGGTGGCACGTTTATGGTAATACAGCACCATCTGCAGTAACGATCGCTTAGGCAGTGGCTAGACCAGGGATAGGTTACAAAATGTTCATAATATTACTAGCTCACAGTGAGGCAGCCACTAGGTAGTTCGTATGATATCAATTGGCGAACCAGTTACTAGCATGTAACTCAGACAGGCTAGTGCAATTTCTGCTCGGGCGGGAGTTCAGCGTGTTTGCCGCACAAATTTGATATTTTTTTCTCATTTACCCTCTCACTTAGCGAAAGCGCTATACATTTATGCATAAATAAGCCCTTGTACTTCTTACACCAAGCTAACTGCTATCGAAGTGATTTAAGAAGCTAAACTGCCAGAGCGTGACGGGACCGCGTCATTTGTTTGCCGCCGCGACGGTAGGAGAAAGGCGACCACCCACTACATATCTTACAAAAGTTATTTGCTCCAATTCCATTGGCACGGTGTCCGCAACATTTTCGCCCATCCCGCGATGTCCTTCCTTTCAAGAATATTTATTTTATCGTTCAAAAGTTCGAACAATCGTTCCGAATGCTCGCGGCAAAACGAGATGTAGGAACCTCCCACATTAGGGAAGCATAGGACACAGGAAGTCTTAGGGGAAATCATGAAAATCTTCCAAGTTAGTAAAGATTTGTTTCGTCAAATTTTAAGTAAAAGTAAAATCGCAAACCAACAGAAATTGAGTGTGCAGCAGCGGGTTATAATTATTACGTGATTGACACTCCGCAAAATTTGGTACACTGTACACGGCCGTAACTTTCAAAAACAGGTTTGCTCCACTTCTGTATATAAATGGCTATTCGACTAGTTCCTTTTTTTCTTTTTTAATCAAACGCAACAATAAAAAAACATGCAAAACTTATATTATCGTGGGAGAAAACAATCGCAACGGAGTTAAACAAAAAATTGACCGTCGGTTGACTAGCAAAAGCTGCAAATATTTTGTGTGACTGGGACCGTGGGCCACCGGACAGAAACCAATTCCAGTCGGAATGAAATCAGTTGGTCAGCAGCGGGAGAGCCACTGTAACACATTGAACAAAGTTATATATATATATATATATATATATATGTGTATGTATGTATGTATGTATGTATATGTGTGCCTCACCCGGTATATCCGCTTCCGAATGAAAAGTCTATAAACTATAGAGCGTGTGTGTCACGAAAGCCAGTCAGCTTACTTTTCTATGGGTTTCCAGGTTTGCCCTGTCCATCCGTCCTTTCAAAACAGCAATATCTTTTCCCAAGTTCCCGTTGCATGCCATGTAACAAAAGTGATAAGTCAATGCCGCACCGCGCAATTAAGGCTCCGAGACTGTCTATTCTCAATAAATATAATGTAATTGAAAGTCATAG
>OX632359.1:16549012-16571512 GCA_951751655.1 Ophion costatus | reverse complement strand
CTCAGCCATCAAAGTTAGCGCTGCAAATACTTGGATTCTTTCACAGACAAGAAATATTCACACTATCACTGTGTTGAACATTTGCAAAATCCTTTCATAGGTTATTCTTCCCATTTCCTCAGTGATGAGAGTCAATGATGGATTTAATTCCACAAAACCCTTCCCCGACAAGTAACATTCACACCGCTACTATTTTGAGGAATTGTGGTACAGGAAAGATTCGTACATGACACTTGCATGAAAAGTTGGCACAGAAATAATTAGTAGAGTACTAGATTACGAATTCATTTTATTTGTATTATTACCACTACCGCATTCAACACATTGGAGATTTATTTGTAGGTTAGTAACCTGTTTCCTTCACCGATAAAACTCATGACTGCGAATCCTCCCTCGAACCCATTCACCGGCGTGTTTATAATACTCCTGCATTGGAACACTTTTCAATCAGAAAGATTTGTACACCACGCTTTACATAAAATCTTGGCAAGGAATAGCGACACACATGATCGCGAATTTTTATTTCAACCGAACGCTGCGGCTTTCGGCCTGTCAAAGATATTGTTGTCCTGGAATACGAGCGCGTCGAAAAATTTCGAAGTCCAATTTCTCCGCCATTTTTCCATGAAATCGGTTGAAACAAAGCATAATTTTTTTTGCACGGTCCAGAGCCGTATATTCTTCAAACTTTCATATAGTCGATGCATTTGTTGATAATTTACAATTTATTCCATGGTAACTACAAACTGAATTGTTTTCCAAAAGTTGGGAAAATGGCGTGCATAAGACTCTTGGTGCCACAATCTTACATGTAGGTACACAACAAATGTCATCCCAATTGCTTGTATCATTTAGGAGAAATTGGAGTCCAAAATTTCGAAGCGGTCGGAGCGTGTGCGCCATGGCCTTAACCATGTATTCCAGGACCTTGGACATGGCATTTCCAGTGTACTTGTGCGGTTCATAAGTTGTGCTCTAATGCTGATATCAATTTTTGTTATAATAGTATCATTTTTTTAGCGTAAATGAAACATTATTTATGGAATTATTTCTGAGGTTTAACAGTTTTGTGTACAATATTTCTGGTACACTTACATGATACTGATAAAGACAAGAGCGCCATTTCAAAGTGTGGCGCCGAAAAGAGATAGCTTCCGCTCTGAGGGCGCGCGCAACGCGCTTGAATCACGTGGTTCGAGCTACGGCGAGCAAGGAGGCGGCCATGAGGCTGCCGTCCTTGCTGTGTGAGATCCCGGTGTGAGAGCACGTGCTGTGTAGCCACAGCGACTCCAAAAAGCGACAGGCGCCTGCGTGGTGCCCGAGTATCACGAGAAGTCGCGTAGCGTTCCTCCCCTTGCTGTACCTTTGATCGCATGTTCGTAGTTCCTCTATGGAGGCAAATTGTTTAAAAATAAACGCCTGTAAGAAACATTTAAGAAATTCAGAAGTGGGATCAAAGACCTGTGAACGTGGAGTGCGCGAGAACAGTGGTGCGCGAACCTCGTGTCGATGGTGGACGAACGCGAGTTTGAATCATTTGCGGCGAGAACGCGCGTAATGCCGGTGAATCGCTCGTTCGGTCAAGGAGAGCGCCGAAGGGCCAACGCCAACGCCCGATGGTCGGACCAACATGGCGGCCGGGGACTGCCCGCGCAAATGGCGGGACAAGTCGGAGCGGGCGCGTCGGAAGATGGCGAGCGTGCTCCAAGCGCGATTGAGAGTGCCGGGGGCGATGGGGCTGCGTTCACGGAGAAAACGGCAGCACAGACATTAAGGCCCGACGAGCGGATCGAAGCGACGAAGGGAGCATCCTTACCAGCGGAGCAATCGTCATTAAGCGAAGGCGCGGCGAGTCAACAAATGGCCGGAGCGCTACAATCGCTGTTGGCGGGGGGCAACGCCGAAGCGTTGGCACAATTGTTCACCAGCATATTGACCACCAAGGCGCAGGCGCAGCCGACGCCACCGGTAGCAGACGACCGAATTCCCGAGATCTGCGTGATCCCTGACCTGTCACGCGATATTGACAAGTTCAACGGGGATTATGACGGGATGCGTGCTCGGGAATGGATCGAGAATTTGGAGAGTCTTCGGGACTTACATCGGTGGCCAAGCAAGTACCTTCTGGCAGCAGCGCGCATTCATTTGAGTGGGGGGGGGGGGCGCGTGATTGGTTCCGGACAAGGATGCAAGAGCTACGTACGTGGGGCGAATTTCGGACAGCATTTGAGGAAACTTTTATCCTACCAGAAGCACTTTCCGTGAAATGGGTTCGGATGATAGCTCGCAAACAAGGCAAGGACGAGCCTATTCCGCAATATTTCCACGCAAAGGTAAGAATGTGCCAAGCTCTAAATCTATCGACGGACGACGAGAAACTCGAAATATTGTCCGGATTGTGGTCTCGCGAGTTATGCCGAACGGCGATGGCGGCGAGACATTACTCTCGAGACGACCTACTCCGCGATCTGGTATATTTCTGTCGCTGTCTAAATGGCCAACGAGTAGACGGAGGACAGCCGACACGAGAAGCGGGCCGGGACACGGGACATTCGGGGCAGAAGGCACAGAGGGCAGGTCCAAGTGCGTCGACGGGCCATGCTAGACCGGGGAGCGACTCAACGGGCACGTCAACAGGGGCAGCCGGCTCGAGTAATAGCAGGGAGCGCAAGTGTTACCGGTGCCGTAAGCCGGGACATCTGGCACGTGATTGCCCAGAGCCGCCGAAGGACATAACATGTTTTCGATGTCATAAGAAAGGTCATTTCAGTCGACAGTGCCCAACCGAACGTGAGGGCGAACCGGACCGTGTGCAGTCGGTCAACGTCAAACGGGACCCGACGGGAGCGAAATGCCACAAGCTGACGAGAATTAACGGTCATGAGCTGCGAGCATTCGTAGACCCGGGGAGCGCCGAATGCGTTATGACGGAGGGTTGTGCGAGGAGAGAGCAGTTCGAAGTGAGCCCAACGGCGTGCACGTTAAGACCGTGGGGACCCCGAACGACTGTGAACAGTATTGGAACGGTGCACGTGGATGTAGAGATCGACGGCGTTGAAGTGAAAGGCGTGCGGTTTCAGGTGATCCCCGACATCTGCCAACCGGTTGAAATTTTGATTGGGCGAACCTTCTCGGATTCCGACACCGTAGACTACCGGAAGACCGGTGACTCATTCAATTTCGTAGCCCACAAGGAGCTTCCGACCGAGGTATCGACAGCTACGTCGAGCCTGGATACTGTAAGCGCCGTGACGATGCCACCTCACTCAATCTGTTTAGTGGACGTGGGAGATGCTAGCGCGCAATACTTGGTGCCTGTCATGAATATGGCCTCGAAGGAACGGTTGATGGAAGCCGGAATACCAGCGCTGCGTGGGACCGTGTCAGAGGTTTTAAGGGTGGAGAGACGAGAGGCCGTACCAGAGGATATCGACCCAAACGACTTACAAATTGGAGCGGATCAGCCAGAGGCAGTGCGTCGCGAATTGTGTGCGGTGTTACGAGAATACCGGGACTGTGTGGCGACAGGAATGCATGATTTGGGCTGCGCGAAGGAAGTCGAGATGGATATTAAAATCAAGGACGGTGCTCGCCAGGTCTCCAGCAAACCATATCGAGCCACGGATCGGGAACGGAGGGAAATACGAGATATACTTGAAGGGTGGAGGGAAGCGGGTGTCGTGAAAGACACCCAATCCGCATACGCTAGTCCGGTACTCCTGGTGAGGAAGAAATCCGGGGAGTCAAGACTCTGCGTGGACTTCCGGAAATTAAATTCCATAACCGAGCGGGTGCACTTTCCTCTACCCAACATCGATGATCACCTATCGCAAATAAGAGGTAGTCAGAGGTTCACTGTTTTAGATTTGGCCCATGGTTATCTTCAAATCCGGTTGACGCCGGCGGCGAGAGAAAAGACAGCGATCATCACTCCGGAGGAAACCGCTGAATTTACCCGAATGATATTCGGACTAATGAACGGCCCCGCTTATTTCTCTAAGGCGATGCAGCGGGCGTTGGGGCCTTTGAGGGATTCAGTTGCCTTATTTTACCTGGACGATGTTTTGATACCTGGGAACAGCTGGAAGGATCTGGAACCAAAATTGCGGCTAGTGTTGGACGCGCTGCGGAAGGCGGGGCTGACGATAAAGTTGGCTAAGTGCCGCTTCCTCTGCTCGCGAGTCTCCTATCTGGGACATGAGCTTTCGTCAGACGGGATCCAGCCAGGGGATGAGAATGTCAAGGCAGTCACGGAGTTTCCGGCCCCGGAGAACGCACAAGCGGTGCGCCGGTTCTTTGGGCTTACCAGTTATTTCCGTAAGTTTGTGCCTAGGTTCGCGCAATTGGCGGAACTCCTCTCCCGACTGTTAAAGACGAACGCGGCGTTCGTGTGGGGAAATCAGCAAACCGAGGCGTTCAACGCACTAAAATCGCGACTGGCGGAACGGCCGGTTCTACAGACCTTCGATCTGAAAGCAAAAACCGAACTGCACACAGATGCGAGTGCGGTGGGTCTCGCAGGCATGCTGTTGCAGCACGATCAAACGGGAACGCCACGGTTGGTCTACGCCATCAGTCGGAGGACAAGCGAGCCGGAAAGCTGGTACCACAGCAGCAAGCTGGAGCTGCTGGCTGTGGTTTAGGCTGTCACCAGACTGAGGACGTTGTTGGCGAACATTCAATTCACCGTGGTGACAGACTGTCAAGCGCTATGCTTTCTGAATGCACAAAAATCCCTGAATCCGCAGGTTATTCGGTGGACCGATCAGCTCAGTGAATGACTACGACATCGTGCATCGTCCGGGGACAAGAATGGCGCATGTGGATGCTTTGAGTCGAGCACCCGTAGAAGCTCCTGACGCGGGTGTAGAGATGAGTGTCTTCTCCATTCACAACGAGGACGACCTAGTGATGATGTATCAGTATTCGGACGAGGGAATTCGCGCGAAGAAGGACATTCTGGCGAAACCTGCCGGCGAGCGGACACGCTTTGAACAGGGCTGTGTGGATGGGTTCGAGGTACATCAGGGGATCCTGTTCAAGCGGCACGAGTGAAGACGTCTATTCGTTGTGCCGAAAAAGATGCGGAAGAGTCTGTCGGTGCAATTCCACGAGTTGCCGAGCCACCCGGGACCTGAGCGGACGACAGCGCGAATTCTGGAACATTATTATTTTCCAGGGGCGCGTGCCTATGTCAAGCGGCACGTCCAGGCGTGCTTACCGTGCAGAGGGCCAAGGGGAAGCCGGGACGACAACCGGGAGAGCTGCATCCCATTCCGCCGAGGAACCGGCCATTCGCGATACTACACATGGATCACCTGGGACCCTTCGTGACAAGCTCTCGGGGAAACAAATATGTTCTGGCCTTGGTGGATAACCTCACCAAATTCGCGGTTATTCGGGCGGTGCGGGATACGCGGACGTCAAGCGCGCTACGGGTGCTGCGGGACTTCGTGGCCGAGACAGGCGCACCGGAGCGAATTGTGTCGGACCGCGGGACGTGCTTCACATCCTCACAATTCGAGGCCTTTTGCCAGGATCACGGTATCCGGCACACAGTCAATTCGCCACGTCATCCACAAGCAAATGGCCAGGTGGATCGCCTAAACGCGACCCTCGTAGCGGCGATTCAAGTAAATCTGTGTGAGGCCGACGACCGGACTTGGGATCGGCAACTGCCCAAGGTGCAAAACGGACTCAACGAGCTAAAGAACGCCAGCACTCGACGGAGTCCCTTCGAGTTGGTGTACGGATATGTTCCGCGACGTTCGGAAGGGGAGTTGCGCAGAGCAACGACCGAGGCAGAATCAACTTACCAGCGACCAGAGGTGATGCAACAGGAGGCCCGAAAGAGTATCCACCAAGCCCAAACTAGTATGAAGAAGCGCTACGACGCGAACCGCTCACGAAACGTTTACTACGAGGAAGGTAACATCGTCTTCATGAGGACAAATCCGGTCTCGACCGGAGAATCGACAAAGCTGCAGGCGAGATACCGCGGACCGCTGGTAATCATGTCGAAATTGCAGGGCGACACGTACAAGGTGGCAGACCTGGTCGACAGCGGGCTCGGACGCCGCTACGCGGCCACCGCACACGCGTCGCAACTCAAACTCTGGAAGCCACGCCAAGAAGAGACGTCATCCGAGGGAGGCAGTGAAAGCAACGGAAGTGATGCCGAGCGGGTGGCACTAGAAGAGAATGCGGAAATGGTAGTTGTGCCGGAAGTCGGGAAAAAGCAGGCGCGGAGACGGCCCTCGCGATTTCGAGACTACATCGAGTAAACACTGTGTCGAACTAAGGACTAGAAACGAATTTCTGTGATTTTGTGTGAGATATAGTCGCATGTTTAGGGAATGAGTAATGTACCATTTTTGTTGTTGTAAACGATAAAGGCGTGGTCGCCTGGAATCGAGACTGAAAGAAAAAAAAAAGAAAAGGGGGTTGGTCCGAGCAGCGACTCGTCATGACGCTCGAGGACGAACTACTGTGAGCGTGGCCGAGTGATAAAGACAAGAGCGCCATTTCAAAGTGTGGCGCCGAAAAGAGATGGCTTCCGCTCTGAGGGCGCGCGCAAGTCGCTTGAATCACGTGGTTCGAGCTACGGCGAGCAAGGAGGCGGCCATGAGGCTGCCCGTCCTTGCTGTGTGAGATCCCGGTGCGAGAGCACGTGCTGTATGGCCATAGCGACTCCAAAAAGCGACAGGCGCCTGCGTGGTTCCCGAGTATCACGAGAAGTCGCGTAGCGTTCCTCCCCTTGCTGTACCTTTAATCGCATGTTCGTAGTTCCTCTACGGAGGCAAATTGTTTAAAAATAAACGCCTGTAAGAAACATTTAACAATACGTCGATTGTACTTGGCTATTACGTAAATCATTTAATTTTTTTGTATGTCACGGGCTCTTAGGGTTGGAGGGACGCAATAACGAGCTCGGGACTGCTCCTGTCGCGCGATTCTGTAACTCGTTATAACTTGGTAACGACTTGGTTTCTTCTGTAATCATGCTTGCGATTGGCTATCGCGAGCTAACGATAACGAATACTGTCGCTACCGAGTTACATAATAGGCCTACTGAAGATCGTCCATTTGCATGAACTTCATGGGGTGGGGGTATCTTTTTTATGAAGCACCCGACTAGAAGTTTTGATCCGGCAAACTGAAAACTGATCAGGCCGCTATCAAGCTGCGGTCCGTAATACCGTAGTACGGCACGCCTGACCAGTGCCAGACGTTCCCCGAACCAGTAGGAACTTAGTCCGGGCACGAATAGGCACCTTGAACAGGCCGACGTACTGTAGCCTGTATGCCGCCATAATATTACGTCCATAGACGCCGTGTTACGGCATGCCTGATTTGGGCCGGATATCGGCCGGATCAGTGCCACCCTAATTGGCGAATCAAGATTTTGAGGTTAGGTTTCATTGACGTCTGCGATACAAACCGCGTGAATTCGAATAATGTAAACTCTCTGAGCAGGTAATAAACATGGACTAATTGTTTATATACAAACGAATTGACGCGATATTTTTCAATGCGACATAATTCAAACTATTCTCAATGTCAGAACCTCAAATTACTGATTAAAAAAACGTATATGTATATATATAAATGTATATGATATATAAATAAGAATAAAAGTGAATTTACTATTTTTGTCGAAATTACTGGCGTGTGAGTTATTTTCATATCCTAAGAGCCTTTGCACACGGCGTATTTTCTTCGTGCAGACGACGCAATACACACATGATCCACACGCTTTTTGGACTGAATAACGCATATGGAACAAGTGTGTATCGCGTTTGTATCGTGTCGTCTGCGCGTGGAAAATACACCTCGTGCAAAGGCCTTAAATGGGCAAAAAAATTCAGCGGTAAAAACATAATTATTTTTGCATTGTAATGATGCAACCTTCAACATCACAAATAAGTTCATTGACATTCTTTAGAATAGAATTAGACTAATACAGATATGCAAAGAAAAAAAGAAAGTTTACATAAGTGTTAGGATGGCCGAATAGGTAGCGCGCTCAGCTCTAGAATTAGAGGACATATGTTGAATCCCGAGGGTAGGTAAAAACTTCAACGAGGCAGAATACGTTTTAATTCAATTATCATATAGTCAGGAGCATAAATAAGGTATATGGAAACAAGAAATACTAACAGAATTTTTTATTCATTACTTTTGCATTGTTTTGTTTTTCATTTCAGGCATAGATACGGCAGTCAGATCAGAGCCTGCTAAGGTATACTGATCAGGCCCGTAGCTGGCATCCGTATCAGGGTCGGATGCAAAAAGCGTTCCATGCCTGTTAAAGCCCTGATACGGGGACCGGTAAAGTGCTGTAGTACAGAATACGGCATACCGGATACGGCCCTAGTCCGTCTGTAGCAAAATTTCTAGTCGGGCAGCAGATCGTGGGGCAGAGACCTTCGGCTTGAAGTTTCGCCGGCGGGATAATTCTTTTTTACTATGTCCTCAAACTACAAATAATAAAAAAGTTTTATTCCATAGAATAGTTCTTTATTAGCTTTAAATTTGCCGTACCCTCACTTAAAAAAAAGATAAATACCTCAAAAATGATTCACTTTTGCATAAAACATTACAACCTACTCTAGGGATCGTGACCAATATAATAGTGACTCTGTATATTAGGGTGGCCGTTATTTTGGCTTCGGTAAGAACATTTTAACGTCTAGTAAAAAAAATAATTAAGATATGAAAAAAAAATCTGTGTAAAATTTGGACGCGCTGGGATAAGGAGAACACGTGAAACCGAGCAGTTTAATTTTCAAAAATACATGCATTTTTTTAATGGCCGCACTGATCTATTTATTAGTCTCATAATATTAATTTAAAAATCTGGCATTGGGTACATTGATTATACATATTAAGAGTTACAAGATATATTACTTACTGATTTTTTTCCATTAATCACGTACCGCAAATTCGTACCTTTACATGAAATATTACATAAGTAATACCAGTTCATCTATGAAATGATTGAAGTAGAGTACATTTGTTTACGTTCGGAATTTTTTTTTTGATATTCGGCGACAACTTGACGGACCAATTGTTTTTGATCTTCATCATAAGTCAATCGATTGTTATAATCGGTGATAAGTTTGATCCCTCGCTCCGCTATATCATTACAGATTCTTATTTTTCTTATCAACTGCGCGCCTATTTGATAACTCTCGTTCGAGTTCCAAACAGATACGTCGGTGTCGAGAAAAGTACAATCAATTTTAAATCGTTCAAAGAACGCCATAGATTCGGGACTAATCAAGAAATCAATGTCTTTATCGAGCAGAAAAGTAAAGTCTGACTGGGAAACCTGATACCGTTTAAAAACATCTTTTTCTTTGTCAGGTTTAATCCTTTTGCTTTTTATTTTCTCCATAATTTTTTTCTTGATTTCAACGGAAACGGCGTCATCAAAAAATACCATGGTGGCATTTTTGGCGTTCAGGGACCAAAGATGGTTAGACAGCTTTTTTAGTGCAACTTGAGATACAATAGAATTGACTCTGTTGTACTCGTACAAACTTTTCAAAAAATCGATGTCATCATTGGGAGCCGCAGCTGGTAATGGAGCCGAGAACCATGCTCTAATGTACATAATAATGATAAAAATACAAATTTCAGTTAGTGATTTTTCCTCGGATGGTGTCAAACGAAATACTTCGCGGAATAGGAAAATCTTTCGGCATTAAATCGCCTTCACCATCTGACGAGCGCGGGAAAACGCGTGTGGTTTGTAAAATTTTACCTGTTCGCGAGGGACTTTGCCAATGAAAATAAGGCACAATGACAGCAACTCGTTAAAATCATCGCGTGGTTGTACTTCTGATTTCGAGAGCCGATCTATCATGAGGTGTAAGTTTTCAAGGTCACTTTGTAGAACTGCTGAAATTCTTTCGTCTTCTATACCAACTTTGAATCTTTGCCGATCGATATTTGGCCAGTTGGTTTGGAATCTTTTAAACAAAAGAATAGAAGGCCCAGTTGAAGCAGGCATAAGTGCGTAAAAACGCCACCCAATACCAATTCGAACATGTGGTGCCTGCAGGGTAGGTACAACAAATCTCGATTTAAAATTAGTTCTAGAAGCACTGCAGCACCATTTCTTGAGCCGAGATTGGCATTGGTCGTATCGCAACAGATAGCCTGAATGGTGTCGTTCAGCCCCCAGTCTCGAAGAACCCGTGAAAATATATAATTACTCGAATAATTCCTATTTACTATACAGTTATAATAAGATAATGTCTGATTTTATTGCAAATTCATATTCGACACTGGGTATTTTTTACTATGAAATATTCATAACCGCCGACAATATTGAACTTTATTTGCCTCAGCAATCACATTAGCTTGCGTTGAACCGTGTCCATCGTCCAAGTCTGGAATCGATAAAATGTGCCCAATTTTTCCAATAGATACCACAATAGGCAAGCGGTCAACTTTGCTCAATCCGAAAAGGGAAATAACTCTTTAATACGACCAGCTAGCTTTGTACGCATTTTTTCTCGATGTTCATGAATCGATACTCTGTTGAGTATTAGGGTGCTGAGATCACAACCGCAAGCCTCAGCTACTGCAGCTACAATTCGTACTGCGTTTCGATCGAAAATTAGATATTTGTCTAGAGTTGCAACCAGTTTGTCAGTTAAAATGTTGACCGAGCCCCGAGATTTCTTCGGATGTGACGGTCCCGCATCCTCATCGTTTTGATCAACACGATCTAACGAAAAATTATTCTCCTGGCTGTCGGAGCGGGTACTTTGACTGCAGTCAACTAATTGACACAATATTATCTACAAAAAATTTTCAAACCACAATTATTATTTTAGAATTACAATAAAGTTGTATGGGAGAAATTAATATTTATACCTATTGTACTTTTCTCTCGTTCATATTTTGCTTTTCTGCGCCTTTTTTGTATGGAATCCATTTCTTCGGTAGTGATATCTTCATCATACAGGGTACGGCAGCATACCTTCCGTTTTTCAAAACTTAATAAAACCCATTGTATGAATCAGAATATTTTTGTTTGTTTTTTATAATGTAGGCGCATTCCTAAAGTGTTGTTTTACACAGTTTTGAAGATCAAATCAGATAGGTGACGTCCCCCATTCTCCATTTACTGAGTAAACTGATTTCTGCCGTTTGTCATGACTCTTGCCAGCATAGCAGGTGTTATGTTGTCAATTTCTTCCCGGATGTTGGCCTTCAGCTCTTATACGGTCCTTGGACGGTCAACATAAACACGGGAGTTCAAAAAACCTAATAGAAAAAAATCATAACGGGCCGAATCTGGAGAGCGGGCCGGCCACTCCAAAGCACCCTCTCAATTGAGATGAGGCGCTCTGGGAAGTGTTCCCTCAAAACAGCCATCGACGCTCTTGAAGTGTATGCCGTTGCACCGTCTTGTTGGAACCAAATGTCCCCTAAGTCCAACTCATCTATCCGCGGGAAAAAAATTCGCGTAACATTTTGACATACCGGTCCGAATTCACCGTGTACCACTCTCACTGCCTCAATGTTATCAGGTGATCTAATGGGCCGTGAGGCTCCAGTTCTTCGTCTTGTCGCACTTGCTGTTTGTCTGAACGTAGTGACTCACGTAACAATTGATTTCCGGTCCGGGACAGGGGCCAACGCGGCTAAATTAAAGCGATTCCGAAAGGCACGCTGGGTTGCGATCACAGAACATCCACTCGAAAAGTAGGCCTCAACGGTAACAGTACACTCCTCACTGTTCCAACGCATGATAGCGATTGAACTGTTCCGGGATAAAACTTTAGAGTCCCCCCTTTCGAACGAGACCACTATAGCGCTCCGTTACGACATCAACCGACTCAATGGCGCGCATTTTAAAAAAGGAAGTTGCCGCACCCTGTAGATCGATTGAATGTCACCAATAAATCTAATACGTTCCGGTTTTCGTTGGTTCGTTAGGAAGGCCATTATTCTTTCATCAATGCCTTGTAAAGCTTCCGGAGAACAAGCGATGTTGAATAACAAATCGATGCGCCGGTTGAATTCCGATTCCTTCAGTTCATTACATTTTTTGCCAGCTCATTTTTGTAGGAATCAGCAACAATTATACAGGGATTCCACTTTACGACGCACCTATGTAACGTTTTCACCGGTATTTCAGCTTTTTCCCAAAAAATCCATACCTCTTTCAGAACCAACGTAGGACTTTGGCGTAAAAAAATACTTCAATCGACGGATGTTGAAAAAAAGTACTCGCAAAACTTGGTTTTCTGTTGGCAATTTCTTCCCAACTATTTGGGAACTTACGTCACCAATTTGAAAAATGTGGGCCATAATTGCCAGCACATCTGTTGTCTCAGTATTATAATTAATTAAAATACTCGCATCGTACAATCGAAATACATTTGCAGAAACGTAAAGAATTCAGGTGTTATATTTTTTTTCTATGTCCAACAATGGCAAACCAACTCGGTCGGTAATGCTCGGTCGGTAAAAATGAGCGGACGAAGCGCCACGACCAAATTTCGAACTATTTGTCTGCACTATATTTTTTATTATCGCCACTACAGTTGAAAAATCTTCTCGCAGGCTCAAGAAAAAATATATCATTTTGAAGCATTCAATACACGATTATTATATTATTATTTGCATAACAAATCCGCTACGATAATTAATTGACTGCTTCGATTTCCCGCCACAATGTGGCCAAACCGCCACGTCCGTTTTCAAATTTTCTATTAATTTTTCAATCTACTCACGACTGTACATAATTTTTGGAAAAAAATCAGTAAATAATATATTTTGTACCTCTTAATATGTATAATCAATATACCCAATTCCAGATTTTTAAATTAATATTATGAGACTAATGAATATTTTAGTGCGGCCATTAAAAAAGTGCATGTATTTTTGAAAATTAAACTGCTCGGTGGCACGTGTTCTCCTTATCTCAGCGCGTCCAAATTATACACAGATTTTTTTTTTATATCTTAATTAGTTTTTTTGTTAGACGTTAAAATTTTTTTTACCGAAGCCAAAATAACGGCCACCCTACTGTATATATATATTTATTTCGTTTCAAATATATATAAAATCTTCCTAAAAACATTGGCAAGTAAAAAAAACGATAAGTGATAAAAAGTTCCCTTGAAAACATTATCGGTTGTTTCACTATATAGAAAATTCAAATTAACCTCGAAAGATTTTTTATTGTATTTCAACCAATTGTTTTTCTTTAGGATATTACTTTTTCAATTTAAACGTACAAAAGAAGTGAAATAACTTTTTATGAAAAAGCCAAGCAAGTTTTTAGAAATGTACACAAAATTGTCAAATCTTATAAGTACTACTTTTCACAATTTTTGGTCTAAAAGAAACCATATTACTATTATAATTAAAAAATCGAATCATAATTATACAAAAGTACAACGTATTATTGGGTTGATAAAAAAGTTTTGTCGCAATAATTTCAATATAATTTATTTATTTATATATCTTATACAAAACATTTCTAATCAACAATATTTTGGCCATCGGTTCCTATGACACTCGACCATCTACTTGGCAACTCATTTATTACCTTTGCCCAAAACTGCGGTGGCCGGGACTCAAAGAAATTTGAAACATCCCTTCTGAGATCGTCGACGTTTTTCAAAGTTTTGTTCCTCAAATATGCCTTCAAATCTCTGAAAACATGGTAGTCAGAGGGGGCGATGTCGGGAGAGTATGGTGGATGAGGAATGGTATTCCAGTGAAGCTCAGTGATTGTTTTGTGGGTTTTCTTTGCGACATGGGGGTCTCGCGTTGTCGTGGAGAAGGTGCACAGTCGCGCGTCTTGGCCGTTTTTCTCTTATAGCTTTTGCCAATTCCTGGAGATTCTCGATGTATCGTGTAGAGGAGATCGTCTTGCCTACAGAGAGAAAATTGTGAAACAGCATTCCCTTTGCGTCCCAGAAACAGCACAACAAAATCTTTTGTGAGTGACGATCAGGTTTCGGTTGGTGTGGCGGTTTTTCTCCGATAGGAAGCCAGTAGGCTAGACGCGTTCTGTTATCATACAAGACCCAGCTTTCATCTCCCGTCACAAGATCTTCAAAAAACTCCTTGCGACGATGGCAAAGCAGGAGAGACTGGCAGATGGTCACGCGGCCTTTCTTATTGGCGTCGGTGAGACGGTGTGGTATCCATTGAGCTAGAACTTCCCTGTGTCCCAAGTTGTGTAAGTGACTTAGTATTGACGGTTGGGTGCAGCCAAGTTCTCTCGCTAGCTCGTGCGTACTTGCTTCCGGTTTTTCTTTGATGCAGCGGAGCAATGCGTCTTCATCGATGGTCGACGGTCGTCCGGAACGTTCCTTATCTTCAAGGCTTGTCTCTCCAGATTTAAAACGATTGAACCAACGCTGGACTATTCGATGAGAAATTACGTTCTCGCTGAATGCATCCTGAATATTTTTAGCAGTTGTGCTTGCGTTCGTGCCGCGCCGCCACTCGTAAAATATGATCGCTCAAAGTTGCTCCTGCGAGATCGAAGCCATTTCTGTCCACTAGAACGCGCGCTCGTCCTTTTATACCCTGTCATGCGGAAGAGTAGAAAACATTCTAGAATATTCTCGACATAGCTCGATGTCATATTGCGTCAATACGGAAAAGAAACGTTTTAAAAATTTTTGCGACAACACTTTTTTATCGACCTAATATCACAACAAGTACACTGGAAATGCTGTGCGACGACTTGACGTGCACGGTTTAAAAAAAAAGTTCAAGAACATACAATGTCTTTACAGAACCGTTCCTACCGCTTGCATAAGTAACATTTATTATAATTTATGTACTTAGATCATGGCAAATTGTACCATCGCATTAGATACCGTGTTACTATATGTGGATTATTAGGTATGAGACAAGGGCGTACCCAGCGAGGGGCAGGGGGAGGGATTGCTGCCCCCCCCCTTAGAAGGAAAAATTAAGTCTCACGGGTAGCAAAATGTTATCTACATGATATCCGAAAGATATCGCGCAACGGATATGGATAACTTTTTCGGTGTCCAAAAAGATGCCAGTTGAAATTACAAAGCGTATCACTAATGAGCGCTTCACGGATAACTTATTTGTATCCAATTAGTTAATTTTACAACAACTTTTAATGGTTGCAAAATTTGCAAGTCGTCGGTACGTTAGCATAAAGTTATCAAATCGATGTATCGGAATATACATGCATAAAGTTGACAAAACGACATCCAAACCGTATCAAAACGTGCTATCGAATGGATATCTATTTATTGGTGATATATATATACAGGGTGAGGCACATAAAGTATTACAGAACAATAGCACTCAAACTATTGATGATATCCAAAAATGTTTCGGACAAAAGTTTCAGTGCTCGAGAAGGCCGTCATACTGAACCACCCTATATTTTTTTATCGGTGGAGGCGCTGAAGATACGTCAAGGTCAACTCCACTTTTGTAAATGGAACCGTGTATTTTTTTCGATGACCTTGTGCTGTAGGTCGCTGAATTCGCCTTGAAATCGGTCATAATGTCATCGAAAAAAAATACATGGTTCCATTTTAAAAAGTGGAGTTGACCTTGATGTAGCTTCAGCTCCTCCACCGATAAAAAATAGGGTTGTCCAGTATGACGGCCTTCTCGAACACTGACACTTTTGTTTGAAACGGTTTCGGATATGATGAATAGTTTGAGTGCTATTGCTTTGTAACACTTTATGTGCCTCACCCTGTCTACAGGGTGGACCATTTAACGTAACCATTTCAATTATCTGCGTTGCCTTTAGAGTGACGAAAAAAATGCCAGGAGGTAATGTGATTGATTTCCAAGGGCTGATATAGTGGTGCAAAATACCTTTTTGAAAGGTCATAGCTTTGCGATCACAAGGTCATGAATGGGTTTTCAAACGGGAACGTGTTTTTTTTTTTATTGAAACCTTGTAGCTGATATTCAGAAGAATCCAACGACCTATGATATCATAGCCTTCAAATGATTTTTCACCAAATTACTTTGTCATGATATTGTGACCTTGACATGATTTTTCACCAAATGATACTTTGCATGGATGCACTTCACTACTGATTCTAATATTGGTAGTTAGTAAACATTCTTCACTCTACTACAGTTTTACAACGATACAATGCCAGTATTTACGAAGATCAGAAACATCTCCGACTATTGACATTATTGTGTCCGTTGGATAATCTGCGCCGTTATCACGCCAGAAACTATTCGAAGGTCAAGAGAATCATTGATCCGACGTCTCAAAAAATGTGTCGATGTTAATGGCCATTACTTCGAACATTTGTTACAATAAATTTTCTGCACAAAAAATTCGTTTCCATTATTCGGATATTCCTATTATCAATACCATCACGATTTCCTGTTTTCACATGTGTGTTTGCGAAAAATCATTTCAAGGTCATGATATCATAGGTTATTGGATTCGTCTAAATATCAGCTAAAAGGCCTCAAAAAAAACTGTTCCCGTTTGAAAAACCATTGATGACCTTGAGAACGCAAAAACAATGAGCTTGACAAAAATTGATTTTTCACCAGTTTATCAGTCCTGAATGAATCAAATTACCTCCTAACATTATTTCGTCACTCTGTATCTCAACGGAGATATTTGGGGTGGTCATGTTAAATAGTCCACCCTGTATATATGGGCAATTCCATGCCATTTCACCTAGCCCGTGACCCCAACCATTTTTGGTTTTCCTGATTTTTTGTAAAATTGCACCCCGTGAAAGGAATATCCACACTCATTTTTAGATTTTTATCTCTTCTCTTTTAGGAGTTATAATTTTCCAAAAAATGTCGATTTCGGAAGTTTTGGAAACGTTTAAACGCAAATAACTCCTGAATTAATTGGTTTATATATAATTTATGCTGATGTTAACAAAAAAATTGTTTTCTTTAAATTCTCAACAAATTAAGCATAAACCGTTTCAGGCGTGTTGAAGCTGAATTGGAAATCACAAAATCATTAATATCATTATTGGATATTGAAATGATAAAAATGTGCTAAACAAAATATGATTAATTCGAAAGAAAATAGAAAGAAGAATGGGCCCATGATGAGACTAGTCTTACAAAACATAGAATGGATCGCTCTATTTTATAGAGTTTTTTGCAAGATTAACAAAACATGGTTAAAAAAAATAGTTTTCACTTTAGAAGCAAAAAAACGCTGACATTGATAATTGATAATTTTTTTCATATTTTTTAATGAAAGTACGCTTCAAAATGAAACAATTGTATATTGACATTTGTCGATGTCTCAATTTTTACAGGAGTTATCAGCGCTTAAGGATGTTGAGTCCCAAATCGCAGATGATAATAAAATTCCGAAAATTTGGTACGCTTTTGTATGAAGTATTTCAGAGGTCGTGTAAAAATTTCACGACAATTGGGAAGCTCGTTTCTCGAACAATTAACATTCACAAATTAAATGTTGTCTTATGGAAACTGATGTAACTTTGTAATAAGTTTTTTTTTGACCTCTCAATTTTGTAATATCTACAATATACTGAAAGCAACGCAAACAAAACGAAGTTTATTGATACATTTTTTTAAATTCCTTTTAAAAATTGTTCTTAACAAAATGTTAATTTTTTACTGACGAGCTTCCTAATCGTCGTGAAATTTTAACACGACCTCTTAAATACTTCATACAAAAACATACCAAATTTTCAGAATTTTCTTACCATTTTTTATTTCAACCCTTAAGGAGGTTGAAGTAATGATGATAGAATTCTGAAAATTTTGTGTGTTTTTACATGAAGTATTCAGAAGGTCGTGTAAAAATTTCATGACGATTAAGAAGCTATTTATTGACCAATTAACATTAACATGTTTCATAGAGTCTCAACATCCTTAAACGTGTCCAAAACTTCTAAAATCGACTTTTTTTGGAAAATTGTAACTCCTGAAAGAGAAGAGATCAAAATCTAAAAACTGGTGTGGACGTTTATGGGGCACTATTTTACAAAAAAAATCAGGAAAATTAAAGCTGGTCGGGGCCACGGGCCAGGTGAAATAGCGTGGAATGTCCCATATTGCCATTTCTTTAATAAAATCAACATACTAATAATGTAGGCTTCTTAATATAGCCCAATATGACCTATTTTTAGTTATTAACGATGTTTACCATGTAATAACAAAAAATAGGTAATATTGGGCTATATTAAATATTATAGACTATTAATAAGTTGATTTTGATAAAGAGATAGATAATATACTGTTATGTTGGTTTTAAAGAGGGTTGTTAAATGTCGGCTAGTTAATTAAAAATGAAATGTAATTTAATATTACTAAAAAATACATTCAAGGTTCTTCATCGTCGTTATCGGGACACCGTCTGTCAGCCGCCAGTTGGCTAGCCTTTAGCCGGTCGCCCTCACGGCGAGTCAGTCCGCGATGCGATTTTCAATGTCCGCGACTTGGGCGTCGCGGAATGAGCTTTGTACGACCTCTCAAAAAGAAAGTGAACAAATATTATGAATAAAATTTTATTAAATGTGTGATGACGTCTCTACAGCGAATGACTTTACAATATATTGAAACAATAAAATATTTATTTATACGTTGAAATAGCGAGCAGAAAACTAATGTGTTCAATGGTCAAGTCCGCTCTAAAAAAAACCCGGTCGCTCCGAAGGATCCCTTGAATAATCTTAAAACAAAAAAGCGCGCTCCTAGAATATAAAGAAAGAATATGTATACAGGGTGAGGCACTAACTGTTTCCACCTTGGATATCTCTGTAATTATCGACGTTACAAAAAAATGTTTGAAACAAAAGTTGTACCGTACGAAAGGGGTCATCAAATGCGACCATTTTCTTTTATCTCGGTGGAGGCGCTGTCGCACAGTTAAGGACACCTCCACTTTTTTAAATAAGACGGTACATTTTTTTTCAACTATCTTGTAGAGCATCGAAAACTGCATAAAAAACATTTAGGGGTCAACGTCGTTCAAGGTCATTTAAGATCAAAAAGTGACATGAACTTTATTTTTATATGAAATTACCGTTATTTACAGTAGATGTTCAAAGTGATTGCGACGGGAATCAATGCAGTATTGCAATCTCCTCTTCACGGATTGTGTAGAATTTCTCATCACTTCGGCACTTATCGAATCACAGGCTCGAAGAATTCTCTCACACATATCATCCGGCGTAGTTCGACGTTCTTCATAAACAAGATCTTTCAAGTATCCCCACAAGAAAAAGTCCAGAGGCGTCAAGTCTGGCGAGCGAGCCGGCCACGATACAGCTCCTCTGCGTCCAATCCAACGATTTGGAAATCTCTTTTGCAATTCATTTCTAGCTATCAGCGAAAAATGTGCCGGGCACCCATCGTGTTAATACCACATTCTGTTCCTTGTTACTGAAGGGATTTCTTCCAATAACGGACCTAATGTTTCTTGAAGGAATATGGTGTACTTCCTACCATTAAGATTCCCTTCGATGAAATAAGGGCCTATGATTCTATCCCCAATGATCCTACACCATACATTAACCGACCACGGTATTTGGTGTGCAACTTGCCGCAGCCAATGTGGATTTTCAGTTGACGACAAATGCATGTTATGCAAGTTAATATTTCCATGGTTCGTAAATGTTGCCTCATCAGTAAATAAAATCCGATTAATTATTGAGTCATTTCTCTAAATCTGGCGTTGAGCCCATCGGCAGAATTCAGTGCGGTTCATGAAATCCGTACCAGTTAATTCCTGGTGGAGACTGATGTGGTAAGGATGATATTTATGACGATGTAGAACACGTAGAATACTTCTTTGGCTTACGCCAGATTCCCTCACAATTTGACGAGAACTCGCACAAGGGTCTTGATGAACGGCGGCAAGAACATCAATTTCCGTTTCTTTGTTAGTAACTCGCTTTTGTCGGTTACTTTCTCGACGGGGTAAGGATCCAGTTGTCCCCAGTTTAGTGTACAAAATTAGAAATGTACGGCGTGTAGGATGAGAACGTTCAGGAAATCTTTCAGCGTACAAGTCGCTCGCTCTCACTGCATTTTTCTGACATTCTGCGTAAATTAGAAGCATATCAGTTTGCCCTTCACAATAATACATCATTTACATACGCTTGATTCATTGATACTAGTCGCACCATTTTTACTATCGTTATCTTGAATTTGTATGGGCGGAACTCTATACAATGTTCCGTGTACATTGTAGGTTTGGTGCCGTTGATTACATAGAAGACAATGGCAAGACTTCGGCGATAAGTGCCGAAGTGATAAGAAATTCGTGATGAGGAGATTGCAATACTGCATTGATTCCAATGGCAATCATTTTGAATATCTACTGTGAATAAAGGTAATTTGACATAAAAATAAAATTCATGTCACTTTTTGATCTTAAATGACCATGAATGACTTTGACCTCTAAATGTTTTTTATGCAGTTTTCGATACTCTACAAGATAGTTGAAAAAAAATGTACCGTCCCATTTAAAAAAGTGGAGGTGACCTTTACTGTGTGACAGCACCTCCACTGAGATAAAAAAAATGGTCGCATTTGATGACCCCTTTCGTACGGTACAACTTTTGTTTCAAACATTTTTTTGTGACGTCGATAATTACAGAGATATTCAAGGTGGCAACAGTTAGTGCCTCACCTTGTATATGTCGCATCGCAATGGGAATAGCTTTTTGAACAGCGCTTTCGATTCCTTGACGATGTTGATGAAGAGTCAAGTGATGGGCATCGAGTGACGAAAAGACGACGAGGCGTTCGGAGAATAACCTACCCCGGTGGTAGTACGTAGTCAATGATCCACGAGTGTGTTACGTTGCATAGAGGCCTAGAAGAAGTGGAGTGGGAGACGTATGCCTCTGGGGTCACGAAGTCATTCCTTCTCGGGTCATTGGATCGAATGGACTAATTTTCGAAAAGGCTCTGTGTAACACACCTCACTAGCACTGCTATCTGGTGATTTGACTTTGTACTGATTATTTTATTGTATCGAGACGCAAATAAATCGTGTAAGCCGCGTCACTGCGGCAGCCAGTGAGATAGACATTGTTCTCCAATTCATAAACGGAATTTCTGGTTTCTCTTATATCCTTCATATTTGACAGCAGAAGTGGGATAAAGAACGTTTAATCCATAGTTTCGGGCGCTAAAGTTCATGTGACAATTGTGTCGGTGAAAAGTTTGAATACGACTATGACGAAAGAGGGTGAAAAAAGTGCGAGTGAGACAAGCAATGTGTTATCTGAGAATCGGAGGAAAGATCGTTTTCCAACGTCATCGGAATCCAAGTACGATCCTGATGAGCTTGTGCAAAAGGTAAATAAACGGAAGAAACGTGCGCGAAAACTAAAGAAGGAGAATAAGTGATTGATAACATTACTTACTCAACGAGATCAAGCTCCTATGAATCTTGTAAAATTTGACCTGAAAAATACCCACGCAACTGGCTGGAAGGAACACGGCTGGAAGCCCTGGTGCAATCGCCCATCTCTCGAAGGCAAACCCAGGTAAGGCAATTGTTAGGGTTAGCATCTTATTTTCGTAGATTTGTAGCAAAATTCTCACAAACAGCAACTTCTCTGTATAGACTGACGGCAGGGAATACAAAGACAATAAAATGGACAAACGAACACAATGGAACTAGGACTAAGCTCGTCGAATGTTTAACGTTAGAACCGTGTCCGTATATTTTACCCTAGTCTACCGCTCGAATTACATACTGACGCTAGCGCCCTTGGATACGGCGCTGTGCTTCTTCAAGGCATTGAAAAAATAAACATCCAATCGCATACTACAGCAAACGCACCGTAGCCGCCGAAACTCGTTACGACTAATATGAACTCGAGACCCTTGCAGTCGTAACGCGATAAAACACTTTTGACAATATTTGGTTCGCCGGAAATTTCTGATTGTCACGGACTGTAACTTACTAAAGGCTGCAATGCAAGCCTTAAGAAAGATTTAACGCCACGAGTGTATCGATGGTAGGCATTCTGAAATGAAACATGCGGACTTTCTATCGCGCAACCCTGTTCTCGTAGACAAAGTATTCAAAATAGTTAGAAAGACATGAACAAAATAACGGAATTAGCAGATGACTGGTTGATCGTAGCTCAGCAGAAAGACGACGGAATAAAAACGCTATACCACGAAGTATTGGACGGATCGGAAACTACAACGACTTGCTCGATAAATGATAAAATCTTGATGCGAGCAATAGAAAGAAAAGGTAAACAAATCACACTACCTGTAGTGTCGAAGATGATGATGTGGTCACTCCATCCATCCATCACGTACATGAAAATATTTGCCATTTAGGCTCGGAAAAGACTTATTATACGAACTTTATTGGTTCCCCCATATTTCAAAGCAAGAAAAGAAATTTGTAGCAAATTGAATTACATGTCAAACTGGTAAATCAATATCGAGACCGACGCAAGCACTGCTGCATCCAATAGAACAGGATAACATTCCGCAGTGTACGATTCGCAT
>OX632359.1:16451512-16544012 GCA_951751655.1 Ophion costatus | reverse complement strand
CTCAACATCCTTAATTATATGTTCGCTCTTCGCTCCTCGGTGATCGGAATAATGGTGCACTATATACACTAAGCGCAACAATTAAGGGATCACTATTTTTTCGACGAAAAATAGCCCTTTTTCAAACCGCTGTAACTCGGTGAAAAATGGTTGGAGAAAAAATGAAAAAGAAGCATTTTGTAGTGTAAACCTTCGACTTTGATAATCTGATTATAAATCATTTTTTTCGTTTCGTTTAAATAAAGAAATTCGTTGTTAAACAAAACAAAACATAAAATCAAAAAATTTGCTCGAGTTTGACAAGGTACACGGGGAACAGAAATTTTTTTTTCGAAAATCTGTTTCGACCATTCGAAAGCTTGTATCTTTCCCAACAATTCGGTTTTTTTTCAATTTCTGTGCGATTTTTTTTAGCCAAGTTATCGCAGCTTTAAGAAAAAATGCATTTTTCAACTTTGACCGGTCATAACTCTGGTCCAAATCATCGCACAGCATCCAAACCGGCATCGTTGGAAAGCTTGGATTTCCCCCTACAAAACTGTTTATTTTTCGTATTTTTCAGAAGCCGTTTTCAACATTGTAAAACTGATTGTTTAAAAGTGTGTAAAATGCCAATTTTTACACTTTTTTGTTTATCATGTTATAACATTACAACAAATGCAGAGGCACCAAAGGTTTTTGCGTTTTTTTTTCAGTTCAGGGTATGTAGAAATACTCCACCAACTAGCAGATCGCTGCCTTTATTCTTTATTCGCGTTGTAACCCCGTTCTTTTGGAGAAAATCGAAATCCGTCAATTTTCACGAAAATCGAGGTTTCTCAGGTATCAGCGCGGGGTGAAATTTCTCGAAAAAAAAAAATCAGAAAATTACGGAATTTGGTATTCGAGGGTTCTCGACGTTGCTGATTGCGAATCTGGGATAAAAAATGGAAAAATTCAAAATGGCGGATCCAAAATGGCGGATCAAATGCAAAAATTCTTGCAATCGGGTGAAACTCGACGTTTGGGGGTTTTCGAGGTCATTCATTACGGATCTGAGGTTTAAATTGAGGATAATTGAGGATAAGTAGCTGACAAAACAAAAATATTGTAGGTACCTTTACAATAACGTATGTCTACGTCTGTTGTACGACCTCTGCTTTCTTCACACTTTAAGACTAGTAGTTGTCAATCAATGTTTGTGTCAATGAGAGTGACGAGACAAATTTCATAGTTATTCCCCAAAGTACGGGGAAAAAACTCAAGTTCAAAATAAAACACAAAATTAACAGATCACATATGGCGAACCGAAATGCAGAAATTAAATGAAATCGCATGGAACTCGGTAATCTGCGGGTTTTGAGGGATCGTTAATTACGAATCTCAGGTCGAAGAAATAAAAAAAAAAAACGACGGGTCCAATATGGCGAACCGAAATGCAAAGTTTGATTCAATTCGAATTTGCGATCCTCAATTTAAACCTCAGATTCGTAATGAATGACCTCGAAAACCCCCAAACATCGAGTTACGCCCAATTGCAAAAATTTTTGCATTTGATCTGCCATTTTGAATTTTTCCATTTTTTATCCCAGATTCGCAATCAGCAACCTCGAAAACCCTTGAATACCAAATTTCGTAATTTTCAGATTTTTTTTTTCGAGAAATTTCACCCCGCGCTGATACCTGAGAAACCTCGATTTTCGTGAAAATTGACGAATCTCGATTTTCTCCAAAAGAACGGGGTTGCAACCCGAATAAAGAATAAAGGCAGCGATCTGCTATTTGGTGGAGTATTTCTACATACCCTGAACGAAAAAAAAACTCAAAAACCTTTGGTGCCTGTGCATTTGTTGTAAACATGATAAACAAAAAAGTGTAAAAATGGGCATTTTACACACTTTTAAACAATCAGTTTTACAATGTTGAAAACGGCTTCTGAAAAATACGAAAAATAAACAGTTTTGTAGGGGGAAATCCAAGCTTTCCAACGATGCCGGTTTGGATGCTATGCGATGATTTGGACCAGAGTTATGACCGGTCAAAGTTGAAAAATGTATTTTTTCGTAAAGCTGCGATAACTTGGCTAAAAAAAATCGCACACAAATTGAAAAAAAAACCAAATTGTTGGGAAAGATACAAGCTTTCGAATGGTCGAAACAGATTTCGAAAAAAAAATTTCTGTTCCCCGTGTACCTTGTCAAACTCGAGCAAATTTTTTGATTTTATGTTTCGTTTTGTTTAACAACGAATTTCTTTATTCAAACGAAACGAAAAAAATTATTTATAATCAGATTATCAAAGTCGAAGGCTTACACTACAAAATGCTTTTTTTTCATTTTTTCTCCGACCATTCTTCACCGAGTTACAGTGGTTTGAAAAAGGGCTATTTTTCGTCGAAAAAGTAGTGATCCCTTAATTGTTGCGCTTAATGTATATACAGGGTGTCCCATTTTAATCTTACACCTGAATTTTCTCGAAAAATATTGCTCGGACGAACTATTGTGTGGAACATAACTTCTAGGGATTGAAGGGGGACGTTTGAAAAAAATTTATTTGAGGAGCCAAAATTCAAAATGGCGGCGTTACAAAGGCTGACATGTATTTTCAAACGGAAACATAACTTTTTTTTATTGCCAAAAAATTTGTCAGCCGAAAACTAAAAACTTTTGTTGAAAAAATTTTTTGATAAAGTTCATAGTTTTCAAGTGAGAACATCATTTTCAATTATTTCAGATGTATCCAGGATTTGTGAGTGAACAGTCACACACGCACACACACATACACACACACAAAACGGCCCTTCTCAGGGCCAGGAATGCTAGACAGACAACCTCCACGTGGTGTATTCTGGGTAACGCGAATGGTCTGCAACAGACTCAGCCATGCAACCTCCTACGCTTCGGCTAACGCAAATGCCGGTGGTAGGGACAATTAGACTAAATGTCTCACGGCAAGCCGCTCAATGTTGTATTTTCGAATTTATGACCACTTGAACAAAAAAAGAATCAATTTTTTTTGTTGAAAATTTTGGTTTTTTTTTGTTTCCAAATTTGGACGATATTTCATGAGAAAATTTTGGAGAAAAATCGATGAAAAATAGTTTTTTTTTCCATTTTAATAGCGTTTGTGCCATTTTCAGGCCCAAAAACGTGTTTCTTTAAATCCTTGACGAACTTTGATCACGATGGGTAGAAAAACACACACACACACACACACACACCCAAATCCTGGATACATCTGAAATAATTGAAAATGATGTTCTCACTTGAAAACTATGAACTTTATCAAAAAATTTTTTCAACAAAAGTTTTTAGTTTTCAGTTGACAAATTTTTTGGCAATAAAAAAAGTTATGTTTCCGTTTGAAAAAAACATGTCAGCCTTTGTAACGCCGCCATTTTGAATTTTGGCTCCTCAAATAAATTTTTTTCGAACGTCCCCCTTCAATCCCTAGAAGTTATGTTCCACACAATAGTTCGTCCGAGCAATATTTTTCGAGAAAATTATCCCATTTTAATCTTACACCTGAATTTTCTCGCAAAATATTGCTCGGACGAACTATTGTGTGGAACAAAACTATATATATATATATATATATATAGGTACGCGAGCCGGTGACAGTAAAACAGTCATCCGTTAAGTATCATCTTTCGGACAACGATTTTATGCCTTTTCACTATTTCCTGCCCATTCCAAATACGTCAAAAGACAGTTTATTACGGATGTCCCAAAGATATGTCAAAGACATCTTATATGATTAGTTTTAGGATATTCTCCGGACAACGTTTAATTAGGTACAATAGAGAACAGCAGACGGATTTTTGATATCTGGAAATAGTCATCAATTGGATAACGATTTCTGATACCTTACAGACTTTCGTTTTCACCGTTAAAAGATATAAAAAAGGTAACTTCACAAGAACATTAAACGGGATGTCGTTTGAAAGATGTCGAATAATTATTTCGCGGTAATGTCTTAAAGATGACTTGAAAATGGTAACTTCTCCGCGTCAAGGGGACATTTACGCTACCTAAGCTATCATCTGATGCCCCCCTCTTCCACGAAACTAATATGCGCTGCCGCCCCCTCCCTTAGCTTAGATCCTGGTACGTCCTTGTTCACGCTGCGACCGAATGACTTTATTCGATTGAGCAAACCGATGAAAATGAAATCATTTTTGTGGCAAAAAAGGCCCTCGGAGATTCGGCTGAATATTGTAAGATCTCAATATTCAGTAGACGAATGGAAAAATGACCCAAATAAGATCGATTGGAAAAAATCACATTTTACCGGCAAAATATCATTAGATTTTTGTTTCTTTACCACGTTTTCGCGTTATATTGACCCAGTTGAAAACCTTGAGAAGGTAAAAAAGAATGCCAATTAAGAGGGTATTACCGTCTAAAAGCTTGTGTTAAAACCATTTGTATGAATTAATCTTGCGAAAACTATTGGGAGTGCAATAAGTCTCCACCGTTTGACAAAAGATGGCCCCCGGGAGGTTATGGTTGAAATTGTCAGATGTAAAACGTCACATCGTAAGGTTGGACATCTGGCAAGACCATAACCTTGAAATATTAGCCATTTTAGATCAGCGTCACATTTTTTTTTTCGTCCGAAAATGTCGAGTTTTGAGCCTAATAGGCGTCATTTGCGGGAACTTGATTTACTTTAATGTGAAGAAACCGGCAATTGAGGCGCATCGATTGCTTGTAGAAGCATATGGTGAGTCTCTTTCAAGTGAGAGAAGTTGTAGTGAGTGGTTTCAAAACTTTAAGGTGGAAGTACTTAATTGAAATCTACACGAGTTATGGGGTGTTATGCAGGTCGTGGCGTGCGACGCTCGTCCAATCAGGCGCACGGGTTGCGGCGATCTTTTTTATCGGAATCGCAGCTGTTTGAAAATGAAGGTTTAATTTTCGCGGAAAATTGTCAGCTAAAACATGAGAGCGGGGCTGAAATATTCAAGCTATCGGTAATATTGAAGTTCAGACTTTAGGTGAAGGTTCCCTCGAAATGTGTGCAAAACCCGAAGTCAATCGGCCCAATAGTTTTTGAGAAAAACGTGCGCTCGACTTAAAAAATGTCGTTTCGAGAAAAACGCTTTTAAAGTTTGCCATTCGTTTAGCACTGATACGGCTGAACTTACGGTGGATAACGACTGATTTGAGTAACTTACCCTTAATCAGCTATACCAGGACCATACAGACAACCTTTCTCAGATTAAAAAAAACGAATATTGAGCCGCACTCGCTTCTCTTCTGGCGGTCCACGCCTCATTAGATGTGGTTTACCCCCGTTTGTTGGACCGTTGTATACGCTCGTTGTCTTCATACTTTGCATATTGTTTTACTAAATAATTAGCAATATCTAAGTTGTTTTTGCCTCAGTGCAAATGTTTTGAGTCAAACATCCAGATAGTTGAGTTGAAGCTTTCGTTGTTGTTTTCTGTAAAAGGTCCGAGACATCGCTCCAATAAATCGTTTTATTTCAAGTCCTCATAAATGGGCCTGATGACCGCCAAAACTGCATCGCTCAGCGGTGGCTTATCATGCGTGACACTATCCAATGTTCCCGCAGCTTCTGCTATCAGTCGATAGTTTATGATCCAATGTGGCCCATATAGCTTCCTTCATCTCTGGCGCTGGAAATACCTTTCTATGTATTGCCAAGCCGTAATACGTAGTACGTTCATTGATGACTTTATCTGTCAGTTTTCCCGATCCTTTCCGACCGATGCCCTTGTTCTTTTTCTTCGCATTACGTAATCTCTTCCTCATACGTTTTTATACATGGACTACGCATTCCCTTTTTTCAACGATAAAGTCTTGACCATATACCATAGTATCTACAAGAGCTTTGTAGGTTTTACTATCCCTATCCCCTACATATCTTCTATATTTAACTTGGAATTTTCCAATTGATCGCACGAACATTTTCTACACCACATTCACTTCCATTTTACCAGCAGAACTGCTATGATTTATTGTGCATACATCATCGTGATTACTCTTCCAAGGTTCATATTCCACTGTGGTAGACTTACTTTTCCATACATTGCACGATTGGCAAAAAATTGGTATCACTACTGTCTCAATGCCACTTTATTGATTTTATTTCTAATCCAATGATTTATTTATAATCCAATGAGCGTAGTGATGCCGAACAGCGAGGACAGCCTCTTTTCTCACGTTCAGTCCCCGGGTTCAATCAATTCCGACGGAGGATTAAATCGCTTAACGTTTTCTTCCTTCTTTTCTTCGGTTTTTTTACCTCCATAAAGTTAGCAGAGCGAAGTCTCCAAAATGGATTTAATTGGTATTAAAATTTTGTGCTTTTTATGTGCTAAATTTGTGCTACATTAAACATTTTTGTGCTCTTATCATTTTGCGGGTAATTAGAAATCAAAAGGGCTCTGTTGGCTTAACATCAAGCTAGCAGAGCACCTAATGATCTTTGCCACATCTAAGAACGAAACTACAAGATATTTATGTGCTTTTCATGTGCTTTACGAATATCCAAGAGCCAAACCGCTAAAACAAAAATTTTCTCAAAACCACCCCTATAAGACCAAGCTACTCAATACCCGAAAATACGAGTATTGACTATTTTTTCGATATCGCGAAATCAAAGTAGTCCACATTTATGTGCTCTACTAATATCCAAAAGCCAAACCGCTAAAACAAAAATTTTCTCAAAACTACCCCTATAAGACCCAAGCTACCCACCAATACGAGTATTGGCTATTTTTTTCGATATCGCGAGACTAAAGTAGTCTACATTCATGTGCTTTTTATGTGCTCTACGAATATCCAAGAGCCAAATCGCTAACATGAACATTTCTCCCAAAGCCACCCCTACAAGACTTAAGCTATCTCCAGTGAGGGAAAGGGCTATTTTTTCGATATCGCAAAATCAAATGATTCCACATTTATGTGCTTTTTATGTGCTCTACGAATATCCAAGAGCCAAACCGCACACACGAAAATCCCTCCGGATACCATCCCCTAAAGACTCGAGCTACCCGCCAAAATCAGTATGGGGTAATTTTTTGATGTTGCACAATCAAATTATTCCACAATTTTTTTTACCAACGCTTTGAAAATCCAAGAGTCAAATGACAAATCCGAAAATTTTTTCAGATACCACCCCAATTAGATCCAAGCTACTCTCCAATAAGAGCATGGGCTATTTTTTCGCTATCGCAAAATCACATTGTTCTACGTCTACGTGATTTTCATGTGCTCTTTGAGTATCTACAAGTCAATAAGTAAACACGTACATTTCTCCACATGCCACCCCTGAAAACCCAAACTTCAATTGGACGAAAGCATGGGTTATTATTTCGATACCGCGAAATCAAATCATTCCACATTTACGTGCCCTTTATGTGCTCTTTGAATATCCAAGAGCACCTACCCACCCTCAACTAACTCAAGCTCCGGATAGAAATTTCTAAACTCAGATCAAAAGAATCATCTTATCAACAGAATGAGTTAATTATGAGTGAACAGACTGTGAATAAATTTTTTTCTAAACCGCGGAAATCCAAACCTTGTGGAACGTTGATAATGGATTAACACTTACAGTGATGACCTAGACTGCGAATAAATTATTTTAATAATGAAAATGTTTAATGATTCTATTACTCTTCGAATGGTCATTTTTCAAATTCTAAAATTTTATTTGTGCTATTGCACCAGTTTCGTTTTATATATTTTGCGGTAACTCGACTCTCTCAAGAGTGGTATCTTTGTAATTACATTTTGTCGGCCAGATATTTGACGAGCGCCTACCCCTATCTCTCTACGGTTCAAGAGAGAATGTTTCGGAATAACCAGCCCAATTCGAATCCAATCACCGATTTTGAATATGTGAATGATGTGCCTTTATTTCATGTACGATTTTATTGGTTGGCCATTTCTGGCCAAAAACTACCCATATCGTTCTGAGGCTCTGGACAGAACGTTTTGGAATAAACAATACAATTTAAATCTAATCACCAATTCCGAACCCGCAAATGATGTGCTTTCGAGATATCACATGTACGCCTTTATTGCTCCACTCTTTTAGTCCAAAAACTACCCTGTAGTTCTTAGGCTCCAGAGAGGCCAGAATACGTGAAGCAACACAATCGTACATAAAATATCTTTGAAGCATATCATTTACATATTCGATATCGGTGATAAGATTCGAATCGTGCTGTTTATTTCGAAACATTCGCTCTTGAGCCTCAGAACGATAGGAGTAACTTTTGGACGGAAAGGGTGGAGCATAAAGTCGTGAATAGGATATCTTGAAAGCATATAATTCACGTATTTGAAATCGGTGATTACACATAAATTGTGCTGTGTATTTCGACACGTTCTCTCTTGAGCTTCAGAGAGATAGGGGTGGTTTTCGGCTCAAGTGGTGGCTTCATACCTTTTTCAATGAGAGATTTCGAGAGTAAAAAATCAGCACCAAATTGCTGTGCTATTAAAAAATATATATATTAATATAGATTTTCTTTGTTGCGTCGCCGTGTCAACTTTTTTCAAAGCTGACATAGCTACGCGTTTTAGCCAAATACTTAGAGTAAAAAAATCACGGTTGAAGCAATAACTCAACACAAAAAGAGCACTTCAGTGTTATGAAAGTTAGAATCGAGGTGCTCATTTGCCTGTGCTAACTATATAGCCATGGAACGAACTCGAATGTGGTACAATTTAAATCCCGTATATCAAGAGACCGATGCATGCTCTTATTATCACAGGGTAGCTCTACGATATTCAAAGAACACATAAAAAGCACACATATGTGGTGTAATTTGATTTTAAAATATCGAAATAATAGTCCATGCGCGTTTTGGGGTGTTGTTAAGGATCTATGTCTGGCGAAATTTAGAAAAATAGGGGCTTGGCGGTTCCATATCTGTAGAGCACAAAAAAGCAATGAATATTATGTGATTTTATCCTTCAATGTGGTAGAAAAATAGTAGGTGGTTTGCTAGCTTGGTGATAAGACAGCAGAGCACTTTTAATTTATAATTACTAGCTAAACGATAAGAGCACAAAAATTTTAATTGCAGCACAAAATTAGCACATAAAAAGCACACAAATGTGGACAACCTTGATATTGCGATATCGAAAAAATAGCCAATACCCGCATTGGCGCGTAGCTTGGGTCTTGTAGGGGTGGTCTTGGGAGAAATTTTCATTTTAGCAGTTTGGCTCTTGGATATTCGTAGAGCACATAAAAAGCACATAAATGTGGAATAATTTGATTTTGCGATATCGAAAAAATAGCCCTCTCCCTCTTTGGAGGTAGCTTGGGTCTTGTAGAGGTGGTTTTCGGAGAAATTTTCATTTTACCGGTTTGACTCTTGAATATTCGTAGAGCACATGAAAACCACATAAATGTGGACTACTTTAATTTTGCGATATCGAAAAAATAGCCAATACGAGTATTGGCGGGTAGCTTGGGTCTTGTACGGGTGGTTTCGGGAGAAATTTTCGTTTTAGCGGTTTGGCTCTTGGATATTCGTAGAGCACATAAAAAGCACGTAAATGTGGAATAATTTTATTTTGCGATATCGAAGAAATAGCCCTTTCCCTCAACGGAGGTAGCTTGGGTCTTGTAGGGGTGGTTTTGAGAGAAATTTTCATGTTAGCTATGGTATATGGTATATTTTTATTTCAGAATGGTATATTTTCAATATGGTATATTTTCATTTGAGAATATCCAATAAATGGTATATGCTCTTATTGGAGGATTTTTTGAGGGTCTATATCGGGCGAAAAAACAGGGGTTTGGCTGTTCGATATTCGTAAAGCACATAAATATCACGTAGTTTCATTCTTAGATATAGCAACGGTCATTAGGTGCTCTGCTAGCTTGATGTTAAGCCAACAGAGTATTTTTTATTTCTGATTACCCGCTAAATGATAAGAGCACAAACATTTTAAATGCAGCACAAAATTAGCACATAAAAGCACAATTTTGATACCAATTAAATCCATTTCGGAGACTTTTCTCTGCTAGCTTTATGGAGGTTCTGAACAAGTACTTTGAAGAAGTAGAAGGATTTCTGCATGTACGAGGAATAGCTGATTAGTTGATTATTAGTGTCTGTAAGCAACAGTTGATATTTTCTCGTATTGAAAACTTTGAAGCGCGTTTTCTTGAGTTTTCTTTTTCATCATTTTTTCAAATTGGCGGGCGTGATAGCAAAAAAACTTAACAACCTATTGAATCAAACAAAACTTTATTTTCTTCAGAATGGAAATCTCTTCTTAAGTGAATTAAAAACGTCGTTGAGAAAGTCTTTTTGAATAATTTTTATAGCACGATGAAGTATTTTTTCTGCAAATCTGAGAAAAGTTATAATTTCACGATTTTTTCAGCTGTTTCTTAGTTCACCCACATGAAAAATACATGAAAATAGAAAATTTAATTGTTTTTTGTTTGTTTCAGTCAAGAGTTACAAGCTGCATCTTTCCGCTGGTACGGGACTGCAGTGGAAAGACGCACAAGGAATAGGCTGCTAGATCTGGCGTCATTTATTGTTTTATGTATAAACATTTTTTTATACATTTCAAATCTACATGAAAACATACCTCGATGTTCACTGGGCTCACTCTTTTTTCCCTTGCTAAAAAGATTCTCGAAAAAACCCTTTTTTGGACCTTCTAGTTCAGGATACGGCCTTTATTCGATTAAGCAAACGATCGAGTTCTAAAATGTTTCCTGACCGCCGTACTCCGCTCCTGCCGTACTCCGCTACAACTCGGGTTGTAGCGGAGTACAACTCGGGTTGTAGCGGAGTAAGGCAGCATAGAGCCTACCCTTACCACTTACCTGCACGTGAATGAGCCGAATCTATCTGAGTAGTGGAAAGAATATTTTTTTGTTGCTTAATAAAAGCCGTTACCGGGATGAATCATAAGTCGATCGTTTCGTGTATTCATATAGAGTAAGCATGTAAATCGACAAGTCGCTGTTGTCATGCGTGTTGACGGCATACGACTTTAAACAAAAATTTCGTTCGGGTAGGGAGACTCGAATCGCTGATCCCTATTTATTTTTGTTAATCAACAAAAGCCGTCACCAGGATGAAACATAGGGGGATTGATTCGCCCAATTATGTAAATAAAGCACGTAAATAGAAAAAGTCGCTACGCCATGCGTGTAAGCAGCAGACGACCTTTTATGAGATTTTTCGTGCGACGGAGGAGGCGTCATTGGCTAATAACAAGTTTTTAATTAATATTAAAAAGTCGTCACCGGGATAAATCATGGGTCGATCGTTTCATCTTGTTATAAAAAATAAGCAGCTAAATGGAAAAAGTAGCTGCTATCATGCAGGTTGGCAGCAGATGACCTTTTTGTGCATTATACCGCGCGGCCTGATACGCGGATAACAATTTATTTTTGTTAACCAATAAAAATCGTCACCGGGATAAAACATAGGTTGATCGATTCGGCCAAGTATATAGAACAAGATCGTAAATAGAAAAGGTCGCTATTGACATGGGTGATGGCAGCAGACGGCCTTTTTGAGATTTTTTGTGTGTGGGTGGAGTCGCGATTCGCGAACAACAATTTGTTAATTAATTGACAAATCATCACTGGGATTAATCACAGGTCAATTGATTGGTCATATTATAAAGAATAAGCAGCTAAATCGAAAAGGTAGCCGCTGTCGTGCAGGTTGGTAGCATACCACCTCTTGTGAATTTTATTGTCCGGCCAGCAGGGCCCAATCCGCGGATAACTATCTATTTTTATTAATTCACGAAAGCCGTCACCGGGATGAAACATAGGGGGATCCATTCGGCCAATTATATAGAATGAACAAGTGAATCGTAAAAGTTGCTGCTGTCATGCAGGTTGGCAACAGACGGCCATTTATAAGTTTTATCGTACGAGCAGCGCGGCCCATCAGACGGATAATAATTATTTCTTTTTTGCTAATTAACAACAGCTGTCACCGGAATGAAACGTAGGGGGATCGATTTGGCTTATTATATAAAATAGTTAGTGCCGGTAACGCGACCCGATTCGCGATAAATTAACATCGATATATTTGTTTTGCGAAAACAAAATTGAGCAATGCAACGTTACGCACTCATCAACGTTGTAAGTAATCCATTAATATAATACTTTCGAAAGTAGCTCACTTATACCTTTCACTGCACAACAAGATGATATTTGAAAAAAAATGATATGTGATGAGATTATCCTCAACCTAAACACGACAAGAAGCAGCATGTTTTTAACGAAGCATTCAAACAAGACAGACCAGACTACTTACAATCACAACGGATAGCAAGTCGCAACTATGATTGGTGCAACTAAGTCGTTACCATTAACAGAAACCTTTGTTGCTCTTATGAGGCTACTCCTACCTCTGCAAACGAACATTTTCTACGTCATGCACATTGTCTTTATACCAGAAAGAACACAATCATAAATTTTTCTCGTAGGCGGGTTATGTTCGGAGAGAACGTTGCATTATTTTGGGGGAAACAAAAGGATAGTTTGGATTTTTTAAAATCCAAACCACCGGTTTTTTCAGTAGCTTGGATTAAGAAAGGTGGTGTGTGTTTTAACGTTTGCTCCGATTGTAATCCGCCTATGAGATTTAACCTGGACCGTGAGCTACATCGATATGAGGGCGCGTGTTTCACTGTAATGGTGAATCATTAATACATTTATAGTCGGTCCACCATAAATGTAAAGGACGTATGACCCATACCCCAGGTTCTAAAACGTGAAAACTGAGAAAATTTGCTCCGTTACGTTCTTTTACATGCGTATATACTGCTTATCTGTCGACAGCCATAGGTGGAAAATAATCAAGACAATGTTCATTTCCAATGGTGGGGGTAGCGTAATGAGAGCAAGAAGGGTTTGTGGGGAACCCGGTGGTCTAGAAATTTAAAAAAATCGATTTTTTTCGATATTTCGAAAGTATAGTATCTTAAGAATATACTGTGAAATTTTTATGCGGAAATTCCCAATATTATAGCTTCTACAGCCCATTAACCAAGTAGAGAGCGGTCCGCGCGCTCCTAATGAGTCTAGCGCTCGGAGCGCGAAGCGTGGTGCAAGTGGCGTCAAAGTGAGGATGCAGGTACTTTAGACACCTACGAGCATCCACCTGCTCTGGACGATGAAGCACAAGAAATATTGAAACCTATTTATGAAGAATTGACAGCAGAGAATTTATTGGAAAGATGTATTGGCAGTAATACGCAGAACAATAACGAAAGTTTCAACGCTTGTGTGTGGCACCTTGCGCCAAAACATCTGTTTGCCGGCAAAAAAATCATCGATATTGCCACCTATATTTCCGCTTGCATATTCAACGAAGGATTCGCATCGTTATTAAAAATAATGGAGACCATGGGCATCACAATCGGGCCACAAGCGGAACAACTCGCGCAAGACCGAGACGGGCGGCAAGCATCGAGCGCCAACCGTAGGAGCACCGACAACTCCAAAGAGGCTCGTACATCTCGAAAAAAGAAAGGAGTGAGCAAATCGAGGAATACGAACGTTCTGAAGGGACCCTATAGGGTGCCGGAATCGCGGATTAACTGTAAGTATTCAAAATTTGCTTAATTTTTGAAAATATCTGTACCTCAACCTTTAAACTCATTTATCTCGAAACGACTTTTTTCGGCACGGCGGTGGTGAAAACAAAAAAACTATTCAACCGAATCACTTGAAATTTGGATATGTTTTTCACAACATGTATGGCTATCGTCGGAACTAGAATCATAATCTTATTTAAATAATTTCCTATTGTTTACACTAAAAACTAGTGAAAAAAGACCCGATTTTACGAACTTTTTTTTTCAAAAGCGCGCCATTTTGTCAATTTTTAATTTTTTAGATTTGTTCTAGTTCCGACCATAACAGCACTCTTTCTGATTAAGATTCTTCTTGAATTTTGTGTTTCAGATGAGTTGAAGTCTCGAAATCACCTACGCCGTTCGGGTCCGATTTTTCGAGAGGGTCATCTTCAGCGGCATTTTTATAATAATAAATATTGTTTTTAAAATGAAAAAAAAAATTTTTGTATGCTCAATAAACGTAGTAATAAGCCCGAAAAGTTGAAACATCGTTTTTAAAATTTTTAATGGCAAAAAAAATCGTGAAAATAGGTGAAGTTTTTGTGCTCTAGACCACCGGGTTCCCTTATGGTGAAGAAGTGGTCGCACCAGTCATAGTTGCGACTTGCGGCGCGTTATTATTGAAAATAGCCTTGTCTGTGGTGTTCGAACGCTTCGTTGAAACGATGCCGTTTCTTTCCGTGTTTTTGTTTATTTTGTTGAACGTTTTATATTGTGATAGCGTGAAATGCATTAGTGAGCGACTGTCGAAACTGTTGTATCAATGGATTACATACAGCGCTCATAAGTGAGTATCATTCTGGCGAACAATACTTTTTCTTAAGTAAAGTAAAGTTGTATTAATTTACATTATTACCATCATTGGATGAAGCACAAATTCTAAATGATGGAGTGCACTGTAGGAGAAAATAAGGCAGATCGGCGAATTTGAATGTCCCCCTTTCTGGTGTAAAGAAAATGTAACTAATGTAGGATATAGGGATCGCCGGAGTAGGGAGGACGCGATCGCGGACTCGGTGCGGCAACAGACAAAGAAGACTCTGACTCTCTCTCTCTCTCGCTAGACGGCCGTTGGACGGGTAACACGTGCAGACGCAACTCGAGTCAGCCCGTGCCACGAATCGGAGTTAGAAAATCCGTGCACATCCCGAAGTACGGACGCGAATCGGCCTCAGAATCTTTACTAAAACGTCCGCGAGAAAACTACGCCCAACATTTCGACAATATATTGAGACAGTGCTCAAGCCACGGGCCTGAAAATGTCCATTTTGACAACTAGGATCAGACCGGAATAGGCACGCAGTCGCCAGATCTGATCCTCGCATCGTGGATTCCATCAATACGTTGCTCATCGCCCGATCCTCGGGGGCTGCCTCGACGGATTCCAAGATCTTCACGCAGGAGATGAATTTTCATCGGGGACCATCAAATACTATCCTCGATAAATCATCACCGTCCAAGCGAAGAAAACGGAATCACCAACTGTCGCATCACCTCCAATTATATCAATGGTCATCGGGTCATCAAATCGAGCATCACAAAGGAAAACGGGGTATCCAGTGCTAGCAAAATTTATGAACGGGACAATCGTGAGTAAAAATATAGTCAAATATCATGTGATAAACAACGGCCATCGTAACGCCTGTAAAGAGAGTTTGTAGTTGAGAGTGTAAAATACTTTAATTTGGTTTAGCGTGCCGAAATGCGCTCCGTTTTTATTTATATTTATTAATTCTATTGGCCAGCGTGCTGAAAGTCGCACCGTTTCATTCAAAAGACTTTAATTTGGTTGAGCGTGCCGAAATGCGCTCCGTTTATATATATATATGTAGCAATTCTATGGGCCGGCGGGCCGATAGATGCTTCGATTTCAGATATATCGTTCTGTTGAACTGCCGTATAAATGTCTCTAATTGTTGAAGCCAGCGGGCCAGGTGTCGTCGCATGTATAGATGTGGATAGAGTGAACGGAGAATAACCTGAATTTACGAATTATATGCCGAACGTGATCAAATATATTTTTAAACAGATGGATGAGTGAGCCGAGATTAACGTGAATGTACAAATTATATGCCGAGCATGACCAATTGTATTTTAAAATAAAATAAAACTGTTATCTTTTACATCCAACAATAGGGAAGAAATGGTTTACATAAAAAAAGAAAATTAGTACAGCACTTTCAACATTTTCTGTCGAAGAAATTGAGCGTTTGAGATACGTATTTTTTTTAATGATCTTCAGTCATAAAATAACATAATAAAGAACTGCCACCCTGGTCCGAAGGTGCTGACGCATGATAAGAAAATAAACATAAATTAATTATTAAAGAAAATGTATCCGCATACCGGACCTCTCGCACGAACTTGCACGAAAAATCCCATAAAAGGTCGTCTGCTGCCATTACGCATGGCATTAGCGACTTACACTATTTACAGGCATAGTCTTTACGAATAGACAAATCCATCAATGTACGATTTATCGCGTTGCTAACGTCTCTTAATTCATTAAAAAATTGTTATTCGCAAAGCAAGCCTCTCGACTCGCATTAAAAATCTCTCAAAAGGTCGTCTGCTGCCAACACGCATGACAGTAGCGTCGTTTTCTATTCACGTGCTTATTTTATATAATAAGCCGAATCGATCATTCCTACGGGTTCTCCCAGTGACGGCTGTTGTTCACTAATAAGAAAAAATAGTTATCCGTCAAACGGGCTGCGCTGCTCCTACGGTAAAACTTATAAAATGCCGTCTGCTGCCAACCTGCATGACAGCAGCTACTTTTTCGATTCAGCTGCTTATTCTCTATAATGAGGAAAATCGATCAATTTATAATTTATTCCGGTGACAACTTTTTTTTATTAAAAAATTGTTATACGCGAATCGCGCCTCCTCCCTCGCACGAAAAATCTAAAAAAAGCCGTATGTTGCGAACACGCAACAGTAGCGACTTTTTCCATTTACGTGTTTTTTCTATATAATTGGGAGATTCGATCCCTGTATGTTTCATCCCGGTGACGGCTTTTGTTGATTAACAAAAATAAATAGTTATCCGCGAATCGGGCCGTGCTGGCCGCACGATAAAATTCACAAGAAATCGTGTGCTACCGACCTGCATGCCAGCAGCTACTTTGTCGATTTAGCTGATTATTCTTTATATGAAGACGAATTGATTGACCTGTGATTTATCCTTCTGACGACTTTTCTTAATTAATTGAAAAATTGTTATTCGTGAATCGGACCTCCTTCCTCGCACGCAAAATTTCAAAAAGGCCATCTGCTGCCAACACGCATGACAGTAGCGACTTTTTCTATTTACGTGCTTCTTCTATATAATTCGCCGAATTGGTCCCCCTATGTTTTCTCCCGGTGACGGCTTTGGTTGATTAACAAATATAAATAGTTATCCGCGAATCGGGCCGTGCTGGCCGCATGATAAAATTCCCAAAAGGCCGTCTGCTGCCAACCTGCATGACAGGAGCTACTTTTTCGATTGAGCTGCTTATTCTTAACAATTTAACTTAATTATAATTAACAACAGTCGTCACCAAGATAAATCGTAGGTCAATCGACTCGTCTGATCATAAGATCAGACGAGTCGATTGACCTACGATTTATCTTGGTGACGACTGTTGTTAATTATTTAAAAAATGTTATTCGCGAATCGTACTGTCTTCCTCGCACGAGAAAGCTCTTAAAAGGCCGTCTGCTGCCAACACGTATGACATTAGCGACTTTTTCTATTTGCGTGCTCTATCTATATAATTGGCCGAATCGATTCCCCTATGTTTCATCCCGGTGCCGGATTTTGTTAATTAGCAAAACTCAATCGTTATCCGCGATTCGATTCTCCGTGCCCGAAGGAAATTTTTGTTTGAAGCCTTCTGCCGTCAACATGACAACCGCGACTTGATGATTTACATGCTTACTCGATATGAATACACGAAAAGATTGATCCATCCCGGTGACGGCTTTTGTTAAGCAACAAAAAAAAACATTATTTCCACTACCCAGATAGATTCGGCTCATTTACGCGCGGGTAAGCGGTAGGGGTAGGCCCTATGCTGCCTTTCGACGCTACGATCCGAGCACGTACAGTCACGCTTAAGGGCGGGGTGAAGTTAATTCGGCGAAAAAAAGGCATGTTTTTAAGATCTTTTTGTGGCGTAACGAATAGTGTTCGTTTATTGAAAAATTTACCTATAATAGAGTAATATTTGAACAACATTGTCCTAAATTTGCATTGCAAAATATTCAAAATTGAGCGAGTGAAAATTAAACCCCGGAGCCGCCTCGAAAAAAAGTTGGTTTGCGGTGTGCACCATAACTCGCAACAGAATCATCTGAAACAAAAAATCAAAATGCATTTGTTAGAGGAGTTGTTTCTCGAGGTAATGACGGGAGAATTTTTTTTTTTCGATGTTTCGTAGCACTTGGGAGCCAAAAACCCGATTTTCGCTAAAAAAATCGGCTAATTTGTTGTTGAAAAATTAGTAATTATTAAAAAAAACAAAAAAGCTCTCGACAATACCTGGTGAATTATGTGAAGAAGTACTGTGCAAAATTTCAAAGCGACTGGTCCAGTAGATTTTGAGTTATCGTGCACACGGACTTCAAATATGACAAGTCTCAGAAAAACGGTTTGAAAAACGCAGAAGAGTTTGGTCGCTTAGCGCCCATTGCACATAAGTTTGAGAACACTTCTCGATTGCATGAAAATGTGAGAAAATTCATGCATATTAAAGGTATTCAAAAGATTAATTTCGCATAATAATAATTCCAAAATGTTATTAACAAAACGATGAAAAAAAAATTAGTCAACAAATTTCCCCGCAATCCAATTTTGTTTCGTGATTCGTTCATTTTTCTGAATACGTATGAATTTTTTCAGATTTTTCAATTATCTTTGAATTTTCAGAAATTCAAAATAAAACTCGATAATTTTCTTATACTCCCTCAAAGTCGTCGATGCCAGATCCGTAGAGCAAAAGGCTTCCATCAAGATGATCGAGAGCATCTTTTTGCGTTAGTCGGGCCCATTCGTGAGAACTTGGCCCTGTACTGATTTGCATCTCTTCCATAAAGGCCAACATAGCGAAAGAACCTTCATTGTAAGTACATGCAGCTACATACGCTGCAATTTCCACAATTATAGAGGTGCCACTGACTGACTTTGGAGAGATTTTCCAAATAAGTTGATTGAGACTCTCATTATTATTTTGCGTGAAACCTCCAAGACATCGCTGCAAAAGTGCGTCGTTGCTCAAGTCACTATAAATGGGCTCAATGGCTTCCAGAACGTCAGTAGGAAGGGCTGTGTAGCTGTGTTTGAATGATTCTAGAGCACCTGCAGCTGCAGCTTGCTGCCATTCGCACCAGGAGTCTTCGCCGCTTGGGCATTTCTCGTGCTGTGGGTTCTCGTCGGTTGAACTGTAGTGATGATAAGTTGCCCATATGGCATTTTTCATCTTCTCAACTGAATCATAATTACGTCGAATAGCTAGTCCATAGTAAACAGTCAATTTATCAATCATTTTAGCAGTGAGCTTTCCTTTGCCAGAAATGCTTTTTCTTTTTACGATCTTTCCGGCCTTGGTTTTTGTGTCAACTACGCTTGTTTTTACTAGTCCACGCAGACGTGTTCCCATTCTCTTTTGGACATGCCTTATGCATTCTTTTTTGTTTATCACAAAATCTTCACCCTAAGGTTTTGCATTGACAACGCCGCTGTACGTCTTTGAGTCACCGTCTCCGATGTAGTTACGATATTTCACCCCAAGATTTTCTACCGATCGTTCGAACATTTCTATAATTGCTGATACCTCCATGTTTCCAGAGGGTCCCTCATGGTTGGCTTTGCAATCACCACTATCCACATGCTCTTCGGACCACGCTTCGTATTCGGCAGAATCCAATTTGTTTTTCCAAGTCTTACCCGTGGCAGTAACTGCTTTTTACAAAAATGTCAAGTACCGTTTCAGTACAATATCCAATTAAAGAAGCAACGCCAAATAACGAAGAGAATCCTCTTTTTTTCCAAGTGCCGTCGCCTGATACAGTCAATTCTGACGTTTCTTCTACATTATTTGCTTCAGACATTGCTTTTTTCTCTTCTTGTGCAGCCGATGCGAAGAACTTCTTGGCCACATTTTGTATCGCTTCACAATGTTTTTTCATATATAAATTATAGGCTGGTTTCGATAAGAAAGCACTCGCCAAATCCATTAGTCCGCAGAACTTTTTGCATCCGGTTAAACCTAAGCCTAACACTCGCATTACGAAAGCAAATCGATAATTGACATCGTATACACCACTGTCTATTCTTTCACTTGATGGAATGTAGTGAGGCTGTTTACACTTTTCACATGTAATCTTGATCTTGAAACCAAGACCTTCTTTTTTGCATGTTTGGAATGTAACTTTTCCATCACACTTCACACATTTGACTACAGTAGCGATAGTCGAAAAAGCAAGAACGAAATCTATCATTCGATAATGTTTTTGGATGTCTTCTACCACCCCAGCGGGATTATTTTTTATTTTTTTCGCTGACGAGCTATTAGCTAACGGTTCGTCGTTTTTACGCTTTTGAGGAGACACTTTTTTTTCGGTCGGCACAATTGCCCAATACCGTTCTCACGATCTTGTCTGCTTATTTTTTGAGGCATTTTTCGAGGTACGAACACGAACGAAAACGGACTCAAACTGTTAGTGTGACTTGCTACTGCTCAGCACGGCATACAGCGGTCAACTGATGTACAGACTAATGTGCATACTAATATACACCATGCCTCGAATATACATAACGGGACCGGAACAGGCCCGTTTATCAAGATATTTATTCGGGGTCGAAAAATACAATAGCCCGCCGCGCAGCTGCCGCCCAGGTATAAAACCCGCCATGGAGCAATAGACGCTCAAATGCTCATAACTTCGTCAATTTTACTCCGATCGACTTGAAATTTTAACACAATATTCTTGATATATTATGCATTCATTTAAAAAATGAAAAAAACAATTTTAATACTTTACCCCGCCCTTAAAATATGGTATACTGGGCTCGGGCGGCGCGTGTCTGCTAGGTCTGTCTGCCAGCTTTAGTGTCATGAAGTTTGAGGTTTTCTATGTCTCCAATCGGTGCGAGGAAACCCATGATTTTGGCTGCGCAGGCTCTGAAGATATAAAATGTTGATTGTTTCAGTTAATGTAAGACATATTTTTGGCTTTCTAGTGTCTACTGATATAAACATTTCGTTATTTACCTTGTCTTAACTAAAAACAATCTACATTGTATCCATTTATATTGCCATTGGTTGATGTGAGAAAAATGTATAGACTGACTCTTCAATATCTAGAAATTTGAGGTTTTTAGTACCCCCGATTGGGAAGAAACTCCCAATTTTGGTGTTGCAGTCTCTAAAAATATAAAATATTGATCGTTTTTGTAAGACCGACAATAAAATGCTTTTATAATTAAGCACTGGAAGGCCAAATATATGTATTTGTCGTACATTAACTAAGAACGATCAACATTTTATACCTTCAGAGACTGCGAAGCCAAAATCATGGATTTCTATTTAAGCACCTCGATACCTATGGGCATATGTTTTTTTGTTGTGTTTAAACAATGAAAAGTGTTTTTTATTGCTCACACTTTTTATTACCTGAAAACTAGTTTCAGTTTCTAAAACCGTACCGGAAAGAGACTTTTCAAACCTGAGAATAGAAATTTTCTTCGTACCGATGTTGAATGCAAGCCGATTGCATGCTTTGCCGTTTTATTCTTTCCAGGGTAAAGTAAGAGTTCAATGTACTGCTTGCCGTCCTATTCCCAATTGCGACGAATTTTTTGAGTTTTGAATATAAGACACGGAGATCGTTTGTCAAATTAATTGTGGGCCCTGAAGAGGGTCGTTTTTTCACGCTTAGGAACGGTCTAACCATGACAAGATTAGATCTGTCAAAACGCCGCATTCCTTAACATATTCTATTATATGTATATACAGGATGGATCAATAACTATTAGCACCTTGGAAATCTTCGAAACTATAAGGTTCACAGAAATATTTGCTGAAACGAAATTGCACAGTACGAAAGAGGCCATCCGATAGCGATAATAGTTTTTTGCAGATGGAGGTACTTCGGACATTTGAAGGTCAACTCCATTTTTTAAAATGGATCGGTACGTTTTTTTCTGTATCATGAAAGAGGAGCATAAAACGAGTTCAATGACCTATAACATAGGGTCATTGAAGGTCATAGAAAGTACAGAAAGGCGATTATACTTACAGTTTCGGTAGTAAATAAAAGTACTACGTTTATAGTAAGTGTTCGAAATGATGACCATCAGTATCAATACAACATTGGATTCTTTTTTCGATTGATTGACTTGCAAGTTTTACAGCGTCAGAACTTATTGATGCACAGGCTGTAATAATTCTTTCTTGCATGTCGTCAAGTGTAGTTGGTACTTCTTTGTACACTTTATCTTTCAATGTTCCCCATAGAAAGAAGTCTAAGGGTGTTAGGTCTGGGGAACGGGCTGGCCACGATATTGGACTGCCGCGTTCAATCCAACGATTTCGAAATTTTTCATCGAGCTGCCTTCGTGCAATCAATGAATAATGTGCTGGACATCCATCCTGTTGATACCACGTGGTTTGTCGTGTAAGTAAATGCAACTCTCCGAGCAAAAGACCCACTGTAGCTTTGCTAAAATTACTGTAGATGTTGCCATTCAAATTTCCACTAATAACAAAAAGGACCAATAATTTTATCACCTACGATTCCGCACCATACATTCACAGGCCATTGTCTCTAGTGTTCAACCTGCGGCAGCCAATGTGGATTTTTCGTTGCCCGTAAATGCATGTTATGCAAATTAACGTTCCCATGATTTGTGAGTATTGCCTCATCAGTAAATAAAACGATATTAACAAATGACTCATTGTTTTCGATCTGACGTTGAACCATTCGAAAAAACTCTACGCGATTCATGAAATCGTTCCCATGCAATTCTTAGTGAAGACCAACATGGTACGGGTGAAATTTGTGACGGTGCAAAATGCGAAATACGCTGCTCCTGCTAATGCCAGATTCATTTTCAATTTGTCGCGAACTAATGTGTGATCTCGGGACGCACTTGCGAGCACACCGATTTCCATTTCTTTATTCGTTACGCGTTTCTGGCGTACACTACTAGGGACACTTGAACTACCGGTTTGCCTAAGTTTACCACACACATTTTTAAATGTTTGACGCGACGGCTGTGACCGATGTGGATATCGTTCACCATACCAGGTTTTTGTCCTTACAGTATTTTGTTGGCATTCACCATAAATAAGAAGCATATCGACTTGCTGTTCAAACGGATACATTGTACTCGATTAACCGATTTGTCGATATTAATCTTATCCTGCAAACTTATTAAAATGTCCTTGAAACAGTGTTTATTTTCCGTGAAGTAAACCGTAAGTATTATCGCCTTTCTGTACTTTCTGTACTTGTCTGAGAAATGTGTAAACGTACATAATAACGTATGCATTGATATTGAGGGACGTAATTTCGAACACTTACTATAAACGTAATAATTTTTTTCACTACCGAAACTGTAAGTATTATCGCCTTTCTGTACGTTTTATGACCTTCAATGACTTTATGTTATAGGTCGTTGAACTCGTTTTAAGCTCCTATTTCATGATACAGAAAAAAACATACCGATCCATTAAAAAAATGGAGTTGACCTTCAAATATCCGATGTACCTCCACCTGAAAAAAAACTATTATCGCTATCGGATAGCCCCTTTCGTACGGTGCAATTTCATTTCAGCAAATATTTCTGTGAACCTTATAGTTTCGAAGATATCCAAGGTGCTATTAGTTATTGATCCATCCTGTATAGCAGACAAGACAGCAGTCGGCTGTCGAGCTGCGCGAGACAAGTCTGGAGCGCGTCGCTCTTTGGGTTGTTAGACTTTTTGTTAATAAAGTCTCAAAAGGGCGTATGTACTATGTTTACGACATGACGAATTGACTTTATTCGTTTCAACTAAACGGAGATTGTGGTCCCACGTTTGGCGGGGAGGGGGGGCGTTTGAAAATTCGGAAAAAATCGAAAAATAACCTGAACCAGACGAGAGAGAAAAATCACATTACACTTGTCAAACGTCATCAGATTTTCGATTCATCGACACGTTTTCGTGTGGCGTCGACTTGATGTTCAAAAGTGACAGATAAAATCCCATCTTATTGTTAGTGTATAAAGAGTACGTGGCGCGTTCGTCAGTGGGGTAAACATTTTTTTTTTATTACTTGGTGTCAAGGCGCTGCCCCGTCTCTTGACTCGGTACCTTCTCGTGTCCAAAAAAGGACGATTACGGAATAACAAACCACGTTCCGTCACTAAAAATCTTCTATCCAAGTTTTCTACGGAACGCAGTTTGTTCCAGAAAAACAATTCCCGTTGGGGTTTCGTTAGAGTATCAGCTCTTTGTTCCTTTTTTCCGAAACATTAATCATAATTTCCTTAGGTCCAACGTATACTCTTGCAGGTTCTAACGTGTAACCCTTTCCTATCACTCCCTGCCCCCACTACGGTAATCTAATTTAACGTCCATTGCGTCCACAGCCGTCTTAGGCTATACTGTATCGCATTTGCTGAGGGTACCGCGAAACCAGTGTCGATCCACCAAAACATTAATCATTCAAATGGTAAGCTAGAGCGGAGTTCTAGGCTATTTATACCGTACTCGTTACAACTCAACCGCTACTTCGAATCGCCTTAACCTAAATTTCACCCGCTTCAAAATCTGTGTATCAATAACATAAACTGGTTAATCGCGTGTGAATGAATATTTGTTCAGTCCTAGTTCCTCTGAATAAAGACCTTCCCCCTTATCCGCATCGTCTGTAAACTAAACGATAGTGACCTTTATTTTTTTGCTCACGTCGAATATATTATCATTTACACTTGCATAAATACGATAAAAGCGTACCAATCAAAAATGCTCAAACCGAAGTCTCTGCTGATACATAATATGTGTAGTTAAAACGTACGCGACTCGTAAAGCCCAATATTTTTCTTCACAGGACATCGCGATACCATTTTTGAATCAATTGCCGACTCACTTTCCGATCAGTGAAACATTCAAGAAACTCATTTCTCGCAATGTAATGATACGAAATGAACGAGACGTCGGTGACAGAGATAAAAAAGTGAAGGTAACAAAAAAAAATATATATAACCGATAACCGCAGTGATTGTAGACCTGTTTAGGCTCGCTTTCACACCACAATCCGTTTGTGATCGGGTTATGTAAATCGTTCGCCTGCTAGGTATTTCAGTTTATAACTACTGTATGTGTATGTTATGTGTATTTCTGAAAACGTGACGTGGTGGACGCATAGAACGATGAGAGAGAGAGAGCGAGACTGCCGGCAAAAATTTTGCCGGCTTGCACACACTTCTTCAGCGGGAGAAGTGTGTGCAAGAATCGTGAACGCGCTCTCAGGGAACGTTGTGAAAGTTGCGTGTGCCTGGCTCGCCTGTTCATTCACTGCTAGGATACTTCGGTCCGGTGTAAACCCTAGCTCCCTCCTTGGCAGCGTGATCGACTTCGAATAATTATTGCCGAACCACATGATATCGGCGACGTGATGATAAGAGGTCTCTACTCTTTCTCGAGCCATTCTCCACATGTCTCTTCGAGATAATCTGCCGTACTGCCGACCACTTCGTCCCAATCCTTCTATCCAGATGTTACTTTATTTCCTCACAGACACAAAAAAATCGTATGAACCGATGACATAATTGGCTAATTACTTTCCTGAATTGCTTGGGTCAGTACGCTGTTTTTCTTTTATATTGGAAGGGTCGCATCTTTATTTCCATACACCATACCCATAGCTCAAACAATGGGTAATAAGTTAAACGAATCACGAGGATGGAATAATCTTTGATAAAAATACTGCACGGACAAACAGCTTGTAATTCATTTTTAATCGTTCGGCCAAATATGTAGGTTGATTTGAGGATACGCTGACTTTGTATTAGGTGGGTGCATATGAATCCCCCTATTTTTGAGCGGAAGAAAAGTTGTTGGTCGGTAACATATGGACGCACTAGTTTATGCAAAATATTGCCTATCGGAACAGACAACCTTGGCCTATCTTTCCTTTGTACAAAAAGAAAGAGTGACAATGAACCGTAAACGCTGACTAGAACGACACGAACGAAGGGTAATCGGAGGGAGCGATGTCTGGGGAATATCGCACGTGGGGTAGGATTTCCCAGTTAACTCCTTCTAACATAAGTATTAGGTATGTGGATTAATTTGTACAGATTTTTTCTATACTTGCGGTTTATTAAAAATAGACAAAACCGTGTTTAATCGGGTAATATCCCCCGTTGCTTTATACAACCTTCTGCCACCGATCTGGTAGCATACAGATACCATCACGATAGAAGCTGGCTGGTTTCGAGGCGATAAAGTCATCGACGAATTTCCTAATATCTTCGACTTCTCGAAAGTGGCTCCCTCTTCAGTTGTGCGCCATTGACCGAAATAGGGGATAGTCGGATGGGGCCAAGTCCGGTGAATATGCCGGATGAGGAAGAACTTCCCAGCCCAGGTTTAAAATAGTTGTTTGGGTCGTACGAGCAACGTGACGTCGAGCATTATCATGCAGGCGAATGCTTTTTCGCTTTCTGTGTCCTGTGAATGGCCTTTTTTGCTCAATTGCTTCGCTTAAACAATTTAATTGGTTACTATATCGTTCTGCAGTGCTTCTCTGACCCAGTTCTAGAAGTTCATAATAAAGAACACCCTTTATGTCCCACCAGATACACAAAAGCATTCTTTTGCCGTTCATTTGCTGTTTGGGAGTTGATGTTGTTGATTCTCCGGGGTCCACCCATGATTTTTTCCGCTTGGGATTCTTGGAGGATCCATTTTTCATCCCCCGTCACGATTTTCCAGAGAAAGTTCTTCCTTCGTTGTTTGCTAAGCAACCAAAGACACGTGTTTATCCGTTGCCTGAGGTTATATTCGGTAATTTCATGTAAGACCCATTTCCTGAGCTTCTGAACTTTTCCCATCGCGTGTAACCTCTTGGCAACGGTTGATCGATCAACTCCTAGTTGGGCTGCAAGTTCTTCTTGTGTATGTAAGAATTTTTGACCAGAAAAGTTTTCAAATCATCGTCCGAAAATTTTTCAGGCTGTCCAGTACGCGCACGGTCACTGAGTTCGAAATCATTGTTTTTAAAACGTTTAAACGAATAATTGCACGTGTCGTATGACACAATACTCTTCCCGAACACAGAACAAATTGACTCCCACTTATCGGTTGCCATTGTTCTTGCTACTTTATTTTAAGGTTATAATGCTCGCCCAATAAATTCATACAGCGTTTAAACAAAGCTATGTCAATACTTTAAAATCCTAAAAGGACGTTGAAACATTTCAACTTAAAAGAGGATTCCCAGCCTGCTAGAAATATCTGTAAAAAGTAATTCACACACCTAATACTTCTGAACCGGGCATTGTCCTGCCGCAAAGTCAACGTTGCAATGGCGATTTTCTCACCCCGGCCTCCTATCGTGCAGAGCTCGATTTAAACGCGGCAGTTGCAGTCGATAATGACCCCTCATGAGGATTTCCGATGGTTTCAGCATATCGGTACGTAAAACATGACACTTCTCTTTTGGATGATTTTCTGCGCTCCGTGTTGTTTCTAGAGAAATTATGCCTTTCAAAACGGTAAAACAACGCTTTGCAGGTCGTACTCGAAAGAGCGTGTTCAGCATACACGTCGTCTAGGAAACGATGGTTTCCACGACCGTTTTTGTTACCAAGAAGTAATGGAGCATAGCTCCCCGCAAAGGTGATTTATTTAGAACAAAACTCACTTTTAAAACAGACTTAAAAGAGATGGAGTTAACATGTCGCATGAATGTCACCTATGAAGTTTTAGCGCAACTCTAGAGACTTATTATCGTGTGTCTTGCTAACTTTCAATTCAAGCAAATAGTGTACCTAGCGCCATCTATTGCCGGCCGGTGGTTTCATATGTAACGACATTACATTATTTTACAGATGGCGATGACACAAGTAATTGATAGTATAAACTACTATTACGACGGCTGCTCTTGTTACGTCCAACATTACGTCATAGGACCTCCTATCTAGAGCTCAATCGGAAGCGATGATGAGATGAGTCAGTCGATGAATTGAACATTTGCCCTGGTCTCCGTTCACCATTTTTGCAATAAATACATCGAGCCAGCAAATCATTCTTCCTGTTCCCCTAATCGCCTCATAATTAATCTTCAAATAATCCCAACAAATATACGGCAAAGGATGTGCGAGACAATCGGGCACTGCCATATTGCGGTGTAACGAAAATTGCCGATATCTCTGCGTGAAAGTTGCTGTAGATTACTTTCCGTGAGCAAAAATAGCTACTAGTGAAGGCACATTGTACAGAACGGAAAACCGAGCTGACAAACGACAACGCGGCGGAGAAAGGTCTTATTACATTCGTTTCAAAAGTTGGTGCGAGTGCACTCGCGGCACGCGATCAACTCGGGCCATATAACGACTGTGAGGTGTTCCACTTGGTACTATATATACTGGAGACTAGGAACTATATAGCATGTACAGGGTGAGGCACATAAAGTGTTACAGAGCAATAGCACTCAAACTATTGACCATATCCAAAAATGTTTCAGCCAAAAGTTTCAGTGTTCGAGAAGTCCGTCATACTGGACCACCCTATTTTTTTTATCGGCGGAGGCGCTGCCGCTACGTCAAGGTCGACTCCACTTTTTAAAAATGGAACCATGTATTTTTTTTTGCGTGACAAGAATGACTTTGTGTTGTAGGTCGCTGAATTCGTCTTAAAATCGGTAATAATGTCATCGAAAAAAATACATGGTTCCATTTCAAACAGTGGACTTGACCTTGACGTAGCTTCAGCGCCTCCACCGATAAAAAAAAATAGAGTGGTCCAGTATGACGGCCTTCTCGAACACTGAAACTTTTGTCTGAAACATTTTTGGATGTGATCAATAGTTTGAGTGCTATTGCTCCGTAATACTTTATGTGCCTCACCCTGTATATGAGTGTGTAGCGTAAATTTCTTCACATCGCATGGCGGTCAGGACGAGATGAAATTCAGGAGGAAGGAACTATTAAACACGTTACGTCAGGAGCTGCTTAGGAAAACGGGTTACGTCAGAAACTACATAGGCTTAGGAAGTAGAAAAAGGAAGCATTAAATAATCATATATTTCCCTCGTTGTTACGGATAAGACAGATAGAGAGATAGGAAGTAAGCACACCTACACCTGTCTTCGAGTTAACGTCTTTTAAGGGGAGGTACCTGAGTAACCGGCGAGAAAAACAGGTAAACTTCGGGAATTTTTATCTCAAAAACTAATATTTTGATTGGATCCAAGTTTTTTTCTATTGGAAAATATGTCTATTGAGATATGTTTAGGAATTTTTAAAAATAAATTCGTTGACTGGAAGCGATTCAAACGCGATTATCTCAAAACATAATTTTCAAAGTCGGTACCAGATGTATCACGAAAACGGCTTGTTCGATTTTGTCCAAATTTGGATACAATATTCTTCGATAGTTTTTCTCGTTCGTCACGTAGGATTTTTTGAAATTTTCCTTTTTGACGGAATTGCGACCGTTTTAATTTAACATTCGTTTTTCGTTCGCAATTTCCGACGATTTTGGTTGCATTAAAAAGCAATAGTTCCATCAAATGAAAAACCCTCACGTGGCGAACGAGAAAAACTATCGACGAATATTGTATCCAAATTTGGAGAAATTGGACAATCGGTTTTCGAGATACATCTGGCACCGACTTTGAATACTATGTTTCCAGATAATCGCATTTGAATCGCTTCCAGTCTGCGGATTTATTTAGAAAAATTCCTAAACATACCTCAATGTACACATTTTCCAATAAAAGAACTCAGATTCAATCGAAATATTAGTTTTTGAGATAAAAATTCCCGATTTACCTGTTTTTCTCGCCGTTTACTCGGGTACGTCCCCTTAAAACGATAGGACGTGTGGAAATATTCTTCTCTAATCGTTCCCCATCGTTTTTGGTAGATTTCCGGTTTTTTTTATAGTGGAACTACTTGTGTTCACGCATTAGCGACGGACAACTAATGCAATCGAAAAAACAAGCACAAAAAAACGTGATACCTCAAGCAGAAAAATGCCAGCGATAAAATATTTCTGTTAATTTATTTAACAGTCTATAATGGAAAGTATGACTACTTTACAGCCAATAGAGTATTTCTGGTTGAATGTTTGATACTTTAAAAAAAAGTATATCGCAAGGATATGCACTAACGGGGAAAAGTTTCCGGAGAAAAGTTTACAAGAGTGCCGGAACGGTTTTCTATGCCATTTCGCCGGTAGTTGACCTAGGCCAATTTAATAAATGGCATTTTAAAGAGGGATTAACCTTCATTTTGGCTTTAAAAAAAATTACGACTTTATTTACAATAAGCACCCGGTATTAAAAACGACCATTTTTCGTCGTTTCTTTGTCCCTTCTTGAGAGAACCCCGTTTGCAGTAAAACAACAATTTTACGAATTTCTTCGACCAAAATCATAAAGGGGGAAGCCTAAGCTTCATTTAGTTTTTTCAAAATTTTCTACGATTTTTTTCCAACAATATTTCGTTTTTTGTGAAAACATAGATAATTTAAAAATTGCTCCGGAGTATGAAAACGATGAGATTTACAACAAAACCTCAACATAGCAAAAAGTTGCATTACTTCTTGTGAGCTCACAAGAATTTTTTCAGATTTTTTTTTTCGAAATTTTTTTTTCATCTTCTCCCGGTCAAAGCTCAATTGATCTGAATACCATAACAATAATATAATTACATTTTTTACTTACATATTAAACTTTGGTCTCGTCGAAGGAACCTCTTCTCGCCGACAGCACGCTCTTCACCACACGCGGCATCCTCTCCACAAGTTTTTGGAAAATTTCTCAGGGTGTTTCTTTCCAAGATTTTTGTAGGAAATCCCATAGATTTTCGGCGGATGAATGAGTGACTTTGCGCCCTTGCCGATACATTTCATCCCACATCAGTTCTATGGGATTGAGATCGGGAGATTGATGAGGCCATTGCATAATTCGAAGCTCACCACTTTTTTTGCTTCGATTCAAGATATTTCGAGCAGAGTTTTGAAGTATATTTTAGGTCGTTCCAGACGGCACAGCGTTGCTTTTTAAAATGGCGGTGTACCCCTTTTGGTCCAGGATTTCCTTGATTCGGTAGGTGTGCCCTGCGCCAGCATACGAAAAACACCCCCACACCATTACAGAAGCGCCGCCGTGTTTAACGGTTGGAATTACGCAATCAGGATGCATCTTCTCGTGAGCTGCGCGACGAACGAAAACTCGACGTTTTTCTCCGAATATTTCGAACTTGGATTCGTCGGTCCATACTACCCGTTTCCAATCTTCGATAATCTAAATCTTATACTTGTGTGCCCAATTGAATCGGTTCTTTTTGTTTCCACGGCACAAGAGTGGTTTTTTTGTTGACCTCTACCGAATCAAGGGAATCCTGGACCAAAAGGGATATCACGCCATTTTGAAAAACCACGCCGTGCCTTCTGGAAAGCGATTGATCGGAAAGGGGTTCGTTTTCCGACGAGACAACGACCCAAAACATACTTCAACACTCTGCTCTAAGTATCTTGAATCGAAGTCTAAAAGTGGCAAGCTTCAAATTATGCAATGGCTCTATGGGATCTCAATCCCATAGAACTGATGTGGAATAAAATGGATCGGCAAGGGCGCAAAGTCACTCATTCGTCCGCCGAAAATCTATGGGATTTCCTACAAAAATCTTGGAAAGAAACACTTCGAGAGATTTTCCAAAAACTTGTGAAGAGGATGCCGCGTGTGGCAAAGAGCGTGCTGTCCGCGAGCGGAGGTTTCTTCGACGAGACCAAAGTTTAATATGTAAGTAAAAAATTTAATTATATTATTGTATGGTATTCAGATTAATCGAGCTTTGTCCAGAAAAAGATGAAAAAATAATTTCAAAAAAATAATCTGAAAAAATTCTTGTGAACGCACAAGAAGCAATGCAACGTTTTGCTGTCTTGATGTTTTGTTTTAAATATCATAGTTTTCGTACTCCGGAGCTATTTTCAAATTATACATTTTTTTATAAAAAATGAAATATTGTTGGAAAAAAAATCGTAGATAATTAAAAAAAATGAAATTGAAGCTTAGGCTTCCCCTTATGATTTTGGTCGAAGAAGTGCGTAAAAATTTTTCTTTGCTGCAAACGGGGTCCACTCAAAAAGGAACGAAAAACGACGAAAAATGGTCTTTTTCAAAACCGGGTGTCAATTGTAAAAAAAAACGTAATTTTTTTTTAAATGCCAACACGAAGGTAAGTCCCCCCTCTTTAAAATGCCGTTTAATAAATTTGCCTAGGTCAACTATCGGCGAAATGGCATAGAAAACCCTTCCGGCACTCTTTTAAACTTTTGTCCGGAAACTTTTCGCCGGTAGTGTATAGTAAGATTTTTGTCCTTTTTCCAATATTTAACCTCTAGGCGGCCGGGGTGATGCCGATCAGCATCACCTCAAGGTATGACTTGGGCACATTCATAAATGCCGGCCGCCTGGAGGTTAAAAAAGTGTTGAATATCTGCGACGTTTGCTTTCGCTTAGTCATTTTGGATCATTTTGTTATTCAACAACATCATTCCCAGTGTCAAGGAATATCATTTTTTTCACAAGGTTTTTTTAAATGCACTCGCATGTGCGCAATTGAGCATATGGATATATTCGGAAAAATGTTGCATTTTCGACATCGCAGAACTATCACTGTCTATTGAATAATGATAACATCCAACTTAGGAGTATTAGTGGGAACGCCCTAGGAGTAATTTGAGGGAAGATCAAATCATTTTGACCAAACATGTAATTAATTAAATTTAGAAAAGAAATACTTAACATCAACGCGCTGCAGAGTTTGAACGGCCAAGATTACACGACACGAAGTCGCCAATCGATGTTGCCAATTGCGGTTCCGGAACTTTAGCTGTATTACGCAAATATTTTCGAGCGTTAAAAAATGGTGGTACAAATGAAATTGACTGACTGACATGACTCGTTACTACTAGAGCAAATTGTCAAGCAGATTTTTTTATTTTTGACCATTATCGGCAACATTTCCTCCCAGGCTGATTCATCGTGAACATGATCTTTTTGTTCTAATACATGCATTTGTTTAATCAGTTTAATCATCTTCCGAATAATAAAATAAATGAATGACCATGCAACTTCTCCTGTTACGGGTTATACGATATTTTCGGAAGGTTGTACAGAAATTTATGAGGAAATTCTTGTTCATTCACTGAATCGTTTTTCACAATTACTGAATCGATAAATCCGTATGTATAATGTGCTGAATCGCCGAAACTATGGAAGCACGTGAAGAGTCACATGGCCTCTACAGACCAGATCATTGGATGGCAAAAAAATGTGATGCGCGTATAGAAATGTGAAAGTTGAAGATGGATAAAAAGATTTGACCTTTTGGCGTCACGCTTATCACCTCATCGCCAGTGATCGGCTCATGAATATCTTGAAAAGTCTTTGTTTTGTGTACGAAAGTAGTGTAATGGGGCTGATTCTACTCCTAAACTCCTACTACCGACATGTTACCTACATTTAGCCGTAAATCGAACAAAAAAACGGTCGGTAAGGTAGGGATTTTGCGGTAGAATCGACCCCTGTATTATCGACTATCGATGTCTACTTACCGACCGATGCTGGGGCTCTCTGCTTACCGACCGATGGTGTGGCTCTCTGCTTACCGACCGATGGTTGGGGCTCTCTGCTTACCGACCGATGGTGATCCCCTCCGCCGACGCAAAGGGGGGGGGGCGGTAAACACGGGGACCCACGACCGACTCCTAGCGTGGCCGCGTAATGACTGACAAAGAGTCGAAGTGCTTTTTAGTAAAAGGGACTTCCCCTCCTGCAAGAAGGAGGGAGTGTCGGTAGGACGAGTGGAGGGGAGCTGATTTCTCAGAAATCCTTTCCGTGGCCTGACAAAGAAGGATTTTCCCCCTCCAACAGTAAGTGGGGAGAAGAATGGAGGGGGGGGGCTGATTTCTCAAAAATCGGTTTAAAAATTTGTGGATGGTGAGTCATCGGGCGCCTTCTGCGGCTTGACCGCCACCCCCCTCCACCATGCGATAGTTTTGGTTTTACATTGACGTGTTGAAACTTGTCAGCGACTTGAGGTGTTGAATAATTTTCTGAGAATTTGAAACCTAGGGGAGGGGGTGTTTAAACATTGATTATCCAGTCAAAATGGCGGTTGGATTATGTCAGATTTTTTCTAAGAATTACGTGGAGATGAACGTGTGTGTGTGTGTGTGTGTGTGTGTGTGTGTGTGTGTGTGTGTGTGTGTGTGTGTGTGTGGGTGTGTGTGTGTGTGTGTGTGTGTGTGTGTGTGTGTGTGTGTGTGTGTGTGTGTGTGTGTGTGTGGGTGTGTGTGTGTGTGTGTGTGTGTGTGTGTGTGTGTGTGTGTGCGCGTGCGTGCGTGCGTGCGTGCGTGCGTGCGTGTGTGTGTTTGTGTGTGTGTGTGTGCGTGTGGTGGTGAGGCTTCCGGCGCGCGACACTTTTCTGCGCTCGGACCCTCCCTCCCACTTAGTAGGTGATAGGAGGAAATAAACAGATAAAAAAATATGCTGTTTATACTGGAGCCATGCGACGTTTCGCGCGCGTGCAAAAACACACACACACACACACACACACACACACACACACACACACACACACACACACACCTTGCAGATGTTGCGCTTGACGAAGACCCCCCCTCCCCACCACCCAATCAAATGCGATATCGGTAACCGTATCTCGGCCGCCATGAGAAATAAGTGGGGGTGTCTAGAAAAATATTTGTCAGTATAGCCTCCCCGCCGACATGAGTCTCTTCGGAGATTCAAAAAATGCCGTTTCACAAAATTTGAATAAGTTTGCCAACGATCAATTTCGAAACGGTCCTCCGCACCCCTCCCGCTCAAAAGTTCCAAAGATCAAAGGGAGTGAAGCATTTAACGATAATGTTCATCCCGGGCGGTACGAAGCTGTAGGTGATTCGCGGAAAAAATAAGCTCTTGTTGAGAAGTTGCTGCGGAAGACTGCGCAATGAACGATCATGCGGTGCAGCGAAAAACAAAATTCTTCCAAGAGACGGGAATTAAGAGTGCGCATCGAACGATTGTTGAGAGACATTCAACAATTGTTGAATGTCTCTCAACAATAGTTTAGGTTCAATTGAAGGGGGAAATAGACTCGTGGGCGCAAATGCATTCGCTGAGGATGATATTTGATAAAATTAATTTGGAGCCACGGTCCGCGAAAAATCTCCTCACCGACAAACGTCATTGATCTAAGCCATTTCGAGAAAATTGTCGAGTATGAGATTAAAAAGAGAGCACCGTCTTGCTGCTTGGAACTCGATCTTGTGTATACAAACTCGACGTTCGAGCGGGCGCGCATACACTCACAAACACGCGCGCGCGCGTACGAGGTTGTGTAGAGATCTTCTTTTCAAATATATATTCGCGAGCCTCTCACGTGGAGAAGTGGCAAAAGTTCTGCGACGTGCATGTTAAACTCTTGGGGCAAACATTGAAAAAACCTGAGCTCAACGTCGGTCAAAAACTAAAAATTCAATCGATAATAGAGAAATTGTTGTCGTTGAGGGCAAAAATCGTGCGTGGAGCAAGCAGCGCTGGTGTAAGCGGTGCTGGTGTGGCGATGCTCGTGATAAACTCAAGTGGGTCGATCTCGAGGCGGCATACAAAAATCGCTTAAAGACAGGCTCGATTGTGAATTTCGAGCACAAAGATGTGCACAGTTTCCTCGAAGATGCGATGCGCGTGGTAGTATCAAAACTCGACAATATCGTGCGCGAGGAGGGTAATGTGAAGGTGAATGTGACTTTGGCGTGCAAATTCCCCCTCATGAAGGTGGATGAAATCATTGAGGAGGAAAAGACATTTCAAACGAAAAACGCAATCATTCTGCCATCGAGCGACATTGCCGAGTGGTTCATCGAGCACGTCCAAGCAAAACTCTCCGCAAAATTCGAGGACTATCAGGAAAAAGAGTCGGGATGGACGTTACACGAAATCTCTCATCTACTTGTGAACATCAACAAGTACGAACCACTGGGCGGAAGCTTGTCCACCTACACGCGTCTTCCACAAGATATACAGATGAAACGGGCCGTCATCAATATTGAAAACAATGACCCCTATTGTTTTCTCTGGTCCGTCACCGCAGCTCTCTCCCCACCACCGAGGAGGCATCCCGAACGTACGACTTCGTATCCTCAGTACAGCGAGGTGCTCAACTACGAAGCCTCCGATAATCCAATGAGCTTATTGAAGATTACAAAATTTGAGCGATCGAATGGCTTATCGATCCATGTGCACGGCATTGATGGTACGACAAAAGACGGCATTAGTAAAATTGTGCCGATATATCGGAGTAAGCAAATATCAGATAAACCGACGATTCATCTACTCATGATCAAGGCGGAAATCGATGAGGAGGAGGAGGCCGAGGAGGATGAGGAGGAGGAGGATGCCGTTCCTAAAGTGTATCATCATTTCGCGTGGATTAAAAACATGTCGCGACTCTTGAGTGTGCAGGCGTCGAGGAAAGGACACCACCTGTGGATTTGCGACCGGTGCTTGTGCCACTTCATCACAGAAGAAATATTGCAACGGCACAAAGAGGACTGCAGTAATAATTATCGTGTTACTTTTCCCGAAGATACGAATACAATATTGAAATTAAAAAATTACAAGCACAAGGAAATAGTTCCATTTGTAATTTATGCGAATTTGGAATGTTTGCTCGAACCTGCCACAGCACCACAGGCTAACACTGGAAATTATCAGAAGCACACCCCTCACAGTATTGCGTACTATAAGCATTGCAGTTTCAATGACGCTCTCTCGGAGTTCAAGGCGTTTCGTGGAAAGACCTGTATCGAATGGCTCATGCGTGAATTAGAAGGACTCGCCAGCTCATTGCACGACATTTTTCAGACTATAGTACCAATGAAACCTTTGAATAGCGATGAAAGTCGAAGTTTCAAGTTGGCTGAAAAATGTCAGATTTGCGAAAAATCATTTGCGCCCACGAACGTGAAAGTGCGAGATCATTGTCACTTTAGGGTCAAATTCCGCGGTGCCGCTCATCAAGAATGTAATTTGAATTACAAAATTGCCCACGTAGTGCCGATAGTTCTTCACAACTTGTCGGGATACGACGCACACGTTTTGATAGTAGCATTGGCTCGAACCTTCGAAGGATTCATGAGTCTTTTGCCAATTAACAAGGAGAAATATATTTCATTTTCGAAGCGCGTCAAAGGTACACGCGTGCAATATCGATTCATCGACTCTTTGAGATTCATGCCGAGTAGCATCGAAAAATTAGCATCATACCTGAAAAGCGATAAAAAAATAGTAACAAGCAAGCATTGCGCTAACGCAACGAAATTTGAATTGTTGACGAGAAAAGGCGTTTTCGCCTATGACTACGTGGACTCTTGGATGCGACTCGATGAGACTGAATTGCCCGCCAAAGAGAAATTTTTCTCCACATTGAGTAATGAAGATATTTCGGCAGACGATTACGCGCACGCGTGCAAAGTTTGGACTGTCTTTAATCTTAAAACTTTGGGTGAATGTTCCGACTTGTATTTGAAAACTGATGTACTCCTACTGATAGATATTTTTGAGAATTTTCGACGAAATTGGATCGACACGTACGACCTCGATCCATTGCACTATTTTACCGCACTCGGTCTATCCTGTGATGCGATGTTAAATTGTACCGATGTAGAACTCGAACTCTTGCTCGACGTTGACATGTTAATGTTCATCGAGAAAGGTATTCGCGGTGGCGTAGCGCAGTGCTGCAATAGGTACGCGACAGCAAATAATCGCTATATGCGAGATGATTTTGAACCAAACGAGCCCGCGCCATACTTGATGTATTACGATGTCAATAATCTGTATGGTGCGGCTATGTGTGAGTCATTGCCTTACTGCTCGTTCGCTTGGGTAGAAAAATTCGAGCAATGTATCGAGGATATTCCAGATGACGCTGAAACGGGATACATCTTGGAGGTCGATTTGGAGTATCCTCGGAAGTTACACGACACTCACAAAGATCTGCCCTTGTGCCCGCAACACTACGTCCCTCCTAGGAGCACTCAAACAAAATTAACGACCACGCTGCTGCCTAAAGAGAAATACGTAATTCACTATAGAAATTTAAAACAATGCTTGAGATTGGGATTGCGCATTACAAAAATGCACAGAGTCCTCAAATTCAAACAGCGCGCTTGGCTAAAAAAGTACATTGATGTAAATACGGAATTGAGGAAGCGATCTAACAATGATAGTAGTAGAGCTAGGCCGATTCTGCTTCAAGGGGAGGTGGTGTGTCAAGAATGGGGAAGCCATGGTGGCGCCACTGTCGAGGGGAGGTCGCCGGGCGCGTGTGACGTCACAGAGGGGACCTCTATGGAGGGAGTAGCCATGTGGTCCGAGGAGCGACTGGGGGGGGGGGGGGAATTCAGTGTTGATGAGTGTTTTGTGGGTGCGTGTGCGTGCGTGTCCGTGCGTGTGAGTGTGCGTGAGTGTCCGTGCGTATCCGTGCGTGTGCGTGCGTGCGTGCGTGCGTGTGCGTGCGTGCGTGTGCGTGTGTGTGTGTGCCTGCGGGCTTGTGCGTGCTTCTGCATGCGTGCGAGCGAATGTGCGTGCGTGCGTGGCGGCCTTACAAAGCCCACTAATTTATGACATGCAGCTGGTTCCATTCCGAAAGACAATGTCAATTGCATCCGCCCCGTCTCAAAGCTCGACGACGCTCGAGACAGGTCCTGACAGGTTTCTTGGAAAAACTGCAATCTTTAGGGTTCAAAGGGACCGCGGATGGACCACTTGAGCGCAGCTCTTGAAAAGTTGAGGTCACCATTCCGAAAGATAATGTCAAGATGTTTGCATGCGTGTCCACTCCTGTCAAGAGTCTCGCCAGCACTGTAGACAGGTCTCGACAAGTCAGGATTTCTTGGAAAAACTATAAACTTTAGGGATCTATTGCCAAGGGCCGTTGGCGCCGATGGACCACTTGAGCTGCAGGACCCATAGAATCTTTCGACCCGAGGCATCCCGACTTCCTGTTTTTGTCTCATGTTCCTCAAGCAATCTTCGCGTCATCGGGAAACTCCGTTTTTTCCCGAGAGGGCCGAACTTTTTTCCCGAAGAGCCTTTTTAATGATCCACTCCGCTCAAAACTGACCGCACTTTGCATGAAGCAGTCAGTCTGTCAACATCGTGGAAGTTTTTCGTACTCGTCAACATGGAGCAAATCTTGCTTGATCAAGCTGTGCTCTTACGGTCGTTCGAAGATTTTACTGCGTGGGAACAGCGATGTGTCGAGCTCATCGAAGGACTGGAAACGCAGAGTCGGATTAAGCGCCCGCGATTATTAATTGGCCACCAACAGTCACTAATCGCCCAAATAGCGCGTCTGGAAGGATTGAGGAATTCTGTGCGGAGTCGCTTCATACACACGGGCACAGGACATGCTGATCACGGGTTAATCTAGCGCGAGATTAACACGTCCTTCAAGAGTCGGATATTGACCGGTTCCGTCATCAATCGCAGCCACATCGAGCCGAAACACTTTCTTAACGATGCTGGCGCCCTAGTGCTTCAACATGTGCGAAATATTGTCAACAAGCACAACAGTATTAAAGTCAATACAGTGTTCAATGGTGAATTCGTGAGTGGCGATAATCAAGCCAATAAAAGTGTCAGCACGCGAAACTGCGAACTATTTAGCACAAGCGATTTGAGCAAGTGGTATGAACGGCGTGTTACGGAGCCCACTTTAACCTTACTCGACGAATTTCAAGAACGTGATAGTGGCTGGGCTCTGCAGAAAATACTTAACCTCACGATAAATGTGAATAAGTATAATCCAATGCGTGCTGGGTGCTCCATATCATTGCCGCGGGAAATAATGTTGAAGAAGGCTGTGGTTAATGTCCAATCCGACGATAACGCGTGTTTCGCATGGGCAGTTGTCGCTGCTCTACACCCAGCTGAACAAAACAGCCACCGTACATCTTCTTATCCTCATTATTCGACAGTGCTGTATCTGAAGGATATCGAATTCCCGGTGACGTTACATCAAATAAAAAAATTCGAGCTCCAAAATAATTTATCTATTAACGTGTTGTCACGTCCTGAGGGGACGTGGGCATATGTTTTATCGCGGTTCCCTCTTTTTAGCCTACGCCTAGCGCAATAGCTCGGGATGAGGGTGAAAAAGGGAAAGGTGCATGCAAAGATGGGAATGACGCAGTGACTCGATTAAGAAATAAATTGATCTATGGAAATAATTAACAATTTGGGATTTATTGAAATTAACCAATTTAGTTAATTTCGTCAACGTGAAAATACATAGAGGTTCGCTTACATTTATGATGCGCCGTGGATACGATAATCGGTTTACAGCGGTTGAGTTTGGGCCTCCGCAGATACGTCGGACCCCTCGGTTGCGCACGCTCGGTGGTAATGTTGAATTTACACGTTGATACAAATTTTTACACATGCGAGTTTCACACATGCACATCAACGTAGACAGTTAAATGATTTCTTACGGTTCGCGTTTTTATGAGAAACAATTTCGAAGTTCAAGTTTCGCGTTTGCTGACAGGAGACAGATGTTCTACTTATTCCGATGAAAGTTGTTGGGAGACTGTTCTCTACGAGTGGTGATGGAACACTCTGACTTGATGATTTTCTTCTTTTGGGATATAGGAAAAATTGGGATGCTGAGGTGGTGGGAGACTGGCCCCCTGGGAGAGTGCACATTTGGGGGTGCATTCTTTTGGATTGGTCGAAAATATGTATAAGTTGAAATGAGAGTGGGAGCGAGGAGTAGGTTGCGATAGCCACAACCGTCGCTCTATTTCCGGGAATTGGAGCTGCGCTTCTTTATCTGGAGCGCGGAAAAATACAGAGGAAAAAGGGGCCTTGTCGGCGCCAAGAACGCACGCTCGAGATAGGGCTTGTTAACCGAGGCCCGCGAGTCCACGTGGGAAATATCAACGCAGTTTTATGACCGGGTCAACTTTCTGGGTCGGAGGATTTTCTTCTAGCGAGTGTATATTTGAAGGATTTTGACATTTTCCGCTCTTGGCTGGTCGTTATAATTCGGTATCGTTGCGTCGTTATGTATTTACGTCTTTACGAATATCATCACACATTTCTTGCGTGTCGCTTCACGTGTTCGTCATCCTTGTAACCCGAAGGTTTCCTTTGTGTATTTTTGGTCTTAAGGACACTCTGCGATGTACTCCGACTCTGTTCGGATTACAACGAGACTGTTCGAAATTTTCCCGCTTGTATATTTGTTCTCGATATCGTTAAGACCGCTACGCTTTCGCGTGGGAAGGTACGAGAAACGCTTAGTTATATTATTATGGATAGGCTACGTTTCCGCCGTGGTAGGCCTAACTCTAAAGAAAATATTCAGATCCGTCGAAAAATGAGAATTCCGCTATCGTCCGTATTAGGCTTAAAAAGGCATTGTACGCATTTGGTCGCGACGTGACACCTCCCCCCTATAGGATTGAGCGTCTTGCTCGATCAGGTTCGTTGAGGGTTGCAACCGAAAATTTAGTGGCACGATAGTATCAATTGGCATTGTCATTGATCGACTTACAATGTGACTTAAATATGTTCGAAGATTGTTGTCTAATATGGCGGTGTAAATTTGATTATCGCCTTACAAGGAAGTTTTTTTTTTATGTATTTTTAATACCTTTTTAATACCTTTTTACTTCACTATGAAATATATAATAGGTGCGCGTTTTCTTCTCTTTCTTTTTCCTTATGCATATATACTTATTTACTTATTACAACTCATCTTACTTGACAAGGTTAAAAGAACAATAATGATGAGGATAGAGAAAAAGGTTATTGAGCATTATGAGAGTGGTTGTTTTGATACTGGAAAGTCTTCTCGTGCGAACTCAAGGGAAAGGAACGTAGATTAGGAGGTTGATCGTATCTTGAACGATCAGAGACGTTAATGTATAGATCGGGTGTTGCAGCGTTGGCCTTGGCATGACCCTTTGGTTCGACAGAAGGAGCTGTAACGAGTTTATGAAGTTGTTGACCAGTTTCATGGCTGACGTTTTCTTCTTAGGTCGTTTAGCCAGGTGCATCAGGAGGTGCGTAAACGAGTCCTATACTGCACCGACGAGGTAGACCGACCGGCCGTACACAGTATGTAGGCTGTATGTATGGATCTCCGATGAGCATGATCGTTTGCACAATGGGTAACATCCGGGTGACACCAGCGTTTGCTGTACCGAATGGAAGGAATTTTTCCCCAGGTGCGATTTCAGGTGGAGTCCGCTTGATATTGTAGGTTGTTGTTGTCCAGGAGATTCAACAACTTCTCTCTTTGGTTAACAGTATTTAGACCACTGATGCTCCGTGCCATATTGCTTAGGGCAGCGGGTTTTCTACGGGAAACATTATGCGTTCTCGTACGTTGTCGATATTTTCTTTGGACTAGATCCCACATGATGCTGGGTTGGTGTATCGCCAAGTAGATTTCGTCGTTGCCTTCACGCTTGCAGGTGGTATAGCTTCGATCGCAACAGGTATATACTAGGTGTCCCCAAAAAGTCAGATGGGGGAAATAGGGAGTTGAAAGTCGCTTGCATTTCGCTTTTTCATAATATGTGCGTTTGAGGAGTAAGGAAATATGTTTCCTTCTCACGAGCGACAGGCAATGGATCGCAACATTCTTTTAACCTGGTCAGGCTACTTCTATTATAATAAATTGAATAACGCATACTTGTTCGCCTACAAGTATCGCCATATAGTCTGGTGTCTTCATTAAATTGTACACAATTCGTCCGAGGCTTGGATAGCTAAAAACAAAACGATTTTGAATCATTTGGCGCTCTTTGCTACACTATTGCTTATGCATACTCTAATATAATAATTTGATAATACAATTGAAGGTCTACGTGTAGGAGTTTCCAATTGGCGTAAGCGAACATATTTATGTTCGTGACTGGAGATATTATTCGAACTGTGGAAAAATGAGTTCGGCAGGTTTCGAACATAAACAATTTCGAGTATTCTGTATTGAAGATATTGTAACCACACATTTGGTTTGTTTTTCTGGTTGCGAGTGTAAAGGTGATATCGTTAGATGTTACTGAGTACGTTGATAAGGGCTATCTGAAAATAGTGTAATTATTATGGTTATTTATTTAATTAGGATTAAAATCGGATTCGGTGTCTCTGGTTAGTTTGTATTTCTTTTTGTTTTTGATTTCGGTGTTAATGTGCGAGTATCGCAATCGGTTTTCATGCACTATTCGTGTTTTGTTATTATATTGGATTTTTACGTTACCCTTGTCCAATGTTTCGAGAACCTTATGTGGTCCAGTATAATGGTCTCCAAGTTTACCTGGTTTGGGACCCTTTTGGAGGTAAACAAAATCTCCAACCTTAAAACTCTTTGGATTAGCGTTTTTATCATAATATTTCTTCGAACGATGTTTGGACGAGACTAGGTTTTCATAGGCGAGGTTCCTGATTCCATTTATTCTCGTAATTAATTCGATTAAATACCCGCGATAAGTGGGCAACTGATCGGATTCTCTAAGTGGTTCGCTTGATGGAACTCTCGCTAGTTTGCCAAAAACTACTTCATATGGAGTATACTTTGTACTTTCATGAACGCTGGTATTATATGAAAGAGTCGCTAATTCTAGCCATTGATCCCACTCGTTATCTTTATCGGTATATTGCTTCAAAAATTCAGCCAGTACGTGACGAGATCTCTCAAGGGACCCGTTAGATTGAGGATGAAATGCCGTTGTCCGACATCGCTTGATTCGAAATCGTTTAGCGATTCGTTTCATTAGGCCACTTAAAAATTACTTCCTTGATCTGTTAATAACGCCTTGGGTGCACCAAAAACGCATATAAATTTCTTTATAAATGCATCAGCGACCGTTGTCGCTAGTGCTTTTGGGAGTGGAATAGCGACACAACATTTTGAAAGGTTGTCTTGGATAGTCAGAATGTATTCGTTCTGATTGGACGTACGTTGCATTGGACATACTATGTCCATCGATATTTTTTTCAAAAACCGTGCCCGGTGTATCCGTTATGATCATTGGCTGTTTTGTTTTGACTCTAACCAGTTTCCTTAATTGGCAATCTAGGCATTGTTGAATTCTTCTCTGAATGTCCGATTTCAAATTTTCCCAAAAATACTCTCTCTTAATTCTGTTATATGTCTTGGAGACGCCTTTGTGTCCTCCTATAAGGGACTTGTGCATCTCGTAGAAAATGGAATCTCGTTTTTCAGTTGGCACGTAGCGTAGTATCCCTAAGCAGATGATTACTCTTGTTTCACTGGACTTGAATGTTTCTTTTATTATGTTCAAGACGTCAGCCCATATTAGGCGCTCGACGTGGTTACTGTGGCAAATACTCACTGATTGGAGCTTGAGATGTTCGCAAAGATCTTTTAATTCCTTTATGCTTTCTCTAATATTTTCTGATACGAAGGATAATGATCCAGAATACTCGCTGTTGATGACTAGGGCAATGTGATAATTTTTTCCAGCCTGTTTACTGTAGGCACGACCTTCTGTTAAATTCTTCCAGAGGGGAAGTTTATTTACTTCGAGTAATTTTTGCGATCCAGAGTCGCAAGGTTTTCCAATTGAGTCGACAAAATATACCAGATTATCGTTTCGATAGTGAAATAATTCCTTGGTTGTTACGCAATTTGCGATTTTAAATTCAGAGGTTTTATCTTCCCGGAGTGGGATTTCTTTGTCGTCCGAGGATATTGAGTCAACTGCATTTGTGGAATCGGAATCTAGGTCAGTGGAGCTTTTGGAGTTGGGAATTTGAGGTGCTTTGCGCCGGTTAGGCCTCTCAGCTGATCCGGGGTCGGTGCCCTTTCTGGGTCGCCTAACACGCGCGGGCCTTGCTATCTCGGCTTCTGTTTCCTCGCTGCTACTCCTCGTAGCTTATGGCCCTACGATTTCGGAGCGCATGGCGCCGGGACTTGGAGCGCACGTCTATCCCCTTAGAGGCAGGTACGTCAACCTTTCCCGATACGTCGTTAACGAGGTTTCCCTCGACCTGTTGTTTTGTTTTCTTTAACACCTGAGCTGCATCGTTTTTCGCTTGCAAGCGGGTGACGACATGTATTTCTTCTATTTTTGGAATTTCGTGGATTTCTGCCTGGGTTGTAAAGCTTATGGGTCCTTCGTTTTCGCTAACACTATTCTCTCCTAATTCACGGAGTATATATTGTACTATTCCATCTAGATTTTCATCGTTCTTTTGTTCGCAATGAGGGATGGTTTTGACATCCTCGAATTTTTCAATTGGGTTACGCGATAAGGCATCGGCATTTGAATTTAATTTCCCCGGCTTGTACACGACGTCGTAGTCGTATTCCGAAAGTTTAAGTCGCCATTTCAGGACGCGTGCGTTCGCGTCTTTGGCTGTTTTAAACCAGACCGGGGGTTTATGATCGGTCACAAGCGTGAATTTCCTACCGTAAATATAAGGCCTAAACGCTTTAACGCTGTGAATAATTGCCATTGCCTCTTTTTCATATGTGTCGTACCGAAGGGCTGCCCCGCGTAGTACGCACGATGTATAAGCGATCGGTTTATCTTTCCCGATTTCACCTTGTGACAATACTCCGCCTAAGGCGTAGCCGGAAGCATCCGTTGTTATTATGAACGGTTTTTCAAAGTCTGGATACTGCAAGATGGGAGCTTCACAGAGCATATCCTTGAGTATTTCGAAAGCCTTTTGTGTTTCTTCGGTCCATTCGAAATCGACCTTATCTTCTAAAAGTCGCGTCAATGGTTTCGCGATCTTCGAAAAATCTTTAATGAACCTACGGTAGTAACCTGTTAGGCCTAAAAATTGACGAATATTTTTAACAGTTTTGGGAACTGGGAATTCCTTTACCGCTGACAATTTATTGGGATCCGGTCTTAACCTGTCCTTCCCGATTATATGCCCTAAGTAATTAACGTCTGGCCTGAGAAATTCGCATTTGTCCGGGTGCAATTGTAGGTTGGCTTTACGCAACCTTTCCATCAATTCCTCGATTTTTTACCGTGCTCCTCTAAATCCTTGGCGTAAATGACGATGTCGTCGAGATAAACGAAGAGGGATACTCCTTGGAGTCCACTCAACACGACGTCCATCAAGCGCTGGAAAGTCGCCGGGGCATTTTTAAGCCCAAAAGGCATTCTCGAAAATTCATAGTGCCCATACGGAGTAGAGAAAGCAGTTTTCGGCTTATCATCGGGATTCATTTCTATCTGATGGGACCCGGACGCTAGATCGAATACGGAGAAATAATTTGCGTTGCCCAATTGATCCAGAATGTCTGTGATGTTAGGCAACGGATAAGAATCGGCGATTGTCTTTTCGTTAAGGGCCCGAAAATCAATTACCATTCTCCAACGCTTATTGCCATTGGAGTCGGGTTTCTTTGGTACTATCCAAACAGGACTGTTGTTTGGGGATTGCGAATGGTTAATAATCCTCGAGTCCAGTAGCTCGTCTACCTGACGCTGAACTTCGCCCCTAAGAGCCTGAGGAAACCTGTATTGTTTTGTATTGGTCGAGAGATCATCGACCGTGGGGATCTTGTGCCGCAGCACAGATGTAGACTCCAGAGGTTCGCCTTTTATGTGAAACCTATCTGGGTATTTTTCGATAATTTTTTCTACATGATCTAGCTCATCTTTGGCTAGATGATCGAGTCGCAGGAGCCCTTTTATTGTCTCCGTGCGCTCCGAGAGATTTTTTTTATTACGCGATCTTGGGTCATACATGGAAACACAATTTACGATTTGAATTTCTCTCAAATTTGAAAATTGATTTATTTTCGATTTTGAATTTTTGACGCTCATTGGCTTTTCTTTTATTTTTAATCTTGATTTTTCAATTTTATTCGATCTTGATTCTTGGCCTAAGATTTTATTATTATTTTTATTTGACTTGTTGATCTCAGTTCCAGTTCTTTCCTCGCTACCATAATTTTTTTTAAATTTTTCTTGGTCATAGCTCTCTTTGGGGCAATGCCAGGTTTTTGATTCGACATTTTTCGTCGATTTTTTTAAATTGGCCTCTTTTGGGCTCTGAAAATGCGCGATTGTCTTGCAATCATCGCTTGAAATAGAAGAGTCACGAGGGATCGAACTGGAATGAGAGATTGTCATGCAATCTCTACTTGGTTTATTTTCCGCTAAGTCTTCGATCGCGTCGAATTCTTGCAGTTTTACGACTGGCACGATCAGTCGTATGGCATCATTTGTAGAATTATAAACCTTCAAATGAGCTTTTCCGCGGATGTTCGTTACCAGGCAGTCGCCGGCATATACACCTTCGCGGATTTTTAAAGGCGAGAGATAACCCTCCTTTATCGTGCTATCCCTTTTGCAAATATTGCATATCCTCACAGGTCTAGTCGGAATAGCTCTTTCAGATTTGGTGGAATGCGATTCCAATTCCCTTCGAGCCTTGAGATCGCGTTCGATTCTAACCGCGTGATCGATGGCGGTGGGCATGTCTACGCACGGTGGGAGTCGGTGTTCGATCTCCTCTTTTAATCCGCGTTTAAAACTTGTGAGAAAATATTCGTCCATTTGTCTCCTAAATAGTTGGTCCTCTTCCCCATTGTTGGCTAATTTTTTTGCCTCTAATTTGCCTCTTGCCTTTTTCCTAATTCTCGCGGCAAATTCCATAATGCTGTCGCCGCTTGCCTGGTAGATATTGCTGAGTTCTCCCAACAGCTGAATCTCGGGTTTGTTTGGCGCGTATATTTTTTTTAGAAAATCTACGACGTCTTTTACTGTCTCGAATTTAATTCCATGTATGCTTTCTCGGGCTAGATCTTTCAATTTGTTCCTCAATAATTTAACTAAATTCTTCTCTGATTCGGCTGGAAGCATATCTTTGGCATCTTCACAACCGGTCGTATACTCTGAGAAGGGGATATTTGTCCCGTCAAATTCCGGAACAACGCTAACAGCTTCCTTCAAAGATATTAATTGATTCGTTCCTAGAGCCATATTGTTTGAATTATCTGGATTTCCCTTAGTTGGTAATGCTAATTTTTGATGGATATTTTAGGAGCTTCGAGGCCAGATAATAAATTAGCGTTTGATCCCCTCAATGCGTACCCTGTACTACGGGATTGACCTGGTTCGTCTGTTTCTAAATGCGGTAAATCCTCAGTAATGTTTAAATCGAGCGACTCGCATGTGGATTCCTTATCCATTAAGTCAATTTGCAAAAGCACATACCCTTTTTACAATCCCGGACGAGCCCCCAAAATTTATATGTCACATCCTGAGGGGACGTGGGCATATGTTTTATCGCGATTCCCTCTTTTTAGCCTACGCCTAGCGCAATAGCTCGGGATGAGGGTGAAAAAGGGAAAGGTGCATGCAAAGATGGGAATGACGCAGTGACTCGATTAAGAAATAAATTGATCTATGGAAATAATTAACAATTTGGGATTTATTGAAATTAACCAATTTAGTTAATTTCGTCAACGTGAAAATACATAGAGGTTCGCTTACATTTATGATGCGCCGTGGATACGATAATCGGTTTACAGCGGTTGAGTTTGGGCCTCCGCAGATAGGTCGGACCCCTCGGTTGCGCACGCTCGGTGGTAATGTTGAATTTACACGTTGATACAAATTTTTACACATGCGAGTTTCACACATACACATTCAACGTAGACAGTTAAATGATTTCTTACAGTTCGCGTTTTTATGAGGAACAATTTCGAAGCTCAAGTTTCGCGTTTGCTGTCAGGAGACAGATGTTCTACTTATTCCGATGAAAGTTGTTGGGAGACTGTTCTCTACGAGTGGTGATGGAACACTCTGACTTGATGATTTTCTTCTTCTGGGATGTAGGAAAAATTGGGATGCTGAGGTGGTGGGAGACTGGCCCCCTGGGAGAGTGCACAATTGGGGGTGCATTCTTTTGGATTGGTGGAAAATATGTATTAGTTGAAATGAGAGTGGGAGCGAGGAGTAGGTTGCGATAGCCACAACCGTCGCTCTATTTCCGGAAATTGGAGCTGTGCTTCTTTATCTGGAGTGCGGAAAAATACAGAGGAAAAAGGGGCCTTGTCGGCGCCAAGAACGCACGCTCGAGATAGGGCTTGTTGACCGAGGCCCGCGAGTCCACGTGGGAAATATCCAATTGGGAAATGTCCACGTGGGAAATGTCCCGGTCATAAAACGCAGTTGTATGACCGGGTCAACTTTCTGGGTCGGAGGATTTTCTTCTAGCCAGTGTATATTTGAAGGATTTTGACATTTTCCGCTGGTCGTTATAATTCGGTATCGTTGCGTCGTTATGTATTTACGTCTTTACGAATATCATCACACATTTCTTGCGTGTCGCTTCACGTGTTCGTCATCCTTGTAACCCGAAGGTTTCCTTTGTGTATTTTTGGTCTTAAGGACACTCTGCGATGTACTCGGACTCTGTTCGGATTACAACGAGACTGTTCGAAATTTTCCCGCTTGTATATTTATTCTCGATATCGTTAAGACCGCTACGCTTTCGCGTGGGAAGGTACGAGAAACGCTTAGTTATATTATTATGAATAGGCTACGTTTCCGCCGTGGTAGGCCTAACTCTAAAGAAAATATTCAGATCCGTCGAAAAATGAGAATTCCGCTATCGTCCGTATTAGGCTTAAAAAGGCATTGTACGCATTTGGTTGCGACGTGACAGTGTATTTGACCACCACGAAAAAGGACATTGTTCCAATACGCGTGACTCAGCAGAAGAAGGAGAAGCACATCAATTTGCTGTACATGCAAGATACTGAGGATGACAATGTGGGGCATTTCGTATGGATCAAGAACCTGTCGAGACTCGTGATGGCGCAACTGAGCAAAAAGGGGCATAAAAAATATATATGCGATCGGTGCGTGAACTTGGCATTATTAATACAAAATTATATATCTACTAAAGGAGAAAATTGAACAAAAAAAAAATCTTGTTTGTTTTGCAGGTGTTTGCATTACTTTGGTTACGAGGAAAAATTGCAATCACACGAGGTCGATTGTGGGGCGATAAACGACTGTGCAATTCGACTACCAAACGACACCAATAAGTGGCTCCAGTTCAGCAACTTTAGCCGGAAAGAGCGACATCCTTTCATTTGGAGTGTGTGTTGGCAAAGACCGACGGGGAGAAGCGAAAGACATGTATCAACACCATGAAGTATTTAGTATTGGATATTACGTGTGTTGTTCGTATGACGATTCAATATCTTCATATCACTCGCGTCGCAGTACTGATTGCGTATCGTGGTTTGTCGAAGAACTAAAAAATCTAGCACTGCGGATAAAATAAATTTTCTGCGACAATGTTCCAATGATTTATCTGACACCGAGCGAATGGGCTAATTTTCGAGCAGCGACTCAATGTCACATATGTGCGAAACCATTTGCGCAAGAAGATGTTCGCGTTCGAGATCATTGTCATCTGACTGGACGCTATAGAGGCCCTGCCCATTCTAATTGCAATTTAAACTACAAACAGTAATTCTTCATTCCAGTAGTTTTTCACAATTTGTCGGGTTACGATGCACATTTTGTCATCAAGGAAGTAGCCACAGCGTTTGAAGGAAAGACCGATGTGCTTCCAATCACAAAGGAGAAATACATCTCCTTCACGAAGCATGTTGAAATTACAGACGATTCTAAACAGAAAATCCAATTGCGCTTCATCGATTCATACAAATTTCTCAACACTAGTCTCGACAAATTAGCCGCATTCTTGAGCGAGGACAAACTCCACATTTTACGCATGCAATTCCCAACGCTATCGACGGACACTTTCAATTTACTGACGCGAAAAGGGGTCTTCCCATATGAGTTTATTGATGATGTGACCAAGCCTGACGACACTTGCCTACCACTACGTGACGCATTTTACAGTTCCCTGACAGATGCCACAGTATCGGAGAGCGAGTATGCACATGCTGAGAAAATTTGGGAGCGGTTCTCCATTCGAACGCTGGGTGACTATCGCGATTTATACTTGAAGACAGATGTCTTGTTATGAGCTAATATTTTCGAAAACTTTCGAAATACGTGCCTTGAGAGCTATGGCCTAGATTCCGCGTATTATTACACATTGCCGGGGTATACCTGGGATGCAATGCTAAATCACTCGAATGTCAAGTTTGAATTACTAACTGAAATCGACATGGTTTTATTCGTTGAGCGGGGTATACGCGGTGGTTTCAGTCAATGTTCAACCCGATATGCACACGCTAATAACAAGTACATGGAGTCGTTTGATCCATCGATAGCATCGTCATACTTGATGTATTTTGACGTTAACAATCTGTATGGATGGGCAATGTGTCAACCTTTGCCATACGCAGATTTTCGATGGGTCAACGACGTGTCCAAGTTTGATCCATCTTCGATCGCGCTAGATTCACCGACAGGCTATATCCTTGAAGTCGACTTGAAATATCCGCAATCTCTACATGATGCGCACAAAGACCCGCCGTTTTGTCCAATACATGAAAAACCGCCGGGTAAGCAGGGGGAAAAGGTGTTAGCAACCGTCTGTGATAAAAAACGCTACATCATTCACTATCGAAATTTACAGCAGTGCTTACGTCATGGACTTTGCCTCACGAAAATCCATAGGGTATTACAATTCACACAATCCCCATGGCTACGTTCATATATTGAGTTAAATACGCAATTTCGAACGCTAGCCAAAATTGATTTTGAAAAGAATTTATTCAAATTAATGAACAATGCGGTGTTTGGAAAAACGATGGAGAATGTGCGCAATCATGTGGCTGTAAAGCTTTTAACAAAATGGGAGGGCAGATATGGTGCAGAGGCAATGATTACGAAGCCAAACTTCCACAGCCGAAGTGTTTTTTCGTAAAACCTCATTGCCGTGGAATTGCGCAATCTCGAGGTGAAAATCAACAAGCCGATATATGTGGGTATGTGCATACTCGACATATCCAAAACATGCTTGTATGGATTTCATCACGAGTATATGGTACCTCTGTATCGGGATAAGTGTAACATCATGTATATCGATACGGATAGTCTCATATATGACATTGAGAGCGATGATATGTACATGGACATGAAGCGCGACATTGTAAAATTCGATACGAGCGACTATCCGGTGGACAATAGGTATGATATGCCGCTTGTCAACAAGAAGGTACCCGGTCTCACGAAAGACGAATGCAATGGTGCAATTATGACCGAGTTCATTGGACTTCGATCGAAAATGTATGCGACACGTGGTGAGGGTAAGAAAGAGACGAAAAATGTTAAAGGTGTCAAGAGTAGCGTTGTGGCTAGGACAATCACATTCAACGATTATGCCCGATGCTTGAAGGAGGAAGTTGAAATGAGCCGTTGTCAAACGTGCATTCGATCAAAGTTGCACAAGGTCTACACCATTCGCGAGACAAAATCGCTCTGAGTCCTCATGATGATAAGCGGTATATCATACCTGGGACCTCTGATACCCTACCATCGGGGCATTATAGAATACCATTGTAAAAAATTATGTAAACTTTTTTTTTATACATTGATTTTTTTTTTGTAAAATTCTCTACATTTTTGTGAATATTGATACATAAAACTCTTAAAAATTATGTATATATTGTGTTCATTCGATGTAAAACTTGTTAAAATTATGTTAGTTGTTATAAATATTTAATTGTGCAAGGATGAATTTATTATTTTGTGTAAATAAAGAAACGAACTTTTTATAATCCCATGTGTTTATTCACTTTATCCATCTCCTCGTACCCACGTTCCGCGAAAAAGGGATTATCGACGGGGGGGGAAGTAAGCCTGCTGTGGAGTCGGTCGGAGGCCTTTGGGTTTGTCGACATCCAAGACACGTTCGAACACGTTCGAGAATCTCTCAACGACATCCATAATACGTTTGACGACATTCATGAGGGGCTTGAAGACTCGTAAGAGAGAGACTTTCAAAGAAATTCACGAGGGGTTCGAAGAGTTTCAGGAGACTTTCCACGACGTCCATGAGACGGTTGAAGACATTCATGAGGGATTCGAAGACGTTCAGAGATTTTCGAAGACGTTCAAGAGATTCGCGAGGGGTTTGAAGACGTCCAAGAAACTTTCGAATACGTTCAAGAGATTTTCGACCACATTCATAATACGTTTGAAGACATTCATGAGGGATACGAAAACGGTTAACAGACTTCCAAAGATATTCACGAGGGCTTTGTCGACGTCCAAGACACTTTCGAACACGTTCAAGAGACTTTCAACGACATCCATAATACATTTGACGACATTCAATGAGGGGCTTGAAGACTCTTAAGAGAGACTTTCAAAGAAATTCACGGGGTGGTTCGAAGAGTTTCAGGAGACTTTCTACGACGTCCATGAGACGGTTGAAGATGTTCGTGAGACGTTCAAGAGACTTTCGAAAACGATCATATGACGTTTGAAGACATTCATGAGGGATTCGACGACGTTCAGAGACTTTCGAAGACGTTCAAGAGATCTTTGACGATATTCATAATACGTTCGAAGACATCGATGAGGGGTTCGGAGACGTTTAAGAGACTTTCAAAGACATTCACGAGGGGCTACAAGACATGCAAGAAACTTTTGAGTACGTTCAAGAGACTTTCGCCGATGTTCATGAGACGTTTGAAGAGGTTTGTGAGACGTTTAAGATTCTTTCGAAGACGTTCACGAGACTTTCGACGACATACATAATACGTTTGACGACATTCATGAAGGGCTTAAAGACTCGTAAGAGAGACTTTCAAAGACATTCGCGAGGGGTTCGAAGAATTTCAAAAGACTTTCTACGACGTTCATCAGACGTTTCAAGAAGTTCGTGAAACGTTAAAGAGACTTTCGAAATCGATCGTAAGACGTTTGAAGGCATTCACAACAGGTTCGCTGACGTTTAAGGGACTTTCAAAGACATTCGCAAGGGGTTTGAAGATGCCCAAGAAACTTTCGAATACGTTCAAGTATTCGAAAGTATTCGAAAGCATTCGAAAAAAAAATCAAGTAGTCGAAAACCACCACCACCACCACCACCACCACCACCATCCACGTCTTCGGCATTGTTTACTGAACCAGAAATGAAATCGATGCAGTTCATGACGAGTATGACGGGGTAACGGCGACAACTACCCGAATGTACTATCCGAGCCGTTGATATCTTCTTCAACACGTGCTCAAATAAGCTATCGTTGCATTCGCAGCTTTTACCTCTGATTACATGATCCACTTTCCCCATCGAGAACGAGATGAAATCAACGACAAACTCGACGGGAGGGATCCAAGAATGTGATATGGATACTGTAAACATGATTGGACGAATCGATTTCACCTATGTTCGCTAGGAACTGAGGGGCAATCGTCCGAGTTCCGTTTCGGCGATAGACCATCCACGTCTTCGGCATCTTTTACCGTACCAGAGATAAATTCGATGCAGTTTATGATGAGTATCACGGGGCTATCGTGACAACTACCCGAATGTACCAATCGATCCGTTCATGTCATTTTTTACACGTACGCAAAAGAGTTATCGCATTCGCAGCTTATACCTCTTCTTACATGATCCACTTTCCCCGAAGGGGACCGCGATGCAATCAATGACAAACTCGCCGGAACGGTTTTAAGGTTGTGTTATGGATGCTAGAAAAACGGTTGAGCGAATCGATCTGACGTCTGATCGCTAGGAACTGATTGGCAATCGTCCGAGCTCCGTTTCGGCGACAGATCATGCACGTCTTCGGCATCGTTTACTGAACCAGAGATGAAATCGATGCAGCTCATACCGAGGATGACGGGGTTACGGCGGCAACTACCCGAATGTACCAACCAAGCCATTGATTTCATCTTTAACACGTGCTGAAAGGAGCTATCGTTGTATTCGTAGCTTTTATCTCTGCTTACATCATCCACTCTCCCGATCGAGAACGAGATGAAATCAACGACAAACTCGACGGGATGATTTCGAGAATGTGATAAGGATATTAGAAAAAGCATTGAGAGAATCGATTTCACCTCTGTTCACTAGGCACTGTTGGCAATCGTCCGAGCTCCGTTTCGGCGACAGACCATGCACGTCTTCGGAATTGTTCACTGAACCGGAGAGAAAATCGATGCAGCTCATAACGAGTATGACGGCGTTATGGCGACAACTACCCGAATGTACCATCCGAGCCGTTGATTTCATCTTTAACGCCTGCTCAAACGCGCTATCGTTGCATTCGCAGCTTTTACCTCTGATTACATAATCCGCTCTCCCCATCGAGAACGAGATGAAATCAACGACAAACTCGACGGGACGGTTTCGAGAATATGATATGGATACTATAAAATTGGTTGAGAGAATCGATTTCACCTCTGTTTGCTCGGAACTGAGGCGCAATCGTCCAAGTTCCGTATCGGCGATAGACCATCCACGTCTTCGGCATCTTTTACTGAACCAGATATAAAATCGATGCAGTTTATGATGAGTATCACCGGGTTATGGTGAAAATTACCCGAATGTACCAATCGATCCGTTCATGTCATTTTTTACATGTACGCAAAGGAGCTATCGCATTCGCAGCTTATACCTCTGCTTACATGATGCACTCTCCCCGAAGGGAACCGAGATTAAATCAACGACAAACTCGACGGGACGGTTTCAAGGTTGTGTTATGGATGCTAGAAAAATGATTGAGTAAATCGATTTCACGTCTGTTCGCTAGGAACTGAGTGGCAATCGTCCGAGCTCCGTTTCGGCGACAGACCATCCACGTCTTCGGCATTGTTTACTGAACCAGAGATGAAATCGATGCAGCTCATAACGAGTATGACGGAGTTACGGTGGCAACTACCTGTATGTACCAACCAAGCTATTGATTTCATCTTTAACACGTGCTCAAAGTAGCTATCGCTGTATTCGTAGCTTTCATCTCTGCTTACATAATCCACTCTCCCGATCGAGAACGAGTTGAAATCAACGACCAACTCGACGGGATGGTTTAACGAATGTGATAAGGATATTAGAAACAGGATTGAGAGAATCGATTTCACCTCTGTTCGCTAGGAACTGTGTGGCAATCGTCCGAGCTCCGTTTCGGTGACAGACCATGCTCGTCTTCGGAATTGTTCATTGAACCGGAGATGAAATCGATGCAGCTCATAACGAGTGTTACGTCCTGGCTCAACCCAGTTTATTATAAATGTAGCGACCATTAAATTCATGAAAATTATCACAAGAACGTAGAAAATGTATTGCTATCGCGAGACTCGCGGGTTACCCGAGACCCGGGCTATCGAAGGTTTGTATTACCGAAGTCCCGGGCAGCGCAGTCTCTTCCATGAAGTGTAGCGTCAGCAAGATCGCGCCTGTGGGAACAAAGCAACGAAACTAATTCCACGACATCAGCGATTCTCCCCACCCGCAAATGAACAATAAAAAGGGACTAAGAGGCCCTGACAGTCAGTCTAAGATTGGCGGGCTCACGACAACGTTGGAGCTTCCTCCAACTCCAGTCTCCTAGGAGACTTGGATTGGAAGTTCTGTCGGGATAAAAGTATAAAATTAGTGCGAACCTAAAAATGACAAAGAGTCTTTCGCGCGCGTCTCATGAGAGTACTCCTCTAGTTCTCTCTTACCGGAGTCTCTTCAAAGGGAGACCCGGCTTTTCGATCCAACTGTCTAAATTTTGTTGTAACTAGGTTAGTTTACTTTAATGTAATCACACGTGTCAAATGCAAAAGAGCCCCGCGAGTTGAGTTATTGCAACGATTCTCCCGTCTTCCGCGACACGGGCGACCACGGTGTGAGTGGAGACTGCTGCCTGTCGACGGACGACCATCGAAAACGTCAAGAGGGATAAATCTATTTCTCAATAGACAAGGATAGGTAGGTGAAGTGCTTTACACATAATCAAATCGTAAAAGGTCGCCAGCACAGTGTGCTCCTGTCCCCGGTCCGTGCCTACGGGCCCAAAAAAGGAGCAACACTCATTTAACTCGTTCAAAACGAGGTTACATCCTGTGCCATTGCAAAAGCACAATCCCGGGACGTAACACGAGTATGACGGGGTTATGGCGACAACTCCCCGAATGTACCATCCGAGCCATTGATTTCATCTTTAACACCTTCTCAAAGGAGCTATCGTTGCATTCGCAGCTTTTACCTCCGATTACATGATCCACTCTCCCCATCGAGAACGAGATGAAATCAATGATAAACTCGACGGGATGGTTTCGAGAATGTGACATGGACGCTATAAAAATAATTGAGAGAATTGATTTCACCTTTGTTCGCTAGGAACTGAGGGGCAATCGTCCGAGTTCCGTTTCGTCGACAGACCATCCATGTCTTCGGCATTGTTTACTGAACCGGACATGAAATCGATGCAGCTCATAACGAGTATGAAGGCGTTATGCCGACAACTACCCGAATGTACCAACCGAGCCGTTGATTTCATCTTCAACACGTGCTCGAAGGAGCGATCGTTGCATTCGCAGCTTTTACCTCTGCTGAAATAATCCACTCTCCTGATCGAGAACGTGATGAAATCAACGACACACTCGACGGGATGGTTTCGAGAACGTGACATGGATACTAGAAAAAAGATTGAGAGAATCGATTTCACCTCTGTTCGCTAGGCACTGAGTCCGGCGCAATCGTCCGAGTTCCCTTTCGGCGACAAACCATTCACGTCTTCGGCATCGTTTACTGAACCAGAGATGAAATCGATGCAGCTCACATTGAGTGTGACGGGGTTATGGCGACAACTACCCGAATGTACCAACCGAGCCGTTCATTTAATCTTTAACACGTGCCCAAAGGCGCTGTCGTTGCATTCGCAGCTTTTACCTCTGATTACATGACCCACTCTCCCGACCGAGAACGAGATGAATTCATCGACAAACTCGACGGGATGGATTGTTACGTCCTGGCGATCTTGCCCTCCAGTACACACATATATATATATATATATATATATATATATATATGTGGATACATATATATGCGTATGAATATACAAAACCTACCCCTATTCGTATATGCATACATACATAATATACATATATACTCCGTAATAATACATATATATATATACGTATATATTTTTTTCATATGTTTACACACACGTACATATATATATATATATTATAATTAAAGTTATAGGAATATTTTTCCCGACAGTGTTAGTAATGTCATTGTTGTTTTATTATGACGAGCGCATTTCTCTATTTGCCTTCCCTAGCTAGCGCGCCGAATTCGCGCGTTCGCGCGCACTCCCTCTCACCCTCCGTCTCCCTCTAGCGCGCTGCGTAAAGACTTACACTCTCTCTCTCTCTCGCACTCCGCGAGGAGACCAATTCCGTCATATTTATTCCGCCATCTTTATTCCGCCATCTTTATTCCGCCATCTTTATTCCGCCATCATTACTCCGCCATCTTTGTGCCTCCTTCTTGCTTCACACACGCCTACGCCCACACTCGAACAACTCCTCGGTCACTATGTAACCCTGATCATGGAATCTCCCATTCGCGATCCGCGAGCCCCATTTCCGCGGTTCCGCGACACGATCCGCGACCTCGCGGATTACAATTTCGCGGTTCCCCGACATAGTCCGCGACCCCGCGAGTTACATCCCTATGGATTCCTTCGGACTCGCGATACAATCCGCGGCCGCCCGGATTACCTCTCCGCGATCTCGCGTCATGACCCGCGACCCCCCGAATCACTCCCCGCGGTCTCGCGACGTAGGTCATATTCCCACGAGCCGCCCTTACATAAAGGTTATCCTTGTTTTACTCACGCTTTACCAAACCCTCTCTCTCTCACTCACGGCCCCTATAGCTAATGGATACTACGTGACTTTTTCTCTAATTGCTTTATTGCCCCGAGCCGAACGAGCATTTCCTTTCTCGACATTTTCCAGAAAGCCACTCGAATTAGTTTATTACCCCACGAAGTGAACGAACGTTCTTTTACTGCAGAAGGACTTTTTCCAACGTTTACAATTTCAAGTGTATAATAGACGACATTGTCCAGATCTTTTTCCGAAAACTTTCCATGCGCACGTGTTCTTTTCAGTCTATCTCTCTCGCACTCGTTGCGTCGTTTCCCGACGCGCCGCCATGACGCGTCCCACGAGCCGCACGTAGGTTTCTTCGAAATAATAATTTAAACAATATCATATCACGCGTCGGCTCCTAAGAATTAATTAAAAGACAATCAAATCTCTGTCACCTCACCAATATCTCCAGACTAAACATCCGCTCCACCGAAAAGTATCGCGTACCACTCCTTTGTCCCCCATGCGCAAGTAACACGCCCTAGTATTATTACCATCATCATCATCATTGCATATCATTCCTTTGACCCCTTTGTCTTGGCCCCGCCATCACTATCATTATTATTAATATTATCCACGTACAGAATACGCAGGAATAAATTCACGAACATTTTTATTAATAAAACTCCGTATTCAACAAATAATTAACGCTGTTATAATACAATTAGCAATATTATTAATGGAATCAAATATTATATAGTGGATCGCGTATCTTTTTCATGAAAAAGTTGCCGGCGCTTCATGCTGTTGTTGTCGGTTTCACAATACAAGCAATACTGTATGCATTGGAGGGAAAAGCACGTTATTTATTGACTCGAAGGAAAGAATCAAAGCCTCGTCTATACCTACCCTCATGGATACTACTATCCTTGTCAATTGTAAGGAATCCATACTTGCAGGAATTCCAACATTCGGAACATATATTTTTGAAGTGTGTATATGACATGTCGGTATTCACATGGTCATCGTACACATGTTTAAGGTTCGAATCATCCTGCTTGAAGAGAACTATGAAATCGTATTATCGCGTACGTAATGCTTAGGAATACGAGCGTATGTTTGAGACAGATAGAAACAGTCAACGTTCTCATGCCTTCCCATGGAGAAAAAGACTCTGACGTTGTCCTGTTTCTCGCACGCTATATCGTCAAAGATAAATATGGAGGTGGGTCGCGCATCGCTGGGTGGCACCACTTGTTCATGCTCGTTAAATGGATGATATTTGAGGCCCTTCACGGGCTTGAGAAATTGTTCGAGTAACTCGTATTTCGGTTGTTTCAGCGACTTTGAATAGAGATAAGCGCTTTCGAATCTCAGACCATTCTGGTGTATTACGAGGGTGAGCAACGCGTTGGTTTTTCGGCAGTTCGTGGGGCCGCAGAATACCGCGCGAATCGTATTTGGCAGCAAATCACCATGACGCTTTCATCCACCGTCTCCCCGAATTTGCGTAAATTCATCAAAGTTTATCACTGGCAGGTTTCCACACGTCTTGGACTTCATCTTCGTCGCGACTGACATTATTTTCGTATAAAACGAGCTTTTATATCGATTACCGCTTCAGTGGAGCGTCGACTTTCATAATGATCGAACGTCGAGGAAGGAAGTCCGGTAAGGGTCTCCTCAATCGTATCATCAACAAACTTCCCGTTGAATTGCACTTGCCGGGATATCAGTATTGCGGACCCAGCACAAAGCTAACTAAACGTCTTGCACGCGGCGATCCTGGAATAAATCCGCTGGATGCAGCTTGCAAGGACCACGATATCGCGTATTCGAAAAATCGTGAAAACCTCGAAGCTAGACATTCTGCGGATAAAATATTGCAGGATAGAGCTTGGCAACGAGTTCACGCCAGCGACGCTGGTATCGGGGAAAAAACGTATGCGCTTGCCGTAGCAGGAATCATGAAAACAAAGAGAAAGCTTGGTATGGGGATTAAGAAGAGGAGGGCAAAAGTCGCTGGCTTAAAGAAAATTATCGATGCAGCGAGAAAAGCCATGGTGAAGAGTGAAGGCTCAAGTGCTGTCGCTGCATCGGCCTTAAAGGGTGCGCCAGCAGCCATCAAGAGAGTCGCAAGTGGCACGCGCAAAGAGCGTACGCCTCGAGTGTTGCCTGTACCTCGTAAAATCGGGGGCTTCCTGCCGTTTCTCGTGCCTATCTTTGCGGGTTTAGCGCTGCGGGGGCACTAGCAGGTGGTGCGGCCAACATAGTCAAAGCGGTCAAGGCCGCTCATTGGGCAAAGGCTTACATCTCAAGCCGTACAAACAGGAAATGGGTCTTTTTATCGCGCCAAAAAACGTAAAGTAGACCTACGTCATAGACCATTCACCGATGCGGATTTATCGAAATACGCCAAAATAATGAAAATCCCCTATTTTCGCTAAATTTACATGCGAAATCAATTGCCCAAGGGTGGTCCATGGCGGCACGAATGTGCCATTGTAGATCTCGATGAGGATATGGGGTCTAGCACACATTTGGTAGCGTATAAAAAAACTAATAATAGAGTCCAGTATTTCGATAGTTTCTGCGATCTTCAACCGCCAGCTGAACTTTTGTAATACTTCGGTGTGAGTAGCGTGAATTATAATTACAAGGGCTACCAGAAATACGACACACTCGAATGTGGTCATTTGTGCCTCAAGTTTCTCTGTCGACAATTAACGCGTCGAGAGAGATTTACTCTGTATAAAAGTGGGTGATGATGGAAAATCGAGCCGTTTGTCAAACGACATTATGGATAACAGTCTTACGTTGACCTTATCGGGATCATCGCCTGTGCTCGAGGCTCAATACTTTCCCCCATTGAACTCGCCCCCCACAAGAAATATACCCTCGGACTCTTCGAACTCCTAACCTACAATTCCATTCCAAATATAGACACTGGACGTAACAAATTTTACGTTGGCAAGCACGTTGTTACCATACCTACGGGCAGTTACGAATTAGCCGACATTGCGACATATTTGGAAAAAGAGCTAGCAAAAAAAATATTATCATTCGCATCAGGCTCAACCACAATACGCTGCGCAGTGAAATCGAGTGCCATTACGAAATTTATTTCACGCCCGAGGATTCTATCGGACGTATGCTAGGATTTGCACCCCGTAAACTGCGAGCTGGTGAAAAGCATCAATTGGATAATCTAGTGACCATTCTTAAAGTGAACGCCTTGCGTGTCGAATGTAACCTCACAGCTGGCGCCTATATTAACGAGCGAAGAGTAACACAATCCACGAGGGTTTCCCATCCGTACCGCCAGGCTATAAAATCATCGAGGTTGCATCGCACGTCATTTATCTACCAATCGCGAGCAAGACAATAGATAATATTCAACTCCGAATAGTGGATCAGGACGGTGATTTGGTGAACTTTCGCGGTGAGACAATTACCATACGATTACACATCAAATCGCAATGGGTATAGTCTTTCATGGACTCTCGCGTACTTATAAAAAGAATACTCCGTCGGTGAAAGAGAGCAGTAGTCAATGGACACGCACACCGCTAACAACGCAGAACGTGCTGTTTTTGAGGAGTTTGGGTCTACGAATACGTCGAAAAATCGCATTACAAACTACATAACCTGCATTGCGTGCGTATGCTGTTTGGGATGGAGGCGGAAATAACTGATATCAAAACACCCGTCATCGATGGGTTTGTTCGATGATTCAATCGCGCATTATGAGCTTCATGCTCATCAGCCGTATGCATCTACAACCTTCAATAACAGTGATGAAATACGTATTTCCATTCAGCATCAGGACGTATGCATACTTCCCAGTCAAAGTTCGCTGCGCGTATGCGGGCGAGTCACCAAAGCCGATGGTACACTCGCCGCCAACACGCATTTCGCAAACAATGGCATTTGCTATTTGTTCGACGAGGTTAGATACGAGCTGAATGCCATGGAAATAGATCGATGTAAAAATGTGGGCATAACGAGTTCGCTGAAGGGATACGCATCCGTAAGTGAATCGAAGAACTATAAACTTGAGAATGCAGGCTGGTATGATGTGCGCAGCGGGCACGCTGTCGCGGATTCTGATGGGAATTTTGACGTGTGCATACCGCTGAGTATGATCCTCGGTTTCGCCGAAATTATCAAAAAAATCGTTGTGAACGCGAAGCATGAATTGATTCTATTGAGATCGAAGACTAATGATAATGCGATATGGCAAACCGCGGGTGACGTTGACATTAAATTCACATTGCAAAAAGTAGAATGGCTCGTACCGTACGTCACGCTCTGCGATAAGCGTACAATTCAGCTTCTCAAGTTTATCGGTAAAGACGCACCGATACCAATGACTTTCCGCTCATGGGAATTGTACGAATACCCAATGCTCCCCGCGACCTCGAAACACATGTAGGCGGTGAAGACCTCTACGCAACTTGAGAAGCCGCGATACGTCATTCTAGCCTTCCAGACTGATCGTAAAAACAAGAAAAGCGCAAATGCGAGTAATTTCGATCGTTGCGACATCACCGATGTCAAACTCTACCTCAATTCGCAAAGTTATTCGTATGGAAATTCGAATCTGGATATTGCTAAGAACCAATATGCGCTTCTCTATCAAATGTATGCAAACTTTCAATATTCGTACTACAATAGAGTCTAAACCATGCTTGAAAAAAATGGATTCCATTAAGTATGCTCCGCTCATTGTCATTGATTGCTCGAAGCAGAAAGATTCCCTTAAGTCCGGCCCCGTTGACGTACGCATCGATTTCGAATCAAAGACTAATATTCCCGCCAATACTTCCACATACTGTGTATTGTCGAGTACAATCCGATAGGTGGCGGGGTTAGAAAGTTGAGATCACGCGCCCCTCCTCAATCATCATGGAGTTATCGTTGATGTGCAAGGCTTCAAGCGGCCGATCAACAAATTCGTCCTGAAAGAAATACCAATTGCCGAGGTGGGGAGCGTTGACGGCAAGCCCTTAACGTTTCTCTTCGAACCTCCGTACGCCTGGAATTCTCTGCCGGGAAAGTACAAGAGTACGAATGTGTGATTGGAACACAATTACCATGGCTTACGATGGGACGATGGCGACTTTCCACACGACGCGTTCCCCATGTTCATTCGATCTATCTTACAACACGCTCGAACCGTCTACATCAAGGGCTTGGAAAAATCGCTGTGGTTGAAGAACTTCACCGACCTAGCAACGGAGATCATCGAACTGGAGACTCTGGATTGCCCATCGTTGAAGAAGGTTGCGTCGAAAGTGCCACGAAACAACGGATGTCCCTACCATGCGACTCTCGATCCAAAATTCACATGTGCCTATGAAAATGTAAAATTTTTGGAGAGATGGCTGAAAGAGGGTGCGAAGAAATAACATTTTTTTACAAAATTTTTCTTTCTATTTACAAAAAAATATATTTTTTTACAAAATTTGCCCTCATTTACACACACACACACACACACACACACACACACACACACGCACGCACGCACGCACGCACGCACGCACGCACGCACGCACGCACGCACGCACGCACGCACGCACGCACGCACGCACGCACGCACGCACGCACGCACGCACGCACGCACGCACGCACGCACGCACGCACGCACGCACGCACGCACGCACGCACGCACGCACGCACGCACGCACGCACGCACGCACGCACGCACGCACGCACGCACGCACGCACGCACGCACGCACGCACGCACGCACGCACGCACGCACGCACGCACGCACGCACGCACGCACGCACGCACGCACGCACGCACGCACGCACGCACGCACGCACGCACGCACGCACGCACGCACGCACGCACGCACGCACGCACGCACGCACGCACGCACGCACGCACGCACGCACGCACGCACGCACGCACGCACGCACGCACGCACGCACACACACACACACACACACACACACACACACACACACACACACACACACACACACACAAACACGTTCATCTCCACGTAATTCTTAGAAAAAATCTGACATAATCCAACCGCCATTTTGACTGGATAATCAATGTTTTAACACCCCCTCCTCTAGGCTTCAAATTCTCAGAAAATTATTCAACACCTCAAGTCGCTGACAAGTTTCAACGCGTCAATGTGTAACCAAAACTATCGCATGGTGGAAGGGGGTGGCGGTCAAGCCGCAGAAGGCGCCCGATGACTCACCATCCACAAATTTTTAAACCAATTTTTGAGAAATCGACCCCCTCCCCCTCCCTTCTTCTCCACACTTACTGTTGGAGGGGGAAAATCCTTCTTTGTCAGGCCACGGAAAGGATTTCTGAGAAATCAGCCCCCCTCCACTCGTCCTACCGCCACTCCCTCCTTCTGGCGGAAGGGGAAGTCCCTTTTACTAAAAAGCAATTCGACTCTTTGTCAGTCGTTGCGCGGCCTCGCTAGGAGTCGGTCGTGGGTCCCCGTGTTTACCCCACCCCCCACCCCCCCCTTGCGTCGGAGGATGGGATCACCATCGGTCGGTAAGCAGATAGCCCCCACCATCGGTCGGTAAGCAGAGAGACACACCATCGGTCGGTAAGGAGAGAGCCCCAGCAGCGGTCGGTAAGTAGACATCGACAGTATATAATGCAGGGGTCGATTCTACCGCAAAATCCCTACCTTACCGACCGCTTTTTTGTTCGATTTACGGCTAAATGTCGGTAGTAGGAATTTTGGAGTAGAATCGGCCCCATTGCACTACTTACGAATAAACGTGTGTACGAATATACGTTTATACATTATAAAAACAAGTTCCGGATATTACTTTCCGGCAAAGCAGATCGCAATGATGTGTACGACAAAATAATAATGACTGACTGAAATAAATCTCATAACTACTTACAGTAAAGTAATTGTGATCAAATCGCTGTCGATATTTCGAGGAGAAATAACAGACACGAGTTTCTGTCAAGTAATTCGCAAGTCATTTTATAGAGGACGGACCTTTCCAATTTATTGTTATTAAACTACAATTAAAAAGATACACGGAGAGATATGTACCGTGTTTTCAACTATTTCAACTATATTTTCTGAGAGGACAAAAATATTTTATAGCCATAGTTACTACATAGTTAACGTATAGCTACTTAAAAGTATACTACTGCGTATTGATATTTCAGCAGTTGCATAAATATGCACATATGTTAACCAAAACCTCCAATTTTACGAGCATCTGTTGATTGTTCAATGCTATATGATATAGTAGGTTTTCATAAAATGAATATTCCCTGGTACTATAAAAAAAGGAGCTCATAGGGAACAGGACAAAAACATATATGAATTGATTCAAAATATTGTTTGTGATTTGCAACGATGTGTATAGTGATCTGTATCATTTTATAAGGTAAGGCCTGCTATATGCATATTTGGCGTGTTATTCGATTCTTTTTTCTACCCTGCATGCGTGTTGGTTCAAGGCACCAATGCCCGTCTATTACATTTTTTTAATTATATTTTTTTATAATTATATAATATTTTTTTATTATAATTTATAATGCTCTGACCTCCGGTAATCATTTACTTCGAAAAAATATTTCTCCTACACATGGAATCGTACCTATAACCTACCTGCCTATCGACTGCCCATACTATGCCCCGAACAGAAATTCACTCGGCATAAACTACTTTGACCCTAGCCGCTGTCTAGATTGACCTATATAGCATAACTCGCGAGGCGCTAGGTTGTGGCTGGCAAGTTTTTGCTAGCTAGTTTTGGGTACCTCGCCGCTAGATGACGATAAAGTAGTTTTCCTCGTATGTTTTCTCGCAGTGTTACTTACTTAGCTGCTAGATGGAGAAAACAGATTTTCTCTCGATACATCGAGTCGCCGGTCTGAGTGCATGGCACAGTGGATTATAACCTTTTTTCTTCGTGTGACAGTTTTATCAGACGGAGAAAAATTATAGCTCAAGTAATAATTATTAAAAATTATGGACGAAAAGCGGGAGGAAAAATCCAGTCGAGATAGAGTCCGTAAATACCGAGCTATAAAAGCCGATATAAACGATGCGATCGCAAAACGTTTGCAAAATCAAGAACGCAATGGTAAGTGCAACTTTGGATAAAAATTAACATTCGATTGCAAAAAAAAAATGAATAATCCAACTAGTTTTAGAAAGATACAAACATTGATATGCAATGATAAAATTATATCGACATATTATGCATATATTGGTTTTAAAAAATTTGCTAACAAAAATTAAGATGATTTTTTTTATGCGTTACCTTTTCTCGATGTGCCGAATAATTTAACTTGAATAATATCATAAATTATAATTATATTTAGTCAATAATTATTGACTAAAATTAATTTTTCATTTTCGAAACCTAAAAAAACTTTTCATTGAAAATAAATGTAAGCGAAAGCCTTCGAGATACAATATGGCGCGATCACGCACCGTAAAAAAAGCGCTCAACGATTAGAAAGGTATAATCCATAAAAAAAGTTATCAACAATACAATAAACAATGAAGTAATAATCAGTACAACAATGAGAAAAAAATGCAAACACGATCGCGCACCATTAAAAAAGCAATAAATATTTAACAAAAAAAAATACTTCAAATGTGATATTATTAATTATAATAATTTGTAACCTACTTATTACGTGTATTAATAAGTATTAATAATTTGTAACCTACTTCTTACGTGTGTTAATACTCGATATTTAGAATATTTAATAAAATTTGTTATTTTTCCAAAGTGATCAGATTTCTTTTAATTTTCTATTCAACCCTAACCAGCGTACCCTATCCAGCGTCGAATTATAAAATAGCTTTCTTTCCAGCTAGCGTCTATCTAAGCGCTATCTAGCACCAAGCTAGAACATCTGGCTAGGCGCTAGATTTCCAAGTGTTACATACAAAGCTAGCGGCGGGCTAGTTTCACTGCCAGCCACTAGCAAGTAATGGGAAAAATAGACCGTGGCTAGCTCTACGCGGGGCCCATTTCTACACGGGGCATGCTGCATTTTTTCTGATTTATAAAGTTTTTAAAATTAAAATTATAATTTCCATGGGGCAGGTCGAGGTTCAACGCGCCGGCAGTAAATTGTTCCTCCAAGCGACAACGACTCTTACTCGTCGTACCGTCGTCACTATAACGGCTGCCGAAACAGCACGATGGTATGATATTTCGCGACGCACTTGACACTTATTGCTATCTCTATTCGTCGCGAAGCTATGCGTATCGGAACAACGTACCCTGGCACTTTGAACCCCGGACTCCCCTACAGTATTTTTGTTTGCTTTGCGTATAGAAAACTTAACAAACTGGAAACTTATTGCAGCATTAATGGTAATGGTACATGCATCTTATTCTAGCATTAATGGTAAACTTTAGGCTGTTTTCTATGAGCATCTCTAAGTTTAAATATATTCTTCTATAGAATATAAAAATGAAATATGCCGAGGTTTTTAACGCGGTCACTTATGGTTATCTCTGATTCGGTTCTGCGTTCTAATCATGCTTAAAGTATAGTACTGCGGGCCGAAGGCGGAACATCTTGTTGATGATTTTTCGTAAATTTTTTCCCATTCAGATCACGCTAATGCTTAGGGAGATGTAGGAACAGATGTTCCTGCGTTTGGTTTTTTTTACTGTTTAATTGTAAAGATTATTTAATATGTGGGCGTTTCTCTACTATTTGAAAAATCAACGTCCCAGGCAAATGTTATGTATTTAAAGTTATTACTACTGAGTTGAATATAATTAAAACGATAGTTTCTTACCTATTCTTGGTGCGCCATAACGCATATAATGACATAATATCTTAATATTCATTTCAATGTCTTTTATTTCTAGAATGACATGGTTCGTGGCTAATATTTATTTTTAATATCAACATTACCTAGTTCTAACATTCACAAGTTTAACTAGAATAAAGTACATGTGTTTATAAAATACGACCATAACTGTACATAATTTTTCAATATGTAAAACGATCATTCAAATGTTGTCCCAAAAATTTCAAACAGGTTCCCTGGTTTAATTAAAAAAATTGCGCTCAATTCGTGTTTCGTTTAGTAGACATAATTTATTACGATAAACGAAACGCAAATAGTGGAAAGTTCGTCCGAATGTCGAGCTGAGCTCGCTAACGCCATATGTGTGGACGCTGCGTTTGTGGGTGAACGACGTTAAAGAGCCGCTTGAGTTGCCAGTCCTCTGGTTTTCTCTTATTTTATGTGAGTAAATTAAAATCGTTTTATACATAATTTATATAGCTAATAAGTTAGCACGTGTGACTCTTAATTCTAGAAAGAATTCAAATGATTGAGCCATACATGACCTTTCTGCAAAAATAACAGTCCCCCGTCCGCACTCCCGTCATTTTATACTACAGAAAACTGTTTTAAACCCCAGGGGACTGTTTTATTTTTGAGCATGTCAGATATTATTTATCTTCTAACTTCTGGGACCGACAGCATGCTGTTTCTTTTAGGTACTGATGATTTTTGTGATGACGAATGCCAGAATTTCGATTTTGGAACAGTGGAGTACGGAGGAAAGGCTACATGGACTCAAAATGTGAAGTCGAATCTAGACCCGATCTTAATGCGCGGGATAATGCTATTTGTGACTCTAGAATTGAATAGAGACTGAAGTGTCTTATGATATTCTATGCAATACCGAATTCGAGAATGTTGCTGGACCAAGTTTCATTTCACTCAGCCAATATAATATAAGAGACTACGTGTTAATTAAGTTTACGGTAAAAAAATAAGGATTGTAGGTATATCGGTGTAACTATCAGATAGACCATGAGGACGGCGAATTAACTGTAACTTTTTTGAACATTTGTGACACTAGTTTTGCTGGTCCACTTGACATGTTTAGGTAATAATATGTTCGACCGATACCACATCAATAATTCATTGTTGGTTTGTTACATGATTTAGCGTTGCTTATACGTAATAAACTGTGTTACAGATTTATCAAAAATAAAGACATTCGATTGGTCAAATTCGATAAAAAGACCTTTTTTTATTTAAACAGGGATATGGTTCCGAAAAGCTCCTCCCTCTGATCGAGCTGAAATTTTGCACAAACTGTCCTTTTAATATTTTTAGACAACCCCTGAACGAATTTTCAGCGACTCGCAATTGTTTTCGAGATATTGAATTTTTAAGTTTTTTTTTAACGCGCGTCGTCTGTATCTTTATTTGCTACGTCTCCGTTCACACCTATATATGTGATTACGCGCACCGTTTTGTCCAAACAAAAATACACAAACAACAAAACCCAAACAAACACAAGCAAACAGTTGAACAGTTCCTCGGAAAATATTACAGTCCCCTGTCAGGAATTTTCACAAAATCGTCCAGCAGGTTCACGATAAAGAGATCATTTATCAGCTTTTTAATAATATATGTTTAATTTATTACTGCCTTCCGTTATACATACTTGTTTTTTTATTATTACGAAAAAAACATTAATCGGACAGCGTTGGCTGGGCGACTTTCCAATTAGAAACACCCACGTTTAGACACAGTCAATGAATTCTGGGTATTAATGTTGCCTCCTTTTGCCTTTTCTATGTAGTCTGGTATCTTCTAGACTCAGTCTTGTTTTTAGATTGTTTATTTGAAGGACCATGGGGTCAAGCCAAACATATTTTATGTGGAGTTTCTGGTCATCGTATTTGTCTATCGTTGGGATAGTCGTGTCATACATGAAGTTTCGTGGATTGTTGATAGTTTAGGCGTACTTGAGCGGCGGTTCATTATTAGCTGCGTGTCTTTTCCATTGGTAAAGGGTTGGTATATTCTTATAGTCTTGGATTATTCCTGGCCTGTCATGTAAGACAAATGCTTACGGTTGTATGTAGCCGGTTTTAATAGATGTATTGGTGATTATTGGATCTCGGATGCTGAAGGATTTGATCGTGTCGCTGTCTGAGAAAGGTGTGCTCGCATAGTATCGCTGGTAAGTTTTATGATAAAGTTATCCATTCGGGAATGTTAGCGGGGTTATATGTTATATACAGGGTCCATTATGAAAGTAAAGCGCATTTTCTGGAAAAAATAGATTTATTGATCTTATCGGTACAAATTCTTCAAATTCTTCGAAATAGTCCCTTCCTGCATCAATGCACTTTCCGAGACGTGTCGGCTACCCCTGGAACGCATCCTGAAACTCCTCCACAGGAATGCCTTTTAAGAACGTTGTAACATGCGTTTAGATGTTTTCAGCGGTCTCCCAATGCTTTCCTTTCAGTTCTCTGTTCAGTCGGAGGAACAAAAAAAGTCACAGGGCGCTAAATCGGGTCTGTAAGGGGGCCGAGGGACCACTGGGGCGCTGCTCCGGGCCAGGAAGTTGGTTATGATGAAGGCCGTGTGGCTGGGGGCATTGTTGTGGTGGGGTTTGACCGCGTCTTCGATGTCAGCCTTCACGCGCGCGACCCGGCGTTTCAATCTCCTGACCATCTCCAAGTAAAAGGCTGCGTTGACAGTTTGTACTTACGGTATAAACTCAAAATAGACGATTCTTCGGGTGTCAAAGAAGACAATGAGCATGTTTTTGATGCGAGACTTGCTCATGCGCGCTTTTCTGGGGCGGGAAGAGGATTTTGTGTGCCACTCGGAGCTCTGCCGTTTCATTTCTGGATCGTACTTGAACAGCCAGGATTCGTTTCCGGTTACGACAGAGTTAAAAAAATCCGGATCATTTTCAATTAAACCCATCAATTCTTTGCAGCGCGAAACTGGAGATTCATTTTTCTCCCCTCTCAACACCTTCGGCGCAAGCTTCGCACAGACCTTTCGCATTTGCAGATCCTCGGCCACAATCCCATGTACCACAACTGTCGTCAATTTTAGGGTGTCAGCGATTTGCTGGATGCTCAATCGACGGTTAGAACGTAAAACTTGGTGCACGCGCGTTACGTTTTCGTCGGTTCTGGCCGTTGTTGTGCGTCCAGAACGGGGTTCGTCAACGACCACCACCCGGCCTTGCTTGAACCCCTTGTGCCACCTCCCGGATTGTGATCTTGAAATGCAGTCGTCTCTAAAGGCCTCTTGAAGCATATGGAATGTTTCGATAGCATCATTTCCAAGCCGCACGCAAAACTTGATAGCCTATCGCTGTTCAAGCGAACCCTCCATCACGCCGTGTTACAAAGGCAAAAAAACACCCTTCACGCAAAGACACGTCCTTCCAATCTCACTGCTCGGAGCGAAATGTGACCGGGCGCATTTGAACGAGCAGACCCCCACCACATTTTCCGACCGGTCCGAGCGCGCTGTGATGGATAGTCGCGTCACAATAAAATCATGCGCATTACTTTCATAATGGACCTTGTATGGTAGACTTTTTTACCCTGAGAGTGTAATCGGACTACGCACGCTGCCACTACGTTATTTAGTGCTTGTGGCATCTTGATCGCAGATATGGCATAACGGACAAAAGTAATTTTGGCTGTAATTCCGAATAGCTTATGAACTTATATATATACAGGGTGAGGCAATAACTGTTGCGACCTTGAATATCTCTGTAATTATCGACGTCACAAAAAAATGTTTGAAACAAAAGTTGTACCGTACGAAAGGGGTCATCAAATGCGACCATCTTTTTTATCTCAGTGAAGGCGCTGTCGCACAGTAAAGGTCACCTCCACTTTTTTAAATGGGACGGTACATTTTTTTCCAACTATCTTGTAGTGCATCGGAAACTGCATAAAAAGCATTTAGGGGTCAAAGTCGTTCAAGGTAATTTAAAATCAAAATGTGACATGAAATTTATTTTTATGTGAAATTACTTTTATTCACAGTACTGTGAATAAAGGTAATTTCACATAAAAATAAAGTTCATGTCACTTTTTGATCTTAAATGACGTTGAACGACTTTGAAATTGCCTTTATTCACAGTAATGTGAATAAAGGTAATTTCACATGAAAAAAAGTTCGTGTCACTTTTTGATTTTAAATGACCTTGAACGACTTTGACCCCTAAGTGTTTTTTATGCAACTTTCGATGCGCTACAAGATAGTTGAAAAAAATGCACCGTCTTATTTAAAGAAAGTGGAGGTGACCTTTACTGTACGACAGCGCTTCCACTGAGATTTAAAAAAATGGTCGCATTTGATGACCCGTTTCGTACGGTACAGCTTTTGTTTCCAATATTTTTTTGTGACGTCGATAATTACAGAGATATTCAACATGGCAACAGTTAGTGCCTCACCCTGTGTGTATATATATATATATATATATATATATATATATATATATATATATATATATATATATACAGGGTGACAATTTGGGGATGGCCACCTATTTTTAAATCCATTTGGGCGGCCATTTCGAATCAGTTGAGGTGCGCTTTTGGAATAGTTTTTCGGGAAATTTTCGAAAAAAATATAGGGGTCATGTGAAAAAAATTAATTTCATGGAAAAAAAGAAAAATTTGTTGAAAAAAAAAACAAAAATGGCATTTCGCACCGACCGAAGCGAAGTCGACTCGATTTTGAACACGGAAGATCTGAATAGAAGTGGGTCGAAAAATGTTATCACTGCGAAAAACAATATCAAAATTTCGAAATCGAACGATAGTTCAAACGTTGAGTTTGACTTCCGCAGTATCTCGGGAACGGCCGAACCTGCGAACGGATTCAGCGGAGAGAGTAGGCGCTGGAGCTTTCGCTGCTCTGTTCGCGTCGCGGCTGTTATGGGGCCGCAAACGTCACCGAAAAACGTCAAGCGGCAGCTGACGTTTCGAGAAGTCAAATGTGTTCACATATAACCAATTGTGAGCAAATTGTTCAGGTTTTTTTCGGGTCATACTTGGCGCTAAGATAAAAAATGGAGCGATTAAAAAAGCTTCTTTTTTTTCGTCTTTCAACATCGTCCACGAGCTAAAAAAAATGCTGTGCCTCAATTAATGCTTGGGTGCTAATTCTTTGGCTTCAATGTGGTATTTTTTGGTCTCTGTACGATCACTTGTCGCTCAGATCCCGCCAATAGAACGAAAATTCAGCTCTGGCGTTGATCATCGATATCTCTTGAAGTAATGATCGTACAGCCAACGGAAGGTGGGTTTCAGAAACTCGAATAACGCCTCTATAAGTTCCTTTTGGTATTTGAACGAAAATACTTTTTTTAAGCTAAACATTGATTTGAATTTTTTTTACATACTTTTTCCGCCGTTTTGGCAAATCCACCACCAGCTTGCAAATATTGCGAAAACTATCGATATTTCCAGGTATTTTTTGAGCCGAATACATGGTTAAGATGAAAAAGCAATTCGTTAGTTTTCTCACTACTTTTGTTTGCATGTAATTTAGCATTAAATACTCATCAAATCGCACAAGCAAAAACAAATTGCAAAGTTTTGATTTTTTTTTAAATCTTTATTCATTGAAGAATCGTATGGCGATGCGTGTTAAAAAGGTGTATGAAGATTCGCTTGGGGGTATCAACTCGATTTAACGCAACCAATTTTAACTCGCTAAATTATAGCATGCAATCAAAAAAATCGAATCAACACTGAACAGGTGATGATTTTATAAAATTTTCTACACATTTTGAAATGATAAAAAAATCACAATATTGGGGGATGGATCTGTTTTTCTTTCTTACAATTTCCCATTAACTATTCCGTAAATATTTTCAAAAAACCAATTTTTTATTTCTTTTTAATTCAAACTGTTTACAAAATTGCATGAAATTATCATCTGCGATTCCTTTGTTTGCATCCTATTAGTTAGCGAGTTAAAATGAGGTGCATTAAATTAAGTTGATACCCTCAAGCGAATCTTTATACGCCTTTGGTACACGAATAGCTATACGATTTCTCAATCGATAACGATTGAAGAAAAAAAAATTGAACAGAAACATTTATTTTCGTTCGTAAGATTTAATGAGTAGTTAATACAGAATTACAAGCAAACCAAAGTAGTGAGAACGATAACGAATTTTTATTTTCATCATAATCATCGTCATTTGACGTCTAAGGAGCAAGAAATGTGCCCCTTTAATTTTTCATGAAAGGTTGTGGATTCGGATAGAAGAAACGGTTAAACCGATCCCTTTGCAAATTTACAAGGTCATTAGGCATGTATGAAGCTCAAAAAATTCTTGGAAACATTCATCATTTTCCCAATATTTGCTAAGTTGTGGTAGATTCTCCAAAATGGTGGAAAAAGTCATTTTTTAATACTTTTTCGAATTAATATTTAGCTTGAAAACAAATGTTTTTTCTCAAATAGCAAAAGGATTTTATGGAGGAGTTATTCGAGTTTCCAAAGTGCACCTCCCGTTCGCTGTACGATGATTAGTTTATGAGATATCGATGATCAAAGAAAAAAAGCCGAATTTCCAATCAATTGGCTATATCTCAGCGACGAGTGGTCGTACAAAGAGCAAAATAATACGAAATTGAAGCTCGAGAATCACGCTAAAAGACCCAAGTTTTGATTCAGGCAGGAATTTTTTTTAGCCCGTGGACGATGTTGAAAAACGATTTGAAAAATGCATTTTTTTAGTCGCACTATGTATTTGGTCTCTGCCCAGTGTGATGCGTGAAATTCTTCGTGCGACAATGATAAATGCGATAATGATACAAAAATTAGATTATTAATTGGATTCGTCGGAATAATGAATCGAAAGATAAATAAGTTGACGTTTCTTAAATTTTGAGGCCACGAGCGATTATGATTACTAGTTGAAAGCTTTTATTTACTTGATTATTTTATTTCAGGTGATTATTAAACTTGGTAATGCATGATTCAACTTAAAAGAAAAGTGAATGAGAAAATTAGAAGAACAATTTTCTGTGGTATGCAAAACGAAAGACCGACATGTCATCCACTTGGCGACTACGTAGAGCCTTGAAATTTTGCGAACACGCATCTAACAAGAGGCGAAGATGCGTGATTCGACGACAATAAAAATCATGAATGAATAAATAAATAAATAGAGAAATAATGATTTTCTGTGGGACGCAAAATGAAATATCGATATTTCATACACTTTCCGACAATTTAAAGCACTGAAATTTTGCAAACATGCTTCAAAGAGGCCCTCATGAAGAGATGCATGGAAAGGAAACCCGAGAAGAGCTAGGTGATTCTTGGTGACGCTTGATTCTGACTACGTCCCGATGTTGAGGAAATTCCATGGACCGTGTGTCCCGTACAAAAATTCGTGTAGGGACAATGTACTGGTCCTGATCTGCCGTTTCTCGAAAATGTTATGCTCCGGTTAGGTATGTTTGTTGACGTATCATAGAGCGTGGTTGTTAACGTAACAAAGATAAAATCGGTGCTTGGAATGGTTCCCGGGGCCTTACTCAAGCATTCCGGATAGTACTGTAGCGAACCCGTCGCCAATTTCTTCTTCCTTCCAGTCAGATTGCGTCGAGAAATATCTCGATGTTGCGAAAACTGTTATAAGAATATTGATGATGTACGGAAGGTAAAATCGGTGCTGCGAATGCCTCTTGAGTCGAATCCGTCTCCGCTTTTATCTTATTTTCAGTCGTAGTGTGTCCAAAAGTCTGATGATGCCGCGACCGCGATGACAGTAGCGATTGTCATAAAACAAAGATAAAAGCGGTGCTCGTGCCGGTTCTGGGGGCCTCAATCGGACATCGACGATGTGACGGCACCGAGTTTGCACTCCCTTTTATCTTATTTCCGGTCATAGGGCGTCAAGAAGTCCGCTGATGCCGTGAGACCGATGCCAGGAGGACTTGATAGTATACAAATGTAAAAGCGGTACTCGTGACGGTTCTGGGGGCCTCGATCAGTCATCCCCGACTCGACGGCGCAGAGTTCGTCTCTGCTGTAATCTTACCTACGGTCATTTTTCGTCAAGGAGTCTGACGACGCCACGAGAACGATGACCGGAGCAACGGCAAGTAAACAAAGATAGGAGCCGTGCACGCGATGGATAGGGGTGCCTCGATCGGTCGTTCGCGATACGACGAACCCTAGTTTGCCTCTGCTTTCATCTTACTTCTGGTAATTTTTCATCAAGACGGCTGACGATGCCGCCAGAACGATGACCGGAGCGTTTGTTAGTAAACAAAGGTGAAAGAAGTACTCGCGATAGTTGTTGGGGCATCGATCGGTGACATTCCCGATACGACGGCCCCGAGTTTGTCTCCACTTTCATCTTAGTTCCGGTTATTTTTCGTCAAGAAGGCTGACGATGCCGCGAGAACGATGACCGGAGTATTTGTTACCAAACAAAGATAAAAGCAGGGCGCGCGATGATTCTTGTGGTCTTGGTCGGTCATCCTCGGCGCGACGGCACCGAGTTCGTCTTTCCTTTCATCTCTCTTGCGGTAATTTTTCGTCCAGAAATCTGACGATGCCGCAAGAACAATGACCGGAGCGTTTCTTATTGAACAAAGGTAAAAGCAGTTTGATAGTAAACAAAGATAAAATCAGTGCTCGCGATGGGTTTGGGAGCCTCGATTGGTCATTCCCGATATGATGGCCCAGAATTTGTCTCTGCTTTCATCTTACTTGCGGTCATTTTTTGTCGAAAATTCCATCCGTACCGCGAGAACGATGAGCGGTGCATTTGTTTAAAAAAAAAGAAAAAAGCAGTGCTTGCGATGGTTCTGGGGGCCTCGATTGGTCATTCCCGATACGACGGCCCCAACTTTGTCTCTGCTTTCATCTTACTTCCGTTTTTTTTTCCCCAAGAAGTCTGACAATGCCGCGACAATGAGGACCGGAACATTTGCTAGTGAACGAAGATAAAAGCAGTGCACGCGATGGTTAGGGGTGTCTCGATCGGTCATTCCGAATACGACGGCCCCGAGTTTCTCTCTGCTTTCGTCTCACTCCCAGTCATTTTTCGCCCAGGAATCTGATGATGCCGCAAGAACTACGACCGGAGCGATTGTTATTAAATAAAGATGAAAGCAGCGCTCGCGATGGTTTTGGGGGCCTAGATCGGGTATTCCCGATACGACGGCCCCGACTTTGTCTCCGCTTTCATCTTACTTCCGGTCATCTTTCGTCAAGAAGACTCACGACTCCGCGAGAACGATGACCGGACCGTTCGTTACTAAACAAAGATGAAAGCAGTGCTCGCGATGGTTTTTGGGGCCTTGATTGGTCATTCCTGATACGGCGGCCCCGAATGTGTCTCTGCTTTCATCTTACGACTGGTCATTTTTCATCGAGAAGTCTAACGTTGCTGCGAGAACGATGAGCGGAGCATTTGTTAATAATATTAAAAAACGCAATGTTCGCGATGGCACTTGGGGTCTCGTTCGGTCATTCTCGACGTCACAGCCCTGAGGTTGTCTTTGCTTTCACCTTACTTCCGGTCATTTTTCGTCAAGAAATCTGTCGATGCAGTCATAACAATGTCCGGAGCATTTGTTAATAATCAAAGGTAAAAGCAGTACTCGCGATGGGTCTGGCAGCCTCGTTCGGTCGATCCCGATACGACGGACCCGTGTTTTTCTCTGCTTTTATCTTACTTCGAGTTATTTTTCATTAAGAAGGCTGACGATACCACGAAAACGATGACCGGATCATTTGTTACTAAACAAAGATAAAAGCGGTGCGCGCCATGATCCTCGTCGTGTCGGCACGGAGTTTCTCTCTACTTTCATCTCTCTTCCAGGATTGTTTCGTCCAAAAACCTATGTCGCAAGAACTATGACCGGATTGTTTGTTATTGAACAAAGGTAAAAGCAGCGCTAGCGATGGTTCTCGGGGTCTCGGTCGGACGTCCCCGACTCGATGGCCCCAGGTTCGTCTCTGTTTTCATCTGAATTCCGGTCATTTTTCGTCAAGCGAGCTAACGATGCCACGAGAACAATGACCGGAGCATTTGTTAGTAAACAAAGATGTAATCAGTGCTCGCGATGGTTTTGGGGACCTCGATTGGTCGTTCCCGATACCGTGACCCCGCATTTGTCTCTGCTTTCATCTTACTTGCGTTCATGTTTCGTTGAAAAGTCCAACCTTACCGCGAGAACAATGAGCGGAGCATTTGTTTAGAAACAAAAAAAGCAATGCTCGCGATGGTACTTAGGGTCTCGTTCGGTCATCCTCTCCGCGACGGCGCCGAGTTTGTTTTTGCTTTCACCTTACTTCCGGTCATTTTTCGTCATGAAATCTGACGATGCCGTCATAACGATGACCGGAGCATTTGTTAAAAAACAAAGAAAAAAGTAGCGCTTGCGATGGTTCTGGGCGCCTCGATCGGTTATTCCCGATACAACGGCCCCGAGTGTGTCTCTGCTTTCATCTTACTTCCGGTCTATTTTCCCCAAGAAGTCTGACAATGCCGCGAGAACGATGACCGTGTTACGTGCCGAAGGCACGGGGTATTTATCTCCCTACAACTCTACTCGCGAGAAACGCGAGTTAAATTATTTATGTGGGCCCTCTCTACTTTGCGTCCCATACGGGCCCGCTTATTTTATGTCCTGAAATGGATATATAGGACAATGATGAAAGAAAACGAATTCACCCAACCAATACTTAACGTATATTATACCAGTGAACTAATGCGGTAGCGCCAAATACAAATAAAGATTAAAGAAAAATTGATGGAACCCAAAATAACGCGTGGTTAAAGGCGAATAGTTGACGCGAGTCTGATGTACGATAGCGCAAACGTCCCCGGTGCGACGCCCTACACACACACTCCCATGCATACACATACCCTCTCCCGCGCACCGTACAAACGTTGTAACATGAGCGACTTACACTTTGCCGTCGCTGAACCACTGCGAGTGTCTGCGTGGAGGTAGTACGCTACGGCGCGCTGACACAAATCGGTATTGTTGACGGTATAACACTCGCAGAGTGAAATCGAAGAAATAGAATTGATCAGAAAATGTATTATTAACAATAGGTAAATTTAACGCACGTACTGCGAGGATCGCCAAATAATAGTAATACGGGGTAATGAAATGATATCAAACTAGATTTATTAGACATTAAGATTATCGGCCCGAGACTTATATTCGCGACGCGAGGAACTTCAGGGGACAGCTAACAACCCACGCGACTAAACGACGGTTACAAAGGGGTTGTGCTGTATCCGCGAGATTTACGGCACGCTATGCGAAGGCTAACGGGTAGGAGCCTTTTTTCCATTACTCGATAATTCGGAGTTCTAATGGAGACTAAATTGGGAAAAGGCACTTCTCGCTCTCCAATAATGGTTATAATTATTGTTGGAGCGTGGGGATGGGAAAGAGAAACGAAAGCGAAAACGGAGACTCCGCTCCGTCAGCACTGCGTGATCGGGCCCGGAGTGGTCGAGAGCAACCAAACTCACGCCACCCCGACTCCGCACATTCCTGGTGATCGCGGAGGTCACCGCACTCTGGGACGGCACGAGGCACGGCCGCTCTTGCAAAATTCTCAAAAGGAAAAAAGAAAAGAACGGCTCGTGACAACCGGAACACTTGCTAGTGAACGAAGATAAAAGCAGTGCACGCGATGGTTAGGGGTGTCTCGATCGGTCATTCCCAATACGACGGCCCCGAGTTTCTCTCTACTTTCATCTTACTTCCAGTAATTTTTCGCCCGAAATCTGACGATGCTGCAAAAAGTACGACCGGAGCGATCGTGATTAACTAAAGATGAAAGCAGCGCTCGCGCTGGTTTTGAGGGGCTCGATCGGATATTCCCGATACGACGGCCCCGACTTTGTCTCTGTTTTCATCTTCCGTCCGGTCATTTTTCGTCAAGAAGACTGACGATGCCGCAAGAACGATGACCGGAGCGTTTGTTATTAAACAAAGATGAAAGCAGTGCTCGCGATGGTTTTGGAGGCCTCGATTGGTCATTCCTGATACGACGGCCCCGAATTTGTCTCTGCTTTCATCTTACGTCCGGTCATTTTTCATCGAGAAGTCCAACGTAGCTGCGAGAACGATGAGCGGAGCAATCCGCTCATCGTTCCGGGCCGTCGTATCGGGGATGACCGATCGAGGACCCCAGGACCATCGGGAGCACTACTTTCATCTTTGTTTACTAACAAATGCTCCGGTTATCGTTCTCGCGGAATCGTCTGCCTTCTTGTCACAAAATAACCGGAAGTGAGATGAAGGCAGAGACAAAGTCGGGGCCGTCGTATCGGGAATATCCGATCGAGGCCCCCAAAACCATCGCGAGCGCTGCTTTCATCTTTATTTAATCACAATCGCTCCGGTCGTAGTTCTTGCGGCATCGTCAGATTTCTGGGCGAAAAATTAATGGAAGTGAGATGAAAGCAGAGAGAAACGCGGGGCCGTCGTATTGGGAATGACCGATCGAGACACCCCTAACCATCGCGTGCACTGCTTTTATCTTCGTTCACTAGCAAATGTTCCCGTCATCGGTCTCGCGGCATTGTCAGACTTCTTGGGGAAAAAGACCGGAAGTAAGATGAAAGCAGAGACACGCTCGGGGCCGTTGTATCGGGAATAACCGATCGAGGCCCCCAGAACCATCGCGAGCACGTTATGACGGCATCGTCCGATTTCTTGACGAAAAATAACCGAAAGTAAGGTGAAGGCAGAAACAAACTCGGGGCCGTCGCGTCGACGATGACCGAAGGAGACCCCAAGTGCCCTCGCGAGCATTGCTTTTTTTATTATTAACAAATGCTCCGCTCATCATTCTTGCGGCAACGTTGGACTTCCCGACGGAAAATGACCGGAGGTAAGATGAAAGCAGAGACAAATCAGGGGCCGTCGTGTCGGGAATGACCAATCGAGGCCCCCAAAACGATCGCGAGCACTGCTTTTATCTTTGTTTACTAACAAACGTTCCGGTCATCGTTCTCGCGGCATCGTCAGTCTTTCTGACGAAAAATTACCGGAAGGAAGATGAAAGCAGAATGAAACTCGGGGCCGTCGTATTGGGACTGACCGATCGAGGCACCCCTACCCATCGCGTGCACCTCTTTTAGCTTCGTTTACAAGCAAATGTTCCGGTCAACGTTCTCGCGGCATCGTCAGACTTCTTGACGAAAAAAGACCCGAAGTAAGATGAAAGCAGAGACAAACTTGGGGCCGTTGTATCGGGAATGACCGATCGAGGCCCCCAGAACCATCGCAAGCACTGCTTTTATCTTTGTTTTTGAACATATGCTACGGTCATCGTTATGATGGCATCATCTGCCTTCTTGTCGCAAAATGACCGGATGTAAGGTGAAAGCAAAGACAAACTCGGGGCCGTCGCGTCGAGGATGACCGAACGAGACCCTAAGTACCATCGCGCGCATTGCTTTTTTTTGCTTCTTAACAAATACTCCGCTCATCGTTCTCGCGGTAGGGTTGGACTTTTCAACGAAACATGAACGCAAGTAATATGAAAGCAGAGACAAATTCGGGGCCACCGTATCGGGAACGACCAATCGAGGTCCCCAAAACCATCGCGAGCACTGATTACATCTTTGTTTACTTACAAACGCTCCGGTCATTGTTCTCGCGGCATCGATAGCTTGCTTGACGAAAAATGACCGGAATTAAGATGAAAGCAGAGACGAACCTGGGGCCGCCGAGTCGGGGATGTCCGACCGAGACCCCGAGAACCATCGCTAGCGCTGCCTTTACCTTTGTTTAATAACAAACAATCCGGTCATAGTTCTTGCGACATAGATTTTTGGACGAAAAATTCCTGGATGAGAGATGAAAGCAGAGAGAAACTCTTTGCCGTCGCGCCGAGGATGACCGACCGACACCACGATGATCATCGCGCGCACCGCTTTGCTTAGTAACAAATGGTCCGGTCATCTTTCTCGTGGTATCGGCAGCCTGATTAAGGGGTAAGGCCACTGTACATTTTTTGAAAAATCGATTTTTTTTATTGGCTTAAAAAATAGTTTAAACCCTCTAGAATAAGAAAAAAAAGGTCCTGTGCGAAAAAAAATTTGTTGTCCTTAGGAAATGAAGGTCGCCGCCAAGCGTGTCAAAACTTGCTCCGAAACGACTGCAATTATATCGGAGATGGCGATTCCAAAACTTTCAAAGGCATCGTGGATTCGAAGCCTTATGACAATGTTGATGTTAAAAAAAAAGAGTGCATAGATCACGTGCAAAAAAGAATGGGCACTCGATTGAGACACTTAAAAAAAGGAGCAAAATGTCTCGGGGGAAGAGGAAAACTCACTGCCAAATTGATTGACGAACTAAGCATTTATTACGGCTTAGCAATCCGTCGAAATTCCGATTCCATCAAAAATATGAAAAATGAGATCTGGGCAACCCTTTTTCACAAAATGTCAACGGATGAAAAGCCTCAGCACGAAAAATGTTCGGAGAATTGGTGCAGTTGGAAGAAAGCGAAAGCAGAAAATGCCTTGGATGCGTATCATCACAATCAGCCAATGAGTGAGGAGGTTTATCAAGCCATCAAACCCATCTACATGGAATTGAGCCGGGACGAGTTGCTGGAGCGTTGCTTGGTGGCCTATACTCAAAACAATAACGAAAGTTTCAACGCTACCGTTTGGAGTTTGGCCCCCAAATCATCCTCAAGCGGAAAAACTGTACTAGATATTGCGACGGATATCGCTGTTTGCATATTCAATGGCGGCCTTACCAACGTCTTGCAAATATTCAAGATGTTGGAGGTGGAAATTGGTGTACAGTTATATAATTTCTGCATCGAAGCCGACGCCAAACGCATCACGCACGCGGAGACATCTCTGAGCGACGCGGCCAAAAGTGCGCGCGCGCTCCAAAAATCAACCAGGAAAGACGAAGAAGACGAAAATTTGGCTATCGAAGGACAAATGTATGGTGCTGGGATTGCAGACTAACGGTAAAATTTTTTTTTAACTTCTTTTTTTAATTTTTTCCAATAAAAAACTATTCGCAAAACTTTAAACGCGTTTTTCTCGAAACATGGTTTTTCAAAATGGCACGCAGCATAACTCGAACAATTTTCATTTTTTTTACTTGAAATTTTAACCAGATGTGAACATATACATTATCTTGAGAATGTCGATCGGAATTTTCAAGAACTTTATTTATTGATTTTTTATTAACAAAAAACTTGCCGTTTTTTTCGTCAAAAATCAATTTTTTTTTTCAAACGCACGCCAAATCCACAAAAATTGATACTTTTTAAAATCCGATCGACATTCTCTAGCTATAGCCCTCTAGATTAATGGTTTTTTTTTTTTGTTCTAGATTCAAAAGTGCACCAGTGGTGCTGCGTGCCGCGGAGCCCTGGAAGCAAAACATGTCCCGGGAAGATAGCTGTGGAACCGCCATTTTGTTTTTTTTTTACTGTAAAAAAATTTTATAATAAAGTTTAATGTATGCCCGATAACACCATTAAAAGTTTTTTTTCAAATACCTTCAATTTCGGGAGCAAAAAATTAGTGAAAAAACCTTTTTTTTTGGGCCGTTACAGTGGCCTTACTCCTTAACGAAAAATGACTGGAAGTAAGATATAAGGAAAGACAAACATGGGTCCGTCGTATCGGGGTCGACCGACCGAGGCTTCCAGAACCATCGCGAGCACTGCTTTTATTTTTGTTTAGTACAAAATTCTCCGGTCATCGTTCTCGCAGCTTCATCAGCCTTCTTGACGGAAAATGACCGGAAGTGAGATGAAAGCACCGACAACCTCGGGACCGTCGTATTAGGAATGACCGATCGAGGCCCCCAGAACCACGGCGAGCACTGTTTTCATCATTGTTTACTAACAAATGCTCTGGTCATCCTTCTCGTCTGTCTTCTTCACGAAAGATGACCAGCAGTGAGATGAAAGCACAGACAAACTCCGGACTGTCGTATCGGGAATGACCAATCGAGGCCCCCAAAACCATCGCGAGCACTGCTTTCATCTTTGTTTACTAACAAGTGATTCGGTCATCGTTGTCGCGGCATCGTTAGTCTTCTTGACAAAAAACGACCGGAGGTAAGGTGAAATCAGAAACAAACTCGGGGCCGTCACGTCGAGAATGACCGATCGAGGCCCCCAGAACCAAAGCGAGTACTGCTTTTACCTTTGATTATTAACAAATGCTCCGGTCATCGTTATGACCGGCAGTAAGGTGAAAGCAAAGACATCCTCAGGGCCGTGTCGTCGAGAATGACCGAACGAGACCCCACGTGCCATTGCGAGCATTGCGTTTTTTTTATTATTAAGGTTGCTCCGGTCATCGTTCTCGCAGCAACGTTGGACTTCTCGATGAAAAATGACCAGACGTAAGATGAAAGCAGAGAAAAATTCGGGGCCGTCGTGTCAGGAATGGCCAATCGAGGCCCCCAAAACCATCGCGAGCACTGCTTTCATCTTTGTTTACTAGCGAACGCTTCGGTCATCGTTCTCGCAGATTCGTCAGTCTTCTTGACGAAAAATGAGCGGAAGCAAGATGAAAGTCGGGGCCGTCGTATCGGGAATAACCGATCGAGGCCCCCAAAACCATCGCGTGCGCTGCTTTAATCTTTATTTAATAACAATCGCTCTGGTCGTAGCTTTTGCGGCAGCATCAGATTCCTCGGCGAAAAATCACTGATTCCTCGGCGAAAAATCACTGGAAGTGAGACGAAAGCTGAGAGAAACTCGGGGCTGTCGTATTCGGAATGACCGATCGAGACACCCCTAACCGTCGCGTGCACTGCTTTTATCTTCGTTCACTAGCAAATGTTCTTGGGGAAAAAAGACCGGAAGTAACATGAAAGCAGACACAAAGTCGGGGCCGTCGTATCGGGAATGACCGATCGAGGCCCCCAGAACTATCGCATGCACTGCTTGTATCTTTGTTTTTTAACAAATGTTCCGACCGTCGATATGACGGCTTCGTCCGATTTCTTCACGAAAAATGACCGGAAGTTAGGTGAAAGCAAAGACAAACTCGGAGCCGGCGCGTCGAGGATGACCGAACGAGACCCCTAGTACCATCGCGAGCATTGCTTATTTTGTTTATTAACAAATGCTCCGCTCATCGTTCTCGCGGAACGGTTGGACTTTTCGACAAAAAGTGACACCGACAAAAAGTGACACCAAGTAACATGAAAGCAGAGACAAATTCACGGCCATCATATCGGGAATGACCAATTGAGGCCCCCAAAACCATCGCGAGCACTGATTTCATCTCTGTTTACTAACAAACGCTCCAGACATTGTTCTCGCCGCATCGTTAGCTTGCTTGATGAACATGACCGGAATTAAGATGAAAGCAGAGACGAACTTGGGGCCGTCGAGTCGGGGATGTCCGACCGAGACACCTAGAACCATCGCTAGCTCTGCTTTTACCTTTGTTTAATAATAAACGCTCCGGTCATTGTTCTTGCGGCATCGTCAGATTTCTGGACGGAAAATTCCCGCAAGAAAGATGAAAGGAGAGAGAAACTCGGTGCCGTCGCGCCTAGGATGGCCGACCGAGACCATAAGAATCATCGCGCGCCCTGCTTTTATCTTTGTTTGGTAACAAATGCTCCGGTCATCGTTCTCGTGGCATCGTCAGCCTTCTTGACGAAAAATAACCGGAACTAAGATGAAAGCGGAGACAAACTCGGGGCCGTCGTATCGGGAATGTCACCGATCGATGCCCCACGAACTATCGCGAGTACTGCTTTCACCTTTGTTTACTAACAAATGCTCCGGTCATCCTTCTGGCGGCATCGTCAGCCATCTTGACGAAAAATTACCAGAAGTACGATGAAAGCAGAGGCAAACTAGGGTTCGTCGTTTCGCGAATGACCGATCGAGGTGCCCCTAACCATCACGTGCACGGCTCCTATCTTAGGTTTCTAGCCGTTGCTCCGGTCATCGTTCTCGTGGCGTCGTCAGACTCCTTGACGAAAAATGACCGTAGGTAAGATGAAAGCAGAGACGAACTCTGGGCCGTCGAGTCGGGGATTACCGATCGAGACCTCCAGAACCGTCTCGAGTACCGCTTTTACATTTGTATGTTATCAGTCTTTCTGCCATCGTTCTCACGTCATCAGTGGACTTCTTGACGCACTATGACCGGACATAAGATAAAAGCGAGAGCAAACTCGGTGCCGTCACATCGTCGATGTCCGATTGAGGCCCACAGAACCGGCACGAGCACCGCTTTTATCTTTGTTTTATGACAATTACCACTGTCATCGGGGTCGCGGCATCGTCAGACTTTTTGACACACTACGACCAGGGTTGCAAAATTTGTAATGAAAAAGTAATGCATTATTCATTACTTTTTTAATGGGTAATGAAAAAATATTTCATTACCCAATACATTACATTCAGTAACGTAAAAAAATTCCATTACTCATTACATTATATTTTGTAATGTAAAAAAATTCCATTACTCATTACATTATATTTTGTAATGTAAAAATATTCCGTTGCCCTTTACATTAGATTTTGTAATGTAAAAAATCTCCGTTAAACATTACATTATATTTTGTAATGTAAAAAAATTCCATTACTCATTACATTATATTTTGTAATGTAAAAATATTCCGTTGCCCATTACATTAGATTTTGTAATGTAAAAAAATTCCATTACACATTACAGTCGAATTTGTACTGCATAAAATTTCCAGTACTCATTACGTTGGAATTTGTAATGACCAAAAATTTCTTGACACATTACCTTGTAATGGGCAATGGACATGTTTTACATTACAAAGTCCAATGTAATGGGTAATAGAATTTTTTTACATTACAAAATCCGATGTAATGAGTAATGATGGATGGATGGATGGATGGATGGATGGATGGATGGATGGACGGATGGATGGATAGATGAATGAATGAATGCATGAATGAATGAATGAATGAATGGATGGATGGATGGATGGATGGATGGATGGATGGACGGATGGATGGATGGATGGATGGATGGATGGATGGATGGATGGATGGATAGATGAATGAATGAATGAATGAATGAATGAATGAATGAATGAATGAATGAATGAATGAATGAATGAATGAATGAATGAATGAATGAATGAATGAATGAATGAATGAATGAATGAATGAATGAATGAATGAATGAATGAATGAATGAATGAATGAATGAATGAATGAATGAATGAATGAATGAATGAATGAATGAATGAATGAATGAATGAATGAATGAATGAATGAATGAATGAATGAATGAATGAATGAATGAATGAATGAATGAATGAATGAATGAATGAATGAATGAATGAATGAATGAATGAATGAATGAATGAATGAATGAATGAATGAATGAATGAATGCATGGATGGATGGATGGATGGATGGATGGATGGATGGATGGATGGATGGATGGATGGATGGATGGATGGATGGATGGATGGATGGATGGATGGATGGATGGATGGATGGATGGATGGATGGATGGATGGATGGATGGATGGATGGATGGATGGATGGATGGATGGATGGATGGATGGATGGATGGATGGATGGATGGATGGATGGATGGATGGATGGATGGATGGATGGATGGATGGATGGATGGATGGATGGATGGATGGATGGATGGATGGATGGATGGATGGATGGATGGATGGATGGATGGATGGATGGATGGATGGATGGATGGATGGATGGATGGATGGATGGATGGATGGATGGATGGATGGATGGATGGATGGATGGATGGATGGATGGATGGATGGATGGATGGATGGATGGATGGATGGATGGATGGATGGATGGATGGATGGATGGATGGATGGATGGATGGATGGATGGATGGATGGATGGATGGATGGATGGATGGATGGATGGATGGATGGATGGATGGATGGATGGATGGATGGATGGATGGATGGATGGATGGATGGATGGATGGATGGATGGATGGATGGATGGATGGATGGATGGATGGATGGATGGATGGATGGATGGATGGATGGATGGATGGATGGATGGATGGATGGATGGATGGATGGATGGATGGATGGATGGATGGATGGATGGATGGATGGATGGATGGATGGATGGATGGATGGATGGATGGATGGATGGATGGATGGATGGATGGATGGATGGATGGATGGATGGATGGATGGATGGATGGATGGATGGATGGATGGATGGATGGATGGATGGATGGATGGATGGATGGATGGATGGATGGATGGATGGATGGATGGATGGATGGATGGATGGATGGATGGATGGATGGATGGATGGATGGATGGATGGATGGATGGATGGATGGATGGATGGATGGATGGATGGATGGATGGATGGATGGATGGATGGATGGATGGATGGATGGATGGATGGATGGATGGATGGATGGATGGATGGATGGATGGATGGATGGATGGATGGATGGATGGATGGATGGATGGATGGATGGATGGATGGATGGATGGATGGATGGATGGATGGATGGATGGATGGATGGATGGATGGATGGATGGATGGATGGATGGATGGATGGATGGATGGATGGATGGATGGATGGATGGATGGATGGATGGATGGATGGATGGATGGATGGATGGATGGATGGATGGATGGATGGATGGATGGATGGATGGATGGATGGATGGATGGATGGATGGATGGATGGATGGATGGATGGATGGAGATGGATGGATGGGGATGGATGGATGGATGGATGGATGGATGGATGGATGGATGGATGGATGGATGGATGGATGGATGGATGGATGGATGGATGGATGGATGGATGGATGGATGGATGGATGGATGGATGGATGGATGGATGGATGGATGGATGGATGGATGGATGGATGGATGGATGGATGGATGGATGGATGGATGGATGGATGGATGGATGGATGGATGGATGGATGGATGGATGGATGGATGGATGGATGGATGGATGGATGGATGGATGGATGGATGGATGGATGGATGGATGGATGGATGGATGGATGGATGGATGGATGGATGGATGGATGGATGGATGGATGGATGGATGGATGGATGGATGGATGGATGGATGGATGGATGGATGGATGGATGGATGGATGGATGGATGGATGGATGGATGGATGGATGGATGGATGGATGGATGGATGGATGGATGGATGGATGGATGGATGGATGGATGGATGGATGGATGGATGGATGGATGGATGGATGGATGGATGGATGGATGGATGGATCTCTCTCTCTCTCTCTCTCTCTCTCTCTCTCATCCGGAATGCTTAAGTGAGGCCCTGGGAACCACTCCAAGCACCGATTTTATCTTTGTAACGTTAACAACCATGCTCTATGATACGTCAACAGACACACCTAACCGGAGCATAACATTTTCGAGAAACGGTAGATCAGGACCAGTACTCTGTCCCTACTTGAATTTTTGTACAGGACACATGGTCCATGGAATTTCCTCATCATCGGGACTTGGTCAGAATCAAGCGTCACCAAGGTTCACCTAGCTCTTCTCGGATTTCCTTTCCATCCATATCTTCATGAGGGCCTCTTAGAACCATGTTTACAAAATTTCAGTGCTTTATATTGTCGGAAAGTGCATGAAATATCGATGCTTCATTTTTCGTCCCACAGAAAATAATGATTTCTCTATTTATTTATTTATTCATTCATGATTTTCTTAAATAAAATAATCAAGTAAGTAAAAGCTTTCAATTTCTTATCATAATCGCTCGGTGCCTCAAAATTTAAGAAACATCAACTTATTTATCTTTCGATTCATTATTCCGACGAATCCAATGAATAATCTAATTTTTGTATCATTATCGCATTTATCATTGCCGCACGAAGAATTTCAAGCATCACACTGGGCAGACCAAAACATAGCGCGACTAAAAAAATTCATTTTTCAAAAAGTTTTTCAACATCGTCCACAGGCTAAACAAAATTCCTGCCTGAATCAAAACTTGGGTCTTGTAGCGTGATTCTTGAGCTTCGATTTCGTATTATTTTGTTCTTTGTACGACCACTCGTCGCTGAGATATCGCCAATTGATTGGAAATTCGGCTTTTTTTATTTGATCATCGATATCTCCTGAACTAATCATCGTACACCGAACGGAAGGTGTATTTCGGAAACTCGAATAACTCCTCTATAACATCCTTTTGCTATTTGAGACAAAACATTTTTTTTTCAACCTTAATATTGATTCAAAAAAGTATTAAAAAATGACTTTTTCCACCAATTTGGAGAATCCACCACAACTCAGCAAATATTGGGAAAATGATGAATGTTTCCAGGAATTTTTTGAGCTTAATACATGCCTAAATCCCCTGTAAATTTGCAAAGGGATCGGTTTCGCCGTATCTTCTATCCGAATTCACAGCCTTTCATGAAAAATTAAAGGGGCACATTTCTTGCTCCTTAGACGTCAAATGACGATGGTTAAGATGAAAACAAAAATTCGTTATCGTTCTCGCTACTTTGGTTTGCTTGTAATTCTGCATTACCTACTCATCAAATCTTACGAACGAAAATAAATGTTTGTGTTGAATTTTTTTTTCTTCAATCTTTATCGATTGCTATTCGTGTACAAAAGCCGTTTAAAGATTCGCTTGAGGGTATCAACTTAATTTAATGCACCTCATTTTAATTCGCTAACTAATAGGATGCAAACAAAGGAATCGCAGATGATAATTTCATGCAATTTTGTAAACAGTTTGAAATACAAAGAAAAAAAAATTGGTTTTTTGAAAATATTTACGGAATAGTTAATGGGAAATTGTAAGAAAAAAAAACAGATCTATCCCCCAATATTGTGATTTTTTTTCATTTCAAAATGTGTAGAAAATTTTATCAAATCATCACCTGTTCAGTGTTGATTCGATTTTTTTGATTGCATGCGCGAATCTTCATACACCTTTTTAACACCCATCGCCATACGATTCTTCAATGGATAACCATTTTAAAAAAATCAAAACTTTGCAATTTGTTTTTGCTTGTGCGATTTGGTGAGTATTTAATGCTAAATTACATGCAAACAAAAGTAGTGAGAAATTAACGAATTGTTAATTTCTCACGAACGAATTGTTTTTTTTATCTTAACCATGTTTTCGGCTCAAAAAATACCTGGAAATATCGATAGTTTTCGCAATATTTGCAAGCTGGTGGTGGATTTGCCAAATCAATATTTAGCTTAAAAAAAAATCTTTTCGTTCAAATACCAAAAGGAACTTATAGAGGAGTTATTCGAGTTTCTGAAACCCACCTTCCGTTGGCTGTACAATCATTACTTCAAGAGATATCGATGATCAATGCCAGAGCTGAATTTTCGTTCTATTGGCGGGATCTCAGCGATAAGTGATCGTACAAAGACCAAAAAATACCAAATTGAAGCCAAAAAATGAGCACCCAAGCAGTAATTGAGGCAGAGCATTTTTTTTAGCCCGTGGACGATGTTGACAGACGAAAAAAAATCAGCTTTTTTAATCGCTCCATTTTTTATCTTAGCGCCAAGTATGACCCTAAAAAAACCTGAAAAATTTGCTCACAAAAGCTTATTTGTGAACACATTTGACTTCTCGAAACGTCAGCTGCGGCATGACGTTTTTCGGTGACGATTGCGGCCCCATGACAGCCTCGACGTGAACACAGCAGCGGAAGCTCCAGCGCCTACTCTCTCCGCTGAATCCGTTCGCAGGTTCCGCCGTTCCCGAGATACTGCGGAAGTCAAACTCAACATTTGAACTATCGTTCGATTTCGAAATTTTGATATTGTTTTTCTCCGTGATAACATTTTTCGACCCACTTCTATTCGGATCTTCCGTGTTCAAAATCGAGTCGACTTGGCTTCGGTCGGCGCGGAATGCCATTTTTTTTTTTTTTAACAAATTTTTCTTTTTTTCCATGAAATTTATTTTATTCACATGAACCCTATATTTTTTTTCGAAATGTTCCCGAAAAACTATTCCACAAGCGCACACAAACTGATTCGAAATGGCCGCCCAAATGGATTTAAAA
>OX632359.1:16236512-16446512 GCA_951751655.1 Ophion costatus | reverse complement strand
GTTTTTCTCGTGTTGGTACATAAACAATTTTTCTTCGCCGTTCTATTGTACCGAAAGAGTATCAAAACAAAAATGTTGTCCGGCAGAAAAAAAAACTTCTCCCGGTACTGCAACGATTTCTTGTCGAGTCGGTACAAGGAAGCGAGTATGCACGTTTTATGATCATATGAGCATGTCACGTTTACTGTTATCCGGTACGATCGGTTCCGTACTGTACGTGGCGGAGAAGGCGTGAGCGTTGATCGGTAAGCGTACTGGGGTCTATGCATGCAGACATGCATTGGACACATGTGTTGGTTTATATGGCGAATACGTTCGTATGTCGACGGCCTTGCGAGCGCGATCGAGGCGCGCGCACGCGAGCATCCCTACGTCACGATGTTAATTACATAGGCAATGGCCAGCAGAGATATACGAAGCTAGGATTAAATAAAATCATTCACGCACAGAATATCCGTTATGCGCACATAAAAAAAATGATAGCGATCGTGTTGATAGTACAATTATGTGATTAATGTTCCATTTTATAAAAAATGTTTCAACTCTTATATTATTTGGTATATTTCGCACGGGTAAAAAAAAAATACTCATACAATGAACGTGTTTGGCGCGAAAAAATGTTGTTTGTTAGTTTCAACTGCTGAAAATACGGTGCGAGTATATCGCATCCTGTGTTCAAATAATATTATACGCTTACAGTGGAATGAAGTACGCTGGAAATCGAATAGTGCTATTATAATATGAAAGTATCGATGTCCCTCATACATGATTTCCGCAGAAAGTTCCGTTTTCTTCAAACTTGCTGAGAATTGGAAATTAACATTAATCGCATCAAGTAAAAGCCAGCGTATAGTTCCCTGTAAACTTAAGCGGCATCGATAATGTATCATGTCTTGTAAAAAGATGCAACGTTGCGTTACAAATATGAAGACTATCCCAGAAAGATGTGGTAAGCGGTCTGGCGTAGCTCCGTGGTCAGAGCATTCGACCGGCAATCGAAAGGTCCCGCGTTCGAATCCCGGCGAAGAAGCGCACCGCATTTTTTTCGATAGGTCTCTTGGATTTTTTGGGGGATTACAAAGATTAGAGCCGCTAAAAGGAAGCAGGAAACACTTATTAAGGGCTTAAACCACTGTAGAATCATCCAATAGTTGATTTTTTAAAAAGGGCTCAAGAGATGCTTCGAACCATCCAGAATAAGGGGGAAAAAGTTTGGTACCTGTAAAATACAGGTCCGCAGGACTGTGTGGATCTGCGATGATAGTGGCTGCCCCGGGTGCGAGACGTCGACCGTTTTTCTTGGAACACGATTTTTCAAAACGTCATGCAGCATAACTCCAACAATTTTCATTCTTCTCACTCCAAATTTTGAGCCCATCTTTAAAATAACATTCCAAACTGAGATATGTACGAGATTTTCCATGAGTTTGTTGTGACATTAGTTATTAACAAATGATTGTCGCCTTTTCTGTCGATAATTGAATTTTTCTTTCAAGTGCCTGCCAATTACACGAAAAGTCATATTTTCGAAATCCTTTACGTATTTCTCTAGCTATACGCATGTGAATAAATAGAATTCTTTAAAAACCGGTGTGCTGGTCTAGTGGTTAGCGTGCTTGCCACTGAAATCAGCACATCGGGAGGTCGCGGGTTCGAATCGCCGTCTCGTAGTTTCGGAGCAAAATAAATACGGGCATGACGTAACTCCAGTTGTACAGGGATGTCGCGCACACGGACCAGTACGTGTGTGTGTCGTGTGCGATGACTGTAGCCTGCGATTTATTTCTCGACGAAACGCGACTAGCTCCGAGACTGCGAAGCGAACTCAGGACCGGCTGTATTGGTATAGGTTTTCCGCAGTTTCTCTATACCCATGGCAGTAAATGTCATGGTGAATGCGATACAGAGGGGGAAGTCGACTGCGGCCGCAAGGTGGGGATCGATTAGGGATGTAACGTTGAAAATTGTGGGGAATGTAATAAGGGTAAGTACCCCGTACATGGAAGCTACAGTAAGCGGGAGCATTCGCCGTAGCAGAGACAATAAAAAAAATATGGAAATTCTCAATTTTGTTTCTAAATTTAAATTTGCGCCAGTGTACTGCGTGCCGCAGAGTGTCTCAAAGTCAACATGCTTCGCGAGAATAGCTCCAGCCCCACGATTTTGTAAAATTCGTTAATATACATTTTTTTTTATTCATTTAAAGATGACTAATAAAATCCTTGAATGTTATTGTACTCTTACTTGACTTCTACAAAAAAACGCGAAATATCACTTAATTTTAGACGTTTACAGTGGTGTAAGCCCTTAATGATTTTTCTGCTTGTAATTTTGCTTATAATCTGCTTGTAATCATTTTCCTTTAATGACTGATTGACTCGTAAATAATGTAGTATCCTATTGGTTAGATTACTCAATTACTTACAGTAAATCTGTTCATTTATAAGAATGAGTAATTACATGGAAAAGTCATTACAAATAGGAGAGGCAAATGATTAATTACTATTTATTACTCTTATATTTGATTCACTATGCTGTGTCGAATTACTTTGTAACGAAATGTATCGGTGCCCATAAGGCGCGTGCGTATATGTCGAAATGTGAATACCTCCGCGCGGCGACAAGAGGACGTTGGGTGAACGCCGTAGCGGATATAGAAAGCGATGCTCTCGAGGAAGAAGGAAGTGAGAAACCGGGCGGTTCGGCCATCTTTCCACGTGGTGGCGGGGCGGTACGGCGTCTGCGGCAGCACAGGCTGGCCTGCATTACCCGAGAGACCAGCGCGAGAAGCAGCAGCGCGCTAGCGGGACGCAGTCAAAGCTGGAACGAAAGACGCTATAGCCGTGGCTGTAGCGTCCTAGTGATCTTCCGTACGGCGTACATCACACACCGACGCTCCTTTGTGCAAAACCCACTTTGTATGTTAATAAATCTATTGTTAAAGTTATCACACCCCGATAGTGATTCCTGCTCACGAACAAACAGTAGGGTAACAACTACACCCACATTTGGTGACCCGATGTGATCTGCAGTAACAAAAAGAAGAGAGTCGGGGCGACGCCACACCGTTGACCGTTAAAATCAGGAAGGGTCTCGCGGCGGAACAAAGATGCCGGTTGATCGTTCGCCATCGCAAATGAGGAATAGCGGGAACGACGCTTCAGAACACGGTGACGCTCAGTTACCGGAAAGATCGCTCATTGATCTCGATATAGCAGACCACAGAAACAACAACGAACAAGAGGTTATGGACATACGGCACGTCAAGCTGCCAGAGTTTTGGCGCGGTCGTCCCAAGCTGTGGTTCGAGCAAGCCGATGCGCAATTTTACACGCAACGAGTGACATCTGATAATTCGAAGTATTATACGCTCATTTCAAAATTGGACCCAGATGTCATGGAACAAGTCTCCGACATCGTAGAAGCACCGTCGGAATCAGATAAGTATGAGACACTAAAAAAAAACCCTGATCGAACGGTTCACCGACTCAAAGGAGAAACAACTCTACAGACTGCTCACAGAAATGGAATTGGGGGATAAGAAGCCTTCCCATCTCAGTCGCGAGATGAGAGCGTTAGCCGGGAACGTCTCGCCGGAGGTGCTCCGCACCTTGTGGTTGCAACGCATGCCGAATACCATTCGCTGTGTTCTCTCCGCCAGCGAAGATGTCGAACTCGCAAAGCTGGCCACCATCGCCGACCGCATGCTCGAGGTCGCAGGTCAGACTGGCCAAAGTCTCAGCGTCAACGCGGTTCATAAGCCCGGCGCGCGAAGACCAGGCGCAACGGTGAGCTCGAAGTCCTCCAACACGGATGATCGGATTGAGGCTCTCGAGCGCAACCTTGCCGAATTAACATTGCTACTCAAGGAAAAGCTTGCGGTGGGAAGAGATCGGGGCTCATCGTCAGCTAATCGAAGCCGACCGCGATCTCGATCCGCAAGCCGGCCGAGGGATTGCTACTATCATCGTCGTTTCGGGGCAGATGCGAAGTGTTGCCAGCCCCCGTGCGCTTTCAAAATCCCGACAACGCCACAGGCGGAAAACTAAGAGCGTCGTCGTCATGCAACGCGGTCAGCGACGACATCCCTTCAAAGTACCGCCTACATCGTATCGACCAAACGACGGGATTACGTTTCCTCATCGACTCGGGATCAGACGTGTGCATCATTCCGCGGCGAGTCATTGGAGACGTACTAAAGACGCTAGAATTCAAACTTTACGCAGCCAATAACTCCACCATTAAGACGTATGGACAAAAACTTTTGGGACTCGACCTCGGTCTCCGCAGAGTATTCAAATGGAGTTTCATCATCGCCGACACCTCGGGAGCCATCCTGGGAGCAGATTTCCTCGCACATTTCGATCTGTTGATCGACCTGAAAAGGAAACAATTAATCGACAAAGCAACTGGTCTCACGTCCTGGGGAAGCGTAGAGAAAACCAACGAGCACAGCATATCAGCCGTCGAAAAGGATTCATCGGTCAGCAGGGTTCTCTTAGAGTTCCCCAGTATTGTCTCACCGTCGACAACTCAACAGAACGTAGCACGCCCGCAAATAGTACATGATATAGTTACACAGGGGCCTCTGGTCGTGGCCCGTCCACGTCGACTCACAGGAGACAGACAGGAAGTCGCAAAAGCCGAATTCGAATATATGATGGAACAAGGATGGATCCGCCCCTCCAACAGCCCCTGGGCGAGCCCGCTACACCTCGTCCCGAATAAATCGGGCGAATGGAGACCTTGCGGCGATTACCGACGACTAAATGCGATAACAGTGCCAGACCGATACCCCATAGTACATATTGAAGGGTTTTCGAGTAAACTTCATGGAAAGACGATTTTCTCTACTCTCGACCTCGTTCGGGCATATCATCACATCCTGATCGCAGAGGAAGACGTTCCGAAAACGGCAGTCACCACGCCATTCGGAGCATTCGAATTCCTCGTAATGCCATTTGGCCTTTGCAACGCCGCGCAGACGTTTCAGCGGTTCATCGACGCAGTACTGCGCGGGCTCGATTTCGCATACTGTTACATCGACGACATCTTAATCGCATCAAAGAGCGAGGAAGAACACGAAAACCACGTGCGAACCGTCCTCCGACGCCTGGCCGACAACGGAATGAAGGTAAACCCGTCAAAATGCGTCATAGGCGCCTCAGAGATCTCGTACCTCGGATACACGATTTCGAGAGACGGAACGAAGCCACCGGAGGAACGAGTTAAGGCAATTGTCGAGTATCCCCAACCAGAGACAGTCGCCGAACTCCGTAGATTTTTGGGAGTTTTTAACTTCTACCGACGTTTCATTCCGCACGCAGCGCATTTGCAAGCGCCTCTCTGCGAGTATCTTCGATTCAAAAAAAAATGATCGGCGGGCTATTCCCTGGACGAAAGACACGGAAAAAGCTTTCGACGCGTGCAGACGAAGTCTGGCCACAGCCGTCCTCCTCGAGCATCCGGCGGAGAACGCGCCACTCGCTCTCACTTGCGACGCGTCCGATACAGCAGTCGGGGCTGTCCTCGAACAACAGACGAGCGGCCAATGGAGACCGTTGGGTTTTTTCTCGCGAAAATTGTCTCCAACGGAATCCCGCTACAGCACGTACGATCGCGAACTCCTGGCAGTGTACTCAGCGGTCAAACACTTCAAGCACATGATCGAAGGATGAGGATTTGTCATAAAAACAGACCACAAACCTCTGATTTTTGCTTTCTCACAGAAGCCTGACAAAGCGTCTCCACGTCAGCTGAGACAACTAGATTATATCTCGCAATTTTCAACAGAGCTGGTCCACATTTCGGGCGCTGAGAACGTCGTGGCCGACGCGTTTTCGCGCATAAACGAGATCAACATGCCCGTCATAATAACAACACAAGACCTGCAGGAGGGTCAAGGGAACGACGACGAGCTGAAAGAATTGATACGTACCAGCACATCCCTGAAACTGCAAAAATTAAGGATGGGAGACCAGGACTCACTGTACTGCGATACGTCAACCGGCACCGTGCGCCCGTACGTTCCGAAAGACCTGCGCAGGCGTATTTTTGATACGGTGCACGGGCTTTCTCACCCTAGCGGCCGAACTACAAGCAAACTCGTCAAGCAGAGGTTTGTATGGCCAGGTATGCGGAAGGATATTCTGCAATGGGCACGTACGTGCGTTCCATGTCAACGGGCCAAGGTTCAACGGCACACAAGAAACGCTCCAGGGACATTCGAAGCTCCAGACAATCGTTTCGACCATGTCCACATGGATATCGTGGGACCGCTGCCGCCGTCACGAGGATATCGATATATACTAACCATGATCGATCGTTTCTCTCGGTGGCCAGAAGCCGTACCCCTACACGACATCTCGGCAGACGCGGTCGCAACGGCTCTCTATACGAACTGGATCTCGCGTTTTGGAACGCCTCAAACAATAACGACGGACCAAGGGCCACAATTTGAAGCGGCGCTCTTTAAGGCTCTCGCACAATTGGTCGGAGCACACAAGACAAGAAGCACGGCGTATCATCCAGCAGCAAACGGCATCATTGAGCGTTGGCACCGATCTCTTAAAGCAGCATTGATGTGTCATGGAACCTCAGCATGGGTAAATCTCCTTCCTACAGTCCTACTCGGACTCCGCACGGCGTATAAGGAAGACCTGAAAGCCTCCGCCGCCGAACTGATTTACGGTACACCTTTGCGGGTGCCGGGCGAATTCTTCTGCAACGAGGACAGGCCAAGTAACCCGCAGACGTTCGGTGAAAAGTTCAGAGAACACATGCAAAAATTACGTGCAACACCTGCAGCACACCATTCGAAGAAGAGCATCTGCGTACACAAGGATCTCCATACGTGTTCACATGTGTTTCTACGAGAAGACGCCGTCCGCCGCCCGCTCGAGCCCCCATATTCAGGACCGTACGAAGTGGTCGAAAGAATTAACGATCACGTGTTCTCAATAAAAGTAAGAGGGAAGAAGGTTAATGTCTCAACAGAGCGTCTCAAACCTGCTTACATCGTAAATCAGGAAACAGAGGAAGGAACCAATCTGCACCAAGGATCGACAGCTACGCCTGCCCAACCACTAAGGACGTGAGCGAAAGAAACGCGTCGAATTCGTAACGCTAACGCAGTTACTCGGGGGGGAGTACTGCGGCAGCACAGGCTGGCCTGCATTACCCGAGAGACCAGCGCGAGAAGCAGCAGCGCGCTAGCGGGACGCAGTCAAAGCTGGAACAAAAGACGCTATAGCCGTGGCTGTAGCGTCCTAGTGATCTTCCGTACGGCGTACATCACGCACCGACGCTCCTTTGTGCAAAACCCACTTTGTATGTTAATAAATCTATTGTTAAAGTTATCACACCCCGATAGTGATTCCTGCTCACGAACAAACAGTAGGGTGACAACTACACCCACACGTCTCTGGAGAAAGAGGAGCCCGATCCGAGTCCCCGAAAAGTACGCTGTGGACTCGTCCGTGCGAAAATAGGCACGCCGTCTAGTCCGTCGGTCGACACGGGTGTATCCCGTCCTGGCTAAGATCGATTCGCGCTCCGGCGCGTGGATACGTGTGGATTCGCGGGAATTTTGAAGCCACTGGCCATACCGTTCGCCTCGAGTGTCATAAAATTTGCCCATCGACCATCGTCGCGAGGGGCCAAAGCTGCTGGAAGGGGACTCCTCCCTGGATCGCCCCCGTGACGTCTTGACGGAAAACTCGCCCTTGGACAGCTCACTTGGATCTCATTCTCCGCGGCAGCATCGAGCACGGCGAGAATCATCGCCTAGAAGCCCGTCGTACTCGTAAGGGGTATCGTGAGTAGAGACAGTTAAGAAAAGGACACGCCATGTCGATCGCGACATTGGCGTATGCGAGTGTATCTCGCAAGTGCAAATTAGTCTCGTCCGCAAATTGCGCTATCGTAACGACCAAATGTCCCGTGGTCCGGGTAGTCGCGTGCCGCCAGTCGCGCGATCCTTGTAACTCGAAGTCGCGTAACGTAGCTCGCGCAATGGTCATGTAGAAAAGCACAAATATTGGTATTCGAAGTCGCGTAACGTAGCTGGCGCAGTGTTCATGTCAAAAGCCAAATATTGGCACTCGAAGTCGCGTAACGTAGCTTGCGCAGTGTTCATGTCAAAAGCCAAACATTGGCACTCGAAGTTGCGTAATGTAGCTAGCGCAGGGTTCATGTCAAAAGCCAAATATTGGCCCTTGAAGTCGCGTAACGTAGCGCGCGCAATACTCATGTAAAAGAAGCCAGCGATAGTAATTCGAGAACGCGTCCCCCGCCGTAGTCAAGTAATAATCAATTTGTGATAAAGGGCCGTGTTACGGAGCTCGTGTGATCTGTGACGACGTCCTCGGGTAGAATCAGTATTCAGGTCGCGAAAGTTTAGCGTCCTGGACTTGATCGAATTATTCGAAGGAAATATATAAAGAAGAAATAAATTTGTGTGACACAAGAAAATTTGTCACAACTTATTTACTGATATAGTAATAAGGAATTCAAAGAAAAAGATCCTAGACAAAAGATACAGAAAAATGATGAATGAACATTTTCCATCAACACGAAATGCGGTAACTACCTCAACGAATATTTGTTCAAATTTTGAAAAGCGTAACGAATTTGCCTTGCCAACAAGTTGTGGAGAAAAATGTTGCGTTTTCCACTTCATGGAGATGGCGGCAAGAATTTGTTAAAAAATAATTCGAAACAGTAATACAAGCGAGTGAAAGATTTATACGTGTGTGAAAATGCGTTATATTCGAGTCACGAAATTTCGACGTGTCGCAGGTACGCGAGAGTAAGAGCGGCGAAGAACAGGACGTATTTGACGCTCCCTGGCGAGGAACTCTCATAGCTGACGCAGGGCTTTTCGTGAAGCGGTAAATAGCGATTAACTGTAGAGACTCTTTGTAAATGCTGTGGCATGCTCCTTAAATCGACAATGAAAGAGGAACGAAGAGATCTGGAAATGCGTGCGCGTCTACACAAAGTCTTGGGACAAAGGCCTTTTTCATTTGTTATACATAGTGATATCAGAGCGAAATGTAGTGTTTTTCTTACGGGTGTCGACATAAATAATAATTTTTTTTCCTTCTCGCGTCCCATTATAATTGACTTCATATCATAATCTGACTAGAAATTTGATCCAGCAGCCTGAACGCTCATCAGTGGAACCGTCGTACGAGGGTAAGAAGGCCTGATTGAGGATCTTACGATATTCCGAACCACAGTTTCATAGCTGCCGGCTCAGTGTTGAGACTGCCATGCTAGTCTTGGCGCCTCGACTAAGAATTCTGGTGCCTCCCGCAGAAAAAAACGATTAAAAATAATTAAATAAAAATCATCGATCAATTTTATTCGTTTCTCCCAATCAAGTATAAAGAAATCATTTCATAAAACTTATACTACTCACTTCGTCTTAATTTCGTAACTTGTATAAAAAGTATCTATTTCATTGTATAAATTAAAAATGTATTTTAATTTCACAATTAACAATAAGTTAAGTGTGGGCAAAAGCAATACATCAGATTTAACGGTCGATACACAATCAGGAGAATACTGGAACATTAACATTTACTACCAAGTAATAGATTTTTAAAAACTTTGAAAAACAAACAAATAACGCCGAGTAATTACCCGCCGCGAAAATATTGTTGCTTGTTTTACTATATTAAAAATTCTGATTGGTCTCAAAATATTTTTTATTAAAAAAAAACGCTTTTATTTTTGGGCTTTAGTATTTTATTATTTGGGAGTACGAGTAAGTTTTAAAGGGTTTTTTGTGAAAATTCGGGCTGTAGTCCGAATTTTGCGGAAATGGTAACAAATTGATTATTCAAAGTAATATCCATCGCTAGCCACTACTTTTTCCCATTTTTCTAGCAGCATACGAATTCCGCGTTGAAAGAACGACTGGTCTTTAGAGGCAATCCAAGAATCGACTCTTTTTTGGCATTCCTCGTACGAACGGAAATGCTGCTCAAACATACCATGAGTCATTGATCGAAACAAGTGGTGGTCGCAAGGGGCAATGTCCGGAGAAAACGGCAGGTGGGGTAGGATATCTCATTTCAGTCTTTCCAAGTAGTTTTCGACTGGCACTGTAATACATGGTCGAGCATTGTCGCGCTGCAAAATCTCTTTGTCGTGTCTCTGCGCATATTCTGGTCGTTTCTCCTTCAATGCTCGGCTCAAACACATCAATTGTAGCCGGTAGCGATGCCCCGTGATTTCATTGAGTTTTAGCAGATCATAATATTAAACCCAGCTCATCCCACCAAATACAGAGCATAAGTTTTGATTCATGAAAGTTTCGCTTCGCCGTTGATGTTGATGCATGGCCGGCTTACCCCACGTTTTCTTACACTTTGGATTCCCGTAATGAATCTACTTTTCATCGCCAGCTACGATTCGGTGCAAAAAAACCCTTCGGTTTTTGCCTTTGGAGCAGCTGTTCGCTGATGAAAAATCTCCTTTCTACGTCTTTTGGTTTTAATTCGTATGTCACCCAATTTCCTTGCGTTTAGATCATTCCATGGCTTTGAGGCGTAGTGAAATTGCTTGTTGAGTCGCCCCTAACTATTCTGCAAGTTCTTCTTGCGTTTAACACGAGTCTTGGTTCGATAATGCCTCCAATTCTTCAAACGTTTGTGGGCTTCCTTCACGTTCGTTATACTCCATGTCAAAATCACCACTTCTGAACCGTCTGTCTAAACCAGTGCGCAAGTTGAGATTGATAGAGCATGGTTCTCATAAGCCTCACGCAGAAATCGATTGCTTTCAGCTATTTTTTTTTTTTTCAAATGGAAGCAGGAAAGCAAAGCTTTCTGCAAATTGCGTTTCGTTAGCACACATTCGACATACTGGGAGTTTGAAAAAACTATTTTGTTTACGCTTCGACAAAATGAGACGTACTGAAAACAAGCCTAATGATAACGCTTTCACATGAAGGTGGTCCGATGCGATTTAATTCTAGTATTTACTAGGTGCGCAACTAAGTTCCCGGGTTTCACACATGGATGGCGCTAGCAACACATGTAGTCAGCATACAGGTCTGAAATTGGGTGTCTTTATAGCTTGGATATCTGTTAAGAAAACCTAGTCGTAATATAAACAAATATCGCAACTCAACGACCTTTTTTCTAACTTCGAAAATGTCGAAGTTTGTGCCAAATAAACAGCATTAGCGGGAAGCGGGAAGCCATTTCCGAAGTTTTGCTTTTGCGACGGAACAGAAAGAGTTTCCTGCATCGAATTATTACTGGCGATGTACAATGGATATATTTCGAGAATCCCAAATGCAGAAAATCGTGGCTTTCACTTGGCGAAACGTCAACATCGACGGCACGGCCAAATCGCTTCGGGAAAAAGACATTGCTCTGTGTTTGTTGGGACCAGAAAGGAATCGTGTATTGTGAGCTGCTGAAACCGGGCGAAACTGTCATTGGGCATCGCTACCGACAACAACCAATCAGTTTGAACCACGCATTGCTCGAAAAACGGCCAGAATAGGACACCAGACACGGACGTGTGATATTGCAGCACGACAACGCTCTGTGCCATCACAGTTCCATCGTCCAGGACACCATAAAAACACTGAAATGGGATCTGCTACCGCACCCGCCGTATTCGCCAGACCTGGCCCCTTCAGACTATCACTTGTTCCGGCCGATGGCGCATGACTTGGGTGGGCTACACTTGGCCAATTACGATGCCGTACAAAATTCGTTGGACGAATGGTTTCAGTCCAAAGACGCGTGTTTTGATCGTCGAGGTATTTATGTATTGCCAGAGAGATGGCAAAAATGTGTAAATAGCGAGGGACAATACTTCGAATGAACCATTTTTGGATTTGTCTTGAAATTTTCGATTTTTTATTGGTAAAAAAAACCCGGAAACTTAGTTGCGTACCTACAGGGTATCCAATAGGAAGTTGCTAAAACTAATCGACTGTCATTTTAAAACACATGCACAGACTCAGAAAAGCCAAATTGCTTTAAATAGAGTAAACTCTGCAGTTTTAAACGCACATAAATAAAACCCAGTCAAATATTTTTTATGTCAATTTGTTACATCGTATAAAAATAATGAAAAAGTACAGTGATTAATGATAGATATTTTCGAAGTGCGAACCGTTAGATTGTGCACAAAAACCAATTCTCTTTTGAAAACTGTGAAAAACTATGTCCAACATATCGTTCGTAATGCCGCGAACCACTTCCTGGATGGCCGCGATCAGTTCTTCTACTGTGCTGGGGTTTTTAGCGTAACCATGGTCTTTAATGTAACCCCACAAGAAAAAATCACAATGGTACAGGTCCGGTGAGTACGGAGGCCATTCTAGTCCGCCTTGAGCAAATTTAGGGTACGCCAGACCGATTACTCGAGTCCCATAAACGCGATGAATAGCTTCAACATCTCATGTCCGGTGCGGCGTCGCTCCATCTTGTATTAAGTAAAAAAATTTTAACCAGTCCCCTCTTTTTTGCATAAGGGAAGAATTTCGTTTCCAAAAGCTGTTTGTAACTCTCTCCTGTTACCGTAGATTCCACGAAGTGCAAATAAATTCCTTTTACTGAAATCGCTGCCCATGCCGTTACTTTCTGTGGATGAACGGACTTCGCTAGCGATATGTTGGGATTTTCCGTTCCCCAAAACCGGTAATTTTGCTTGTTTACGTACCCATTCATCCAAAAATGTGCTTCATCGGAATAAATAATCAATTTCTCATTAAGTTCGTCGGCTTCAAACATTCCCGTCATAGTGTTACAAAATTCGATGCGTTTCGTCGTGGCATGTTCAGTTTACAATTGATGAGCGCTTATTTTATACGGATAAAGCTTTAAAAATATTTCAAAATGTTGTGTAATGATGATTTGGTTATTTTTAATGCTTGAGCAGCTTTCCGAATCGAATCATTTTGATTTTGTTTGAAGAATTCTCAACTCCGTTGATCTTCTCTGGTGTAGTCACCGTAACAGTTGCACCTGGCAACTCGTGTCTACGGTCTTGGAGTGTACCATACGTCACGAAGTTATCGATTATCCTACAAAAATTAACGTAAAATTACTTCAATGCAGTTTAATTGAATTGAAACACAAGTTGTGTGATAGATGAATATGAATAAATATTAAATTCTTACCTTTTCAGAGTGTTTTCGCTGGCAACTCTATGAGTTCCAAACTTAGTACGTAACCCTCTATACGCATTACTATAAATTTTTCCCCTCGAGAAGGAGCACTCAATAAGATATACTTTTTCATCCGTGGTGAGCTCACTCATTTTGACGCGCGCGTACTTGCTTCAACCACGGCTGGAATAAAACTGCGGGACCTCAGGTATGTGGCTTAGAAAAGGGACCCCTATTGAATTCATGGGGGGAAGAGACACTTATTTAGATTTAGCAACTTCCTATTGGACACCCTGTAGTATAGCCCACGCTTATAAATCCTTTAAAACTTATTTGTACCCTAATATATTTTTTCAATTCAAATGTACAAAACAAGTGACATAACTTTTGCAAACTATATTGCTAAACCGTAGGAATAATGTATTTGTAAATATTTCATTTTCATTTAAAGCATCGTATTACTCTTATAACAACAAAATTGGCATCACCATTATATAAAAGTACAACGTAAATACCACACAAATATATTTGAAATGCTGTACTGGAGTAGACTGAAAATCTGCTTCTAAGGCTGACGTATTATTGATACGTTAGCCTTTGATGCAAACTTAGTTTGCACGCATGCAAGCTCCGCCGTCTGAGAGAGGAGTTTTTCTAGCATCCCGTGTAGAAATTAGTATAGGGAAGTAGTCTTGCCCCTGACCAGCCTTCTCTAAATAATATCAAGCCACGGTCATGCCGTTCAGCGTAGATCAGGTTCGCCATGTAACAGGTCTTAAGTCGGGCCCCGATTCTCCATTCCCTTTTCGGGAACTAATTAGGAACGGGAGAGGGAAACGGTCAAGTACTGGAAGGCTTCTGGAGATCTATGCGGGTAGCATAGATTGAATTAGTTGGTATATTGATACTTATTATCCCTTTGCATTTGATAGTGGGGACCCTCGCTCACCACTATCCGAACGAAAAATGCCTCGTTTGCAGAGACTTATTTCACAAGTATCGCAAAATCATAAACATAAGTGCACCTTGTAAGCAGAGCGCATCTGTACGTGCTACAACGAACAGGACAAACTTCTATCCTCATCCGATTGTACTTACGTGAAGGCGTACCTGGCGTACCTAGCCACCTGGCAGATTGCTGGCGAAATACATTCGAGTAATGTATTTCCCGGTCCGAACATTGATATTTCCCAACAGCGCGGCAAGGCGTTCAACCGCAAATTACCTGCTTTACTTTTAGCCTCATCAAGTAATTGGGCTATTCGTTATGCTTAAATCATTAGTTATTGTAGTCCCGGTATTTATGATAAGCATTCTTATGCTTGTCAATTATCATTGATGAAATGAATGCTTTTAGTGGTGAATAAAATTACAACAGATGTATTAGTTTCATCCTAGTCAATCCTAAATATCTTTGATGAGGTGAAAAACAAAGTAGCTTTACACAGTTCTTAGAGACAGGCTCCACTTTTGAGAACATGACATGTTCTAGCCGGATAGGCATTACGTGAAGATGTACTTACTCGCAATGGAACCCGGCTAGATAATTGTAATTTCTAAACATAGAGGGTAAGACGCAGGAACGATTTTGCGATGTTCCCGGTTTGTTCCGTGGGAGGGTCCGGTCAGATGAATCAGACGAGGCAAGTCTGGTCAGATCCCGACACAGAGTAATAAATGTCCAGTCACATTCCTGCACGAAATGAGGAAAATCAAAACCTGGCTTAGAAGCACAATGCTTCAGGAACGATTCTTACATATGTCACTGCTGAACATAAAGAATGGCATTCTTTAAGAAAAATTGCAACCACCCAAGTGTTTGGCCGGTGTGCAGAAAAAATAGAAAACTGAGACTTATTTTATTGAGTACCTACTAAAACTCAAGTTTAAAAACTTACAAGTATTGCAAGAGTTTGATATTAACGTTAACATAAACATGTGTTTAAAACGTCATATTTGACGTGTTAAGTAATTATCGACTATCATGTAAGTTTTATTTGACAAAATGGAAGTTGTGAAATAAACCAGGTTTTTTGTCGGGCCGGCCCCGCCCACGGAAAAACGCTATCTACGACAATGTATACACCTTCTGCGTGCGAATAAGTTTGTCAATTTCCAGAGCAAAAATAAAGTAGTTTTATGTTTGCGTCGTTCGGCGGGTAATTCATATTTATAACAAATTATCGACATTTTTCGCAGATTACAGTTTTTGTTATTCAAGTGCTAGCATATTACGAAGTCATAGAACGGTTACGATTCGTCTCGCTCTTCTCTTCCAATGATTAAGGAGCAATTCTGGTGCGACGGCCCAAAATTTAAGCTGTTTGTAATTTTTAAAAATTGAAAACTGTTCGACGTATCGGTACGAAGTATCGGTGGTTTTTCGTTTGATGGTACACTCTTACAGAATGGAAAAAAATTGTTGTATATAGATGTATATTTATATAACAATTTATAATCGTGTGAAGGCATAAAAAAAGTAAATTGCTGGCGTTGATGATTTGCGCTCTCCAAGTAATCTGAAACCAAAAATTCAAACAGTTGCTTTATCTGTCTGAGTGTAAAATCGCCCGAACTAGAATTATTACTTTATATTGCAAAACATCAAATCGGCGTCGTTTTTTGCAAAATGGTTCGAACAACACGTTTTTTCCGTTATAGCCGTTATTTTTTCATTATAGGTGATAGCCGGTACATATGCTGAATATGCAATAAAACTTTTATAGCCCTATTGGTTAAACCGTTTTTCAGAAATCACCAACACCAGGTGAAAAGAGTCGTTTCGAGAAACACGGTTCAGAGCAAAATGAAGAATTCAGAACATCATTAGGGCATCATTTTACTCACACAGTGGAAAGAGAGACTACTACTATACAGTAAATGTATAGAAGCATACTCGTATATGTGTATAGTCAGATATAAATTCAAAACAGATGTTGCCAAACGTTGCCAGGGACGCGCAGCGGGTAGTCGTACTAGAGCCGAGCGCGCGCACGGCGCGCTTCTACTGCGCTGTACTGAGTCCACAAGGTAAAAGTCAACTTTGCCATCAATTGGATATGAATCTATGATGGAAAAGAGTTAAAAAATTCAAAAAATAAAAATTCGATGGTTTCACCGCATCACGGAAGAATAGCCCCTTAAGCTCAAAGTTACCCGCGAAGAAATTTCGATAGGGCTCGACTTTGGGCACCCTATGACCTATGTGAAGTTGGCAACCGACTTTACCAAATGTAATTTTTTTTGCATTCTTTTGTACTCGATTGGTACCCGATTGTACCACCTTTAATTTCGATTGTACCTTAAGGGGGGACAAGTACGAGGGTATGGAAAAATAGGCCGCAACCCATTAAGAGCTAAATCATTTCAATAAACGCTATTGAAACGAGAATCACTTGTACGCGTTTGTACCGTTGAAGTTAAATTTTTTTTTAATTTCCAATGTATTTTTTGTTTCGTTGCAATCGGGCGTCATTAACGGCAAGAAGTTTAATTTAGTTTGCGCCTTTAAGGAGACGAAAATAGAGGGTGTAAATGAGACAAAAAATCGGCCACAAACAGGGGCAAGCAATATACTCGTACGTAGGACGAGTACAAACGTTGACTTACCGGTACAAACGATCGCTCGGTGGTACAAACGATATAATCGTCATCACGAATAGGTACAAAAGATTAAACCTCAGTACAAACGATATACTCGTCAGTACGATTGGTCGAACGATTAATCGCCGGTACGAACGATTTACACGTTAATACGAACTGGTACAAACGATGACTCGGTGGTACAAACGATATACTTGTTGATACGAACGGGTACAAACGATTAATCACCGGTAAAAACGATTTACTCGGTGGTACGGACGGGTACAAACAATTGCTCAGTGGTACAAACGATTTACGCATCGGTACGAACGGGTATAAACGATTGCTCTGTCATACGAACGATATACTTGCCGATACGTACGCGTACAAACAATATACTCGTTAGTACGGATGGGTACGAACGATTACTCGGTGGTAGAAATGATACTTGGCGCGGTGGTACAAGCTAAATACTTGTCGATCCGACAGGGTACAAAGAAGTTCTCGCCGGTACAAACGATTAACTCGTTGGTACGAATGGGTATAAACGATTGCTCGGTGGCACGAACGGGCACAAACGATTCACTCGTAAGTACAAACGGGTACAAACCATTGAACGCCGGTACCAGCGATTTACTCGTTAGTACGAACGGGTGAAAACGATTGCGTGGTGGTAAAACGATATACTCGTCAGTACGAACGGGTACAATCGATTGCTCGGTGCTACAAATGATATACTTGTCGATACAAACGGGTACTAACGACTGCTCCGTGGTGCAACCTATATACTGGTCAGTATAAACGGGTACAAACGATTAATCGCCGGGGCAAACTTTTTACTCATTGGTACGAACGAGTACAAACGATTTCTCGGTGGGAAAAACGATTTACTTGTTGATACGAACGGGTACAAACGATTGCTCGCCAGTACAAACGATTTACCCGTTGGTACGAACGGACACAAACGATTGCTTGGTGGCACGGTCAGATACAAACGACTGCACGGTGGCACAAACAATATAATCGTCAGTACGAACGAGTATAAACGATTAAGGCGTTACCACCACTTGTAGCGCAAAAAAAGGCCTTTTTCATGAATTTTTTTAAAGAAAACTACAAAACCTTTTTAATCGATCAATATACCATCTTAAAGAACACATCTTGGAGAACTTTCAGTAATTTTTTTATTGAAAAATATTACATTGCTTAGTGGCAAATGGCCGTCAATGAAATAATGTTTTTATATACACGGTTTGCGGTGACCAACATTGCGGCGAAGTGGATCATCTGAAAAAAAATGCGGATGGATTTAGTCAAATATAAGTATAAACTAGTCTTTAATCGAAGGATTTTAAAAAATATTCATTTTTCACAAAATGGCGGACAGTCAAAGTTAATGGTTCGATTTTAACGAAAAAAAACGTTTTTTGGCTATAAAACGGCCATTTTTTTCGAAAAAACAATCGAACAATTAAAGACTACATTTTTATGTATTAAATAAGCCTGCAAAATTTCAAGAAGATCGGTTCATTGGTGTTCGAGTAATCTTGGTCACCGACTTCAGAAATGCCATTTTGAGAAGAATGCGGTTAAAGTTTCAATTAGCCGGTCGTTTACACAGCGGATTCTTCTCTTTCAACGCTCATATCTCAGTCAATTTTGTTCGGATCGACTTGAAATTTTCAGGACATATTCTCAGATACTTATACTTCAAAAAAATGCAATAAAAAAATCGATTTTTTCAAAATCGCAAGTGGGGGTAACCCCTTAATCGCCGGAGCAAACGATTTATTCATTGGTATGAACGGGTACAAACGATTGCTCGGTAGAAAAGGGGTTTTCTTGTCAATACGAACGGGTACGAACGATTGCTCGCCGGTAGAATCGATGTACTCATTGGTATGAACCGGTAAAATCGATGAAAACGCCGATGCACACGATTCACTCGTTGGTTCGAACGGGCACAAATGATTGCTCGGTGGAACAAACAATATACTTGTCGATTCGAACGGGTACAAACGATTAATCGGCGGTACAAACGACTTACGTTTTAGTACGAACGGGTACAAACGATTTGTCAGATAGTATGAACGGGTACAAACGATTACTCGGTGGTACAAACGATTTACTCATTGGTATGAACTGGTACAAACGATTAAACCCTGGTACAAACGAATTACTGGTTGGTGCGAACGAGTACAAACGATTTCTCGGTGATACAAACGATATACTCTTAAGTACGAACATCGATGACGCCCTATTACAATGAGAAAAAAAAACGGAAATTTTCTTTTTCATTACAAAATAATAAAAAAATGCCATGGTACAAACAGGTAAAAACGATTCTCGTTGTAATCGCGTTTATTGAAATGATTTAGCTCTTAATGAGTTGCGGCCCATTTTTCCACACCCTCGTACTTTTTTCCCTCTTAAGGTACAAATGAAATTAAAGGTGGTACAATCGGGTACAAACCGAGTACAAACGAATGCAAAAAAAAATACGTACGGTAAAGTCGGTTACCAACTTCACATAGGTCAATTTTCGACAAAAAAGAGGACAATCATTTGTTAATAACTACCCAGATAGACACGTACCGCTCGTGTACTGCTCTGGTGGAGTACGCCGTAACGTCACCCTGACCTCCACGTACGTGCGTACGGTAACGGTACCGTAACAGTACAGCGTACGGTACGGCGTACAGTGGATGTACCAGTACGGTGAGCTCACACCGTATCGTACGCGAGTAGTACGGCGTACTGCTCGTGTACGGTACAGGAGTAGTACGGCGTGTGGTACAGCGTACGGTAAATGTGCCAGTACCGTGACGTTACCGTGCGGTTAACGTACGCTCCCGGTACCGGTATAGTGAAGCTATTGTATCCGTTCAAAACGCGCTCCGTACGTTCATAGTACGGTTAAAATAACCTCTCGTTAGGCTCAAAATACTCACACCGTACCACTGTAGTACCATACATGAACGGACCGCTTTTGTTTCTTTGCATGTATGGGTGTGTGTGAGTGTGTGTGTATGTATATAGTAAATAAAAAGGGAAATTGTTTTTGAATTATTGATTTATTTCCGTTTCCTTGGCAAACATCGTTCACAATTTACAAAATCTTTTTATAATATACAATTTTTTTTTTACAATTTACAAAGATTGCTTAGAATGTACAAATTCTTTTTACAATTTACGAAAATGTTTGCAATCGACGAAATTTGCTTACAATTGACAAACATTTCTTACAGTTTACAAAAATCCCTTACAATGTACGAAGCTTTTTTGCAATATTCGATTTTTTCTTACAATTCACCAAAATTTGTTACAATTTACAAAAACTTATTAGAACTTACGAAAATTTCTTAAATTTACGGAAGAGTCGTACAATTTTTGAATTTTTCTTACAATTTATAAAAATTTCTTATAATTCACGGAAATATTTTATATTTTTTGTAATTATTATACAATTTACAAACATTGCTCAGAATTTACAACTTTTTTTTACAATTTACAAAAATTTCTTACCGTTTACGAAAATTTTGTACAATTGATGTAATTTTCTTACATTTTACAAGTTTTTTTTGCAATTTACAAACATTTCTTACAATTTACCAAAATTTCCGAGAATTAACAAAAATCTTAGCGTATACGAAAATTTCTTACAATTTACAAAAATTCCTCACAATTTACTGAAATTTTGACAATATTCGATTTTTTTTGCAATTTATAAACATTTCTTGCAGTCTAAAAAAATTTACAATTTAAATACATTTCTAACAATGTACGAAAATTTCTTAGAATATACGGAAATATTTTACAATTTTTAGAATTTTTTTACAATTAACAAAATTTTCTTACGTTTTACGAACATTTCTTACAATTTGTAAATATTTCTCACAATTGACGAAAGTTTCTTACAATTCACAACAATTTCTTACAGATTGCTTAAAATTTCGTTTAGACAATTTAAACATTTTTTTGGTTTTAAAAATTTATACAATTTTCAACAATTTTATATTGTCGCAATTTTAACAATTTTTCGTTTCTATAACTTTTGCCACTGAACATTGAATTCCATAAATGTTCGCTTTGTTTTCCAAAGCGAAAATTCGATTTGTATTAGAAAACGAAGCGAATTGCGACAGTTCTTTATTTTAATAACTTTGACAAATGCGCATTACATTTTTTGAAATTTTCAAAACAAGGCGAATTTACGATTTTTGCTTTTTTCGGTTTTTACTATTTTTTAATCTTGTGGTTTTTTAAATTTGTATAGTTTTTAACAACTTTTGATTGTCGTAATTTTAACAAATTGTATTTTCATTACTTTAACAATTGAGAATTGGATTTCTAGAAACTTTTGCTTTGTTTTCCAAAGCGGAGATGCGTTTTGATTTGAGAAACAAAGTAAATTGGGACAATTTCTTATTTTTTATTACTTTTACAATTGCACATTAGATTTTCAGAAATTTTTGCTTTCTTTTCCACAGCGAAGCTTCGTTATACTTTGGAAAAGAAAGCCGATTGCGACAATAGAAGACAATAAAAAATGATAATCAGAATAATCAGAAAATCAAAAAATAAAATCAGAAAGATATAAAAAAACACGAAGGGGAAAAATAGTGCAGCACGTTATGAAAAATGGACGTTATTATCTTCTTGATGGTCAGGAGTCCGTATAGAGGCTGATATTCGCCGTGGATATATCTCGCGGCACGGCCTCTTCACCTCCTCAGTGCCGGAGTCACCCCGACGTCCACTGTGACAGATTACCCAAATTTTTTTTTCATTATTATCGAAGATTATTTATGTCAATTGTCTTTTATACATTTTTTTAGAAAATGATTAAGACAAAAAAATCATTTCGTTCGTCTCTTGAGAACCCTTTAAAACAAATGTTGAAAGCAAAAAAAATCATTCCGGTAGTCTTTTAAAAATTTTTTAAAGGAAATTGTGAAAGCAAAAAAAATTCGTTCGCCTTTCAAAAATCTTTTCAAAGTTATTTTTTGTGAAAAAACATTATTTTCGTTGGGTTCGAACGATGCAAACTTCCATGGCATTGGCGTTTTCTATCACGATATGTCGACTTTTTTTTAAGGGAGCTTTCCAGTGTGAAATTTTCAAAAAATCGATTTTTTTTTTGCTTTATCGAATAGTATACACTCTTCCGAATATTCCCTGAAATTTTCATGCCGAAATTCAGATTATTTCGGTTACTGTACAGCATTTCTTGGAAGAAGGCAACGGAGCGCTACAGCTACAGCGAAACTTTGAACGCGTTTTTCTCGAAACAGCATTTTTCAAAACGGTGTCCAACTTGGAGGGCAGAGTTTTAAAGCTATCGAGTTGAATTTTTTACAGAATATTCTTAACGTCATTGTTTATCGTGCTATGGAAGCTTTTTTTTTTGACATCGTCCTATTTTTTTGTAAAAAAAACTGCCAAAAAAAATGCTAAAATCGATACTTTTTGTTCAAACCGGCGCCATTTTTGCAAAAAAAAAAAAAAAGCCTCCATAGCACGAAAGCCAATTATATACCGATCAATAATCTTTTTGTGTTTTTTGTTTCAGATCAAAATTGTGACCCCTAACGTGGACACCACATCCAAGTGCATTTTCTGCAACAATTGTTTCATCATTTTTATAGATATTAATTAATAAATAAATCGATCTTTAAAAAATTGTTTTGTATTCTTCAATACCCAATTAATATACAAAAAAAAACCAGACCGATTAGATTATTTTTTCTTTAAAAAAAAAAATCGCGAAAAACAGCGATTTTTCGGGCTGTCACACTGGAAAGCTCCCTTAAAGAGCCCTCACGGTGGTTCCGCATGAAAAATTCAGCGGCCCAATTGGCCGATATAAAAAGTAAAAGGGCGAAAATTCTAACCAGAAAATACGGAATTCTTTTCCTTTTAATTTCCATTGAGCTAGACCTCCTGGAGACCCTACGACCTCTGGGAGTTGCTGAACTCGTCATCACCATCTGGCAGGCTTGAATTGACGGTGCTGTTGAGGGAACTCTAGAAGTGTTTTCACGATTTTCTCCTTCCGTTTGAATCCACTAGGGATTTTTTATTCCGACGTGTTTTTCTGCAATTTTTGGCCCAAATTCTAGTTAATACTATTTAAATACATTTTGATAGACATACATTTGCAAAACGAGAAAACAATTAACAAATGTTTTTTTGTAAAAATTTCTTTAGGATTCATTATAAATATTATGTACAGTAAGGCAAGTCCGTGGTAGATAGACATGAGAGAGACGTCCAATTTAAAAAAAATCGAAGGTAAATTCGCAGTAGATCATAGTTCTTTCAAGGCACAGTAAAAATAAAACTATATGTACATGATAATAATTTTTTGAAATTAATCTTTAGTTGTGGAATTATAGAATTTTCGTAAGTTGGCCAGCTCTCCCTTATGGCTCTCCATCTACCCCTGACTTACCCTATGAATAAATACATTTCTACATACATACATCGTCCGAGTTTATCCGCGACGCTCTGCAATTCTTCCTCGATTTTTCGGATGTGGAATTTCGGACGTCGCACGACACAGGCTCACTTCTTCGGCGCACCCTATGTTGTTGTCCTGCTGTTGGTAAGCTTACTAGAATCTAAAATTAAGTATAAGTTAACAAATTAGGAAGGGCCCCATCCCCGCCCTTCCCCGTGAGGCACAACCAGCAATTTGCTCCCCCCGCCCCGTACGTGCACCTGAAAATAAAAATCAAATTAGTAGTGAGAACGGCCCCGCCCCGCCGATCTCTGTGAAGCACATCCAACTCAATCCAAAATGCTCCTCCAAAACGAAAATAAAAGAAATAAATATTAATGTTAATTCTTACCCCTACCTGACCTGGTGAGTTCATTGAAACTCAACCAGCTTACCGTCATTGTCGAAAATTTCAAACAGTTTTAATGTTTTTTGAGCCTCGGCGATGTCGGCGGCTGAACCGGCGTCGATGTTGTCAAAAAATTCGATGTCCATGCTGGTTCGGGTGGACTCTACCCTCTCATTGAGTGCTGTCGCCGCCGGGCTCGTTTCGCCAACATCGTCAACGTTTGGTGACAGCAAATCCTCCAATTCGCTGAAGTCCACTGAGGCGGCTACGGATTCCGCGGCGGAATTCTCATCGACACGTAGCCGTTGACTTGGCCGGAGTTCCGCTTCGTCTTCTTGTTCCTCAAGACGCACGTCCCGTCGCTGTTTCTTAATTTGTCGCCACTTCCGAGCCTTCAGACATTTGAGGGCATTGTTCATGGCGGTTTGACACTCGAGTCTGTTTGGCCGTGGGAAGTATTTATTCTCGGCCATAGCGTCTGTGAACAAAAAACATTGAATTAGTCAGGTTTAGGTGCGCATACTATCCTCGCGAGATTATTCTTTACTGACCGAAGCATGCTTGCGCGAAGCGACTGTCTTGCAATTTTGAACCTACGACGCCAGACCGCCCATGAAACGTCAAGGATTCGGAAACCGTCTCGTTTTCAGGAAAGATAAAGCGGAAGTATTCCGCAGCGCAGTCCGCTGGGTTCCTGCGTCCCAGGAAGATGAAGTGCGCCACCTGCAACAGAAAACGGCACTCGCTTAAGGATGTTGAGTCCCTATGAAACATGTTAATGTTAATTGTTCAATAAATAGCTTCTTAATCGTCATGAAATTTTTACACGACCTTCTGAATACTTCATGTAAAAACATACCAAATTTTTAGAATTTTATCGTCATTAGTTCAGCCTCCTTAGGCATTGAAATAAAAAATAATAAAATTCTGAAAATTTGGTATGTTTTTGTACGAAGTATTTAAGAGGTCGTGTTAAAATTTCACGACGATTGGGAAGCTCGTTATTAAAAAATTAACATTTTGTTAAGAACAATTTTTAAAAGAAATAAAAAAAATTATCAATAAACTTCGTTTTGTTTCCGTTGCTTTCAGTATATTGTAGATATTACAAAATTGAGAGGTCAAAAAAAAAATTTATTGCAAAGTTACATCAGTTTCCATAAGACAGAATTTAATTTGTGAATGTTAATTGTTCAATAACGAGCTTCCTAAGTGTCGTGAAATTTTTACACGACCTCTGAAATACTTCATACAAAAACATACCAAATTTTCAGAATTTTACCATCATTTGCGATTTGGGGCTCAACATCCTTAATACGCACGTTCGCATCCTCGCGAACATGAATGTATAAAAGACTACGCTTCTGTAGTCGTCGATAAGTAATAAAAATTCTTACCAAATCATTGTATGTCTCAGCATCGACATTTTCGAAGGCTATCAGATCGTCGATAGTATTGAAGGAAACCCGCGGGGGGACCGTCGTCCGCTTCGGCATTATCGCCCGGAGGACCTTTTGTAAGGTTGTCAAAATCGCGCTGCAAAATAAAATAGGCAATGAAGAGCGATTTAAAATGAGTAACTGTATACTCTCAACTCATAGTGGACAATGCTCCCCTCTGAGTTTTTTCGATAGCAACGATGCGCGCTGCTATCGCTTTGTTATCTGCCTGTGTTGTCCTGGTGTTAACATAAATATATTTTTCGTTATCTTAATATGTTTACTTTTTTTTCTACGTATGTGGTGAAACTTACTTCAGCGTCTCCGCCATCGCGTGGAGTGATCTAGCAATGTTGGACTCTTCAGTCTGCGTGGTTGTGGCCGGTTGGGAAAAAGCATGTCTGTTGCATTGTGTCGGTGTGCTTAGCGTGTTTGATGATGGCGTGTGTGTGTTGAGTGCATGTTTGGATAATGATGCGGTGAGTGGATGAACGTTTGAGTGAGTGTTTGGTGCTAGCATGCGTGGATTGTATAATTGAGTGCGTGAGTTGTTAGAGTGTTGGGTCGGTCGTGTGCCTGTTGGTTGACCTTGTGTGTTCGATGCGGCGGCGTAAGTATTCTCGTTTGTCAGTTGCGTTTCAGTCTCAGTCAGGGGTGTGACCTGTGGACGTCTGTATCCCGTCGGCTTTGGTGTAGGTGTTCGTGGTGTGGGAGAGCGAGGGACTGTCATGTTAGTTTTGTCGACTCGTTCGTCCGTCGTGTGTCTTCCTTGCTCGTTTTGGGGATACGCTCGTCTGAGGTTCTCTATATCCGAATTCAAGCTTTGAAGTATACGCGCCGTCGGTCTCGGTGCTTCTACCCGTTTTGTTCGCGGCTGACTCATCTGGAGTAAATAGCAAATTGATCACAAGTTTCAAATCTAAACCGTGGTACTAAGAAGAACTGCAATAACCCAGATGTCGTCAATGGGATTCCTATGACCGTCTGTGTGCCAATATGGCATGCGGAAACATTTTCCCTCGATTTCATTTATGTCTACTAATACTTGTTCCTCACTCAGTAACGAACACCGAAATACACCGAGTGCTGACGATGCCACACCGACGTCGTAAAAATCTTCGACTGTACGGAATTCTTTGATCGCGAACTGGTATCGATTTTTCGAACGTACGATACTTTGGACAATACCAATTTTGGAATTTTTGAAAAGGACCGTGTTATCTGATTTGTTCGTTCCGATTCGAAATTTGCCTATGCGATAGCTTCTATCAGCACGATCATTGCTGGAACGAATCGAACCTATCGGATTGCTCGACCGTCTATGGAGAGCCGAACGATTGTCGGTTGCATTTACGATCCTATTTGTTACTTCAGACTCTTCGAATCGCCTATTAACGATTTGCTGCAAGTGGTGATGAGGCTTGCGGCAAGCTTTGCGGAAGTACGTCATGTTATTTTCGAATGGGAACATCGATATTTCGTTCAATGAACCGAATCTGGTCACATCATCCACTAGATGCAGAAGAGAGTGGGTGACAAAAGACAAAAATTCTTGACCGTAGATATTTTCAGCTCTGTTGACGAAAATTTCCAACTGTCTACGAGCAACATCGAGATGAGTTTGCGAAGGACAACTGCCGACAAGGATCCGAATGGCGGAATGCAGAAGAAGAAAATGTCTGTACGCGACAGAATCAATAAGCCCGTAATAAACAACTGGTGCTGTATATAGAAGAATTTGACGATTTTCTGTCACTTTGAATCCTTTGTACTTTTTTATCATGACTGGTTTACGTGAAAACTCTCTTGGGCAGTACATGGCCACCTGACGAAGGCGAAAGGTTAGGATGTCGCAGGCCCAATTGGAAAGTTTCAAATTTCGATTGAATTTGCCGTGGACAAGCGCGCTGTTCACTTTTGGCATGACACCAAGACAAACGACGTGCATGTAATCAAAGACTGTTTGCGTCACTAAGCCGAAGCCTAGAGCCAACAGAGAGCAATCGGTATCTGTATGATGTTCCCCGTCAATACGGTTCCTGTACTCTTCTTCGTTTCTTGGACAATGCTGTATACCGAGATACGTCATGACTCCGCGACGCAGCCACTTTCCTTGAACCCAGCATTTTGAGCAGGGAAAGAAACTACTGTGACCTTTATGACTCAATACAAAAGCACGCGCAGGAGAATCAGCAATGAAACACCTCAATTCAACTACTTTCAGTTCATTCCTTATGATGATTCCACCGTGGTCCACAATTCTCCTCATGTCGTCTATAAAATCTTGGAATAATGCCTGGGCACTGGTTGGTTTCGACGAACCACGCCAAACGCCAACGATTTCCGGTTTGCAGTGCGGAATATTCGCAATTCTAATTTGAATCGGCCACATCTGGATTTTTCCCTGCTTATCCAGTGTCGCCCCGTCCGTATTGAAATCGACCAGCAATGTTGGAGGGACCAGTTCCGGAGAGGTCTGCGCTAAAATCGCAACGACGGCTGCTTCGACCCCTAAGTGGAGGTATTCACCCCCTGCAATTTCACGTGTGACGTGCATGGTCCGTGGTGTACGGAGGAGTGTCTTACAATTTTTTGGCAATGAATGAAAACACTGATGAGTTCGAACAACCCGCAAAACGGCATCCGCTTGCACGTGAGACATTTTGCTTGAAACAAATGCCTCAGCCAAATGCTCTTGAAAATCTTGTATATCTGGAGTCTCGTTGACCGATTCGTCTACTTGGGAAGCAGACTCAGTCGAGTCCGAAGAGTTTGGTGCCTCATCAGTGGTACTTTCATCGCGTCGAATGTTGTCAAGTGACGAATTCATCGACGCCTCGACTACATCTTGATCATCGGACGTGTTATGTGCCGTTGAACCAGTGGCGGTATTGACGATATCGACATGGTACCGAGTAGTCGCATTTTCTGAATAAGCGATTCGATCTAATCTATCCAAACGTTGACGATGGATTGAAGAAATTGCATCGTAAGGCTTACGACTTAGTCTATTCGAGAGCAGAAACATACCTACTAAATTTAGGGAAACTACGATAAGAAAACATTCGCAACCGAAAAGAAACCGAATTCGGAACAGACGAGCCTCTATGAGCAAGAAAAGGATGAAAAAAAATGTTTTGTTGTCGAAGAAAAATCGAATGAACGGTAAACGGCCCCCTGAAATGTGTTTTAAAAAAACAATACAATGCCAATGAATCGGAGCAAAATCTAATCTAGCAATAAGCACGCATAAAGGGTTTTAGTAATTTACGGAATGTTTCCAACTTATGTAGTTATAAAATCGCATTTCGGATCACATTTTTAACATTCGTTCGCCCGGATCTCTCGGCATCGACTATTATTTTTATGCATAACAAGATTGCATGCATTATTTTGGATGCATTGTACTGACGTTTGGTATTATGGTCATTGTCATAGTGTGCAGCGGAAAGAATTCCGGCGGAGACTTACGTCTTCATGAAATAAATAATTTTCTCCATTTAATTTATGAAAAAAAAGAGGTAAAGAGAAAAGGAAGAGTCAAAGCGGAATAAAGAATTGCGTAAAAGAAAAACTTACCCTGTCAAAAAAGTTTCTTTATCCAAAATGGCACTTTGTCCAACGCTTTCCGTCGAATCTCGCCAATTCCTCGGATGTCTTAAAGTTGACACGCTGAGAGCAAAAATGAGTCAAAAAAATAATGCGAGCAAAAGCTAGATAGAAATAGTTGAGCCCAAAAACGGAACAACTGTGGTTCAGGGCAATAGTGGTATAGAAAAAAACTGCGAGCAAAAATGAGTTAGCTATTCAGCTCGTTTTTGCCCGCACCGAAAACTTAACTCGTTTTTACGCGCAGTGAAAATTTGACTTATGTGTGCTCGCGGTAGACACTTAACACGTGTTTGCTCTGAGTGAAAATTTGAATCGTTTTCCATCTCAGTGTTATTGTGTGTTTGATTCTGTATCGAGGTTTCTTTCACGCAGTGTTATGAAACTCGTGTTCAATCCTGCCAACTCCGAGGCCCTCTTCAGTAAATTACTTGGGTAGTTCAACTGTTTTGACTTAGCTCATTTTCACGTGAAAAAACGAGTAGTGAGAACCCAAACGAGCGGTTCAACGTCTGATTACTTCAGTGTTGTATTTTCATATGAGTCTTTATGGATAGTGGTGCAATGGAATCAGGTAAGGATTATATGGAGACTTGAATTACTGATATTCGTACGAGAATAGAGAATACGCGAAATTATATGAGAACTTGTGAGGTCAAATAATGTTGTCATTCCAGCAGCACACAACAAAGATTGTGAATCTGACCCTTCAGATTCTGACGCAGAACATGACGATGTTGATTTAGAAGACAGTGAAGGTGACATTTTTTACCTTTTCAAGTAATTTTCTATAAAATTACCTTCAATAATTGTTATCTTCTGTAACATTACCAATTAAGTATCTATCCTTCGGTTTCCAGATTTGTTACCACCTATTACAAGGCTCTCTCGAAAGCGGAAGAGACAACCCAATTTACATAAGAAAAATATATCGAAAGAAGATGTCGAACGTGGTCGTGAGCACATAACGGCTAAAGGAAAAATTGTACCAGCAAAAATATTTGAAGCAATAACCGTCTGCAAATGTGAACCTTACTGTTCGACAAAAATCGACCTCGCTCGGCAGAAAGAAATATTTTCTACCTATTATGATTTATCCACTCATATGCAGAAGACATTATTAATTCGTTCATCAGTAAAGAAAACGCCTGTGGCTCCGAAAAAAGATAAATTTTTGCCAATTATTCCACAAAAGAAAAGGGAATGTAATTTCCATTATTATCTTAACGACAGTAACGGAATCGAACATAAAGTATGTCGGTCATTTTTACTGGGATGTTATAAAATTACTCCATCCACGATGAACAGAGCGGTACAATCGGCAACGACTAATCCGAGCGGATCAGAAACACGAGGCAAAGCACCGTCAGCAAATCGTACAAGTGTAGCTGCTAGAAATGGCGTGAAAAATTTCATTAACAGATTCCCTAAATATGTGTCACACTACGGCCGATCAGCAACGCAAAAACAATACCTCCATTCGAATCTCAATTTAGTGACCATGTACCGAATGTACAAAGAAGAAAGCGATAGCAACAACAACAATGCAGTATCTGAAAATATTTTCCGCGAAATTTTTTATTTTGAGTTCAATTTAAGCTTCAAAAAAGGCACACTGACACGTGCAAGATGTGCGACTCCATCAAGACAAACTTGGACAACAAAGATTTGCCTGACAACGAGAGAAAAAAGTTTGAAAAGATGAAAGCAGAACATGAGGCTGTGAGAGAACGAATTGCCGAAGAGTTTAAACAGGATATTACAAATAATTCATCGGAGGAAACAGCGGTTTTAACTTTTGACCTTCAAAAGATGTTGGAAACGCCATCATTGACGACGAACATCGCCTTTTACAAACGTCAACTTGCGAAGTACAACTTATGCATTTATGATGGGCTTAAAAAAAAAGGTGCGCATACAAAGATGTAAACATTAAAAAATTGTCTGTCGCAGAAAACAATTGAAAAGTGAAAGCTAATTTTTATTCTATTTCAGCCTATATGTACGTCTGGTCGGAAAATGTTGCCGGTAGAGGAGCACAAGAAATTGCATCATGTTTACGGAAGCACCTGCTGAATTCTCTGCCAGATCGTATTGAACATCTCATTTTGTACTCGGATTCGTGTGGGGGGCAAAATCGTAACATAAAAATGACGCTTATGTTGAAGCATTACTTGGCCTCTAGTGAAATCGATTTTATCGAGCAGAAGTTCTTTCTATCCGGTCATAGCTACAATAGCTGCGATAGAAATTTTGGCCTGATTGAGAAAGAGCGTAAAATGCATGAAATTGTCAACACTCCCGCTCACTGGATCGAAATAATAAAAAAAACGAAGAAAAAAGAACCCACTTTTGAAGTTACGAAAATGGAGTCCAACGATTTCTTCACGTCCCAAGAATTGCAAAAATTAATCGTGAACAGAAAAGTGGACGAAAAAAAAAACAAAATCAACTGGTTGAAAACCAGAACGATCAAGCTTGATAAAGAACAACCCTTTCACTTGTACATGGTCTATGATGATAGGTTGCTGAGAAGAGTTGACATTGGCAAGAAAAACGTCTCAGAAGAACAATTCACCCAAATGCAACTCTCAATTTTGTATCCGAATGGAAACACCATAACTAAAGCAAAGTACGACGACCTAATGCAATTGGTTAAATTTATTGATTTAAAATACAGGCCTTTCTATCAACAACTAAGATGTAATGTGGAACCAAATGATTACGATTTTGCGAGCGGCGACAGCGAAGACGAATAAGAACGATTGCAAAAAATTGTATCTAAAAAAGTATTGTTAATAAATTAGAAAGATTTTTCTCAATCCTTACGTTATTTTATTCACAAAATTTATAATCAAATTTTTCCTAATTATTTTGTTGTTCGAAATATTGTACAAAAATAATCGACTCATTAGTCGCGCCGGAACCGTCTGAATAAAATTTAACCTGCCCCACTTAGGAAAAAATTTAATCATATGTGAAAATAATAGTGCATGAAAAAAAATCGATACAGGATCAAACCATAATAACACTGATGCGAAAACCCGAAAACCATTCAAATGTTCGTTCCGAGCAAAAACGTGACAAGTTTCCACAGCCACTTAACCTCAATCAAATTTTTGCTGCGCGCAAAAGCGAGTCATGTTTTCGCTGCGAGCAAAAACGAGTTAAAGAATTGACTCATTTTTGCTCGCAGTTTTTTGTTATATCACTTTTGCTCTGAACTACAGTTGTTCCATTTTTACTCTGAGATTAATGGTATATCCCATTTTTGCGCTGAAGAACAGTGTGTCTCCCTTTTGCTTGCAATGTTTTTTCGACTTACTTTTGCTCTCAGCGTGTCAGTTGTCCTCTTCACACGTCCGGTAACGCACGATCGAACACTCTCTCACATTAATTATCGCTCCCAAGCGACGAAAATTGATATTTTTCGCACAATTGTATTTTTTATTTGCCACCTCGTCCGGCGTAACGACTTGTCACTGGTACGGCTTTTGCGCGCTTTCTACAGAGCCGTGACGCGAGAGGCAGACGGAAGATGGTGGAATAAGCTATCCTCCCGTGCCTATTTAATTACTGTTACAGATGGCATATTTATATATATTTTTTCAAGGAATTATATGACAGAATATTATTCTTACAAAAACACTTCCTCTTGCATACGTATTTATAAATATGTAATACGCCATGACCGTTCATGTACGATTCGCTCGAATCGTACGGCGTAATAGTACCGTACCGGTACGGTAACAGTACGCCGTAGTGCTCGTGTACGATTCGCTCGAATCGCACGGCGTATTGGTACGGTGACATTACGCCGTACTGCTCGAGTACGATTCGCTCGAATCGCACGGCGTATTGGTACGGTGACATTACGCCGTACTGCTCGTGTACGATTCGCTCGAATCGCACGGCGTACCGGTACGGTAACATTACGCCGTGACATAGTACGCCGTGACAGTACGGTAATGGTACGGTGACTTCACGCCGTGGAGTGCCCTAGGAGAATCGTACGCTTGTCTATCTGGGTAATGTTATAATTAACTCATGGAAAATCCCGGACGTTTTTCACTTCAGAATGTTATTTTAAAGATGTGTTCAAAATTTGGAGTGAAAAGAATGAAAATTGTTGGCATTTTGCTGCGTGCTGTTTTGAAAATTTGTGTTTCTAGAAAAACGCTCTACGCCTCGCACACGGGCCAGCAACGGCCAACGCAGACCCGCACGGACCTGCGGACCTTTGTTTCACAGGTACTAAACTTTTTTCCCCTTCAATATAGATGGTTTAAAGGATCTCTTAACCCATCTTAAAAGAAACCAATTTTTTGAAAATTCTACAGTGGTGTTAGCCCTTAAAACATTACGAGGTTTTTATGATGCAGTGATAAAATTATTGTTTTATGTTAAAAAATCCAATTATTATGCGTATTCTTCAATATATTAAATATACTCTTATTCCGTTATACTGACGGAACCCGAAACATTCGATTTTCTCGATCTCGCAAAACTACAATCATCGGCAAATTTTTCATCATTATCGGATGATATTACTGTATTTTATTATAATCTTTAAGTTGCTGATTTTTATTAAGTATTCGGTGTCGAGATGCTACCGTCTCTGAATCAGATAGTTCGTGGTAACTGGTGTCATGTGTTGGCTGTGAACTGTGTAAACTCACATGAATAATTTCGCATTTTCACTAGGTGAAAAGAATCGTAATTTCGTGAGCTGCTAACTTTGTCATTTTCACCCCAACGGAGAATGGTAATAGTCCCCCAGGTACCATAATGTTATCTACACTGCCGGCCAAAAGTATGGATACACCTAGAAAAAATTCGCGCCGCACTAAACGTTTGATATCTCTGTGAAAAAAAAAGATTACCGAATTGGCAAGGCGGCATTTTAAAAGGGACAAATGAAGCTTCACTTGGCGTTTTGGAAAAAAACGATTTTTTTAGACTCGGGGCGTCATTTTGAAAATGGCCGTTTTTTGGCTGTTTAAAATCGGCTGCACGTCTTCAGGACATTTTTTTGCCATTTTTTTTCAATGAACCTTAAAAGATAGAGCGATAGCTATAGTTTTCCTTTTTAGAAAGTTTCGTACGATTTTTTTTCACCGAGTTATCGCATTTTTTCTCAAAAAGACAATTTTGATAAGATGCTGCTGAAATGAGAAACTTTGCGGTTCAGAGAAAATTGCCAAAGGAAACAAAGTTGCGTTACATTGTGTTGAAGCGAGCAGAATTTTTTCAAATTTTTTTTTCAATTTTTTTTTTCAAAATGCTTTGCTCCAAAATTGAATGAAGAAAACTTTTTTTTTCAATTTTTTCTTCCAAATTTTTAGCCGCACAAAGCATCCACCTCTTACCTCTTACCTCATCTAAACACAAGGAGCGGAAATAAAGCTTCTTGTCTTTGTTTACATTTCACCTTTGTGGAGCGTAAAAAAGATTCTATTTCTCGCGAGTCGATATTCTATTTCCCTCGTACTCTTTTTCTCGCTCTCTTTTTCATTCGTCGTTTTTGTTTACATTTTTGGTTCTTTGGAATAATGTGACGAGTGTCGCGCTGACAAAGCCAGTTAGTTGTGCGAAAACTTGGAACGCGAACACGTGTGGTCTACGATCGACAAGTTTTTACGCAAATCTTTTGTTCTTGGATCAAAATGGCACGGAAAAAAGAAATTCCACTGTATAAAAGAGGGCCTAGTGTCGCGTTGCGCGATAAGTGATTGTCGTACAGAGAAATTGCCAGACAAACTCACCTATGTGAACTTGGCACCCGAGTATCTCCGATCTCAATTTTTTTGGTGATTTCGGAATGTTTTCGTTTGTAGTTGATTGTAGTAAACTTTATTTCGTTTGTAGTAGCGCAGAAAAAAATTACGACCACCAAAAAAACGGCATCCCCCGGAATAAAAATAAAAAACTTTTAGCATTTTATTTTCATTCACAATCGTTTGTAGTTGATTGTAGTAAACTTTTTTTCGTTTGTAGTTGAAGAGTTTTTTTATTTTACAAAAAAACGGATTTCAAAAAATGAAACGATCTGTAACAATTTTTCGAGTGAATCCTAAATGCTAATTAACATATACCTGACATAAAAGATAAAAATTAAAACGAAGGCATTACGGAAATGCAAGATTTCACGATTTATCTAAGCAGCTTATCATTTGCATACACCGCAGAAGCAGGAAAACGATCTATCCTATCGTACGGTAGGATAGATCATTTGTAGTAGTACACTCGATAAGTACAAACGACGCCCGCCCTTCTAAAACGTTTGTAGTTGTTTGTAGTTCCGTCTTAATCGTTTGTAGTTGCAGAGAAAGTAACTACAAACGAGCCTGCGCTTCTGAAACGTTTATAGCTGCAGAGAAAGTAACTACAAACCAGGAAATCACTTGTAAATGATTTTTCAATTATTATAGAACTATATGTTGGTTTGTAGTAGCAACGTAGGTAACTACAAACGACGCCGGCAGTTTTAAAACGTTTGTAGTAGTTCGAAGTTTCGTATTTATCGTTTGCAGTTGCAGAGAAAGTAACTACAAACGAGAAAATCACGTGAAAATAATTTCCAGCAATTTGAGAAAGAAATGTTCGTTTGTAGTAATAAAGTAGGTCACTACAAACGACGTCGGTGCTTCTAAAACGTTTGTAGTTGCTTGTAGTTTCGTCTTTGTCGTTTGTAGTAATAGAGAAAGTAACTACAAACGAGGAAATCACCTGAAAATGATTTTTCCACGATTTTGGAACGATACGTTCGTTCGTAGTAATAAAGTAGGCTACTGCAAATGACGTCCGCGATTCTAAATCGTTTGTAGTTGTTTGTAGTTCTGTATTTATCGTTTGTAGTAGTACTACAAACGACGCCGGCGGTTTTAAAGCGTTTGTAGTAGTTCGTAGTTTCGTATTTATCGTTTGTAGTTGCAGAGAAAGTAACTACAAACGATGAAATCACCTGAACTCGCGTTTCTTTGAAAGGAGCGCAGACGACCATCGGGAGATTTAAGAAGTCCGAGACGTATTTCAATCGCAATCGTCCGGGTCGACCCAAAGTGACATCGTCCTCAGATGATCAAAATATCGTCGTTACCAGCAAAAAATGTGGATGTTTTGTGCGGCTAAAAATTGAGAAAAACAATTGAAATTTTGTAATTTTTTATTCAATGCTGGTGCAAAAAATTTTGAATAAAAATTTTTCAAAAATTCCGCTCGATTCAATACAATGTACCGCAACTTTTTTTCCTTTTGGCAATTTTCTCTAAACCTCAAAGTTTCTCATTTCAGCAGCATCTTTTCAAAATTGTCGTATTGAGAAAAAAATGCAGTAACTCGGTGAAATAAAATCGTACGAAACTTTCTAAGAAAGGTAACTATAGCTATTGCTCCATCTTTTAAGGTTCTTTCAAAAAAAAAAATGCCAAAAAAAATGTCCTGAAGACGTGCAGCCGATTTTAAACAGCCAAAAAAACGGCCATTTTTTAAATGGCGCCCCGAGTCTAAAAAAAACTAAAAATTTTTTTCACAGAGATATCAAACTTTTAGTGCGGCGCGAAATTTTTCTAAGTGTATCCATACTTTTGACCGGCAGTGTATATGGTATGTGAAAGATATCCCGAATCGGATATGGAAAACTTTTTGGCTGGCCAATAAAGATGCCCGCTCGAATTACCAATCGTATCATTAATAAGCGCTTCGCGAATAACTTCTTTGTATCCAAGTAGTTATCTATACGGCAATTTTTAATAGTTATACAATTTTACAACCACTGGTTAACTTTTATCGGTCGTCGGTACGTTAGCGTAAAGTTATCAAATCGATGTATCCGAAAGATATCCTCTTAAAGGCATGAGAATGCCAAGTTGCCGCAGGCATCTAAAAGTTGTCCAAAAGGGATGCATAAAGTTGACAAAATGACATCCAACCGCTATCGAACAGTCCTATCGAATGGATATCTATTTATTGGCGATATATATGTATGGGACATTCCACGTCATTTCACCTAGCCCGTGACTCGACCGGATTTGGTTTCCTGATTTGTTTGTTGTAATATTGTACCCTATGAAAGAAATGCTTATAGGAATTTTAAAACTTTTACCTCTTCTCTTTTAGGAGTTATAATTTTCCAAAAAGTGTCGATTATAGAAGTTTCGGGAACGTTTAAACGCCGATAACTCCTGAACCAATTGGTTTATTTTGAATTTGTGCTGAATAAAAAAAAAAAAATTATTTGGAAAAAGAAATCGTTGATTTCCGCATAAATTAAACATATACCGTTTCAGGCTTGTTGAAGCCGAATTGCAAATCACAAAATCATTAAGAACATTATTGGAGATTAAAATGATAAAAATCTTCTAAAAAGATATGGTTACTTCGAAAAAAATAGAAAAAGAATGTGTCCATGATAAGACTAGTCATAAAAAAACATAGAATGGGTCATCCTGTTTTAGAGCATTTTTTGAAGAAATAAAAAAAGGCAATCATCTTTTCAAAGAATAGTTTTCACTTTGGAAGCAAAAAAAGTTGACATTAATAATTGATAGTTTTTTTCATTATTTTTAAAGAAAGTATGCTTCTAAATGAAAAAAAAATTATATTGTGACACTTGTCGATATCTCAATTAGTTGAAGAGTTATCAGCGGTTAAACGTTTCCAAAACTTCCGAAATCGACATTTTTTGGTATATACAGGGTGCCCAATAGGAAGTTGCTGAAACGAATCGACTGTCATTTTAAAACACGTGCACAGACTCACAAAAGGCAAATTGCTTTAAATAGAGGAAACCCTGCAGCTTTAAATGCCCATAAATAAAACCCAGTCAAATATCTTTTATGTCAATTTATTACATCTTATAAAAATAACGAAAAAGTATAGTGATTAATGATAGATATTTCCGAAGTGCGAACCGTTAGATTGTGCACAAAAATCAATTCTCTTTTGAAAACTGTGAAAAACTATGTCCAACATATCGTTCGTAATGCCGCGAACCACTTCCTGGATGGCCGCGATCAGTTCTTCTACTGTGCTGGGGTTTTTAGCGTAACCATGATCTTTAATGTAACCCCACAAGAAAAAATCACAGGGGTTCAGGTGCGGTGAGTACGGAGGCCATTCTAGTCCGCCTTGAGCAAATATAGGGTACCCCAGCCCGATTGCTCAAGTCCCATATACGCGATGAATAGCTTCAAACACCTCATGAGTCCGGTGCGGCGTCGCTCCATCTTGCATTAAGGGGTTACCCCCACTTGGGATTTTGAAAAAATCGATTTTTTATTGCATTTTTTTCAAGTATAAGTATCTGAGAATATGTCCTGAAAATGTCAAGTCGATCCGAAGAAAATTGACTGAGATATGAGCGTTGAAAGAGAAGAATCCGTTGTGTAAACGACCGGCTAATTGAAACTTTAAACGCGTTTTTCTCAAAATGGCATTTCTGAAGTCGGCGACCAAGATTACTCGAACACTAATACACCGATCTTCTTGAAATTTTGCAGGCATATTTAATACATAAAAATGTAGTCTTTAATGGTTCGATTTTTTTTTCGAAAAAAAATGGCCGTTTATAGCCAAAAAACGGCCGTTTTTTTCGTTAAAATCGAACCATTAACTTTGACTGTCCGCCATTTTGTGAAAAATGAATACTTTTTAAAATCCTTCGATTAAAGACTAGTTTATACTTATATTTGACTAAATCCATCCGTATTTTTTTTTCAGATGATCCACTTCGCCGCAATGTTGGTCAGCGCAAACCGTGTATATAAAAACATTATTTCATTGACGGCCATTTGCCACTAAACAATGTAATATTTTTCAATAAAAAAATTACTGAAAGTTCTTCAAGATGTGTTCTTTAAGATGGTATATTGATCGATTAAAAAAGTTTTGTAGTTTTCTTTAACAAAATTCATGAAAAAGGCCTTTTTTTGCGCTACAAGTGGGGGTAACGCCTTAAATAAAAAATGTTAAGCAGTCCCATCTTTTTTGCATAAGGGAAGAATTTCGTTTCCAAAAGCTGTCCAAAAATTCGCTCCTGTTACCGTAGATTCCAAGAATTGCAAATAAATTCCTTTTACTGAAATCGCTGCCCATGCCGTTACTTTCTGTGGATGAAGGGACTTCGCTAGCGATATGTTGGGATTTTCCGTTCCCCATAACCGGTAATTTTGCTTGTTTACGTACCCATTCATCCAAAAATGTGCTTCATCGGAATAAATAATCAATTTCTCATTAAGTTCTTCGGCTTCAAACATTCCCGTAATAGTGTTACAAAATTCGATGCGTTTCGTCATGGCATGTTCAGTTAACAATTGATGAGTGCTTATTTTATACGGATGAAACTTTAAAAAATATTTCAAAATATTGTGTAATGATGATTTGGTTATTTTTAATGCTTGAGCAGCTTTCTGAATCGAATCATTTGGATTTTGTTTGAAATAATTCTCAACTTCGTTGATCTTCTCTGGTGTAGTCACCGTCACAGATGGACCTGGCAACTCGTGTCTACGGTCCTGGAGTGTACTACACTTCACGAAGTTATCGATTATCCTACAAAAATTAACGTAAAATTACTTCAATGCAGTTTAAGGAGTAAGGCCACTGTAACGGCCCAAAAAAAAAGGTTTTTTCACTAATTTTTTGCTCCCGAAATTGAAGGTATTTGAAAAAAAACTTTTAATGGTGTTATCGGGCATACATTAAACTTTATTATAAAATTTTTTTACAGTAAAAAAAAAACAAAATGGCGGTTCCACAGCTATCTTCCCGGGACATGTTTTGCTTCCAGGGCTCCGCGGCACGCAGCACCACTGGTGCACTTTTGAATCTAGAACAAAAAAAAAAAAACCATTAATCTAGAGGGCTATAGCTAGAGAATGTCGATCGGATTTTAAAAAGTATCAATTTTTGTGGATTTGGCGTGCGTTTGAAAAAAAAATTGATTTTTGACGAAAAAAACGGCAAGTTTTTTGTTAATAAAAAATCAATAAATAAAGTTCTTGAAAATTCCGATCGACATTCTCAAGATAATGTAAATGTTCACATCTGGTTAAAATTTCAAGTAAAAAAAATGAAAATTGTTCGAGTTATGCTGCGTGCCATTTTGAAAAACCATGTTTCGAGAAAAACGCGTTTAAAGTTTTGCGAATAGTTTTTTATTGGAAAAAATTAAAAAAAGAAGTTAAAAAAATGTTTACCGTTAGTCTGCAATCCCAGCACCATACATTTGTCCTTCGATAGCCAAATTTTCGTCTTCTTCGTCTTTCCTGGTTGATTTTTGGAGCGCGAGCGCACTTTTGGCCGCGTCGCTCAGAGATGTCTCCGCGTGCGTGATGCGTTTGGCGTCGGCTTCGATGCAGCAATTATATAACTGTACACCAATTTCCACCTCCAACATCTTGAATATTTGCAAGACGTTGGTAAGGCCGCCATTGAATATGCAAACAGCGATATCCGTCGCAATATCTAGTACAGTTTTTCCGCTTGAGGATGATTTGGGAGCCAAACTCCAAACGGTAGCGTTGAAACTTTCATTATTGTTTTGAGTATAGGCCCCCAAGCAACGCTCCAGCAACTCGTCCCGGCTCAATTCCATGTAGATGGGTTTGATGGCTTGATAAACCTCCTCACTCATTGGCTGATTGTGATGATACGCATCCAAGGCATTTTCTGCTTTCGCTTTCTTCCAACTGCACCAATTCTCCGAACATTTTCCGTGCTGAGGCTTTTCATCCGTTGACATTTTGTGAAAAAGGGTTGCCCAGATCTCATTTTTCATATTTTTGATGGAATCGGAATTTCGACGGATTGCTAAGCCGTAATAAATGCTTAGTTCGTCAATCAATTTGGCAGTGAGTTTTCCTCTTCCCCCGAGACCTTTTGTTCCTTTTTTTAAGTTTCTCAATCGAGTGCCCATTCTTTTTTGCACGTGATCTATGCACTCTTTTTTTTTAACATCAACATTTTCATAAGGCTTCGAATCCACGTTGCCTTTGAAAGTTTTGGAATCGCCATCTCCGATATAATTGCAGTCGTTTCGGAGCAAGTTTTGACACGCTTGGCGGCGACCTTCATTTCCTAAGGACAACAATTTTTTTTTCGCACAGGACCTTTTTTTCTTATTCTAGAGGGTTTAAACTATTTTTTAAGCCAATAAAAAAAATCGATTTTTCAAAAAATGTACAGTGGCCTTACCCCTTAATTGAATTGAAACACAAGTTGCGCGATAGATGAATATGAATAAATATTAAATTTTCACCTTTTCAGAGTGTTTTCGCTGGCAACTCTATGAGTTCCAAACTTAGTACGAAACCTTCTATACGCATTACTATAAATTTTTCCCCTCGAGAAGAAGCACTCAATAAGATATACTTTTTCTTCTGTGGTGAGCTCACTCATTTTGACGCGCGCGTACTTGCTTCAATCAAGCCTGGAATAAAACTGTGGGGCCTCAGGTATGCGCCTTAGAAAAAGGGACCCCTATTGAATTCATGGAGGGAAGAGACACTTATTTAGTTTTAGCAACTTCCTATTGGACACCCTGTAATAACTCCTAAAAGGGAAGAGATCAAAATCTAACAATTGGTGTGGATATTCTTTTCATGGGATACTATTTTACAAAAAAATCAGGAAAACCAAAACTGGTCGGAGTCGCGGGCCCGGTGAAATGGCGTGGAATGTTCCATATTCCCATTTATTTATCAAAATCAACTGACTTAATTACAAGGGGACCTGACAGGCTGTCACTCACGGATTTTGATAAGTCTCAGATATTTTGTAGAGGGACCTACCCTGAGTATCTGAGAAAAGGGATTTTATACAACGCTCTTTAGTTTTCGAGAAAAAACGTTCGAAAGTTTAGCTCGTAGCTAGAATACCGGTACGGTTGCACCTTTGTCGAACCAGCGGGCGTGGCCCAGTGGGCAAGGATCCCGGCTCTGACGCTCGAAGTCCAGGGTTCTATTCCCTTGATGGCGTTTTTTTCCACAAAATATAAATAAATTCGATGGATGATGCAAAACCGTCTAATTATTTATTATGGCTTTATTTAATTTTTTTATTCATTTTTTCAATTTTTTACTTTCCTTTTTTTAAAATTATTTATTATTATTTTATTTTTCACGCAGAAAAAAAGAGAGGAAGAAATTATAACATCTTTCACGAGAAACTGCAGTTTATTGATTTTCATTACAATATACAGGTTTTTCTTACTCGCTATCACTGTGGTCATCTTGTTACATCAGAATAATATTGCGGGTGGTATTTGTCGTAAAAGCAAGTAAAACACAAGACCGAAGAGCAACGCGCACATTGCATAAAAGCTATAGCCTTGCAGGCGCATGGAGTTTTGAGCAGCGTTATTGGAAAGCAAACTTGATTGACATTTAAGAACAGCGGTCTTTCCTCAATTAACTTCGATGCAAACCACACATATTTAATGATCGGCGCGAAAGCAGGTGCGCTTAATTGATGAAGAATCAAAGAATGAATTTGTATGGAATCTTCCCTTGACGTAATTTCTCTGTTATTTTTTAACATATCGGGAGCATTTTGTATTTTTTTGTGAAAATGTTCACTTGCCCGTAAAAATATAGATCGCACGGTTGGCAAATCGGCCTGCACTTGGGCGGTATAACTTTAATACTGCATATACATGCCTTCTTCTCGTCTACAAAGATGTGATCGTAAAGCGTTCGGGATAGGGTACAAGTGGGGATGAAGAACGCAGGTAGCAAACCCGGCTGGAATATTTGGAATAACGGCCCGACCATTTTAAAATTCATATCGTAATGAAAAATAATAAACTGCAGTTCCTTGTGAAAGATGTTATAATTTCTTCCTCTCTTTTTTTTCTGTGTGAAAAATAAAATAATAAAAAATAATTTTTGAAAAAAATGGAAAATAGAATACAAAAATGAATAAAAAAATTATAAAAAAAATAATAATAAATAATTAGACTGTTTTGCATCACCCATCGAATTTATTTATATTTTGTGAAAAAAAAACGCCATCACGGGACTCGTACCCTGGACCTGGAGCATCAGGGCCGGGAACCTTGCCCGCTCGGCCACGCCCGCTGGTTCGACAAAGGTGCAACCGTACCGGTATCGTAGCTACGAGCTAAACTGTCGATCGTTTTTTCTCGAAAACTAAAGAGCGTTGTATAAAATCTCTTCACTCAGGTACTCAGGGTAAGTCCCTCTACAACATATCTGAGACTTATCAAAATCCGTGAGTGTCAGCCTGTAAGGTCCCCTTGTTAGCCCAATATTACCTATTTTTAGTTTTTAACGATATTTACCATGTAATAACCAAAAATGGAAAATATTAGGCTATATTAAATATTCTAGATTATCAATAAGTGAATTTAGATCAAGAGAAAGCTAAGATAGTATTATATTAGTTTTAAATAGGGTTGTTAAATGTTAGCTAGTTAATTAAAAATGAAATGTAATTTAATTTTACCAAAAAATACATTCATGGTTTTTCATCATCGGTACGGGTATACCTACTGTCAGCCGTCAGTTGCCTAGCCTTTAGCCTGTCACCCTTACGGCGAAACCAGTCCGCAATGCAATTTTGAATGTCCTTGACTTTGGCGGCGTGGAATGAGCTTCGTATGACCAGTGAAAAAGAAAATTAAGAAATATTATGAATAGAATTGTATTAAACGCTTGATGACGTCGCGTTAGCGAATAACTTTACAAAATATTGAAACAACAAAATATTTATTTATACGTTCAAATCAAAAGCAGAAAAAGAATGCTTGCTTACTTCAATTTTCAAGTCCGCAGGAAAAAAACCGAGCGCTCCGAAAGATCCCGTGGATAATCTTAAAGGAACGCGTGCGCTCTTAGAATATAAAGAAAGAATATTAAATACATATATCGCGACAACAGAATCCGTATGGCGGGGCTGAAAATCAACCCCGAGAAATGTGATTTGATCGAATACCCGTTTCAGCCACTGAAGGTGATCTTCAAACGTCTTCGTAACGACGATGATGTCGTCCAGATACGCGAAGGCATGAGGCTCCATCTCTGGACCGACCAGACGATCCAGAAGACGCTGGAAGGTCGCCGGATCTCCGATGAGACCGTACGCCATCCGTTTGAATTGAAACAACCCTCGATTAGGGTGTGTGAAAGCCGTTATTTCCTTCGACTTTTCCTCGAGATGGATCTAATGAAAGGCTTGACTCAAATCGATAGAGGAAACGTATTTAGCAGAACGTAAGCGATCCAGAATCTGCGACATATCCGGCAGCGAATATACATCCTTTTTTGAGACTTCGTTAACTGTGCAGAAGTCAAGGCAAAAACGATAAGTGCCGTTGGGCTTTTTGATCTTGACGATTGGGATCGACCGATCGCTCTATGACGGTTCAATGATATCGTCCGCGAGCACCTGATCGACTTCCTCGTCGATAGCGGTCCGAATTACCGGCGTTACCGGATAATACCGTTGTTTGATTGCCCGCGCATCGCCGAAATCAATTCGATGTTCGATCATATTTGTTAACCCGGACGAGTCGTGCAAAATTGCCACGGTATCTTCTACACCATAGGCTTCGTACTGTTTAAATGGTTCTTGAAAAGCGAGCGTTTCGTCCTCTATCATTTCAACTCCATTATAGTCTTGCATGGAACTGATCAAAATTTGTTCAAAACTGTTCGCAAGTTCAATTTCCGCGTTGTTAACCGGCGTTTGTGAAATATCCATAACTTCAAATGTAGCTAGTAGAAGTTTGATAACGTTTGTAGGGCTGCGTATGGGTCAAGAAAGGCTCCAATGCAATATTTGAATTCCCGCGCCTGATGTAGAGTGAGCCCTCTAGTTCTTTCCCATAGAGGAGCCCCGATCGCCGGAAGCGAGGGAGCTATTTCGCGTGTGCGCACGCGAACGCCGGAGATCGGTTCACAGGACGACGTGAGTTCGAGGAGTAGCTAACGGAACACGCTCTAGTCCGCACGCACGTCACATATACCGCGCTCGTCTCGTCGCCACGCGAGAAAACACGGTGATCGGGCGTTCGGGCATCCGTCGACATCCCGGGCCGGAGTGAGTGGCCGAAACGCACCATTACCAAATTGTGGTCGGGCCAGCGTGTTCAAAAAGGGGACGCTTGACGTTTGTGGCTCGGCGGAAATATAAGGACCGAATACCGACAACTCCGGTTCACCACCGTGCAAATGATGCGGATCCCACATGGCACGCAGTCGCCGGGATCCGCCACAAACATAGCTTCAACGTGGGCGAAATCACGTCCATACGCCCGGATCACGTGACGCTCTCGACAGGGAGTCGTCGTAATCGGAAGAAAGGACCCGACGAGAAGAAAAAGTCCAGAGCATTCCAATTTCCAACCGCCATCTTGGTAGTACGACGATTGGCCCTGGAACGAATGGATAGCAACCGTGTTCCTTCCGCGAGCCCATCGATGCGGACTAACCAAGCGCGGTAAAAATAGAGGGCAGCAATTGTAAGTACGCTTAATTTAATTCCGCCTCGGTGACGGGCCCAGGAAGAGGCCGTGATTGCGAGCCTATCAACGCCGATGAAAGTGAGCGAACGCTAGGCTGCTACCGGAGCCGAATTCGCCGCTACACCGTGTCGTGCGCGAGAGAGAAAGATAGAGAGCACCTATGACTTTTCAGTTTAATCGAGCGAAACGGAAGTCGCAATCTAGTCGATAACGTGCTTGTATAGATTCTGTGAGGTTCGATTTCCGCGAACGAGACAGACTTCGTTCCTTTCGTATCGGAAAGCGAGACAGAGTTCGCTACCGGCCATTTTGTGATCTAGAATAAAATATAATTTGTCATTGGCGATATAAAATAAAATACAATTTGTCGTTATGCGATCTTGACAAATATAATTTGCCATTTTGTGATCTAGAATAAAATATAATTTGTCATGTGCGATATAGAATAAAATATAATTTGTCGTTCTGCGATCTCGAATAGCACATCATTTGGTCGTTTCGCGATCTCACATAAAATCTAATATTGTTAGTCTTGCGATTATAAAATAAAATATCACTTGTTGTTTCATGCGAATGAGATTGAGTGCCCCCTCTTTGTGGCGTGCGGCCGCGAAGGTATCCGCCCTTTTATAACTCATTCTCCAGCGATCGTGAACCACGATCCACCGCGCGTATTCGGTCTGATCGCGGTCCGAAATCGTTGGAACGCGACGTGCCTTACCACCAACTCACTCAGAATATTTCAAAAGTGACGAGCCTCGAGATAATTACCAAATCAATTCCGTCGGCTCGTTACAATTGGCGCCCAGCGTGGGCCCGAGTTTTAGAAGGGTCTCAAGAAAAGTTTGAGTTAAATGGAGTAAACTAAGATAAATAAATAAATAAATAAATAAAAATAAAAAAAGAGAGAGAGAATTGAATTGAATAGAGAATCGAGTCTAGTAGATAATTTGAAACATTGCGGGTAGCGACCTAGATCTGAGTCAGACAATTTGTAAACCTCTTCAAGGTGTGTCCCTGTTTATTGCGCGAATAAGAATAATCCAATATGTCAATTCCACGTACGCCGGAAAGAGGGGCGGAGGCCCGGAGTTCACTCGCTTCACCGTCCCCAGCGGTGCAAACCGTCAAAGCCAAGCGAACCCTACCATTGTCACTGGGTGTTAAAAGTCGTACTAATCTGAACGAAACTTTAGGCCTGGCAGATGACAGACAGAGGATACACGAGGAACGCGCTCGTCTGTACGCGGAAAGGGAAGAATTGGAAAACCTACGCAGGGAGTTGAAAGAAGGAAGTGTGCTCGCGGAGGAAATCAAACGATTGAGAGCGGCCTCCGAGCGGTAAAAGAGGCCCATCGAGGAGTTGCAATATGCAGCGGCTGCCGGCACAATTGCTTCTGAAGCTTCACAAGGTCCAGGTGTGTTGAATGGGCTCATTAGCGGGTTGCGGTCAATTAAAGTTGATATTCCCATGCCTAAATTTCAAGATAAATCGCTTCATCACCCCCAAGAATTTTTGGAGAAGTTAGAAAGATTTTTTCAGCTTAAGAGAATTGAACGGGACGTGGAAATGCTTATTGTCGAATCAGCGTTGGAGGGGCGAGCGCTAGTCTGGTTCACTTCAAAGAGAGACGTGTGTAGCGATTTTCCGAGATTCAGGGACCACTTTCTTGATGAATTTTATTCGGTGCCGGTGAGGGTGCGATATAAGAGCCAGTGGATCAATCAAAAGTACGCGCCCGTGGGAGGATCGCTCCAGAGTTATTTTTTGAAGCAGATTACGGCGGCGAAATTTATCACACCCCCACTCGATAGCTACGAAATCGCGTATACCATCTTGCAGGGCATGCCTCTTAGGGTTCGGGAAGCCACAATTGCCGTCGATTTAGCCAACCTTAACGCGGTGTCTCAGGCCTTGTCGCTTCTAGACCGGGCGAACGATGATCGGGAACGGGCACGTCGGGGTTTCTAGAACGCACCGGTGACGGAAGGTTCAGGCCCCCAAAATACTTCAAATTATAGACAAAATTCGCGGGAAGCGAGTAGTTACCAACAACGATCGGGACTATCCGAGGGCCGGGGAGTGTCATATCGGTCGGCTAGGGGGATAAATCCGGGAAACAACACGTGTGCTGTTAGTCACGCGGTGTCTGCAGGTTCTCAGCGGGGGCCGAGTAGCCGAGATTCGGTGAGGCCGCCCTCGGCGGAAGACAATCACCACATGTTGCCCCATTTAAACATCCCCCCCCCCCCCCCCCGATGACGAGTGTCGCCTCTCAGGATATCACGGCGCCTGGTACGTCGCGTGATTTAAACTGATTGAGGGTGCGATGCTAGGTGGTTCTCGCCCATCGCACCATATTCACGAGGACATTGAGGAAATGGTGGCCGAGGTAGTAAAGGATCCGATGGATGTGGACGTCTCTACAATTCGGGAATGTCCGCACTTGTTGGTGACGGTCTTCCAAATCCCGATTAGGGCGCTCCTCGATACCGGTAGCCAAATATCATGTGTTTCGGAGGAACTATACCTATACCTGAAAAAATATTTCACTTACCAGAACTGCCGGTGTCCAACTTCGTAGTGACCACCGTAGTCGGCCGGAGGCCAACCAAGGTGCTCAAGCAGATTCTTCTGCAGGCGGTAGTCCACAATATGTCGCTGCGGTCTACGCTCTTGGTGGTGCCGTATCTGTCGACTCCTGCTATATTGGGCAACGACTGGTTCGTAGCAAACCGAGCTGTGATAGATTATAACAATATGTCGGTCAAGATTCAAGGGCGGGAAGTGTCAAGGGAGGTGGTATTTTTCGATAAACCGGGTGAAGAGTCAATTCAGACTACCACGAAGGAGGGGGTGACTGTGATTCAGGTGATTAAAGTAAAGACTGATTGTAATAATAGCGAGATTTTTAATATTTCAAGGGTTGTGGCCGAACAACCAAAGAATCCAGATGGTCAAACGTCGAGTTTAGTGGGGTATCAGGAAGAATTCGAGGGGGACTTGGAGAATGGTGACAGCGAGGAAGTCGAAGAGGAGGAAGAAGACAGGGAAGAAAATCCGCCTCTGCGCTCGCGCACGTCAACTGTATGCGGAAGGGGAAGACGAGATTTTTTTTTGCGGATTTAAAAGGAATCACGTCGGAGATTCCTCAGCTGTCGGAACAGAAAAATTCACAGCTTTTCGATACGATCAAAACCTACAAGCGGCTCTTTATGGTGAAACAGGCCCACGCAGGGATTTATGAGCATGAAATCCGCCTGAAGGAGCCAGAGGAGGTGGTGAGGAAATCCTACCCAGTGCCTTATGCGTTGAGGGAAGCAGTCCAAGGGGAAATAGACGAGATAATGCAACAGGGAGTCATTGAGCGGTCATGTAGCTCGTATTGCAATCCGCTCTGTATAGTCAAGAGGAGCTACGGCCGATTACGCATTTGCCTTGACGCACGTTTCCTCAATGCGGTGATCAAGTCCGACAACGACGCTCCTCCTAGAATAGAAGAGTTGACGCAAAAACATCACGGGGTACGCCTAATGACCACGACCGATTTGGCCAACGGCTACTGGCAAATCCCACTGAAGGTCTCGTCGAAACCATATACCACTTTTTTGTATGCTTCGGGGTTATACCAATTTCGTCGGATCCCCTTCGGTCTAAAGACCGCCGGAAGCGGCTTCATACGAGCTCTTAATATGATCTTCAACCGACAATTCGATACATTTCTCACGCTATACATCGATGATCTACTGATCACTTCGAAGTTGTGGGAGGCCCATCTGCACCACATAGATCAAGTTCTTTCCACGCTAGCTCATTACAACTTCACCTTACGGTTAAATAAGTCGCTATTCTGTCGGTCATCCGTAAAATTCTTGGGTTTTGTGCTGTCGGTGGAAGGGGTCCGCGGGGATCCCGACAAATTGGAGATAATTCGCGATTTCGCAGAGCCCCAAAACAGAAAACAGTTACAGCAATTTGTCGGGGTCTGTACGTAATACCGCATCTTTAGCCAACGCCACGCGACCTTCGTGGATCCCTTTAGAGTCCTGCTAAAAGAGAAACAGCTCTGGGAATGGAAGGAGGAGCACCGGCGGGCCTTCACGGAATTACAGAACAATCTAGCAAACGCGGTGATGCTTTACCATGTCAACCCGCAATTCAAGTTCAAGTTGCAAACCGATGTGTCGGATAGGGGGATTAGCGGGGTGCTTTTTCAGGAAGATGAAGACGGATTTCAAAGGGTAATCTCGCTTGTCAGTAGGTGTCTCAACCAGGCGGAAAGAAATTACGGCACGACGGAGAAGGAACTTCTAGCCATCGTTTACTCGGTCGAGAAATGTGGCCGATATATCTTAGGCCAGTTGTTCGAAATAATTACAGATCATAAAGCACTGATCTTTCTTGATCACGTGCAATTTCCGACGCCGCGGTTGAAGAGGTCGTGTGTGATTTTGCAGCAATACACATATGAAATTAGGTGTTGTGAAGGAAAAAACAACATTGTGGCTGTCTTCTTCAGTCGCAATCCAAGAGGAAAATTTGAAAGCGAGATGTCTTCTCATCTGGTCATTCCCAACATGGAAGCGGAAGTGTCTCGGGAGCGCAGAGGTCAACCGACGGGTGAGGCCGTAATGAATTTCATGAATATCGATGAGAAACCCCTACCAGAAGAAATGCGTAGCGATCTCAGTAACTTAGCCGAGGCCCAGCAGGAGGAGGATAAATTGGCGAGATTGAGGTTTAAGGTGGCGAGTGGAAATCATACAGAGTCGTATCAAATCAAAGACAATCTGTTATTCCAGTCTTACCAAAGATATGGTCGTTGGGTGGTCGTGCTTCCCAAAGTATTGGCAACATCGCTCGTTAGACGCGCGCATGAGGCGTTGGGTCATCGCGGAGTGGTGGAAACGTTGGCCCATTTGAGGTTCTATTTCACGTGGCGCGGAATGAGGGCCGACGTGGCAAAATCGGTCAAGCATTGCGACTCATGTCAAAGAGTAAAACCCGTCAATTATGCCTTGGAGGGGCAATATCAAATGGTGAAAGCGGAGCGACCCGGAGACATGGCGACGGTCGATTTTTACGGTCCCGTGCCCAAGTCCACAGCGGGGGTCCAATATCTTTTTGTCGTCTTAGACGCGTTCTCGAGGTATGTGCGATTATTTCCCTTGAAACGGGCCACCACGAGGAACGCGTTACTCAAGTTAGAGAAGCAGTATTTCCAGCAGGTAGGCACGCCAAAAAGCATCCTTGCGGATAATGGTACCCAGTTCACGTCATCGACGTGGAGACAAGCGCTAGAGAAAAACAATATCGTAGTGAGGTTTTGTTCCATTCGCCATCCCCAAAGTAATCCAACAGAGCGCGTCATGAGGAAGTTGGGTCGGCTATTTAGGGTCTTTTGCTCGGACGCGCACACGAAGTGGGCTCGATATGTGCCTTGGATAGAGAAATTACTGAACGTAACGACACACTGCACCACCGGATCACTCCCTATGAGTTGCACACGGGGATGTCGCCTAAGATCGAGCTAGATGGTCTCATTGAATTTCCTCGGGGAACCGCTGAAACGCATGAGAACAAAATTATTAAGGCTAACGAAAATATCCGAAATTTCGAGTCTAGACAACGCACACGCACGCCGGCTCCCAGAGTGCTCGCGCCTGAAGACCTGGTGCTGCTGCGTAGGCCTTACCCTTCGAACGCTGGTGATCGAGTGATCTCCAAATTCTTTCATCTGTACATTGGACCATATCGTATTGCCAAAGCGTTTGGAGAGAACGCTTTCCAGTTGGTCGATCCTGGGGATGGGCATCGGGCAAAGGGCATTTATAATCGCATACACTTGAGACCGTATAATGAGCCTGTTCATGATGCCTGACCTGTATGTTTCTTGGTTTTCCAGTTCTTATTTCATTATGTAATGTAGAGGGCATAGACCTCATTAGGCATGAGTGGCGTGCGAAATGTCATTGCGTGTGTTATCTTGCCGTTATTCAGGAGTGAGCCAGTAAGGGGCGAGCCCTGAATACCTCCTTGATAAAGGGGGACATTGTAGGGTTGCGTATGGGTCAAGAAAGGCTCCAATGCAATATTTGAATTCCCGTGCCTGATGTAGGGTGAGCCCACTAGTTCCTTCCCATAGAGGAGCCCCGATCGCCGGAAGCGAGGGAGCTATTTCGCGTGTGCGCACGCGAACGCCGGAGATCGGTTCACAGGACGACGTGAGTTCGAGGAGTAGCTAACGGAACACGCTCTAGTCCGCACGCGCGTCATATATATCGCGCTCCTCTCGTCGCCACGCGAGAAAACACTGTGATCGGGCGTTCGGGCATCCATCGACATCCCGGGCCGGATTGAGTGGCCGAAACGGACCATTACCAAATTGTGGTCGGGCCAGCGTGTTCAAAAAGAGGACGCTTGACGGTTGTGGCTCGGCGAAAATATAAGGACCGAATACCGACAACTCCGGTTGACCACCGTGCAAATGATGCGGATCCCACATGGCACGCAGTCGCCGGGATCTGCCACAAACATAGCTTCAACGTGGGCGAAATCGCGTCCATACGCCCGGATCACGGGACGCTCTCGACAGGGAACCGTAATCGGAAGAAAGGACCCGACGAGAAGAAAAAGTCCAGAGCATTCCAATTTCCAACCGCCATCGTGGTAGTACGACGATTGGCCCTGGAACGAATGGATAGCAACCGTGTCCCTTCCGTGAGCCCATCGATGCGGACTAACCTAGCGCGGTAAAAATAGAGGGCAGCAATTGTAAGTACGCTCAATTTAATTGCGCCTCGGTGACGGGCCCAGGAAAAGGCCCTGATTGCGAGCCTATCAACGCCGATGAAAGTGAGCGAACGCTAGGCTGCTACCGGAGCCGAATTCGCTGCTACCGGAGCCGAATTCGCCGCTACGCCGTGTCGTGCGCGAGAGAGAAAGATAGAGAGCACCTATGACTTTTCAGTTTAATCGAGCGAAACGGAAGTCGCGATCTAGTCCATAACGTGCTTGCATAGAATCCGTGAGGTTCGATTTCCGCGAACGAGACAGACTTCGTTCCTTTCGTACCGGAAAGCGAGACAGAATTCGCTACCGGCCATTTTGTGATCTAGAATAAAATATATTTTGTCATTGGCGATATAAAATAAAATACAATTTGTCGTTATGCGATCTTGACAAATATAATTTGCCATTTTGTGATCTAGAATAAAATATAATTTGTCATGTGCGATATAGAATAAAATATAATTTGTCGTTCTGCGATCTCGAATAGCGCATCATTTGGTCGTTTCGCGATGTCACATAAAATCTAATATTGTTATTCTTGCGATTATAAAATAAAATATCACTTGTTGTTTCATGGGAACGAGATTGAGTGCTCTTTGTGACGTGCGGCCGCGAAGGGATCCGCCATTTTATAACTCATTCTCCAGCGATCGTGAACCACGATCCACCGCGCGTATTCGGTCTGATCGCGATCCGAAATCGTTGGAACGCCACGTGCCTTACCACCAACTCACTCAGAATATTTCAAAAGTGACGAGCCTCGAGATAACTACCAAATCAATTCCGTCGGCTCCTTACACGTTTATGGGTCGACTTTCATGGCTGATGAAATTTGGATTTCCCAACACACAGTATACTGTTTGTAGCTCTAGCGTGAAATGGAAAAATCCGAATTCTAAACGTCTTATAAAGCAAACGATAAAACTGCAAGCTATTGAGAACTTGAACTGCCAGAGGCTAATCACACATTACCCGAAAATTTTAACGCATTATCGGGTAATGTATGATTAACGTCTTGCAGTTTAAGATGACAATAGCTTGCAGTTTAATATTTGCGCAGTGTAAAAATGCTGCATAGAATAAAAATTTTGCGCAAATATCGTTATCGCGTCATGACGCGATAAGAATATTCGCACAGGAAGAATTAATTATTGCAGTTAGTCGAGAAAGTTTGATACGTAGGCAAATAAACATCGGTCTGTTCGTTGATTGTATAACTTCATACACGGAGATTAAAGATTTCCGAACGGGAGCATTCCGGATAATGACGCATTTAAGAATCGAAGCGTCAACATTTATCTGCATATGATTTTTTTACAGGGAATAAAGAAAAACGAACAAACCAAATATATTTATATATACCATTTGAATTTTATTAATAGTATCGTTAATATATTTTTGTTACTGCATTGCATCTTTGCATGGGAGATGCTTTCATCAAAACTTTTGAATTAGAGGAAGGAACATTTCGGTACGAAAGTATAATTATGACAATATGAAAAGGTGAGTCTTGTGAGTAAGGGGTAGCCCCACGTCCCCACTCCCAAAGTACCGCTCCTAAAGCTCAAAACGAGTATGCCTGCACACACAAACATAAAATTGATATCACCGATGAAATGAAAGCAGTTTTAACGAAATTCGCGAAACCTTTTGCGAAACTTCAAACGAATAGCAATTGGAGGGGGTAGTTTACCCTTAAAATGTAAACATTTTTAAACTTAATAATTTTAAAACGCGGAAGAATATTTTGAATCCCCGGATACATGTTAAGGATGTTGAGTCCCAAATCGCAAATGATAATAAAATTCTGAAAATTTGGTATGTTTTTGTATGAAGTATTTCAGAAGTCGTGTAAAAATTTGACGACAATTAGGAAGCTCGTTATTGAACAATTAACATTCACAAATTAAATGTTGTCTTATAGAACCTGATGTAACTTTGCAATAAGTTTTTTTTTGACCTCTCAATTTTGTAATATTTACAATATACTGGAAGCAACGGAAACAAAATGAAGTTTAGTGATAATTTTTTTTAATTTCTTTTAACAATTGTTCTTAGCAAAATGTTAATTTTTTAATAACGAACTTCCTAATCGTCGTGAAATTTGAACACGACCTCTTAAATACTTCATTCAAAAACATACCAAATTTTCAGAATTTTCTTATCATTTTTTACTTCAACCCTTAAGGAGGTTGAAGTAATGATGATAGAATTCTGAAAATTTGGTATATTTTTACATGAAGTATTCAGGAGGTCGTGTAAAATTTCATGACGATGAAGAAGCTATTTATTGAACAATTAACATTAACATGTTTCATAGGGACTCAACATCCCTAAACACAGAAAATACGACGGTTATGAACAAATTTATGTTAGGGGTGGTTTACCACCTTAAATTTGCTGTCCCGCTGAAACGCAAAAACGCGTTGACTTGAATTTTGATTCCCCTTTAAAATGATACCTGTTTTGTTAATTTGCATACAACCCTCTCAAGCGTGGGGTGAAAAACGGCAAATAGAGGGGTAGTTTACGCCCTAATTAAATTTTTTCTTCACATTTTCATAGTGGGTTTTTCATCGCTTTTCAATAGAAGAATTTTCGTTTTCATTTCATTCAGACCGGTGGATTGCTTCTGGGTGAAACTGAAAAATCACCCCTCGACACGCCTTTCTTTGACGGGCGGTTTCCCCCCTTAAATCCGTTTTTCCGCAGATAAAAAAAAATACGTGTCTCAAAGTTTTCGATTCTCTATCACATATATGAGTTTCAACAAAATCGGAGGCGAACACCTGAGGGATGTTCCTTGTTAGCTTTGTTTTAACCCTTTGAAGCATAGTGACACACTGGTATGTCACCTACTTCCACTCTGTTTTTCTTGAATAAAAAAATTTTTAAGTGCATAACGACGAATGTAAATGTATATTTAGGATGTTAGGAGATCAATTGTTACTACAATATGACTATTAAGGGCTTATGTTCCACTTAGTGGATGTTGATCATCACTACAGTACAAAAAAACACGTTTTTTAGACAATAAATATAAATGTGCCTAATCTAGCAGGTAAACCATACACAAAAAATTAATTCAGCGACGTTTTTTGGGTCGCTGATTACGAATTCGAGCTCAAAATCAAGAAATTCAAAATGGCGAATCCAATATGGCAGACCAAAACCGGAGATTTTACTGGAATTACTAAAACATTGGAGTTGCTCAATATGTTGATTTTGTTATACTGAATTTCTAATAGAATTACGCTTTTTTCTTTACCCGGAGCTAACGGCGAGGACGTAGAGAGTTTCTAGCTCCATATTTTGATTATTTTTTTTATTTATTTTTTTGCTTTTTTATTTTATAAGTATTTTATTCCAAAGTATGCCCTCGTTGGGCTCTTACAAGGTTTCTTAAAATTATGGTATAACTTATAACTAGGGACGGACAATGTTTTTCGCACAAAACCGGTTCTGTCTCTTTGTGTGTCTTCCACGGCTGTCTAACAGTTCCTCACTGGCCATTCGCTACACTTCCGAAGTGTTTTATGTACCTACACACTTCCTTCCAGTGCTGCCCTGACTGTAGTAAGAATTCTAACTCTGTTTTTGTTTCGATCTCTTCCTTTCCTGCTATCCAACTTCCTACCCTCTCCGCGATAACTCCGCCTATCTTTTTCCTCCCCACGGTACACCTGCACATATGCACCAGTGTTTCCTCCGTCCCTTTACATAGTCTGCAGGCCGTTTCCATAAATCCTTTTTCTTTTTCTCTGCCTACAGTTCCGCATCTCATCCTGACCCATGCTTTTTTCATTCCTCCTGATATACTCTTGTCCTCCCAATAGTTTTCCCTTCCGTGGATTATCTTCCTTGTTTTGTACTCCTTGCAGTAGTTGGACTTGTCTATTCCCGCCCAGTCCTGCTGTATTTCTGGTTCCTTCCTTTTCGTTACTGCCCTACTCATTTTTTTCTCAACTTCGCGGTCACTATCCTCCGTTATTACTTGCCAGATTTGTCCTTCTCCCACCTCCTCCATCGCCCTTTGAACTTCCCTCCCCCATTTGGTCAGAACTCAGTTCATTGCTCCCCGCGCCTCTTCCCTAAGACAAATTTTTGGCAGTCTCATCTTTCCCATTCGCAAAATTTCGTGCGCATACCTCCCTGCGCTTTCAAAAGCTTGAATGCTTATTTCCGTAATATTTGCCTCTCTTCTCCATATATACGCAGGTGTGTTTCTCCTTAGCCCTAGAATCATTTTTATATACCTCGCCTATAGCTTCTCCAGCTTCTCTCGCCGTTTCCACCCTCAAATATCTACGCCGTATAGTAGACCAATCCTTACTGACGCGTCCTTCAACTGGATCTTCCTGTTCAAACGATCTATCCTCGCCCTCTTACACAGCCCCCATACCATGTTCATTGCCTTTACTATTTTTCCTTCCACCATTCGAAGATATTTTTCATACGTATTGCCCGACGACAGCCACACGCCTAGGTACGTATATTCCTTCACGATCTCTAGTTTTCTCCCGTTGAGCTCCCACCCTCTTTCTATTTTCGTCCTTCCTCCTTCTCTAAAAATCATTATTTTTGTTTTCCCCAGGTTGACCGTTAATTCATTTTCCTTTGCGTATTTTTCCAGTTCCCAGAGTAATCCCCTCAGTCCTTCCGCGGCGTCCGCTAATAATACGATATCTGCGAATTTTAATTCGTAGATCTTTGTCCCCCCTATAACTGTGCCTCCCATCTTTTTCCTCTCCCAGTCCTCCGCTAAGTCATCTATAGAGATGTTGAAAAGCGCTGGGCTAAGTGGACATCCTTGCCGTACCCCTCTCCTTGATTTAAACTTTTTCGTTATTCCTTCCTCTGTTATTACCGCATTCACCGTTACTTGATATGTTTTATTGATCATATTTAGTAGCCTTCCGTTTATTCCTAGCTTCTGGAGCTTCCCTATCATTTTCTTCCTACTGACCGTATCAAAGACTGCTCGAAAGTCAACAAATGGCGTAAAGAGCTTCCCACCCTTATACTTTAGCCGATTGTTTATCGCCGTGTTTATTGTAAATAAGTGATCTCTGGTCTTGCTCAGGTTACCCATTGCCTCTAACCAGTTTCCTAATCGCTTGTTCACAATGTTTGCCAATACTTTGTAACCAGTGTTTAATAGAGATATTCCTCGGTAGTTTTCCACCTTTCCTGTATCCCCGGCCTTGTGAATCGGGAATATAAGCGCCACTTCCCATCCTTCGTCTATTTCACCGTTTTTCCATAGCTCTTTCATAATCTCCACGAATTCTTTTATCCCTTCTGTCGATAAAAGTTTGAAGAACTCTACTCCGACGCCATCTGCTCCGGCCCCATTGCCTGGCTTCATTTCCATCAGTACATCTCTTATTTCCCTTCCTTCAATTTCCCTATTTGCCACCTCTAATAAATACCTGCCTCGTTCGTTTGGTTCTCTACATTTTTTGTGGCCTGTCTGCGCGTGCTCCCCTTATCCTCATTTTTTCCCTTGGTTCCGTCTTTTTCGCCTTCTCCTTCTCCCAGTAATCGCGTGAAGTGTTTAACCCATCCGTCTTTAGTGGTTCCTATGCCTCTTACTCCTCTCACTCTCCTAGGCCTAAACGGCTTAATTGCTTTCCATACCTCTGTCATATGTTTGCTTTCTGCCACCGCTTTGATCTTTCCCTCCCAGTATGCGTCGTTTTCTTTTTTTCTAGCCTTCCTTAATTCTTTTCTCGCCTCCTTTAACTTTTCTTTATCATATGTTTCCTGCGTTCTTACGTACCTCTTTAACGTTAACCATACGATTTTTCTCTTTGCTCTTAACTCTTCACTCATCGTCTTCTGTCTTTTTTTGTTAACGAGTGGTTTTGTGAGGCCCGCTTCCTCGGCAGATTTTTAAATTATTTCTATAAGTCTTTTCCAATGATCCTTTACCCTGTTCGCTTCTCTTTTACAATGCCAGTTTTTTCTAACCGCTTCGTCATAAGCTTCCGCTTTTTCATTCTCCCACGCTAGTCTACGAGTGTTCCCGACATTCTTGTTTACAGTCTGTTCGTTTGTTCTATTATTTTGTCGTCTTCTGATTTTTTCCCCTAACTTTAGTACCACTGGGAGGTGGTCCAATTCCGTTCTCAGGTTGACTTCTAACCCCCCTACCCGGAATTCCTTCACCCCTTAAATTATTGCATAGTCTAATATCGAACCAGTGCTACCTTGTTCGCCTATGTACGTGTAATTCCCCTCCCTGCCCCTTTCGCAGCGCCCGTTCAGGATCACTAAGCCATTTTTTTCACACAAGTTTAGCATCCTCCTTCCTTCCGCGTTTTTCGTCTTGTCTTTCGACTGTCTGAACTGCCCATCGTCCTGCTCATCTTCATCTACTCCCCCTTGATCTTCCCCTATCCTCGCATTCATGTCTTCTACTATTATTACACATTTTCCGTCGGTTTCCGATGTTTTCACAATATTATCCAGGTCTTCTTCCAGTTTCTCGAAACCCGCGCCATTGTATATGGTTATTATCGCCCCTTCCTCCTCATCGTTGCTTCCAATTTTTATCCTTCTTATTATTATTCCTTCTTGCCATTCTTCCATTTTTCCCGACCCTAATATTGCTTCTCTTATCCCCACTATTTGCCCTCCACTTGCCCTCCCTCTCTTTTTTACTCTTTTCGCTGGTTTAATTTTCCACTTGAAATCGCTGCAAAGACTACCCACTACTTTACATTCGTTTTTTTCCTGTAGCCATGATTATTGAATCGCTATCACGTCGTAATTCTTCAACCACTCCCACGCTTCTCCCAATTTCCTTATTCCTGCCACGTTCCATGTGCCCATCTTGAGTCCCTCGCTGTCAATGCCTGCGTCCTTCCGTACGTTAGGTCATTTCGGTGTGTCTCCGAAACCCCCAGTCTTCTCTCGTCTCGATGTTGTTGCCCCTGAGACTCGGCCTTTCCAGTCTTCCTCTTCTTTCGCTCCCACACCCCTTGACACTTGATTTTCATGTACCCAGCTCTTGCGTCTTCCTCTCCTTCTCTTCTCGCCTCATCCGCTTTTTTCTCCAGCCATCTCTGGACCTTCCGCTCTCTCCAGGTTAGATCATCGTTAATTTCGACCCTGCACTTTCTCCATCGCGCCGCTTTTATTATCTGAATTTTGTTTTTCAGCGATCCTAGCTCTATTGTGCAGCCATATCTGTCTACTTTCCAACCTCTTACCCATGGCATAATCCCCGTTTCCTTCCTTAGCATTTCTTCGACCTCTCTTCCTCCTCCACGCCCCGGCGTTGGTATTCCTTTGACCCTTATGTTGAGTTTTCTTTTTCTTCTTTCTTGCACTTCTCTCCTCCACTCTTCTTCGTTCAGACTCCGTGGTTGTTCCCTTCCTTCGAACTGTCGCGGGTCTACTCCTTCCTCTTCCGTTCGCCTCGGGCTGTTCACCAGCAGCGCTTCATCGCTTATTTCGCTGGTTGCGAGTGCTGCTGCTTCGCGGTTCATCTCCTCCCTCACGTTACGATTTTATCCCGAGAATCCCTTCCCTCGCCAACTTTCGACCTTTGTTTTGAATGCTCGTAACTCCTCTTTGCTGTGTTGGTTTGATGCCACATTGCATGTGTATTCCTTTTTACACTATTATTATGTTGATTTTCGTCAAGCTTCCTTTCCACTGCTTCTAATCTTCTTTTTAATATTTGTTTTTCTATAGCCCACTCCCTTTCTTTTTCCCTCAGTTCTCCCCTCAAACTTTCTAACTCCTTCTGTATTTGCCACACTGTTTTATTGCACTCTCTCTCTCAATTATCCGTTGCGTTTCTTGTTTTACCTCTCGGAAGGATTGAGTCGAGCTTACATGTACAGACTCAACAATTCCTTCCGCTAGCGCGTTCGGATCATCCACGTATTCTTCGTGGGATTCTTCCTCTTCTCCCCCTTGACTCGGTACGATAGACATTGACACATGCGCTATTTCATCCTCTATTATTATCGGTCCCTGCTCTCTCTGTTGACGTTGCTCTCTTCCTTCTTCCGGGGTTTTTCTCCCTTCCTCACTGTGGATTAATGCATGTGTTACTCCTTTATTCCCTGCCGGTGATCTCATGACTCTCCCTTCTGGTCAAAAGGCCCCGACGTATTCCTCCATTCTTGTCTTTCCTCGAGTGGCCCCTCCTTTCGGCTTGTTTTTCGACCCCAATGGTCTGCCTCTCCGCCGCTTATTTCCTAGTTTCCCCGCCTCGTCCGATACAGCAGATTCCTCTTCCCTCGCTATTACCGTCGTGTCCAGTTCTACTTCAGTCTCCTCTCCATAGTTGTCACTCTCGTCGCTGCCTCTCCCCTCTTCCCAGCACGTTGTGCCGTCGCTCGTCATCTTTCTCCTTAACCTCTCTAACAATTCTTCAATCTTCCCTTACTTCGATCTCTCGTCACCTCCTGCTTTCCTCGTTGCTTTTACTTCCACTACTTTCTATGCCACACTTCTTTCGTCCTATCACCCGCCTTCCATCTGTTTCACCTTTTAATGTTTGTAGTTCACTTTTTCACTGGAGCTCTTTTTCGACACAACCTTATGCTTCGGCCATCTTTTTCCTCCTTTTTTATTCTATATATTTTGTTGCTCTTGACATTTTTCATACATTTACACATTTTTAAGACTTTGGAAGTCATTTTCATGAAACCAATTTTATCAAATAATGATTCATTCATTATTAACATATGTACATTGTAGAATACAACAAAAGTTATTCCGTACTATAACAATCAACAACAGAAAAGTTATGGCGATTTAAAGGCGCAATTTCGGGTAGATAAAAAAACGAAAAAAAATCAAATCTCAATTACTGTCACGCTTAGGACATGGGATCCAAGAGTGAACAATTTAGGAAATGACCGGCCTCAAACCCCCAAAAAATGTGTCAGGCCATGCGCCAAACACCCTGTATATTAGGATTATTTAGTAAGGCGAAAAAACTACAACTAATAAAAAAGTTTGGTTCCATACAACAGCTATGTTTGAAAACTAATTTTCAAAGTTGCCTATTCCTCACTTGAAAAAATCATAAAAATAATATCTCGGAATTGGTTGATTTTGGCATAAAACATTGGTAGGTTATTTGACAGTGGAAAATGTCCTACAACCCTTTCAAGGGATCGTGACCGATAACCAGTAGCCCTGTATACATATTTATTTAAAAAATATATAAAATCCCCCTAAATACGCTGACAAGTAAATAACGCCAAGGAATAAAAAGTTCCCTCGAAAAAATGATCGGTTGTTTTACTATCTAGAAAGTTCTAATCAACCTCGCAATATTTGTCTTTTTCCTTATTTTACAAATTAAACCATGGTTCCAAATAACCATGGTTTTATTTGGATTATTACTTTTTCAATTCGAACGTACAAAATATGTGAAATAAATTTTTATTAAAAAGCCTAACAAATTTACTACAACCGTACAGAAAATTGTCAAACCCTAGAAATAATATTATTCTCCATATTTTATTTTGAAAAACCATATTATTATTATGCTGAAAAGTTCGAATCATGATTATATAAAAGTACACATTATGCATCCGACAAGTACTGTATGTACGTATACAACAGTTTATCTACTTAGATTATTTCAAATTGTAACATCGCATCAGTTACCGTATCAGGTACACAGGATTATTAGAAATTAGATGTTCGACTCTACTTGGACAGATGAACGGAAATAGGTGTCAAGAGTAATATCGATATTCCTTTACCACCAGTAAGTGGGGCGCACCGTAATTAAAACATTTAGCCTCCCAAATCTATGTCCATTACACCAAAATGTATACGATGCAATATATCTCATGAGATTTATGGCGATTCTGCAATAGAGTAGAAAGTGAATCCTTCCACGTAACTTTTCAACTGGTGCAAATAAAGTGAGATTATAAGAGTCGTGTGGTATAGCGGTACATCACTGATTTGGTTTTACTTTGCGCATTTAGAAACTTGGTTTGCAGTTACATAATAAATTCCGTCAATTTATGTATTTCTTAACCTGATAGTCAAGTTCTTGAGAAAACGTCATCCTTCGCCGAGCTTTTTGTCATATCCATGCACGCCAAGTCGTTGCACAGCGTTTCCCGAGATACATACACACAGAACCTGTGTGATGCTTCATTTGCACTTTTATATAATCGTGATTCGAACTTTTTTTAATAATTGTAATATCGTATTTTGAAATTAAATATATTGAGAAAAATAATGTTTCTAGGGTTTGACAATTTTGTGTACGTCTCTAGTAAACTCGCTCGGTTTTTCCATTAACGGACAACACCACTGTGACGCCATGTTTTTTTGCCATTTTTCAAGAATTTTTTCTTGTGGGAAAAAAAGAGATATTCGAAATTTTTTTTTGTTTGGTTCGTTGTTTGTTGGACATACATAAAAAAAAATTCAAATTTTTCACGCCCCATGGTGACGCTGGGGAAGCTCCCGCGTCAGGTACTGTTGCCTCTGCAGTGGTTCGCGGCACGCAGCAGAACTCTCTTCAAAGTCGATGTGAAAAAAAATACCGAGTGTTTTCGTTAATAATATGATATTTTGAAGAGAAGTACATAGGGATTTGAAAAAATATTGATTTTTAAAAAATAGGCACGCTTTTGAAATTAAAGGACGATTTTCGAGCAAAATTTCTCGTCGAAAATAGGCTATAACTTTTTTTATTGTTGAGATATCGAAAAAATCCTATGTACATCTTTAGATAATCTAGTTTTATTGAGGCAGTCCAAATTTGAAGTCGATCGGATAAAAATTGCTCGAGTTCTGCTGCGTGCCGCACTCAAAAAAGTTGTTTTGAGCAAAACGCGTTCAAAGTTTTAGGTTTGTTAATTTATGCGATAAATTGGAAGAAAATTTTTTTACCTTTAATCAGCGATGCCGGCACTATATAGCTGGCCTTCAAGAAGCAAATCATTGTGCCTAGCATCTTTTCTCGAACTTGTAGAGGCTCTTCTTGCCTCTTTTGCAGCATCTGTGAGCAAGCGCTCCGCCAGCTCGATCCGCGCTGCATCGATTTCAACGCGAAAAGTGAAACAATTTGGGCCGATAGTTATCTCCAACGTCTCCAAAACTTTCATGAGGCTTCTCAGGCCATCATTGAATAATAATACCGCAATATCAGCTGCAATATCGACGATTTTTTTGCTCCCGAACTGACACTTGGGGGCTATTGCCCAAACTGATTTGTTGTAGCTTTCGTTGTTGTTTTGCGTGAAGCCGCCCAAACAACGCTGCAGCAAATCGTCTCTGCTCAAATTTTCGAAGACTGGCGTAATTGCCTCCAATACTTCCTCAGGAAGAGGCGGCTTACGGCGATATTGAGAAATATTACCGCTTGCGACCGCTCGCTGCCACGAACACCACGACTCGGGTCCCTCTGGGCAATCGTCATGTTGTGGCTCACTATCTGTGGATATTTTATGTTTGATAATTGCCCAAATTGCCTTCCTCATTTTTTCAACATCATCGCTGTTCCTCCGAATGGCCAAGCCGTAATATGTGCTCAACTCGTCAATCAATTTTCCGGTGAGCTTTCCTCTGCCAGACAATCCTTTTTGTTTTTTCACGATTTTGCGGAGGCGCGTCCCCACACGTTTTTGGACATGATCGATACACTCTTTTTTTTAAATCTCGAACAGTCGTATGGATCGCTATTCGATATACCTGCCGACCCTGAGGCGCGCAGCTGCGCGGGACCCCGAACGTCACGGAGCGCTGCACCGCTCCACAAAATATTCAATATCTCCGAAAATAATTCTTTTTTCGACCAGGGTCCAACGGCATCTTAATCTTAAATGTATTTTAGATTTTTCTAGATGGTTTTCAAAAAATCGATTTTTTTAAGCCGTCACAGTGGTGTCCGTTAAAAGATTTTACACTCATTTTGCACGTTTGAATTGAAAAAGTAATAATCCAAATAAAACTATTGCTTAAAATAAAAACAGAAATATTTTGAGGTTACCTGTCCTACAGTAACTAAAAACAATCAACAGTGAATTTGAAACTCATTCTTCTTTGGACTGAATCTACAGAAAATAAATTCTTTCCTGTCCGAAAAGATATGAAATTCTTTATTTTAACTTTGAAAAAGTAAAAAATGCACGCAAGGTAATAAAAAAATCATCTCAAATACATTACCGCTTATTTTTACTAATTAAGACATTCTGATTTACTTTATATTTATTTTGTATTTTAATTCAAGCAATAGTTTTAATGTAGTTTTTAAATTAATCATCTGTATAAAAAACGTGAGATAATGTTTTTCAAATTAGCCCAGCCAGTTTACTAGAAATGTTGGACATAAAACTGTTACTCTTTAGGAATAATATTTTTCCAAATATTTTGTTTTCGTAAAAAAATTATCTTACTATTATAACATAAAATTGGTATCACCATTATATGATCGTGCCACGTATATAGCACATACGTACACTGGAAATGCTGTACAACGACTTGGCGTTCATGGTTAAAAAAAGCTCCCTGAAGGATGTCTTCTTTACTATTCAACTCCCAAGTTGAAAAAATATTAATTAGCCCCGTGCCTCGATCTTAGGAATACGACTTGATCGGATAGTAGGAATCAGTGATGTTCTCCTTGACCATACGATACTTGAACTCGTATTTTATTCACATAATTAAAAAAGTTATATAAAAATATAAATTTGATCATAAAACTATTACACATTGCATGAAATATATTTTAGTCACATCGACTTTGGCCGTCGGTTTGCTAAAAAAAATATATATATCTCCGTTTTACTGCTGACATATATTTGATGGTTCGAAACGAATACCGTTGAATATTTATTGGCCGTGGCTATAAAGTACGTCCGGGACGGGAATTGAGTGTCTTAACATACTGTAGGCATTTAAAAAAAATTCTTATATAACTTGAGATGTCGCCCGACGCAATAAGCCGGGAAATTCCACGAAGTAGACGACGGTTGGGTTTCCATGGAAAACCGAAACGCCGTTGCTTCTGAAAATCGGCGCAACGGTCGTGGCGAGAGCAAAGGAAGGGGACAACTCTCGGCGACTCGGCGAAGAGATGCGGAAGCGCGAGCACGCTTCTGAGCGCTCAACGTTTTTACATTTCACATTCTTCTCCTACTAACTTACATAATAAACAACCCAAACATAATTCGACATCCCGAGTGTGTTTATAATTATTTTCCCTGGTTGACCCTACAATACACACCAATATATCAATGTTACCCTATCCGAATTATACTAGCGTAAGAGACAGTAGATTCCATCGTAAATAATCCCAGTGATTGATGCGACGCTTAACAAACAACACCACTGTGACGGCTTCAAAAAATCGATTTTTTGAAAACCATCCAGAAAAATCTAAAATACATTTAAGATTAAGATGCCGTTGGACCCAGGTCGAAAAAAGAATTATTTTCGGAGATATTGAATATTTTATGGAGCGGTGCAGCGCTCCGTGACGCTCGGGGTCCCGCGCAGCTGCGCGCCTCCGGGTCGGCAGGTATATCGAATAGCGATCCATACGACGGTTTCGAGATTTAAAAAAAGAGTGCATCGATCATGTCCAAAAACGTATGGGGACGCGCCTCCGCGAAATCGTGAAAAAAACAAAAAGGATTGTCTGGCAGAGGAAAGCTCACCGGAAAATTGATTGACGAGTTGAGCACATATTACGGCTTGGCTATTCGGAGGAACAGCGATGATGTTGAAAAAATGAGGAAGGCAATTTGGGCAACTATCAAACACAAAATATCCACCGATAGTGAGCCACAACATGACGATTGCCCAGAGGGACCCGAGTCGTGTTCGTGGCAGCGAGCGGTCGCAAGCGGTAATATTTCTCAATATCGCCGTAAGCCGCCTCTTCCTGAGGAAGTATTGGAGGCAATTACGCCAGTCTTCGAAAATTTGAGCAGAGACGATTTGCTGCAGCGTTGTTTGGGCGGCTTCACGCAAAACAACAACGAAAGCTAGAACAAATCAGTTTGGGCAATAGTCCCCAAGTGTCAGTCCGGGAGCAAAAAAATGGTCGATATTGCAGCTGATATTGCGGTATTATTATTCAATGATGGCCTGAGAAGCCTCATGAAAGTTTTGGAGACGTTGGGGATAACTATCGGCCCAAATTGTTTCACTTTTTGCGTTGAAATCGACGCACCGCGGATCGAGCCGGCGGAGCGCTCGCTCACAGATGCTGCAAAAGAGGCAAGAAGAGCCTCTACAAGTTCGAGAAAAGATGCTAGGCACAATGATTTGCTTCTTGAAGGCCAGCTATATGGTGCGGCATCGCTGATTAAAGGTAAACATTTTTTTTCCAATTTATCGCATAAATTAACAAACCTAAAACTTTGAACGCGTTTTTCTCAACACCACTTTTTTGAGTGCGGCACGCAGCAGAACTCGAGCAATTTTCATCCGATCGACTTCATATTTGGACTGCATCAATAAAACTAGATTATCTAAAGAAGTACATAGGATTTTTTTGATATCTCAATAATAAAAAAAGTTATAGCCTATGTTCGACGAGAAATTTTGCTCGAAAATCGTCCTTTAATTTCAAAAGCGTGCCTATTTTTTTTAAATCACTATTTTTTCAAATCCCTATGTACTTCTCTTCATAATATCATATTATTAACGAAAACACTCGGTATTTTTTTTTCAGATCGACTTTGAAAAGAGTTCTGCTGCGTGCCGCGAACCACTGCAGAGGCAACAGTACCTGACGCGGGAGCTTCCCCAACGTCACCATGGGGCGTGAAAAATTTGAAATTTTTTTTTTATGTATCTTCAATAAACAACGAACAAAACAAAAAATTTTTTTTCGAATATCTCTTTTTTTCCCACCAAAAATAGTTCTTGAAAAATGGCAAAAAAACAGGACGTCACAGTGGTGTTGTCCGTTAAAATTCAAAATAATATATACACTGTCACAAAAGTCATTTTTCCAAACAAATACTTTTCCAAAGGTTTAACAGTTTTGTGTATAACATTGCTATTCAACTGGCTTGGCTAATTTAAAAAATGTTCTCACTTTTTTTTATACATTTGATTATTTTAAAAACTAGATTAACACTTGTTTGAATTTAAATAAAAAATAATCATAATATTCTTTTTGAGATCATGTTTTTGAGGGGGATTTTTTTAGTACTTGGCATTCATTTTGTACTTTACGAGTTTTTAAAAGGTTCAATATATACGTAACACCCTACTACTCTGGAATCAGATTTATCAAAATTTCAGAAAGATTGAAGCGTTGTATGAATGGTTCGAAAAATTCATTTTTTCATAAAATCTAAATCTTTACATTGACTGACATAAAATTGAATTGCGGTCCGTGTTCGAGTGGATTGATAATAATGAGGGAAAAATGCGCATTTTATCTCGAAAAATTTCTAAGCTAGGACTGTAATAAAAAAATCGCTGAAATGTCAAGAAGTATGAATGTGTGATATATACTTTTGATACTTACGCTGCAGTCAATCTAGTCACAATTTCAACATGCTGGATTTTTTTACTCCCATAATGATTCTTGTTCTATGTTGATGTTCATTTACTTTGTGGCAGAATCATCTGCACGGAATTTCTTTTTAGTAAATTTAAAAAACATTATTTTACTGTTTGTGAACTCAGTTAATCATATCGGTTTGTACTTCGTTTTCGTAAATGTCCGAAGGTACAGGTTCCTTTTACCGAGATATTTCGATCGCGCTATATGCACCAGCCAGACGAACGCTCGAAGTGTGATATAAAGTGATATAAAGAAATTCAAGATCATGGAGAATCTCAATTTCGTAGCAAGAGTTTTTGCTGGCGGCTCGCGCTTTTCTGCAGCGAGATAATTGTTCAAAATTAATTATTTTCAACAATTGTGCGGTCCGTCCTCAGAAAAAATGATTGCTGTTTACCCGCTGCAAAAACCAACGGTAAAAATTTCGCAAAAATAATTATTCAAATAATTATTTTTGCATTTATTCTCGATCACGGGTATGATCGGTTGATACGGTACGTCCTATACCCCTCAGTCAGAAAAGATGATTGCTGCTTACGCGCTGCGAAAAAAACGGCCAAAAATAGACGAAAATAATTGTTAAAAAAATTATTATTGCATTTATTCTCAATCATGAGTATGATCGGTAGATACAGTATGTTCTATACCTCTCAGTCAGCAAATATGATTGCTGCTCACGCGCTGAAAAAAAAACAATGGTAAAAATTACGCAAAAATAATTGTTTAATCACTTATTTTTCCATTTATTCTCGATCACGGACATGATCGGTAGGTATGGTACTTTGGATACGTCCCAGTCAGCAAATATAATTGCTGCATATGCGCTGCAAAAAAAACGGGAAAATCTCACAAAAATAATTGTTAAAAAAATTATTTTTGTATTTATTCTCGATCATGAGTATGATCGGTAGATACCGTATTTTCTATACCTCTCAGTTAGCAAATGCGATTGCTGCTCGTTCGCTGCAAAAAACAACGGTAAAAATTACGCGAAAATAATCGCGTAACCAATTATTTTTTAATTTAGTCTCGATCATGAGTATGGTCGGTAGATACCGTATGTCCTATACCTCTCATTCAGCAAATATGATTTCTGCTCACACGATTCAGAAAACAACGTTAAAAATTTCACAAAAATAATTGGTAAAAAAAATATTTTTGCATTTATTCTCGATCATAAGTATGTTCGGAAGAGAAAGTATGTTCTATACCTCGCAGTCAGCAAATACAGGGTGTCCAATAGGGAGTTGTTAAAACTAAATAAGTGTCTCTTCCCTCCATGAATTCAACAGGGGTCCCTTTTTCTAAGGCGCATTCCCGAGGCCCCGCAGTTTTATTCCAGCCGTGGTTGAAGCAAGTACGCGTACGTCAAAATGAGTGAGCTCACCACGGAAGAAAAAGTATATCTTATTGAGTGCTTCTTCTCGAGGGGAAAAATTTATAGTAATGCGTATAGAGGGTTTCGAACTAAGTTTGGAACTCATAAAGTTGCCAGCTAAAACACTCTGAAAAGGTAAGAATTTAATATTTATTCATATTCATCTATCGCGCAACTTGTGTTTCAATTCAATTAAACTGCGTTGAAGTAATTTTACGTTAATTTTTGTAGGATAACCGATAACTTCGTGAAGTATGGCACACTCTAGGACCGTAGACATGAGTTGCCAGGTCCATCTGTTACGGTGACTACACCAGAGAAGATCAACGAAGTTGAGAATTATTTCAAACAAAATCCAAATGATTCGATTCGGAAAGCTGCTCAAGCATTAAAAATAACCAAATCATCATTACACAACATTTTGAAATATTTTTTAAAGTTTCATCCGTATAAAATAAGCACTCATCAATTGTTAACTGAACATGCCATGAAGAGAAGCATTGAATTTTGTAACACTATTACCGGAATGTTTGAAGCCGAAAAACTTAATGAGAAATTAATTCTTTATTCCGATGAAGCACATTTTTGGATGAATGGGTACGTAAACAAGCAAAATTACCGGTTTTGGGGAACGGAAAATTCCAACATATCGCTAGCGACGTCCCTTCATCCACCGAAAGTAACGGGATGGGCAGCGATTTCAATAAAAGGAATTTATTTGCAATTCTTGGAATCTACGGTAACAGGAGAGAGTTTTTGTACAGCTTTTGGAAACGAAATTCTTCCCTTATGCAAAAAACAGGGGACTGGTTAACATTTTTTACTTAATGCAAGATGGAGCGACGCCGCACCGGACTCATGAGGTGTTTTAAACTATTCATCGCGTATATGGGACTTGAGTAATCGGTCTGGGGTACCCTAAATTTGCTCAAGGCGGACTAGAATGGCCTCCGTACTCACCGGACCTGAACCCTTGTGAATTTTTCTTGTGGCGTTACATTAAAGATCATTATTACGCTAGAAACCCCAGCACAGTAGAAGAACTGATCGCGGCCATCCAGGAAGTGGTCGCGGCATTACGAACGATATGTTGGACACAGTTTTTCAGTTTTCAAAAGAGAATTAGTAGTATAGCTAGGTCGGTTCTAAGCCACTTTTGGGGGAGAGGGAGCGAGGGGGGGGGGGGGGGGGGTGGGGAGGGGGCGGGGCGTGTGTGTGTGCGTGCGTGTGCCTGCGTGTGCACTGTAAAAACAAGCATCTTGTTTCAATACGTATTACGTGTGTAATCCTGTCGCCGTTTTCAACGCGGTAACTCCTATGTTGCCGTCGTAACAACACATTTCATGTGTGTTGTTGCAACACGCTAGTAGCGTGTTGCTTCGATACACTATAAACGTGTATGCACTTGTCGCCGATTTCAACACGTCTAAAATGTGTCGATGCTCAAACAACACACTTTGAGCGTGTTATGTTAATAAATCATACAGTTTACGCTTCCGGGTTTTCTACACGCATCCGCGCGTTTTGATGGAACACGAATTTTTGTGTGTACTCCGACACGCTTTGTATTAATAACGTGGCGTGGAGTATATTAAAACATAAAAAAAAAATACGTACCGTTATTGATGGTTTCTTTCGATGATGTATTATCATTTTTGAGGGTTTCTCGTCGTCCTGAAACTAATTCCTACGAATAAATTTTATTGTCACTACCTGGCATTGAACCTACCTAACCTATTTCCGACTACTACCTAACGTGCGTACGCTAACCATTAAACTATCGACTACTTGCGGTTTTCTTATAAAGAGGAGGAACAGTATGTGTGGTTACATCGAATGAGAAGACCGAAAACTTAAGGCACGTTGATGTATATATCTTCCATCTTGCGTTTCACAATTTATAATAGATATACGTACACGCGCGCGCGCACACACGCACACAGACACACAGTCACACACACACGGGTAGACAACACGAAAAGTCTCATATGCACGCGTATGTACTGTTTAGGTGAATGGGCACATTATTTAAATTATTAAATGTACCCAACAATCTGGTTTTTCAATATCAACATATATTTTTCGAGTATAATATTAACTGAAAACTAAAGTTTTGATGTCGCACTTAACAGTAAAACTTAAAGGTAAAAACTGTTCAGATGCTCATATAAAATTATAAATAGAAAAAAGGAATAATGAATTATAGAATTGAAAAAATAAAGGTTAGGGCCGGGATGTTAAGACTAGTCCTGTTGAAGGTTCGAATTTTCATTGGACGTTGCGAACGAATTTTTCTACTATCGAGCGTACTTTTTTTAAGGGCCGAACTAATTCCCACTCTAAATAGTCTAGAGTATTTGAGTACGCTGGAGGATACGCCGTGTCCCACGTAAAATAGCTGGCCATGAGGAGTTGCAGTATTTTGTACGTTGAAGGTTCTTCAATCTTCAGTCGGATCGTGCCGTCAGCTACTAAGTATGCTACAGCAATTCCTGATTCAGCTGTGTAAGCCACGATTCGTGGTGAGGCCCCCTTGGTCGACACCAAATGCTCCGTTGAGCCGAATTCCTGTAAATATGTATATAACAAAATTTCTACATTATACGAATTTACATCAGATAATAATGTCGATTGTGTTGTACATACTTCTTCAATAATAAAAAGCGGCGTGCATGTTTTTTTTTTGGATCTTGGCTGTCAAGTTCGACCATAATGTAATCAAAATATTGATTTTTTCCCTTTCGTCCTGCACTTCAGATTCAAAGTACACAGCGAGTTTACTGAACATGCGATCGACTTTCACATTCAGTTCGTCTTCGTTGCAGCCTATAAGAGTTTGAAACTCGTGGATAATCTAGGAAAAACATAAATACTTCACGTTATACATATTTTTGAGTGTGTGTGTATGTGTTATATATATGGGGCATTCCACGCCATTTCACCTATAGCCCGTTTTTTCGTTAAATTCCGCATGAATTTAAAAAAACCGTTTTAGGCCTGTCGAAGCCAAATTGGAAATCACAAAATCATGAATAGCATTGTGGGAGATAAAAATGATAAAAACCTTCTAAAAAATATGATTAATTTGAAAAAAAATAGTTTTCCCTTTAGAAGCCAAAAAACATTGACATTGATAATTGATCATTTTTTCATATTTTCCAACGGAAGTCTGCTTCAAAATGAATAAAATTATATACTGACATTTGTAGATAACTCAATTAATGCAGGAGTTATCATCGTTTAAACGTTTCCACAAATTCTGGAAGTGACATTTTTTGGAAAATTACAACTCCTAAAAGAGAAGAGATACAAATTTAAAAATCGGTGTAGGTAGTCCTTTTATAGGGTTCAATTTTACAACCACAAAAATTGGACAGCCAAAAATGGTCGGGATCACGGGTTAGGTGAAATGGCATGGAATGGTCCCATATATATATATATATATATATATATATATATTTATGTATGTATATATATTCGATGTACCTACAATACCCATTTAAAATGCAGGGACTAGAAATGATTAATTAAACATTACATACCAGGCTGCAAATCTTCAACTGCGGGTACTTTTCGGTAACGTCTTCTATACTTTTCGCCTCCTTACATATCCATTCTCGGCGGGATGCTGCAGTAACTTTTAATAGCCGGCGCACATGTGGGGTATCGGAGAAATCGCAGGGCTTTCCAAGCTCCTTTGCGGCATCGTCTGCGTCTGTGTCACAATGCCTATAGATCATCATGAGTATAAGAAACAATGTATCTATAAGATAAGTATTTATCAAATTGTAAAGTGCAGTCATATCTCCATAAATATTAAATCTTACTCAGTTTCCACGACAACGGCGACCATTTCTTTATTTGTGCCTGTCGGATGACCGATACTCAATGTCTGCATCGATCGTTTCATGTTTGCACGACGATTCCGAACGTTGGTACTCAGTTGCGTTTTGACAATCCCCTAAAGTTATAAATTATATAGATTATTCAAGTGTTATCCATTTATCCTCCAATAAAAAAACCCCGAACACGAGATTATGAGTTACTCACGCATCCACTTGTTCCACCACGCAATTCTGGATACACTGCAACTATACTCGTCGCGTAATTTAAGTAGTCAGACTTTGTCGGTGTACCGTCTGTACGGTTCAGCAAATCCGTAGCCCAAAAATAGATGAAAGATTTTTGGGCCTGCAAAATGCCCACACTGCACAACATATTTGCTAAGTGTTCCGTTAACTTTGGCAGGAGTGTGGGATTGCGGATGGTCCCTGGTCCACTCGACAACGACGGCATATGGCACGTTTTTAATTTTTTGAGCTTCCTTTTTTGTCCACTCGTACTCGTCGTTGGTTCGTTGCTTGGTTCGACAACCTGAAAAAGTATAGTAAATTATGTAAAAAGCATGAAAACATATGACAGAGCATGGTTCTGTCATATAAGGGATCTGGAAATCAGTTTTAAATTATAGGTTTGTATCCAATAAGTCCACCGTAATGGATGAATTATGGAAAAAAATTACTCGTTGGATTGATTGCAACATCCCCAAAGCATTGCATAAAAAAACCATTATTCAAACCAGATAAAAAATGTTGTGCACTGCAATGAAAAGTGCCCCTTGCACCAAAGACAAAACTTGTACCGGAGAAAAAATGTTCTCTTTCGAGAAAAACTTTGTACCGAAGAGATAATTTCTATGCATAGAAATTTTCTCTTCGGTAGAACTTTTTTGTTGGGTACAAATATTCTCTTCCAGCTAAATTTTCACTACCAAAGAAAAAATTTCTCCACATAGAAATGTTCTCTGCGGTACAAATTTTTCCTTCCGACCAAATTTTTGCTACCGAAGAAAAACTTTCTCTACACAGAAATGTTCTGTTCAGTACAAATTTTATACTGGACAGAAAATTTGTCCAGTAGGGCAATTTATACTGAAGCGAAAATGTAGCCAGAAAAAAAAATTCGCACCGAAGAAAAGATATGTGTCAAATAGAAAGTTTGTACCGAAGAGAAAATTTGTACTGTATGCATAGAAATTTTCTCTTCGGTACAAATCTTTTGTTCGGTACAAATGTGCTCTTCCGGCCAAATTTTCACTATCAAAGAAAGATGTCTCCACATAGAAACTTTCTCTGTGGTACAAATTTTCCCTTTCGATCAATCTTTCGCTACGGAAGACAAAAATTCTCTACATAGAAGAGTTCTCTTCGGTGTAAATTTTTTCGTCTAGCCAAATTTTCTCTTTTCTACAAATTTTCTCTTCCATGCAAATGTTCTCTTCCGTACAAACTTACTTTTTCAAGCAAATTTCCTCTCCAGTAAAATTTGTTCCTATGGTACAAGTTTTATAAAACATTTATCCGGAACAGAAAATTCATGCCAGAGAGAAAATTTGCATCAACTTGTATAAACTCAAAACTTTCCGCCGAAGAGAAAATTTCATTCGAAGAGAAAATTTGTACCGAAGAGAAATTATGTACCAGAGAGAAAATGTGGATTGCAGGGAAAATTTGTACCCCAAACAAATTGTACGAAAGAGAACATTTTTGCTCACAGTCAACAGAAGATGCTCTCTCTAACAGATAGAAAAATCTATCCTCGAAGTATAAAACATGTGCTTTGTCCTGAAAAAAATTGATTTGTACAGAGTCCAAAATTTTAATCGCAGTGACAAAACATTTTCAAAAAAACTATTTTATATATATATCAATTATCAAATATAGCAATATACTATGTTAAACTACAACATAAATAAATAATACTTACAATGATTTCGCCAAGCTCATTGTGTGCTTTTTGTGTGGACGTCTCTTCGACGAGCATGCCGTCATTCGCGACTGCAAAATTTCTAGATTCGTAGTCGAAAATAGAAGTCTCTTCCTCGTTACTTGGTACCAGAAGACACGTGGCTTCACTCTCGTGAGTGATATCCTCATCCTCTTCGATGTCGCAAAGCCTCATGTTTTTATGTGTTCATTGTTTTTGTAATACTATTTCTTTCCCAGCAATCTGTCTTCGTAAAATCTGGTCGGTTTGCGCAAGTGACAACAATGCCGTACGTACAGACTGTACATCTGACATGTTTTCGTCTTTGAAAAATGGTATGCATTTAAACCGTTCACCGATGGAACAATATACGATTTTCTTCATCGTAATGACGTTATTTTTGTTTTCCTCGTCGAACAAGATCTTCGTTGGAAGACACGGGACAACTAAGAGCAAAAAAGTTTCATTGTGGCGATACACAAGTCATAATAACCTCTAGCGTGTGAGCCGCGTAATATTATGATTGCTTGATGGGTGGCGGGAACGCTCGCGTCGACAAGGTAGCAGCCAATGAAAAGTATGGCGCGTATTTTGAAATTTCGTATTAACCAACAGGATTCAATTTGTTAGCTCAGCTGGGAAAAGGAATACTGACAAGATCAAAACAACATCGTAGTCGCGCATATAAGGGCGTTTGTTATAGACGATGGAATAAATTGGAGGCATGCATGGAATATATAGAATCAAATAAATAAAAGCACAACATATTGTTAAGAGAAAAAGTTTTATTGAAAAAATAAATTGACACATGATAACAAGGTTCACGTGTGAAATACTATCATTGCATATATGTAGGATTATATAATCGATTACAATGTTATATATAAATATTTATTATTGTTAAATGAAATAAACGTAGTTTTACAAGACATTTTTGTATACGGACGTGTATTTTATGTTTAGCCGGAAAATTCCGTGCAGCAGTTGTTAAGAAGGACGACGTACTTTTCTCTTATTAATGTTACGCTCAATAGAGGATGTGGAAATATAAGCTCTTTCAATATTTTTTGGAAACTTGCAGCAGCATATTGTACCCGGTATGCATTTAAAGTTTCCTGATACTCTAGCGTGTCCAGAAGAACATGCACGAAGAAAAAAGTGCCGTTATAGACAAATATTTCTCGTACTTCGCCAAAAATGGGTAACGATTCTTCTGTGCACTGCTATAGCAAAATTACACTGTTCTGTTTATAAGTGACACCGCGAGTTATCACTTTTGAAGTTCGAAACATTTTGCACGTATTAATTTCGTTTTCTTCTAAATAAGGATGAAATAGAGGTGCATTTGGAAGGCTTTCGAGAAAGATTGTATCTCCTGCAAATATTTGATCCCCAGTATATAAAAATTTCCTGTCAGGGGCACCTGGAAGTTTTGCAAGTCTCGAACACTGGAGGGCTTGATGCCTATATGCCAACGAATACGGGATATTCTTGAAATTATGCAGCACTGGTACCAATGATTTGAAATAAGCATGTGCAGATTCGAATCTAAAACACCACTGCTGTCTGGCTGGGCCAAATAAGCGAATGTAGCGTGGAACGTGTATCAGAAACTGAAATTTTGGAACAATTTGCCGGGGATACAGACGATTGAAAACTAGAATGTACACGTGAATGATGTTCTCCAGCATATCTATGCATTCCTTGTGTATTTGATACGACAAACAAACATTCAGAATTTGTAAGAGCCGTCCATGGCATTCCAATTTTTCGGCTGTGTCCTGATCAAGTTCATCTACCTTTCCCCTGAGTAGGAAAGGAAGCGTGTTAGCTAGGGTCAATATTTGCGATGCACTTTAACGAAGCTTTCTGTTTTCCATTAAATGCGATTGCAGTATTGGACTGGGGATATCCTTTTGCAAATGACCAAAGTTGAACTTGGTAATATCTGTATTCAATTCTTCCACTTGAAGATACCGCTTGTCTATAACGCAATATCTTAGAAGTGCTCTAGTGGCAATTTCGATTACACCCTCAGCCAAAATGTGCATGCAATCTTGCGGCAAACACACGGTTACATCGTAATCTTTTATGTTGATTAATGCACTTTTCCGGCTTAAACCATATCGCCGTTTCCAGAAGTTGAGACCCTGATTTGTGAGCTCATTTTCAGTAATTATATTAAGTTGATCGTTATGCATATTTTGTGTACGCAAGACAAAACGAGATTCCGCAAAAGAGTGTTGCCACTGACTTCGTGTCGTCATACATGTGCGACATGGTCTGTACGCGGAAACAGACTCTTTGAACCCACCTAGTAGAGCGGACGCAGGAGTATCTCCAGCGACAAACAAAAGAGACCCTCTATATGTTTTTTGGACTCCAGCAATACTAACCGTAATGCCTTCGGTGTGCAGCATATTTATTTCCGCGACAAATTTGTTCAGAATTTTGTCAACGCCAAATTTGTTCATGATTCGCGTTTGAACTATTGCAAACAAATTATTTGCTTGCAGGGATGATCGCATTTCGGGATAAATGTTTGCGAGAGTCCAATAAAACATCGACAACTTGTGAGTGGTCGTCCTTAATGGTGAGTGGCCGTCGTAATATAATATAATAGCCAAGGCATTTTGGTTTTTACTAAAAAACTTGTGCGACCGGTAGTACGAGCCATCAGTTACGGTTTCGAGCACGTTCGGATGGTCGCTAGCTGCTCTGGGATGGTCCACATAGTTCCTTACGCATTCGTTTTCCAGGAGCATTCGCAAAGTATCTCGCAATGGGACAACCCATGCATTTCTCTCCACTTCAACGAGATCCGCTTGATGTGTTTGCCTTTTCCATACCATATCCGTGCCCATAAATGATTTTTCTGGCATAATCATGTTCATTGAGCTAACAAGATATTTGTCGAGCTTGTACTTGGTGTCAACGTTTGAAAAGATACTCTCTGCAGGAACGGTTGCTATGATGACTCGTTTGACTTCATCTCTGTGTAGAAGATTTGTTTCTGCGTCGACTTTTTCATAGAGCTCATCCTATAAACACAGTGAAAGATGATTTATTAGAGATGCAAAGTTACATATCCAGTACACAAAGGAAATAACAGTTAAGGCGACCATTTGTTATTGGGTAACCTACGATGTGAGAAATTTACTGCTTGTGAAAAGGAAATTACCATACAAAGGTTCGATGAGTTTGACTCCAGAAAGAATAGATATGCGACACGTGTCATTTGTTTTATTTACACAGAATAAACTGTATTTATTCTGTGTAAATAAAAGCAGGAAATAAATTCCTGCTAACCTGTGTTTAGCAGGAATATTTCTTGCGGAAACTCATTATGCAAAATGAAAACACTTAAGCTGTATTTTTAATATTTAACTGCAAAGGTTAACTTTAATATTTCTCTGTAACAGAAAAAAATGTGATTGATGTTTATTTTAACTCTCCGTCACTAGCAAGTTCCGCAAGGGTAATTCACAAAAAATTACAGTGTCCGCAAGGATAATTGACAAGGAACTACACTGCCCGTATGGGTATCCACAAGAAATTCTTTGTGAATTACCTATGCGGACACTGACAACACGAAATATGTTGTATGCGGAACCATTGCATAGGGCCGATGAGCTTTCTTGTGTTCATGAATTTGTATTTCTGTACAGAGAATACATAAGAATATTTGTAACTTTTGACACTGCGTAACTAGTCTGCGGATCGACCTGTCTTTGCGGATAGACCTTGCGTAACTAGTCTTTGCGGATAGGCTTTGCATTACCAGTCTTTGCGGATCGACTTTGCGTAACCAGTCTTTGCGAACAGATTGGTCTTTACGTAACCACTCTTTGCATCCATTTCCCAGCGGATACAGACTGCGAGGACCAACAATTGCATTTCTTTGAAGTTCAGCCTTTGTGTGGAATCAGTAAAGTCTGCATTTCTTGGCTCGACGAAAGTAAGCCAAAAATCACTTTTTACACTGCGTAACAAGTGTATAGAAGAAATTGCTCTAGAGGATACTCATAACACTGAAGATTTAGACTTTTTACACTGCGTAATCAATCTACGGAACAAAATTACTAATGAATGCTCGTTACGCTGGAGAACAAATTAAATTAATCTTACAGTCAACCTTTGTGTAGAGCAACTACTCTGTTTTTCCATTTATGGGACAAAACCGGACAAGTGTAATATTTACAGCATTCGCAAAGTTCGCAAGGAATATGTTTGCAAAGACTGGCGGGAGACCTGGATCTTATTTTCATGAATGATTAACCTATAATAATGTTGTAATTACCAATATAATCGTTGAAAAATTCCGCCATAAATCGCGTACACCATCGATGATACTGTCGATGCATGTCTGGCTCACTTTGCAATTTTCCCGGATGTGAATTAAAAATTGCGCGCTGCACCATTCCAGACGGTCACGGGGTGGTACGTTTGGCCCTATAAACGTTAACATATTCTATATTTCACTGCGGAAAGGTTTGCAAAACCCCAAAACGAAATTATATGGTAATGGAACTATGATCCTGATATGTATTTATATTGTAAATCATAATTTTATGTACACTCACCTTCCTCAAACGTACAATCCTCGTTATGTCGAGTAAACAGCGGTTCACTGTTAATCTCGGCCTCGGGATGTTTTCGTGCTACGTGTCGTTGGTAACTTTTCCATTTGGTGAATACTGCACCGCATCCGTACTGGGAGCACTTAATTTTAAAACGTGGGTCATGTTTGTGTTGTTTCACAACATGGTGCACTAAAAACTTGTGTGTTTCGCTTTTAAAATAGCAGAACTCGTACTTGAACATTTCTTTCGCACGTCCGTCCATGACGAAAGCGAGGTTATGAATGACCGCCATATTGTCATATCAATGCACGTGCAAGCATGTTGTTCGTGGTACACGCGTACGAGTGAGTTGTTTTAGGACGCTTTTTGCAATGAAATGTGTTGCTTGCGTCGCGTGTAGCTACGCTAATTGTGTTGATCTGGAGAAAATGCATCGATTCTACACACTTTATGTGCATTGCATTAAGCGTGTTCTTTGGCAACATGAAAAAAGTGTGTTGTTACCAAGAATGATCTAGCGTGTATTGCCGCAACACGGTAAAAGAAGGAAATCATATCGTTTCAACGCATCAACTGGGTCCTACACATCTAGTAGGCGTGTTATGTGTTGCCTCAACACACTGACAACACGCTTATTTTTGACAGTGTATGGGCGTGTGCGGGTGTGTGCGTGCTTGTGCGTGCGTGTGTGTGTGGGTGTGTGTGTGCGTGCGTGCGTGCTTGTGCGTGCGTGTGTGTGTGTGTGTGCGTGTGTGTGCGTGCGTGCGTGCGTGCGTGCGTGCGTGCGTGCGTGCGTGCGACAACCATATATGGTTCGGAAAACTTTCGGTCAGTTGAAGACGCTACATGAAGGGGCGACCTTTCAAAGCCCCCTAATCTATGACATGGAGCTGCCTTGGTTCCATTCCGAAAGACACTGTCAATTGCATCCGCCCCGTCTCAAAGCTGGCCGACACTCGAAACAGGTCCTGACAGGTTTCTTGGAAAAGCGTGCATGCATGCGTGCGTGTGTGACAACGATATATGGGTCGGAAAATGCTCGGTAATATGAAAACGCTAGGCGCCACATGGGTGGTCTTTATTTATGACATGCAGCTGCCCTGCTTCTATCTCGAAGATAATGTCGAGATGTTAGCATCCACCCCGTCTCAAAGCTCGCCGACGCTCGAATCAGGTCCTGACAGGTTTCTTGGAAAAGCGTGCATGTGTGCATGCGTGTGTAACAACCATATATGGGTCGGAAAATTTTCGGTAATATGAAAACGCTAGGCGCCACATGGGTGGTCTTTATTTATGACATGCAGCTACCCAGCTTCTATTTCGAAGATAATGTCAAGATGTTGGCATCCACCCCGTCTCAAAGCTCGCCGACACTCGAGACAAGTCCTGACAGGTTCCTTGGGAAAACTATAGTTTAGGGATCTATCGCTGAAAGGCCTTTGGCGCCGATGGACCACTTGAGCTGCAGGACCCATGAAATCTTTTGACCCGATGCATCCCGACCTCCTGTTTTTGTCTAGCGTTCCTTGAGGCAATCTGCACCGATGCGTTATCGGAAAACTGTGGTGTTCTTTCCGAGAGAGGGGACCGATTTTTTTTCCCGAAGGGCGAGCCTTTTTAATTATCCGCTCCGCTCAAAACTGATAGCACTTTGCATGAAGCAGTCCGTCGGTTCACATCGTGGAAGATGTTCGTACTCGTCAACATGGAGCAAATCGTGCACGACCAAGCTGTGCTTTTACGCTCATTCGAAGATTTTGATGCGTGGGAGCAACGATTCGTCGAGTTCATGGAAGGGCTGGAAACGCAGAGTCGGATTAAGCGTCCACGATTATTAAGTGGACATCAACAGTCGCTAATAGCCCAAATAGCGCGTCTGGAAGGATTGAGGAATTCTGTGCGGAGTCGCTTCATACACACGGGCGCAGGACATGGTGTTCACGAGTTAATCTGGCGCGAGATTGACACATCCTTCAATAGTCGGATATTGACCGGTTCCATCATCAATCGCAGTCACATCGAGCCGAAACACTTTCTTAACGATGCTCGCACTTCGAGAAAGTATTCAAATGTAGCCTTCGACATTCTGCAAACAGTGAGAAAAAAGCTCATATGAATTTTGTCAATCTGATTTTTTCACCTGATAATGTAGGCGAGAATGTATACTTTATTATATTGTATATTTACAATAACATTTAACTTCGAAAAACACAAGTTGGAGCGAACCTGATACGGCTTTTGAATTCATGGTCCGCATAACAACGGACATCGTGGTGACCTATAATTCGTGGCCTAATTTTGAGCTTGCCTCTCTCTCGCAGAGCTATTTCCCACTTGTCATCCGAATCGGAACTCGATGAACTTTACTTTTCCACGCATGACCAACATAGTAATAATTCCACTGACATTTACATTTGGAGTCGTCCAATGTTTATGGCGTCTGGCATTCGATTCGGGTTTCGGATCGCCCACAATGCGTTCCACTTATACTTTCGCCTGTGGCACTTGCGAGCTTCCGCGAGCTAGTGGAACGGATAATCTTGCGGTCGTGGTCGCGGGCGTTGCGGGTGTTAAGTGGAACGCACCCAAAGTGTATTCTGTGTTTTTAATATATCGTGTTTCTATCAGTACAATGCTCACATCGCGGGCTGACTTGGCTGGTAAATGTACCAGAGCGCTATCGATTTATCGTGGGTTGATATTTTTCTTCCCCCTCTCCTTCCGTCGTGTCGCTCGCGGCGTGGTGTAATACGGCGCTCTCTCGCCTGTGGCATTCGGAGTTCGCTTCGTACTTGACGCTAGTTCGAGCGTTACGCTCTCGTGTTCGTGGCGCGCTCGATCGCGGTACGCCGCTGAAGATCGCGGCGCGCTTCCCCTAACGACTCTCTCACTCACGACACCATGGAGACTAGAGTGAAGGAGCCTGAACGCATATGGCGGAATCGTCGAAAAGTGGATCGTGAACGTGATGAAAGATGTTGTAGTTTGAAAAATATCCGCAAGCGATACCAGCGCTTGGTACGGAATAGGATAGGTGGTGGATAGGATAGGGGGATAGGATTGGTGCGTGAGGACCGGCTGAGCAGTGCTTGTGACATACGTACAGTGACGTATTACTGTCAAATGCTATATATGTGAGTATTACATATATGTCAGTTACATACAGTTTACGCTGTTCGGCAGCGCTGAGTGATATGTCGGTATTAAAAGTATTTATAAAATCAAAACAGAAAAAGACCATCCAATAAAGGTAAGAACTGAACCTTAATATTATGTTTATGTAATTAATTCGCGCATTAGCGAAAATATTGACAAATATTGACATCGACATGTGCAACCACATGTTGATTCATTGTGTCAAATATGTTTGTTTGTATTTTTATTATTGCATGCGATCGTCGGCGAATTTAATTATAATGGCCATTAATTTTAAGGTTGTTAGAGATTTCTTTGATACAGCGAAAACGTGATGCATGATGCTTGGACAAAAAAACGTTTGTTACGTTAAATATGCGAATCATTTAATATAAATACCCCTCGCTCCCATTTCGTTATAATGTACGACTTAAAAAAATATATTTTTCTTGGAAATCCAGTATGCAATATTCATATTAGGGCTGTTTAATCGTACATGTGACCGTATAAAAATAGAGCATTTACAGTATAGATCACCTCCAAGTCAAAAAATGACTGAAATATTATCATTTCATAATTCAAACAAAAGCATATCAATATTACTCTTCAGTATTACAAGCTGCGCTAATAAGAAACAAATATACAAATATACAAATTGCGGATCGACGATTCGAAATCACCGCGCGCACGTAGCCCGCAGTGGTAGCGTCGCTAAGCGGGTAGAATCCGCGGATCGTTCATCTCTTTCACAACCATTTCGCCAGCATTGCGTTCGAGCTCCTTTACTCTAGTCCCTATGCACGACACGGTGGATCGCGGCGCGCTCTCGATTGACGCGCTACGGTGCGCTTTCTCCTAATTACTCTCTGTGAGCGTAATCGATTATCGTGCGTCGCTAATCGATTACTCTAACTTTTGCGCCCGCCGTCGGGGGTCACCACGTACCCGCTTAGAATGATTTACCGTCCGTTATGTGTGCTGTATCTGTGTGGTGTTTGAATTCGGGATACCTCTCTGACCTTCAGGTTCTCCTGATACTTTTGAGGATCCTCGCCGATATTTATGTGTATGTGTGTGTATGTGTCGCCGATTTGTTACCGATATTACCGGTCGTTCCGTTTATTGTTAACTTTTTGTACCCTTGGATGTTTTTTTCTTTTCTTTTTTCCTGTTTCTTTCGTCTTTCTCTCTGCCGATTATTTTCTGACCTTGGATGTCTTTCGGAGGTCCTCCTTGCTGTCTACCCCTCCCCTACTCCTATCGCAATATCGTTTGTCCCTTTTCCTGAGCTCGCGGGGGGGGGGGGGGGGGGGGTATCGGCATAAGACGGACGAGTATATTTCAATTCCTTGGTCATTTTTAAAAATATTCCCTACCCCCTCGAAACAGATATCAAAAAAGTGAAAAAAATATCAAATAATCCAAACAAAAACATTTCGTTAAATTACGGCTAATTAATTTTTTAAAATAAAAAAATCGCGTTTTGAAAAAAAATTGACATTTAATTCGTAAGTTTTTATGAGTAAGGGCGCGTAAAATTGTTTTTTTTTTAAATTTCTTGCAATTTTTTAATCATAAGTTATAAATTTCAACAATAATTAAAAATTTTTTTTTTAAATAGCAAAGACAGGACTCGAGCCAGAGCCGTCCGGCCGGGTCTTACTCCTTTGCCGCTGTGCTGCTCGTCTCGTTGTGTTCATGTACAAACTCTACGGTACGTAAGCGGGCTCTCAACTTTGAATGGCGATTTCTCGAAAACGAAGCCGTGTTGGCACCTACAATTTCGGGGTTTGGTTGGTACCTACCTACACTATAAGCACGCGAAGTGGGAGCCCGTAACTCGATGCACCTTCCGGAACGTCCCCTCTGTCAGCAAATATGATTGCTGCTCACGCGCTGCAAAAAACAACGGTAAAGATTACGCAAAAATAATTATTTAAATACTTATTTTTGCATTTATTCTCGATCACGGGTACGATCGGTAGATACGGTATTTTGTATACCTCTCACAAGGGGACCTTACAGGCTGTCACTCACGGATTTTGATAAGTCTCAGATATGTTGTAGAGGGACCTACACTGAGTACCTGAATAAAGGGATTTTATACAACGCTCTTTAGTTTTTGAGAAAAAAACGTTCGAAAGTTTAACTGGTAGTTACGATACCGGCACGGTTGCACCTTTGTCGAACCAGCGGGTTTGGCCCAGTGGGCAAGGTTTCCGGCCCTGACGCTCGAGGTCCAGGGCTCGAGTCCCGTGATGGCGTTTATTTTCACACAATATAAATAAATTCGATGGGTGATGCAAAACAGTCTAATTATTTATTATTATTTTTTTTGTAATTTTTTTATTCATTTTTTTAGTTTTTTACTTTCCATTTTTTTTCAAATTTTTTTTATTATTATTTTATTTTTCACGCAGAAAAAAAAGAGGAAGAAATTATAGCATCTTTCACAAGAAACTGCAGTTTATTATTTTTCATTACAATATGAATTTTGAAATGGTCGGGCCTTTATTTCAAATACTCTAGCCGGGTTCGCTACCTGCGTTCCTCATCGGCACTTGTACCCTATCCCTAACGCTTTACGATCACATCTTTGTACGAGAACGAGAAGACGGCATGTACATGCAGTATTAAAGTTATACCGCCCAAGTGCACGCCGATTTGCCAACCGTGCGATGTATATTTTTACCGGCAAGTGAAAATGTTTACAAAAAAAAATACAAAATGCTCCCGATTTGTTAAAAAATAACAGAGAAATTGCTTCAAGGGAAGATTCCATACAAATCAATTCTTTGGTTTTCATCTATTAAGCGCACCTGCTTTCGTGTCGATGATTAAATATGCGTGGTTTGCATCAAAGTTAATTGAGGAAAGACCGCTGTTTTTGAATGTCAATCAAGTATGCTTTCCAAAAACGCTGCTCAAAACTCCGTGCGCCTGCAAGGCCGTAGCTTTTATACAATGTGCGCGTTGCTCTTTGCTCTTGTGTTTTGCTTGCTTTTACGACAAATACCACCCGCAAAATTGTTCTGATGTAACAAGCGACCACAGTGATAGCGAGTAAGAAAAACCTGTTTATTGTAATGAAAAAAAATAAACTGCAGTTTCTTGTGAAAGATGTTATCATTTCTTCCTCTCGTTTTTTTTTCGTGAAAAATAAACTATTAATAAATAATTTAAAAAAAATGGAAAGTAAAAAATTAAAAAAATGAATAAAAAAATTAAATAAATAAAATAATAATAAATAATTAGGTGGTTTTGCATCATCCATCGAATTTATTTATATTTTGTGAAAAAAAACGCCATCACGGGACTCGAACCCTGGACCTCGAGCGTCAGAGCCAGGAACCTTGCCCACTGATTGTGAGCCACGCCCGCTGGTTCGACAAAGGTGCAACTATACTGGTATCGTAGCTACGAGTTAAACATTCGAACGTTTTTTTCTCGAAAACTAAAGAGCTTTATACAAAATCCCTTTACTCAGGTACGCAGGGTATGTCCCTCTACAACATATCTGAGACTTATTAAAATCCGTGAGTGTCAGCCTGTAAGGTCCCCTTATCAGTCAGAAAATATATTTGCTGCATATGTGCTGCAAAAAACAACGGTAAAAATCTCACAAAAATAATAGTTAAAAAAATTATTTTCGCATTTATTCTCGATCATGAGTCTGATTGGGAGCTAAGGTATGTTTTATACCTCTCAGTCAGAAAATATAATTGCTGCTTATGCGCTGCAAAAAGCAACGGTAAAAATCTCACAAAAATATTTGTTAAAAAAATTATTTTTGCATTTATTCTCGAGCATGAGTATGATCGGTAGATACGGTATGATCTATACCTCTCAGTCAACAAATACGATTGCTGCTTACCCGCTGCAAAAACACCGGTGAAAATTACGCAAACATAATTGTTCCATCAATTATTTTTGCAGTTATTCTCGATCACGAGTATGATCGGTAGATACGGTATGTTCTATACCTCTCAGTCAGAGGTTCAAATTTTATTCCATAAAGTATAACATTTTTTCCTCAAATAGATATTCTCAACCTCATCAATTTATTATTTAATATAAATTATAATAAAAATGTTAAGATTAGCCCTAAAATTTTGAATAATTTAAATTTCAATATTAAATCAAATAAAAAATTATCTGAATTAAATTAATTTATTAAAAAACTAGATATCGTAATATTCGAGAAAAAATTATAAAATTTTAATTAAATTGACCCTGATACATAAGGTAATTATAATCAATAACTCATTTATTTATACAAATATTAAGAACTTGTTCTTGGCAGAACACAGAATACTTCGCAGCGAGCCAATGAAGATTTCTCTGGAAGGCACGTTCAAACGTAGTTGCGAAGAACTTGTTCTTGGCACAATGCTGTATCATGCACAACAGGCGTGCAAACATTCCACTGCGAGGTACCCAAACAAATGTGCGAGCATGAATCTCACTGCACAGCACCGATACAGTGCGTGTGCCAGCATCTTGCTGCAGATGACAAACTTCTGTGCTTCGCTGCTTGCCACCGGGGAAAAAGAGAACTCTTTGCAATGAGCTGACGAAGCACTTGTGTTATAAATCACCGAAGGTCTTCTCACAAAGTGAGTGTCCTTCGTACAGATCTCCACCGACGGAGCTTGAGGAGACCACGACAAGAGGAACGGTGGTTTGCCGGTACCTTTGTATGCGTAGCAACAGACGCCAGATCTTCGGAGGCTCCGTTGTACACAAAAATATTTCGTCTCACCAATGGCATTATTTCCAAATACGTCCGGAACATTAAAATTATTTAATTTTATTTGTTGAAATTTGGAGGGCTCAGGAAAAAATATTTTACAAAACACATACATAACCATGAAAAAATATATACATAACGCTCAGCAGATAACTGTGGCTCGTCGGATACATCGCCCCGGTGATTCCTTCCTTCAAAATATCCGCAAGCGTCGCACGAAAATTCCTTTTTGCCGTCGCTTTTGTGCAAAAAACCAAAGCGACTCCCATTTTTCGATGGCACTCACACACGCAGCCAAATATCGACTGTCACTTTGTCGCGTAATGAGCGTGCTCACCGAATTGTATTCGAGATTGCTACTTTTCTCCGAAGATATAGGACGGAATGCAGAAAGTGAGGTGTCAAAATGTTCGTTTTGAATACGGCTACACGGCGCTGCGTGTCTCGAAGTCGTGACATTAGCCAAACATTTGATTTTACAACACTTCAGCCACGCGTTCCGCATGACAACCTAACCTGCTTCGTCGCATTTGAAATCACTCGAGCATTCCTTCTCGGGTGCGTTCGGGGAATCACTATTCGCACCATCTGGCGCTAAAGACTGTTCGCAGAGCTCGACATTAGCGCAATCAAACACGACCGTGACGTCACTACTTATGGTGTGTGACGTCATGACTGAACGCAACAAACGCTATTTCTTCCGAGGTAGTGTGACAGTTGCGTAGCGTTTGCGTATTGTGTGAACAGCACCGAATAGCACCACACGCTGTAAGTTGTTTGTTTCAGCATGGAAAATTCGGACAATTCCGTCGAGCTCACTTTAAAAGATTACGATACCAATGAAGAATACAAATTACTGCTTTCACTAAGTAGTGCTCGTAGAGTTGAAACGGGTAAGTTTACTCAGTGCAATAAACTAATTTATAGGTGTCATTCAACCGGTAATTAATAGGTGTGGAATTAAACAGGTTATGGTCGAACAATAATTATGGCTTATAAAGCATCGTTTATTTGCAAATAATGCAATATTTTCTATTTGGTGTCGTTTTTCATTCATTTTTGTTTATTGCTGTTTTCATTTATTGGTTTTTTTAATGTATCTTCGGTCCAATTGATACCTGGAAAATTTATTTTCTAACCTTCGATGTATGAATTGTAATGTTGAATTGTGTTTTGTTTGAATGATTTATAATCATGGCATATATTTCTTTTACATTCAGATTCGACCTTTGCTACTTCTTTATTAAATGCTGCGCGAGAATCATGTATGCAAGCCAGCAATGCAAGCCTGGTGAGCACATATAGTCATCGCCCATCATAGCAATTGCTCGATTCCAAATGTGGTGCATGTATAAAATATTTCACAGAAGCTGTATACCTTTTTAATATTATCAAACAATGATTTAGCAATAGCGCCTGGATTTACGGAGGAAAATTCTTTGACGAATCAAACATCAGGTACCTTAAGTCATTTTGATCAACTTTCCTTCCTTTGCAATGTGTGATGATTAATTATATACATTATTGCTTCTATAGATAATGCTAATATTGACCTAGCAGAGGAGGCAGAAACTGAGGGAGGTGCAATTTCTGAGGATAAAGAAAGTAAGAGATCTTATTCAGACTATGTACAGTGTGCATTCTTTCTTTATTAATTGTGTAATACATATAAAAGTTTTGCGTGTCGCTGATGAAACACAGTTTTCGTGTATTTTGAAAATATTCTTTATTTTAATTATTTATGAGTAGCACTGAATATTATTGAGTATTCCGTTCGATATTAAACAATTAGTTTAATAACGATACATATATATTAGCTGCCTGAATTTGTGTGATATTATCCAGATGGATTTATTTCTCAGATTTCAGATGGTCCGACACAGCTATTTTACTTTTAGTCGAGGAGTACCGGCTGCTTGAACCGTTTATGTCGTCCGGCAAAATAAGCCATAAAAAAGCGTGAATGGAAATCTCGAAAATAATGAAGGAAAGGGGTTACAACGTTTCGGTCAGGCAATGTATGATGAGGATGAACATAATGAAACGCACGTACAAGTCGATAAAATATCACAATGGACGCTCTGGGAACAACAAGCGTACCTGGAAATTTTACGAAATAATATAGTTTTACGAAGTATAATACTTGAATTTATTCAACTTATCTTTTGTTCTTCACAAATTCGCTTGAATGGTGTAGAATATGGAAAGCCTACTGGGTAACAAGCCATACATGGCTCCACTCAAAACAATTTCATCGACCGGAACGTCAACATCGAGCCGAGAACGATCGAAATCCCCGTGCAGCAGTGCGAGCGGCAGTTGTTCTCTATCTGGAGGAGTCTCACGTTAGTCACTACCATTCGTTGTGTTTTCAGTCAATTTTGAATTAGTTGTGATATAATAATTGGTGAGTTAATAAATATGAATACTTTCAGGCAAGCGTAAACCTTCAGATGCAATCGAAAAACTCCTTGAAGGTCGTGAACGTGCTGAGGAGCGGAAAGAGAACCGACACAGAGAACGAATGGCATTGCAGTCCAAAATCTCGGAACAATTGGACACACTCTTAAAAAAATTGTAGAACGATTTCTTATAAGATATATCTTTATTTTTGTTATTGAGTGAGGGTTTTCTGCCCGACAAACAAAACTACACCGAGTTTACATTTGTTGCGAATATCTGTGATTACATTTTTTAAACTTCAATATAAAATTGTTTAAAACATGTTTTATTTATTCTGAAAAAATCCACATTCCTGAATTTTTTTTACTCTTGATCATATTACGTACAACTTTGACGACCTCCAAAAGTAATCTACTGTTTAGTCGTAAGATAATGAAGGATTTTATTAGGACATGGATTATATACATTTGTGTGTAGTTTTAAAATTGAAAAAAGTTGACATTTTTATGTTCACAAAAACAATTGAGTTATAAATGTACAGTGCATTTCCGGGTCGAATGAACGTTTATGCAAGAAATTAATGCAAATTACTCGATAATAATGCGATGCTCAAAAATTGTACAATTATTTGACAATCACTGATTTCCCTACTCATACGTTAACTTACTCGCTATATCGCACTCGGTTGTGAATAATAATTCTTTCAAATAACATATCAAATGTTAAATTTGTTTTCTTTATTATTTTGTGTCCAATAATAAATGGCAACAACGGCAGTTGCGGTAAACTATACGTTTCTTATGGGTAATTGTTCCGATATTACATCTCGTTTCGCACCGCCTGCTTGAACAGCGCCGGGCATATTCTCGTTGTCTATCACGCAGTCAACCACCTCAATATCTGGATTCACATCCAGGTACAGAACGTCATCTTTCTTCAAACATATGTTATGTAGTACACAACACGCAAGTATGTGACTCGGGATCAAGTCCACTCTATCAATGGCAAGAGTTGTGAGAAGACTTCCAAAACGTCCTTTCAACAATCCAAATGCCCTTTCAATAGCTATTCGAGCTGAAGAATGCGCAAAATTATAATTTCTCTGGCGTTCGGTCATGTGTCCGTTATCTCGATACGGCATCTACAAATTTTCATGCAATTTGTAAGCCAGATCACCAACCAAATGACAGTCTTGAGGAAATTTCGATGCATTTCCAAGATACGATTGCACTTCAGACAGTCGGAATACTCGTTGATCGTGCACAGATCCCACGTGGCCAACGTAACAATGAATAAATTGGCACGTGTGATCGCAGATGGCCTACCGGAAAAAAACAAATACCAATACAAATTATATTTCACTGAATTAAAAGAAATATCAACACTACTCCACAGAATTAAGGGAACCTTCTTGAAAAATGAGAAAATTTTTTAACATTTTCTTCCGCGGATTTCCTCTTTGTTTATTGGTAGATATCGACAAAAAAAAATTTCGAAGTAAAGATTCGGAAAGAAGAGATTTCAAGCTACGAACTGGTTTTTTTAAAATTCTTTTTACCATGATTTTTCGCGGAAAGACAGCAGTTTTAATATGACCTTAAAATGGCGGAAATTGTACTGGTCCCTTCATTTTGTGGAGTAGTGCCGTATTTATGTTCTTTACAGTCATTCGGTAACAATATTTTGTAATTGTAAATTGTTAGACACGAAAATGTGAAAAATATAACAACAAAGTCGTGAAGCAAACCCAATGAAAGTTTCTACGATGCAAAGGATTTAGCGATAGAAAAAGGATCGCATCAGCATTCTACCAGTAAAGGAAAACGCTGTACTACCTGCAGCTGGATCGAATGATGCCCTTTACGATTCACATATGCTTCTGGAGAATCTTTTGGAGCAGGAATGTTCACATGTGTTCCGTCAATAGCACCGATGACCTTGGGAAAGATACTAGTAGCTTCAAATCCAGCCCAAACACGTTCAACACTGTCATTTGTGGGCCACTGTATCACATTCGGTGCCAAGTCAACAAGTGCATTGACAACACGCCGAGTTATATATAGCGCTGTGCTTCTTCCAACATCAAACCGTTCAGCAATCGACATGAGTGCATTTAGAATAGGAACATATATAAGTTCTTCGTCTAGACGTGCTAAAACCGAACTTGCATGAGTTTCCCACATTCTCACGAGCGCAGTTTCAAATTTGCCATCCACCTGTTTTCAAAAGTAAGGTGATCTTTGTCATGAAAGAAAAGTTCCATGCCCTACGACTGTGCACAATCTAATATCCACTTTCCATTTTTTATCGAATTTCATTAGAAAATGTGTTAATTGTGTTTGAAAAAAAATCATGCTCTGCAGTGAGACGGAAAAGACCGTCTCATGAACAAAACAAAAGACTATCACCCCAAGGACACGTAGGAGTCAAGCGATTTCGGGAAAAGGAAGGGGAAAAGCAGAAGAACAGACAAAAAAACCCAGAGGTCAGCCATGTTGGTCTAACCGACCACGCTAATTAAATTAAGGGTTAACAATAACAAAGGACGAAGGAAGGGGAAGTCAAGGCGGCATGGCAAGGGGGAAAGGTTTACGCAGGAAAGAAAACAAAGAAAAACACAAAAATAAACGAAAGGTAAAATTGAGTAAAAATAACAAAGGGCTAAGGAAGGGGAAGCCAAGGCGACACAACAAAGTCACGAAGGAAAGAAAACAAAGAAAAAGACAAAAACAGGCAAAGAGGAACATTTATTTAAAGAAAGAAAAAGTTAACAATAAAGGGGATAATAGCTAATAAGTAAGGGAAGGGGAAAAAGAAGCCAGTAAAATATGAGTATAAAAGGACGATGATTTTGGAGGAAAGACGCTCTTTGAGTCCCTCGTGGATCGACTAGTACTGCTTGGCAAAGTACATCCCTAGTGGAAGGAAACGCTGGGAACACGGAACGTTGAGAAAGGAGAGAAACAAGGAGTCGCGCCAAAAAGGCATTCGAGAGCTCTCTTCATTTTTTGGGAGATAACAAGTACTGCTGGACCAAGTACAAGCCCTTGCGGAGTGGAAAGGTCTGGAACACGGAACGTTAAGGAACAAAAAACGAAGAAGAATTACAATAACACTAATCTTGTGAGAAAATATTGGAAAAACAAAGAAAAATAAAAAAGAGCAATAAGGAAAGTTAACCATTTAAGGGTAACGGCGAATTATCGAAAAATAAATAGGAAATTTATCGCAGGAGAAAATAGGATATGAGAAGGTATCATTACGAGCAAGCTGGACGATAGATATAAGGGAAAATTATTTAATATTGGAAAAGACGAGAAATAATATATTAGGAGATAAGAAAGTATACGCTACAGTCATACGAAACAGACACCCACACATACACACACTCACACACACCCTTGCAGAAAAGCAACGCAATAATCGAGTAATGAGGATCAGGAGCACAGAAAGTACAAGGAGGTATCCCGAAATTACGAGAGCCCCGAAATCTATGCAAAAAAGGGTCGTTCGAGTGCTCGCGGCATATCGCTCGATTAAACTATCATAGACAGGTAGGTGGCGACATCGCACGCCAAGATCTAGGACCGGGCGACAAATTATCGACGCGCGATAATCGATCGGGAGATAGCGTAGATCACCGCGACTCGAAGGGCAGCGCTAGGGTGGGGGAAGTGGATCTCGACGCGTGACGAGAGAGAGCGCGCGCCTACGACCCATCGAGCGCGAGTCCTAGCGCCACGAGTGAGAGAGCGCGGTGACTAGACGCGCTCGAAGGGAAAGTCACAAGGGAAAGTACCGCGGCGTATAGGCCAAACATCGATACCTACCGCGCCGCTAGCGACCACCCGTGATAATCGATATCGATCCAGGATAAAAGCTCAAGCCGACCGAAATGTACTGTACGAGTAATCAGTAATTGACCGACCGAGACATATATTGCGAAACACACTATAAAACAACACAAACAACACATTACTCTCATCCTTAGCGTTATTTTATTTTATATCGAGCCATAAAAAACTTGAATAAATCATATTTTGTTAAAAAATACCCAAAACACCTGAGTTTCTACTAATTTCTTCCCTGTTCGAGTCCCCGAACCTATAAATTTATTTGTAACGAATTAACACCCGTTACATTTTGGCGCCCAACGTGGGGCTCGAACAAAAGAAAGAAAAACTCGTAAAAAGGTGTAAAAATAAAATAAAATAAGATAAAATAAAATAGAATAAAATAAAATAAAATAAAATAAAATAAAATAAAATAAAATAAAATAAAATAAAAATATAATAAAATGGCACAACAAAACGGTGAAAACTCCCTTCATTGGGAATCAACTACTGCGGATGGATTGTTAGAAGAGGCACGTCAAAGGGATCGTCAAAATATTGGCCGATTGTCGGCGATCGGACCCAGACCAACAGAAACACCGAATGAAGAGACATTCGACGTCAGCGGAGAGTCAGGCGGGATCGATGAAAGAGGTGCGGGAGAAAGCGAACTCACGAAAGCTCTCATCAAAGCAATGAATAGTATCCGCAACGAGCAACGAAGGGAACGCATAACGACCAAAGCAGAAATTAAGCAGCAGAACGATAATTGCATCGTGAGATCGCGCCAGCTGCACGAAGAGGTCAACACGAAAATAACGAGTGAAGTCCATAAAATCGAGGAGCGCACGGAACGCAAAATTGTAATCGCTCAAAAATTAATTGAGCAAAGCCACACTCAGCTGCGAAAAGAAAACAATGACAAAATCGAGGACTTCGACACTCGAATGGAAGCCATCCGGCGAACCATATCCCAGCTCCTCCATTCTTCAAAGGATGTAGGACAGGTGGTCACGGACCACTCAAAACGTATCACGGAGTGTGAAAAAAAATATCCGCGCTCAAAGCTCAAATACAATGAGCAACACCACCTGGGGAGCGGGATTGAACGTGAGCCAGGCATACGCGGCGAAACAAAAACTGCCGACGTATAATGGCGACGGCAGAGAACGACCGATGCGTTTTCTGCAAGATTTTAAGGAATTTTGGCGAATTACTGGAAACTCGGACCTCCATTATTTGGTCAGTCAATCACTAAAAGACACCGCCAAAGATTGGTGGCGAATTGTCGAGGATAGGGTCCAAAACATAAACGACTTCGAGGAAAAATTTCGGGGACGTTACTGGAGCCAAGAAATTCAGGATAAGGTACGCCGAAACCTCGAATTCGGGGCCTTCGAATGGGACGGACACCGGATGACTCGAACCGAATATGCGACCCAGATATTCGGAAATGCCAAGGATTTGAGTGAAGGGCCGGCAGAAGAACAAATCATCAGGAAGCTCGCGAACCATTTCGACGAGGCGATCAGAATGGCAGTCCGCGTCAGCGGAATAAAAACTATCGATTCATTCCTTGAATTATTAGAAAGCATGGATGGGGCGGGACCACTCAACGCAAAAAGATCCATGCCTCGGCGACAGGAACCCAGTGGTGCACCATGGCAGCAAAATAACCCATGGAAAAACCAGAATTTCAGAACGTTTGGGGGACCACGACCAATGGGATTCAACCAGCCATGGCGGCCGGGGAATCCAGATTACCAAGGAACGCCAGCCCCATTCCAGTATCAACAACCGGGTTATCGAGGATTTGGAAATAATAACGCGATGCCAGCGCCATTTCCCAGGCAACAATCAGGGCAGACGGGATACTGGAATAACAGATTTCCTCTTAACCCAGCCGCTTCATCATGGACTCCACATCCACAAGGAGGTCTAGGTACGAGCAATACCCCAGCACAAAGCGAAACACCGAGAATCAGCCAACAGAACCAGGGAAACGAGTAAATGTTGCGCCCGTACAGATATCACAGGATGGAATATCACGAGGCGCAACGGAAGAAGATGAGGAGGTACAAATCGCCATGGAAGAAGCCCTGCAAAGGGTGCATAGAAACAAGAAAAAGAAGGAAAGAAGAAAGAAGAAACTAGAGTCCAAAGAAGATGAAATTCCTGAGAAACCCACACCAATGGGAATGATCAATATAATTCGGAACAACCACATTGAAAAAGGGTGTTGGAAGACAAACAACCAAGAGGAAAAACAAACAAAAAAATTAACGAGGGAACAAATGATACATACGAACACCCAAAAGAATACCTCACGGAAGAACCCGGACAACGGGGAATAACACGAGGAATACACCCACGATGCCCGACCTTACCGATCGACCTCGAAGGAATTACCGCCGAAATATTGATTGACAGCGGGAGCGAAATATCGTGTATTTCCGAAGATTTCTATCATCAGCATCAGGAGGACTTAAAAAACTGCCCAAAGGTACCGGTAAGGAGCACCGAAGCCATTGGAGCATTTGGTGGGAAATCAGGTCGCATCAAAACACAAATAATAGCCGAAGCAAAACTTTGCGACGCAACAGGAATACTCCAACTGCTGGTAATCCCAAAAATGAGCAGACCGGCCATATTAGGCGTCGACGGGATGCTAGAACTACGAGTGGGGATCGATGCGCATCAGGGAACCCTTAAAGTGAAAGATAAAATCGTCGCGGAATTTGAGGAAGGGAAATGGGTGTGGCAAAGGAAAAACAAACAATTGGCAGAAATTTCCGAGATTGAAAGCGCCACAGATTATGAATTGGCCGAAGACGAGGTTGATCAAAAATAAGAAAATTGTCCTAAAATACCGGAGAATACGAGAAACCAATTCAAGGCATTAATTGGCCAGTACAGGCACATTTTTAGTAAAAAACCGGGGCGAATGCACGCATACGTCCACAAGTTGGTCCTAAAAGATCCGGAGCCATACATCCACCGTTCATATCCCGTACCAATACAGTACCGCGAAAAAGTCCAAGAGGAAATTCAGAGAATGTTGGACCATGGCGTCATCGAACGGGCAAAGAGCCGTTTTATAAATCCACTGGTAACTGTGATAAAAAAGGATGGGTCGGTACGATTATGCCTAGACGCCAGACAACTTAACACAGTCCTGGTAGAAGATCATGATAATGCCCCTCCGACCGACGAAATATTTCAAAGATGTGGAGGGGTAAAAATCATGTCGAGTTTGGACATGACAAGCAGTTTTTGGCAAATTCCACTAGATGAAGAATCGAGACCATATACCGCCTTCCAACACGACGGGAAATGTTACCAATTTACCGTAACACCTTTCGGGTTAAAGACGAGCACGGCTAGCCTTATTAGGGGTTTGGACATCGTGCTTCAAGATCTTGGAAACTCGGTAATAAATTTCGTAGACGACCTGCTATGTATGTCAAAAGACGAGACACACCATTTGGCACATCTACATCAATTGTTTGAAAGAATCAGCAACAACAACATGACCTTAAACTTCAAAAAATCAAGATTCTTTCAGCATGAAATATCGTTCCTGGGACATATTTTGACAACCACGGGGATACGACCACAACCCCAGAAGATCCAAGCAATCGGGGAATACCTTCCACCGAGGAACATAAAACAGTTACGCGGATTTCTGGGACTCGTCAATTTCTACAGCAAGTTTACTGACAAACACGCAAAGGAAACAGTACCGCTACTAGAACTGCTAAAAAAAGGTCAGACATGGAAATGGGGGACGGAAGAAGAAAGGGCATTTACACGAGTTAAACAACTGTTCATAGAGACAGTATTGCTCAAACATGCCGATCCAAAACAGAAATACACCCTGACAACAGATGCAAGCGATTACGCAATTGGTGCCGTCCTAAGCCAGGAAGATGCGGAGGGCAACGCAGGCGTCATATCTTTCGCGAGCCGCACATTCAAAGGGGCGGAAATAGGATACACTACAACGGAGAAAGAGCTACTGGCAATCGTATGGGCGCTTCAAAAATTCAGAAATTACTTGTTAGGCGCCCGGATCAAAATAATAACCGATCATAAGGCGTTAACATTCTTAAAAACGGGACGATTCATCGGGGACCGACTGCTGAGATGGGCGTTGTTGATCCAAGACTATGATCTGGAAATCGAACACTGCCCTGGAAAGAACAACGAGGTTGCAGACGCACTAAGCAGGCCATACGAATTTCAGGGGGACGAGCAGAAGAATACACCCGGAAAGATCATACTCACAGCAATTCTTGCCAGACAACCGTCGGGGGAAATTAAACAAAAATTCAAAAGGATCGGACAGATCCAACAGAGTCAAGAAAATCTCCAAGAAACGTGGAAAAACTGCCAAAACCAAGAGGAAAACAAAAAATACCGGATCAACGAAGGATGTCTACGAAAATATGATAGAACAGGAAGATGGAAGGTCATATTGCCGGAAGAATTGGTATACAACTTCATAAAGGAGTGCCACGAGATTTACGGTCATCAAGGAGCACGAAAGATCTTCCACTTAATCAATGAAGACTTTACTTGTAGCCATATGGCGAAAAAAGTCCGATAAACAATAGCAGTGTGCGACGTATGCCAAAGAGTAAAGGTTGCAGTTCAAACGAACTATGCCAACATGCAAACAATAATTCCGGAAGGGCCAAACGACCTCATTTCAATAGATTTTTACGGACCCTTACCAAAATCAGTAGGGGGAACGCAACACATCCTGGTAGCCATCGACACGTTTACCAAGTTCGTCAAATTATACCCGTTAAAAAAGGCAAATACAGCGGCAACCATAAATAGGATATTCAAGGACTACATCCCAAAATATGGTAAGCCTAAAAGAATTCAATTCGACCATGGCACTCAATTCACTTCGAAAATCTGGTTGGAGCAGCTAAAAAACAAAGGTATACAAGGGGTCTTCTCATCGATACGACATCCACAAGGAAATATGGTCGAGCGGGTAAACAGAGAGCTCGGGCGATTCTTTAGAACATTCCTCACGGAAAAACACTCAGGATGGTATCGATGGGTACCGATAATACACGATTGCATTAACGATACGCAGCACGAAACCACCGACTTCACGCCGACCGAATTACAATTGAAAAAGAAACCTTATCGTATTTGGAGAGAGTGGGTGCTCGCGATAAAAAAGGGACAAGAAACAACCCTCACCTATGAACAAAAAATCGAATTAGTCCGGGAAAGGATAAAAAGAAAAGGAGCTAAGAGGGCAGAAAAGTTGAATAGCGCGCATAAAACGGTCACGTTCGAAATCGGCGAACGCGTGTTAGTACGAGCGCTAAATGTCTCGGATCCGACAAAACAGAGAACCGCAAAATTTATGCCTGTGTACGAAGGACCATACACAATAAAAAAATGTGTAGGAATTGCAACATACCTTTTGGAAGATACAAATAACAAGAAGGAGCGAGGAAAATTCCACGCAAGTCTTCTAAAGCGATACCTAGCGGAAGAAAAGAAAACTGAAAAATAAATAAGTCAAAGGAGGTCGAAAGTCTTACGAGGAAAAATTTCACGGGACAAGGAGTATATAAAAGGGATGCCGCGCCAGCGAGAAACTAATCGGAAAAGAAAATGGAGGAAAAGAACAGAATTACGGAGCAGTCCTGGAGAAAGACACCAAAGAAAAGACAACGGTGGACAAAGTCACAGCGAACGGCAAAAAGAAGAAAACAGGCGGAAATTCCACAAGAAAAGGCAATGGACCAATTAGCAGCCGGATCTAAGAGAAATACGATCGTCGTGAAGCAAGCGGCAAATCCTAGGAAAGTCCAGCGATACGACGCGCAAAAGGAGAATGAATATGAATTATTTAAAGTCACTGATGAGAATATTAACGGGTGGTACCCCGGAAAACCGTTTGGATACTGAGGAAGAGGGGATAATTAACGCGTCAAAAATCGAAAGGATCGGCTATCAGTCAACCGTCAACTACATCCCGAATCGCACGATGTACCGAAACTTCCCGACCGAAACGTTAAGGGACGAATATGAAGGAGTGACGGTGGCTGGGGTCGTGCATCCAAATGAGGTATACATCCACCTAAACAACGGCAGAGACGAAGCCATCATTAGGATGTGGCAGCGGATGCCCATCAATGAACCAGGAATCCACCCGATATTGGAGGAAGAAGGGTACCCGGGACGAGCCATCCTTCTCCTCCGAGAGGGGAAATTGCATCGGGCCACCCTGGAGGAGATACAACCTAACGGCGAATGGATTCTCTGGCTGGGAGATTGGGGAAGGTGGGTGACAGCTCAGCAGGAGGAGTGCTTCACCGCACCAATGGCAGCGTTAACATGCCCATACCAGGCCATCCCGGCGAGCCATGGCGATCTGGTCCCACGAGACGAGATTTGGACGGAGGAGGAACTATTTTACGCAAGAGCGATAGTAGAAGACAGCACATGGACCATGAAGATCTGGGGCAAGACCCCCAACCGGAACATTGTACTGGTCGACCTTTACCTCGAGAACGAAGGACCAAACAGAGGGAGGCGATTAGCAGAGCTATTCGTAAGCTTCGAGATGGCGGCCCGAGATCCGAGTCCGGGCCCACCAAGACTCGAGGCGAAGGGGAGCCGATACGGAGACGAGGATATACAACGAGAGACTGAGCAACAATGGACAAACGACAACACCAATAACAACAACAACACCAACAACAACAACGAGACGCCCGACCGGACCACCGACGTGAACAACCATGACACGATGGAAAGGGAGGGAAACGGGAGCGACGAGAACAACAACAGCGACGCAGAGACAACATGGAACGACAACAACTACGACAGCGAGGAGGAGCAGTTTTTGTGGGAGATGGAAATATACGACAACGAAAACGAAACGAGCGACAGCGACGACAATAACAGCCTCGCCTCCCTGTAAACACGAATAAAAGAAACCATAAAAACATAAAATTGTATTCAATTATTGCGATTTGCGGATTATGGGCAGCGGCCCGAATAAACAAGCGAGCGTTTAACATTAAGAGGAGGGGGAAATAAGGATTGATGGGCAGCGGCCCGAGAGAACAAATAACACAAGGGCAAATTCATAGAAGAGGATAGGCGCAGAGTAAGTTTAGAATACATTTGGATTTTTTTTTGACTCTTCGTGATTTGGATCGCTGAAGTAGCGACCCAAAACACAAAGAGCCAAGGGGGACAATGAGACGGAAAAGACCGTCTCATGAACAAAACAAAAGACTATCACCCCAAGGACACGTAGGAGTCAAGCGATTTCGGGAAAAGGAAGGGGAAAAGCAGAAGAACAGACAAAAAAACCCAGAGGTCAGCCATGTTGGTCTAACCGACCACGCTAATTAAATTAAGGGTTAACAATAACAAAGGACGAAGGAAGGGGAAGTCAAGGCGGCATGGCAAGGGGGAAAGGTTTACGCAGGAAAGAAAACAAAGAAAAACACAAAAATAAACGAAAGGTAAAATTGAGTAAAAATAACAAAGGGCTAAGGAAGGGGAAGCCAAGGCGACACAACAAAGTCACGAAGGAAAGAAAACAAAGAAAAAGACAAAAACAGGCAAAGAGGAACATTTATTTAAAGAAAGAAAAAGTTAACAATAAAGGGGATAATAGCTAATAAGTAAGGGAAGGGGAAAAAGAAGCCAGTAAAATATGAGTATAAAAGGACGATGATTTTGGAGGAAAGACGCTCTTTGAGTCCCTCGTGGATCGACTAGTACTGCTTGGCAAAGTACATCCCTAGTGGAAGGAAACGCTGGGAACACGGAACGTTGAGAAAGGAGAGAAACAAGGAGTCGCGCCAAAAAGGCATTCGAGAGCTCTCTTCATTTTTTGGGAGATAACAAGTACTGCTGGACCAAGTACAAGCCCTTGCGGAGTGGAAAGGTCTGGAACACGGAACGTTAAGGAACAAAAAACGAAGAAGAATTACAATAACACTAATCTTGTGAGAAAATATTGGAAAAACAAAGAAAAATAAAAAAGAGCAATAAGGAAAGTTAACCATTTAAGGGTAACGGCGAATTATCGAAAAATAAATAGGAAATTTATCGCAGGAGAAAATAGGATATGAGAAGGTATCATTACGAGCAAGCTGGACGATAGATATAAGGGAAAATTATTTAATATTGGAAAAGACGAGAAATAATATATTAGGAGATAAGAAAGTATACGCTACAGTCATACGAAGCAGACACCCACACATACACACACTCACACACACCCTTGCAGAAAAGCAACGCAATAATCGAGTAATGAGGATCAGGAGCACAGAAAGTACAAGGAGGTATCCCGAAATTACGAGAGCCCCGAAATCTATGCAAAAAAGGGTCGTTCGAGTGCTCGCGGCATATCACTCGATTAAACTATCATAGACAGGTAGGTGGCGACATCGCACGCCAAGATCTAGGACCGGGCGACAAATTATCGACGCGCGATAATCGATCGGGAGATAGCGTAGATCACCGCGACTCGAAGGGCAGCGCTAGGGTGGGGGAAGTGGATCTCGACGCGTGACGAGAGAGAGCGCGCGCCTACGACCCATCGAGCGCGAGTCCTAGCGCCACGAGTGAGAGAGCGCGGTGACTAGACGCGCTCGAAGGGAAAGTCACAAGGGAAAGTACCGCGGCGTATAGGCCAAGCATCGATACCTACCGCGCCGCTAGCGACCACCCGTGATAATCGATATCGATCCAGGATAAAAGCTCAAGCCGACCGAAATGTACCGTACGAGTAATCAGTAATTGACCGACCGAGACATATATTGCGAAACACACTATAAAACAACACAAACAACACATTACTCTCATCCTTAGCGTTATTTTATTTTATATCGAGCCATAAAAAACTTGAATAAATCATATTTTGTTAAAAAATACCCAAAACACCTGAGTTTCTACTAATTTCTTCCCTGTTCGAGTCCCCGAACCTATAAATTTATTTGTAACGAATTAACACCCGTTACAGCAGATATGAAGAGCGAAGGGCACACAACTTTTTTTAGCATACAAAATTAACGCACTTCCAAATGAAGTTCGATTAAAAATTGCGCATTCTAGGTGTTACATCACCTTAATAACACGAAACACTATCATTCGGCTAGATACAATGTCGTATCAAAAGGCTGCAGTAAAGACAAAGAATCAACAAAAAAGAACAAAGCATATGTGCTGAATTACCTTAGAGAATCTGGAGTAGCAAGTCTCCACAATGCCAACAAGCATTGTTTGCGTGCCGAAACCATCGGAGTTCCTCTCGTTTGCCTCTGTAGTTTTGGCTCCAGAATTGAAAGGAGGTATTCAAATGTCTCCGGAAGCATCCTAAATCATTAAATAATTAACATTTGCTTATGTCTCAAGTGAATCGCGAAAAACTATCATTTCCACGAGTAGTACCTGAAATGAGCCTTGAACTCTTGAACTGTCAATCCTGGCACTACTTCTTCCACGTAATGCAGAACCCTGTGTACTTTTCGCCTTTTATTTATCATTTCTAGTATTACAAAATCTTCCGTATCGCTGTCACTATTCGATGAATTGTTGAGTTCATCACGTATTTGTAGTTGCAACAGCATTATCAGACGTCTTTGATTCTCGTCCATTTTTCCTCCCTTTACTTATTATATTTAACAAGACACAGCCTGCTAGATACCACGAATTTTGCGGGTGAAACCAGGTGAAACATTACGCTCGCATGCGTTCAACGCTCTGAGCATATCGAGGTCCTATGCATAACCTCCTCGCCGCTTGAAATTTTTATCCCACTTTTTTCAAAAGTGCGTTAATTTTGGACGATAAACGAAAATGCTTGCCTTCAGTTTAGTCGACTTTCAACAATTTATCTTATTTAATTTAAGCCCCCAAACGATTTTGTATGTGAGAAAAACTGAAAAACAATTTTTCGATTTGAATGTCACGATAGAACTACCTTGAAAACCCCCACAAAAAACGATGATGATCGCTGCTAACGCTACGTTGTAGAATGTTCACGGAGCTTGCTATCGCCATCACGCTATTGGCTCCGCGAACGCCGTTGGTAGTGTTTGCGTTTACAGCGTTTGTAGCGACTCCCCGAACGCACCCGTCGACGGCAGTTTTGAACACACACACAGCCATATATCAGCTGCCCTTTGTCGGCTTATCGAGCTCGCGAAACAGCGATGTGCGTCGTCCGCACCACGCGTAATGAACGTGATCACACAATTATTTTAGATTTCCAGTTTTTTCCGAAAATATGCGACGGAATGCAAAGATTGAGGTATCGAAATGTTCTTTTTCAATGTGGCTACACGGCTCTGCATATCTTCAAGTCGTGACATTAGCCAAACTTTAGATTTTTCATATTTTCAGTCACGAGTTCGACAGGACAAGTGAATCGACTTTGCTTTCTCTGCGGCCCGTCAGGTACATCACCACGTTCGCACAAAATGTCCGCAATCCCACCGTCGCACTTGAGGTCACACGAAAATTTCTTTTTGATGTCGTTTTTATACGAAAAACAAAACTTCCTCCCGTTTTTCGACGGCTCTCAACACAGCCGTATATCGGCTGTCACTTTGTCGGCGGATCGAGCTCGTACCCATCGATGCGCGTCGTCTGCAGAACGCGTGACGAGCGCCGCGCGCGGAATTCTCGTGATCTGAGCACGTTGAAGTTCGAGCGACATTTGCTCGCAATTATCAACAATTACACGATCAATCTAGACCACTTACCACTTTTCTCCTAAGATATGCAACGAAATGCAGTGATTGAGAGCTCAAATTGTTCGTTTTTTATGTGGCTACCCGGCTCAGCCTATCTCCAAGTCCGTGACATTAGCCAAGCGTCTGATTTTTCATCTTTTCGGTCACGAGTTCCGCATGATAAGCCATTCTACTTTTTTTTTCTCAAATTCAGAAAATTTCAGGAGTAGACAGCCGTTCGTCTATCCATTTGACGTCGTTTGGCGAAGTTTCGACGGGATCTGAACAGCCGTTTCAGAGATTTTTGGGTATCTATAATCTGTCTTAAGGGAAGACACCACTGTGACTGGTCGAAAAGGTCGTTTTTCTGATTTTTATATAAATATTATATTATATTATAATATATTATAAAAGGTATGTTTTTAAGCATTCATTGAACTTATTTTGTGTAAATGTTACACGGCGGCTTAAAAAGTATGACCGCAGCTACCAAAATTACGGTAATTGTGGTTTTGTTAAATTGAAAATTGGACAATTATAGCTAGAGTTATGATTTCGGCCAAGTTGAGAAGAGTCGTTTCAAGAAAAACGCGATTGAAAGTTTTAATATTCCTTTGGAATCATTGCGCTACTTTTTCTCACTAAAACGTCCGTAACTTGGTCAGGTTTCAACATTTTAACTTGAAAGTTTTTTTACCTATTCTTGAATACGTATACTTTGAGAAAATGATGAAACAATCGATGTTTTTCCTGTCACAGTGGCCGCCTTAAGCACAATAAATGAATTACGAAAACGATCTTCGATAAAAAAAAAGTTTTCTATAGAAGATTTATGGTGTCAAGTGATGCAATCGATGGTTATACTCATATTTATTGGTAGATGCGTTTACGAGATCTTGTAGCAATGATTTTTAACGGTCCCATACATACACCTTTCATTTAGGGGGAAGTCCTCCAGTGGCGGACACCTAAGTGTTCGGACAATAACAAAAAAACTGCTTCGAGAAATGTACATTTAAAAATAAGAATTACTCCAACAAAGATTAAAACCAAAGTTAATTATCAAAAATGGAACCTCTGCATAAACACACTTAAAAACTTTATTTAAAATTTGGTACAAAAAATTGCCGATACCGCAAGTGGCACCTAGTACCGGACAGACTTAACTTCGAGCCCCCATCTTCTGATCAGTGCCGCATATCTTCAGATTATTGTGCATCAAACTCATGGATAAGTTTCCGAACATTTAGGGACGTCTGCACATTCTTCATAAACCCATCCACGGCAGCTGGCGCATTGTATCCAGGCTTCTTCGTGGTCCTCCAGGCATAGTACGCAAGTAGTTTTTATATTCGATCTTCGAGTTAACGATTGATTTTTCTTCGCTTTAGCTCCACTTTTTCCTTTGGCCTTTACGCCTTTGGTTTTTTTCCTATTCTCTTCTATCGCTATTTTAAACTTCTTTCCAATTTCTTTCTGTTTGTCCTTGACGTTCTTTCCACTCTTTTTTTTTACAACAATTTTTTACGGTGATGAAGTCAGAATTTCACTTCTTTGGATTTTTCTCTTCCTAGCAATGGCGACTAATTATGGAGGATCTGTACAACACCTGGAACAAAGCTAGTCCATAGCTTAATGAAGATGTATTGTTATATAGAGTTCTTTTTCGGAACGTCGCAGCGCAGCGCAGCTTTCCTCAGTCTCAGTTAGCAAATTGTTTTGGTACCATCGCCCTTTTCTTTTCTTTTCTTCCATTTTTATTTCGCTGCGTTCTTCTATCGTGTAAAACAACATAGAACAGTTATAATCAAAAGTACAAATGCTTACGAGAAAAAAAACAGCATGTTTACTGTCCGGCGTTCAGTGGGCAGGGGGGTGCCACGTGACGGCCAACCCCCTTAAAGAGCGAGCCCGGACATCTCGGCGAGTGGCGACAACGCCAAGCCCGAAGCGCTGAACAACCAATGTCGACGAGAGGAGGGCTCGTCAATTGGAAGTGATGTGTAGTCGCAAGCACGACGATCTGACGAATGATCCAGAATAGAACCGCGGGGCTAGTGGCCCACCGTCCTACGGGATGGGACTAGCCGAAGAGGTTGGATTCGCGGGGGCAATGGTTGGCCGCATGCTGGTCAGGGTTCCTACGGCGGCCTGGCGTGTGAGTTATGTTGTTTAACTCGGGCAGCAACCTGCAGAGTTGTTAGAGTGTTGGAAAGTCAATCGGCTTTACCAGTAGTCGCACAGACGATCTCACTTCCGAATGCAGAACTGGAAAGCCAGCTTTTATGCTTGGTGCGCTGGTCGGGCAGTATCCCAACTCCTTGCTCATGGGGGCCGTGTAGTTAAGGGTCTATGACTAGGTACTGCACGTTAAATCCAAAGACATTAATCTATCCGGCGTTAGGGACCACTTTGTGCCCGGTATCAGGGAACAGGGAATCCCCAAAATTGCGTGTTTGATACCGAAACGTCTTAGAAAACCAAGAAAAACTTTCCCAAACTTCGAATATTTATAGAACACGACGTATAATAACCATTGACATAAACACTTAAACACAAAAACTTAGCAGTAACACTAACCTCGATCTTACCAAATGCAGCGGTTCCCGCCAAACGCAGCAATCGACCACTCCCACTTTGGCCTCGCGTGTCACTGGCAAACCGCGATTGTGTATTGTTGCGCTCTCCCGCGCACCTCTCCTGGGAGTCTTACGCGAACGCGCTACGAAATTGTCGTGATAGCACGAGTGTCCGACACTAGGGGTTGTATTTATACCTGTGTCTTATTTGATCATGGCCGTTTCAAGACAGCGTACGCTTCATAGTCCGCAAATGAGATGGTCTGAAGGCCATGTGCTACATGCCTCCGACCGCTTCGAAACTTTGAAATAAGAATTCTCCCAAACGGAACAACCGATTTGCATGAAATTTGGCGTGCGCATGCAGGAAGCTTGCTCCGAGGGGAAGGTCCTCTCAAGTATCCGAAATTTCGAGAAAAAAAAACATTTTGTGGGTGCCGTGCACAAAGTGGTGAATTATTAACCATTGCATCGCGTTTTCGGTCATTTTCTTCGAACAGTCCTCTGGACCGTGAAAAAGCACACATCTCAAGCTTTGTTTCACCTGTTTTCATGAATAAATGGCAGAGAAAAATAATTTTGAAATTTTTTACATAAATGTAGCAAAAATTTACGAAGAAAGCTCAAAATATTGTCTAGCAGACAGTCAATTTAATTCATCTGTTCTCTCACTGGCGGCGCGTAGCTCGCATCGACCCGATTTTAGCGACCGCGCTCGCCTCCTTCCGGAACAGTTTGTTTTTTGAGAGGTCGAAAACAGGAGCTCCTTCAAAAATTCGTTTGAAATACGAGTATACTAGGTACGCAACTAATTCCCCGGATTTCACACATGGATGGCGCTAGCGACACATGTAGTCGGCATACAGGTCTGAAATCAGCTGTCTTTATAGCTTGGACATCTGTTAAGAATACCCAGTCGTAATATAAACAAATATCGTAACCCAACGACCTTTTTTCTAACCTCGAAAATATTAAAGTTTGTGCCAAATAAAAAACATTTGCGAGAAGCGGGAAGCCACTTCCGAAATTTTGCTTTTGCGGCCGAACAGAAAGAGTTTCCTTCATCGAATTGTTACTGGCGATGAATAATTGATATATTTTGAGAATCCCAAACGCAGAAAATCGTGCCGTTGGCGAAGCGTCAACATCGACGGCACGGCCAAATCGGTTCGGAAAAAAGACAATGCTCTTCGTTTGGTGGGACCAGAAAGGAATCGTGTACTATGAGCTGCTGAAACCGGGCGAAACTGTCAATGGGCATCGCTAACGACAACAACTAATCAATTTGAACCACGCATTGCTCGAAAAACGGCGAGAATGGACCACGAGTCACGAACGTGTGATATTGCAGCACGACAACGCTCCGTGCCATCGCAGTTCAATCGTCCAGGACACCATAAAAACACTGAAATGGGATCTGATACCGCACCCGCCGTATTCGCAAGACCTGGTCCCTTCAGACTATCACTTGTTCTGGTCGATGGCGCGTGGCTTGGGTGGGCTACACTTGGCCAATTACGATGCAGTACAAAATTGGACGAAGCGTCCTACCAATGAACCAATGAAAGGTCCTTCCAAAGAAGCGTCTTTTTATAGTTGCGATATTTATGTATTGCCAGAGAGATGGCAAAAATGTGTAAATAGCGAGGGACAATGCTTCGAACTAACCATTTTTTGTGGTTATCTTGAAATTTTCAATTTTTTATTGGTCAAAAAACCCGGAAAATTAGTTGCGCACCTAGTATTTCATACGATATGTAATAGTGGCCGATAGACTGGAATTTTTTTTTCGTCGCGTTATGGTGAGTTTTTTCAGCTGAGAAGAACGAAAGGAGCCCGGTGGTCAAGAGCAACGCCTCAAAACACCGGCACACTACCGACGAGAAATCCGGACAAAAAAAGTAGTCGACGAGAAAACTACCGCGGCCGATTACAAGGAGAAGAAGATTGGGGAAAATAGTGTCAGTGAGAATCCGAAGGAGAACGGCGAGGAGCAAACACCGGAAGTCGTACGTGTGGGCTATTCTCCATCAAAAACTCCATTCATCATGGGCTCTGAGTGGGCTGGTCATATTGAGGCCGCTCTGCTTGATCACAAAGCCAGAGTCATTGGTCAGAGCTCATTGTGGTGTACTTGTATGTGGCAATTATCACCACGGATTACGCCGTCATTTATATACGACTATTCAAGCTCGCATGTATTACACGCTGCAAATCTCTTCTGATCCACACCGCCGGCGGTGGTGTAAGCCAGGTAGTTGTTCATGGCCAAAGACAGCCCAATCACAATTTTTGGTTTTTGCAGCCCATCGAAATACGACGAGCTCAAATTACCCGGCACGATTGGTCATCTCCTCTTGCGCGGAAGGGAGTACAAACATGAAGTAAGGAAAATATCGCCAGAGGCTGTTTACAGTGTTCTCGATTGTGTCGGTGGCAAGGAGTGCAACAGAGGATGTGCCTTGCAAAAGACCATGGGAAAAAATGTTCTCCCTGGCTCGAGTAACGTCGTATCCAGCGCAACACAGGGTTTCTACTCCATTGCCCGATACTAGAGGACGATGGACAAAATATTGCCAATGAAACTCTTGGAGGAGAATAAGACACTGTTCGGGTTGAATCTCCATCGTCCGATGCATCGGCACTGTGCGCATGCCGTTGTGAGGCGAGCGGTGGACAAGATGAATATGAATAATGCTTGAGGTATTTGTTTAACTTTATTTCAAAGGATGGTAAAATCTCACAATCTTAGAATCCTTGGCAACTAGGAAAGTCCAAAATTGAGGTGTCAAAAATGATTGAAAACATTCATTTTTGGGAAAGCGAGCATTTTATTTCAAATTCGTCCGGGTCAGAGTGACCGAGTGTGTGAAGGAAGGAAGACACCACTGACACTGCCCACGTTCGACCGTTATCTTTGGAATTTTTTTCGAAGAAAGTCATAAAATACGTCGTCAAAAGAACTTTTACGCTTTATTAGGTATATTTTGAAGTGTGAAAAACAGTTGCTTTGTTAAAAGAATAGAAAATGGCGAGGCACGAGCCGCTATAGCACTACTGGTTTTCAGTCAACCCTCTCCATGCTGTTGAACTTTGCATCGTTGGAACGCAACGAAAGGTCTTGTTTATATTTTATTTCCCATACTTTTATTGTACAGGGTGTATAAAAATTATGTGTCACCAGTCCGCCAGGTAATTCTCTGAGTCACGGTCGGCGAAGGTCACCCCCCAATATGGATCCGCAAAATTGACCTTGACCTCAAAACGCAAGGTCAAATTTTTTATTGGCTTGCAAAATTCTACTAAATGAGAGGAACGAAAGTCGGAAAGAAACCATGGGTCGCAAATGAGCCCGTCGCCCAGAAAATAAAAAATTAGATATTAAAAATTCGCAAATATGAGTTTCCTGGATCGTGGATAGGAGAAACACAACAATAGCGAGTTAAGGGGGGGGGGACCCGGTGGTCTAGAGCACGAAAATTTCACCTATTTTCACGATTTTTTTTTGCCATTAAAAATTTAAAAAACGATGTTTCAACTTTTCGGGCTTATTGCTACGTTTATTGAGCATACAAAACTTTTTTTTTTCATTTTAAAAACAATATTTATTATTATAAAAATGCCGCTGAAGATGACCCTCTCGAAAAATCGGACCCGGACGGTGTAGGTGATTTCGAGACTTCTACTCATCTGAAACACAAAATTCAAGAAGAATCTTAATCAGAAAGAGCGCAGTTATGGTCGGAACTAGAACAAATCGAAAAAATTAAAAATTGACAAAATGGCGCGCTTTTGAAAAAAAAACTTCGTAAAATCGGGCCTTTTTTCACTAGTTTTTTAGTGTAAACAATAGGAAATTATTTAAATAAAATTATGATTCTAGTTCCGACGATAGCCATACATGTTGTGAGCAACATATCCAAATTTCAAGTGCTTCGGTTGCATAGTTTTTTTGTTTTCACCACCGCCGTGCCGAAAAAAGTCGTTTCGAGATAAATGAGTTTAAAGTTTGAGGTACAGATATTTTCGAAAATTGAGCAAATTTTGAATACTTACAGTTAATCCGCGATTCCGGCACCATATAGGGTCCCTTCGGACCGTTCGTATTCCTCGATTTGCTCACTCTTTTCATTTTTTCGAGCCGTACGAGCCTCTTTGGAGTTGTCGGTGCTCCTACGGTTGGCGCTCGATACTCGCCGCCCGTCTCGGTCTCGCGCGAGTTGCTCCGCTTGTGGCCCGATTGTGATGCCCATGGTCTCCATAATTTTTAATAACGATGCGAATCCTTCGTTGAATATGCAAGCGGAAATATAGGTGGCAATATCGATGATTTTTTTGCTGGCAAACAGATGTTTCGGCGCAAGGTGCCACACACAAGTATTGAAACTTTCGTTATTGTTCTGCGTATTACTGCCAATACACCTTTACAATAAATTCTCTGCTCTCAATTCTTCATAAATAGGTTTCAATATTTCTTGTGCTTCATCGTCCAGAGCAGGTGGATGCTCGTAGGTGTCTAAAGTACCTGCAGCCTTACTTTGACGCCACTTGCATCACGATTTGGAACCTGGAGGACAGTACGAGTGCTGCGGATTTTCATCTGTCGAAATTTTGTGATAATATGCGGCCCATTTTTCACTTCTCATCCCTTCAGTAGAATCTGAATTACGTCTAATTGCTAGACCGTAATAAGTCGACAGCTCTTGCAATAATTTATTCGTCAATTGTTGACGCTTCGGTGTTTTATCTCTCGATTTTTTTACTTTCTGCTGTGTCTTTTTTCCCTCTTCTTTTTCTGTCAATTTCTTTGTTGCTTTTTTTATTTGTGCACGTTTTTTTTCGCATCAAGAGCACGTTTGTACAAGCGTTTTTTAACATGCAAAACACATTCTTTTTTGCAAACTACAAAATCATCTCCGTAAGGCTTTGTGGCCAATAAGGCTTTGAACGTTTTCGTGTCGCCGTCTCCGACATAGTTCGCGTATTTCACGTTGTATAACTCTTCCGATCTCTCGAACATTTCCACGATGCCGTCTACCTCCATTTTGCCAGCACTTCCGGTATGATTTGCGTCACAGTGATCTTCATGCTCTCGATACCACGCTTCATATTCAATCGTATCCTCTTGGCCTTTCCAATTTGAGCAACCTTGACATATACTGCATATGATGACAACGTCTAAAATTTTGTTATTGTATTTCCCCATTAACGAGACAATACCGAGAAGCGATGAAAATCCACGTTTCGCCCACGATCCATCACCAGACACAGAAAGTTCATCCGCGGGACGCCCTGCTTTTACATTCAACTCGACTTCTTCTTTCAATGCTTTTTTGAAAACGATTTTCGCGACGGTTTGAGCTGCAATTTTTATATTGTCCACGATGCTGTAATATGTACAATTACAAATTCCTTGTCCAAGATCCATGAGACCGCAGAAATTATTCATGCCGTCAAATCCTACTCCAAGCATTCTCAGGGCGAGAACAAGTCGACGGTTGATTTCAAACGCCTTATCGATTAACGGCGAAGACAAAACAAAAGTTTCTTTACACCCACACTTCACAGAGAGCTTGAATCCTAGACCACGTTGTCCGTTTTTGCTAAAAGTGACTGCACCGTTACAACCTTTACACTTCAACAACTGCTGCAACGTTAAAAATATCACGCGAATTCGATGATGCAATAATTGAAAGTAGGATTAACGTTTACTTCCAATTCCTCATTCTCTTTTAATTTTTTCGCAGACGTGCTCGTAAAATCAGTCATATTTTCGTTAGTGAATCTATTGCCCTTGAAAGATCTTTTACGCCTTATAAAAGATGGTCGTCTAGAAGAGCGCTGTCTTGCTTTCTATCCGTATTTTTTGATATTTTATTTCAAACTGCTCGATGTTGCTTCGTCAAGACGAAACGTTGTACTGATCAAGTCAGGGGAAAGCCAAATGACCGTTACCCTTACTAATATTTCACAATAGGTATACATATTTCAGGGAGGGGAAGGGTATATATAGGTATATAGTATATACTATATACAGGGATATATTTTCGGAGAAGGGTCGGGACAACTGCCGCGCTCCGAGCGCTATACCCATTAGGAGCGGGCGGACCGCTCTCTACCTGGTTAATGGGCTGTAGGAGCTATAATATTGGGAATTTCCGTACGAAAATTTCACAGTATATTCTTAAGATACTATACTTTCGAAATATCGAGAAAAAAATCGATTTTTTGAAATTTATAGACCACCGGCTCCCCTTAAGACGGAATGATACCCGACGCGAAACTCCGATGCGGCCCCGGCTTCCGACCGGTAGGGCAGAACTCAATCGAGCTTCTGCGCCCCACCGACGGATGTCACCGCGCGCGTTCGTCGCCGCGCGCGCGGAGACATTGCGTCTCGCCTTCCACGGGCCTCGACACGCTACGCAACGCATGTGTGCTTGCGTGTCGGTGCACGTCTACACCACGGTGTGGAGAGACGTTATTGGCGCTGCCACGGGCCTCGATGCGCGTCGTCTGCAGACCACGAGGCGAGCGCCGCGCGCGGAATTCTCGTGAACTGAGCACGTCGAAGTTCGGGTGACATTTGCTCGCAATTATCAACAATTACACGACAAATCTAGATTACCACTTTTCTCCTACGATATGCAACGAAGTGCAGTGATTGAGAGCTCAAATTGTTCGTTTTTTATGTGGCTACCCGGCCTAGCTTTTCTCTAAGTCGTGACATTAGCCAAACATCTGATTTTTTATCTTTTCGGTCTCGAGTTCCGCATGATAAGCCAATCTACGTTTTTTTTCTCAAATTCAAAAAATTTGAGGGGCTGGAAGCTGTTCGTCTATCTATTTGACGTCGTTTGGCAAAGTTTCGACGGGATCTGAAGAGCCGTTTCAGAGATTTTTGGGTATCTATAATTCTGTTCTACCATACCGACCGCGATGAGGTGTCATTCCGTCTTAAGCAGAGAAATAAGGCCCTCCATCACTCAGCCAGGGGATTCGAATGGTTTGGTCGTGTCTCTATGATGCGTTGTGTCTGACTGCTTATTCGTGCCTCTGTCTCTCTGTCCAATCGTGTCTGACTGTCTTGGTTGTTTAACTGTCTGGTCGTGTCTCTTAGTATTATCGTCTGCTACTGTCTAGCCGTGTCTAACTGCCGTGTCGTTTGATAGTCTGGTCGTGTTATCTTGCTCGTATCGTGTGTGGCCATGGATTGTTACCTACGTCGCCATCGTGGTCGTTTGCGAGATGGACAAGACCAACGCCTCTTTTGCAATCGTTACAGTCTGCATCATCAAGGCTGAAAGCTTCGATACTGAAGCTCCCGTGTCTCAGGCATTCCTTATATAGTTGCAATCATCGTTCCAGATCACTGCACTAGCCGATCAGATTTTTTAATTGATCGGTCGGTCAATTAAAAAAACGGGAGGATGGTATGCCAAATGGGATTGACGTGATATCCGTGATTGAAGTGATTTCGCCATCACACCGACAGACATTCCAAGCAGAGAAATCATTAGCCAGGTGGAAACCGCCATCTACCGTCTCCCACCTGATACGAGCAACGACATCAGGAAACGGATAACCAATATTCTACACAAAGCGAAACCTCCTCAGCAGAACATCACAAAGGAATAACACCTTGCTCTTCAAAATTTGAAGAAAAACATCTTAATACTACCAGCTGATAAAGGGAATGCTACTGTCATCATGGACAGAACGGACTACTGCAGGAAAATTATGAACCTGCTCGAGGACACCAACACGTACAAGAAACTACCACCTGGCCCAACATCAAGTGTAGAACAGAAAACAACAACATTTTTAAAGAAGGCTGGCCTATCGGAAAACCTTATCAAAATCCTTACACCCAAGAAATCCCTACCACCCAGGCTTTACGGTCTGCCAAAAATACACAAAAACAACATCCCACTAAGGCCCATCGTCAGCAACATAGGCAGCCCTACATACCATTTGGCACGTCTTCTCTACAAACCCTTCAGGAACTCGTAGGCCTCAACAAATGCTATATCCAAAACTCTCGGGATTTTGTGAATAAGATCCAGTCCATCAAGGCACAACCAGAAGCCATTCTAGTAAGTTCTGATGTTGTATCGTTGTTCACAAACGTCCCAACCCATGAAACCCAAGACATAGTTAGAAAATCGCAAAAAATGCTTCTAACCTAGTACCCCTCATAGAACATTGCCTAAACTCTGCATATTTCCAATTCCAATCGCAGTTTTATGAACAAACTTCAGGCGCAGCCATGGGTTCCTCGATTTCCCCTATCATCACCAACATTTTTATGCAGAACTTCGAGAACAGAATTCTGCAAGAAGGACCCCTCAAACCCTCCACCTGGTTCCGATATGTCGATGACATCTTCGTCATTTCGAGTCATGGCAAAGAAAACCTCAATCCAACCAATATACAATTCAATCAGACCAATATACGATTCACCATGGAGATAGACCAGAAAAATAATTTCCTTTTTGGATCTACTGGTTCAACGGAAAAACGATGGCGCTTTGGGCCATAAAGTTTACCGGAAGCCAACGCATACGGATAGATATCTCCATGCTACGTCTCGTCACCACCCCTCCAAAAAACAATCAGTCATAAGCTCTCTGGTCTACAGAGCTTTAGCGATCTCCGAACCGGACTCTCTCGAGGATAAATTAGAACACCTACGCAAAGCTTTAGGAGATAATAGCTACAAGCCAGGCAACATCGAAAGAACGATCAAACATCTAAGAAGAAAAATAGCTGATCCGAAAACGGTAACAGCACCTGAAGAGGAGAATGAAGGACAAATAATAGCAACAACTTCCCTCCCATACCTTCAGGGCATAACCGATCACATAGGCAGGGTCCTTGGGAAACATAACGTGCGAGTCATCTTCAAACCTCAGAAGAAGCGAGCATAAGTGGTTCCGAGTGCAAAAGACCAAATACCACCATTAAGTGCACCAGGAGTGTACAAGATACCCTGCTCATGCGGTAAAGTGTACATGGGAGAAACCGAGAGGAAGATCAGTACACAGATCAAAGAACATCAACGGTGTATCAAATATGGCGACATTGGACAATCAGCCCTGGCCGAGCATTGGATGGAGACTGCTCATGCCATTCAGTTCGATAAAGCCCAAAGTCTGGCCCCATCAAACAGCTATTTTTCCAGGAAACACCGAGAAGGCTTGGAAATCCGAAAACATCCGGACAATCTAAACAGAGATGTTGGATATCACGTCAATCCCATTTGGCACACCGTCCTCCCGGTTTTTGAATTGACCGGCCGTTCAATTAAAACATCTGATTGGCTAGTGCAGTGATCTGGAACGATGACTGCAACTATATAAGGAATGCCTGAGATACGGGAGCTTCAGTATCGGAGCTCTCAGCCCTGATGATGCAGACTGTAACGTTTGCGAATCGTCGGCACAACGCTGATTCTCAACACGGCCCCCAACCGGAAGCCACATACTCTTTGAATTACATAAAGAGCCGTGGAAGCCTTAAAACTAAAATAAGACCAACGCCTTATGATTCGCGCTATTGAACGGGCTTTTGGAAATTATGTTCGAGCTCGCGAAATTTATGGAGAGTGGCTGCATGGGCACGCTGGATTTCATTTCGACGTCTTGATGAGGGCTTTAGTGACGAGACAAAGTTTGCCATCCAGGGTGTTGGACATCGGAGAGCAGGACGTGCTCGAGTCCATTGGAGGATCGAGGAGCGTCTTATTGCTCTTGCACAGGCCTTTCCTGTCCTGGGCTTACGCCGAATAGCCGCTCGCGTTGATGTACCGCATATGACAGTTGGTCGCATAATTCGCGAGGAGGGCCTGCGACCGTATCGTGTGCAATATGTCCAAGCACTGCACCCTCGCGACAATCAAGTTCGTTGAAATTTTTGCCGCTGGATACTTCAGAAATTGCAAAGAGACAATCGATTTCCTGAGCACGTCCTGTTCACTGACGAGGCGAGCTGCTTGAGCACCGGCATTGTGAATAGGCAAAATATTCGCATCTGGACTGACAGGAACTCTCATGCGATGATGCAACGAGTCCACCACGGTCGATTCAGCGTCAATGTTTGGGCTGGTATCGTTGGTGACAACTTCATTGGTCTGGTCTATCTTCCGTCGCGGTTGAATAATTAAAATTATCTGGTTTTTCAGCAGCGCGATTTAATCCATCGTTTACGACAAATTGCTCCGCGGCAGAATCGCCAAGGCCTTTTCTGTATGTACGATGGCGCCCCACCACATTTTGGTCGGCAAGTTCGTGCTTTTCTTCGAGAACCCTTTGGAACGCGATGGATAGGCCGTCGGCCTGCGCCACATTTATGGCCGCTACGTTCTCCAGACCTTAGTCCTTTGCATTTTTTCTTGTGGGTTGCGCTAAAACCCATAGCTTATACAGGGTGTCCCATTTTAAACTTACACCTGAATTTTCTCGAAAAATATTGCTCGGACGAACTATTGTGTGCAACAAAACTTCTAGGGATTGAAGGGGGACGTTTGAAAAAAATTTATTTGAGGAGCCAAAATTCAAAATGGCGGCGTTACAAAGGCTGACATGTTTTTCTCAAACGGAAACATAACTTTTTTTGATTGCCAAAAAATTTGTCAGCTGAAAACTAAAAACTTTTGTTGAAAGAAAATTTTGATAAAGTTCATAGTTTTCAAGTGAGAACATCATTTTCAATTATTTCAGATGTATCCAGGATTTGTGTGTGGGTGTGTGTGTCTGTGTGTGTGTGTAACACACACACACACACCCACACAAAACGGCCCTTCTCAGAGCCAGGAATGCTAGACAGACAACCTCCACGTGGTGTATTCTGGGTAACGCGAATGGTCTGCAACAGACTCAGCCATACAACCTCCTACGCTTTGGCTAACGCAAATGCCGGTGGTAGGGACAATTAGACTAAATGTCTCACGGCAAGCAGCTCAATGTTATATTTTCGAATGTATGACCACTTGAACAAAAAAAGAATCAAATTTTTATGTTGAAAATTTTGGTTTTTTTTTTGTTTTCACATTTGGACGATATTTCATGAGAAAATTTTGGAGGAAAATCGATGAAAAATAGTTTTTTTTTCATTTTAATAGCGTTTGTGCCATTTTCAGGCCCAAAAACGTGTTTCTTTAAATCCTTGACGAACTCTGATCACAATGGGTAGAAAAACACACACACACACACACACATACACACACACACACACACACACACACGCGCGCGCGCGCGCACACACACACACGCACACACACACACACGCACACGCACGCACGCACGCACGCACACACGCACGCACGCACGCACGCACTCACACGCACGCACACACGCACGCACGCACGCACGCACTCACACGCACGCACGCACACGCACACACGCACACACGCACGCACACGGACGCACGCATACGCACACACGCACACGCACACGCACATTTGAATTGCATTCCAATGATGCGAAGTTCAACCTCATACTCTCTCCGCGGTACACAGTAGAACTATCATAAATTGAATCGTGGAACTAACAAGGAAACGTTGCGAGGTCGATGTCTCTGATTTCGATGGAATTTGGCATGCTTGTAGAATGGGTAAAAATAGGCGGCACGTATTTTTTTATGTCGGCGGAACCCGATACTTAAGGGTTAAAAAGCACCCTTGAAAATTAGGGTGTTTTTCGTTTTTCGTCGATAACGTTTTAACGGTACGAGATATGAAAAAACTTCAAGTTGGAACAATGTTAATTTTTTCATGTATTATACACTGGAGATGAGAACGATGCAATTCCAACAAATTTCATATTGTTTATTGCAAAAATGCAATTTTTTCAACCGTATCTCCGAGACTTTTTAATCGACTGGGATGTAAATTTGCATACATGTAGAGAATGGAAAAGAGCAGATACGGATTTTCTCTTTTTCCGATATCTTACAATTAAGGGGTTGAAACTGCCCGTCGCTTTTTTTGCCGAGAGCATCTTATAATCAGCTAGTCTTTTGGAATTTCGGTCTAAATTCCCGTCAATATACGTTCATGTTTTGACCCAATTGCATATTTGTAACATTCCAGCCCCTTCCCCCAATGGTCGCCCTCTCGAAAGGCAAACGTTCACAGTTCTTACCGTGCGGCATGGACGAACGTTTCTAGAAATAAAAATGGGTTACAAAGAAAGTACAATCAGTCAAAATAGTCGATACACATTTTTTCGTTGTCGAAATAAAAATAAAGTTCGAAGGGAAAAAATGTTGTATTTTTCGACTACTAGACGTTCATGATGATAATGATGAGTACAGCAACAAATGGCGTGTTGTTTATTGCAATCATTCGTGAACTACTTGTGAAAAATTACTCTTCAGTTTCCCACTCATATGGGCAGAACCAAGGCTCGCAATCACGGACTGACTTCGTGCATCGGAAAGCAACTGGATTGCAATTGTATATTTACGAAGAAATTCCACTCCGCTCACCGTATCGAAGGCATTATCTGCGGAGGTTACAGCGTTTTTGGGTTGCCGCTGCAACTCATGAAGAGAATGATGCAAACATTTTTATCAGCTTATAACGCAGCATAATTTAATCTTTATCTTTAACTTTAATTTCACAAACAGCGGAACCAATGAACGAACGAAATAAATCATCGCAAAGAGCGACTACGGTGCAAAGAGCGGCTCTCATGATAACCTTGAAATCGCCTTATTAAAGATTAATAGCAGTTCTGGTAATAGCGTGTGTCGTCGTTGTTTTTTTTCGTGTGTATTTACCAATTGGGTTTCGAGTCATATAAATTCACCAACGATTATTATTGCTGCAGTTACGACGGAGAAGCGATCCATACATTTTGAGTTTGAAATACAAATAAAAATGTACGTTAATCCGGTGAATATTATTCAACTTCTATCCATAGCGATAAGTGCTATGAATTTGCCTGGCACTCCAATCACCAAACAGGAAAAAAAGTTCAGTAAGGATCTAGAAAACATGATCATTGAAGCGATGGATCAACCTATGAAAATGGAAGTCGAAACTGGTTTGGATTTTCTGTCACCACATGAAATTCATCAAGCAGCCATAATAGAAAATGACAGTGAAGGAGATTGGCACGGACAACGATACCTAGATCCAAAAATTGATGAAAATGGATATTCCCAAGATATAGAAGAATCAAGTTATGAATAAAAGACAAGAGCTGTATATTACTGGAGATCCGGGGCTAATGGGAATAGAAAGTTCTCATCTGTTCAAACGAAATTCAAAAACGTGAAATCAGAGTCGCAGTCGCGCCGGTGGGCCCATAGTATAAATAAGGGTGGCACCTACAAAGAAAAGTTAACAAAGATAGCTAACTACACGTTAAACAATTTTAATGATGCTTTGGACAGAAGGCTGCCTTTCCATGATATAGATCTTCGACAATGGGCCTTACGTGCACGAGAAATTGTAGAAATACCAGCCGTAAATTTCCAAGCATCCGTTTCTTGGCTAAGGACATTCAAAAACCAACATGGAATTGTGTCACGGAAGATTACTAAATATGTCACAAAATACCAATTATTAAACGCTGATACACTTCAAAATAAAGCTATCGAATTCATATAAATGGTGAAAGTCAACATAGCGAACGTTGAGGCTGAAAACACATTGAATTCTGATCCGAGTGGATTCAATTTAGAGCTACATACATGCCGCACATTGGCGAAAGAAGGGCAGAAATCCGTTGAGGCAGTCGTGCAATCGAAAACATCAACAACACACAGTTATACTATACAGCCTTTGGTTTCTGCGAGTGGCATGCTTTTGGCACCTATGTTGATCGTTTTAAACGAACCTACCGGCAAATTTGGTCCTCGAGTGGAACAATCTATGTTCAGAGCCGAAAATATATTTCTATTCGCTTCGAAATCTGGAAAATTGACGACTCATCATTTTAAGCGATGGTTACACGAAGTATATATTCCCAATACGGGTCCAAAATCGGTAATACTTCTGGATTCTTGGAGCGGTCAATGTCCAACTGCATTGAAAGAAATGGATACGCAAGGGAAAGATATTAAAGTTTTAACCATTCCAGCAGGTAAATATATTGCACCAGTTTCATTAGTTCTGTAGACAATCAGTCCTTTAGATAATTAGTAATTCTTGCAGGTACGACTGGAATGATACAGCCCCTTGATGTTTATGGCTTCCGTGTATGGAAAAACTTCGTCAAACACTTTTCAGACGCAGTAATATTATACAATTACGATGTCAATCTGCATTTGAGAGACAATATTGTTAAATTACTATCTCTTACACACAACCCGTTTTCTTCTCCACGGTTTACAAATTTTTTAAAATATGCGTGGTACAAAAGCGGGTACGAAGAAGAAAGACCACCAAACTTCGAAAATCCGGTACAATTTTGCTTTTCACAAAATGTACCGACATGCGATATATGCGGCGGAGCAACTATTATCACTTGTGCGTGGTGTAAGAAATCTCTTTGTTTCAAACACTTTTATCATGACTATCATTATTGTAATAAGTATAATCCATAAAAAAACATTTCCTAAATGAGTAAGCGTGAGAACACTTTTTCCTTTGTGATGTAATCTTCAAAGGCAGTACGTGGCGGGGGAGAATTTCTCATGTTAGTGGAAAACTGAAGGGTGATTTTTCACAAGTAATTCACGAATTATTGCAATAAAAAACACGCCATTGTTGGCATTGTTGGCTGTACTCATCGTTATCATCATGAACGTCTAGTAGTCGAAGAATACAACATTTTTTCCCATCGAACTTTATTTTTATTTCGGCCCGTTCACGAGCTATAGAAAGCAGGAATTTGTTAAGGGTGCGTCGACCCCTCAAGAGTGTCGTTCTGCCAAAACGAGAAAATGTGCATCGACTCTTTTGACTGATTGTACTTTCTTTGTAACCCATTTTTATTTCTACAAATTTTCGTCCATGTCGCACGGTAAGAACTTTGAACGTTTGCCTTTCGAGAGGGCGACCGTTGGGGGGGAGGGGCTGGAAGGTTACAAATATGCAATTGCGTCATAACACGAACGTATATTGACGTGAATTTAGACCGAAATGCCCAAAGGGTAGCTGATAATACGATGCTCTCGGCACAAAAATTGACGGGCATTTTGAACCCCTTAATTGTGAGATATCGGAAAAATAAAAATCCGTAGCCGCACTTTTCCATTCTCTACATGTATGCAAATTTACATCCCAATCGATTAGAAATTCTCGGAGATACGGTTGAAAAAATTGCATTTTTGCAATAAACAATATGAAATTTGTTGCTATCTTCATCGTTCTCATCTCCAATGTATAGTACACGAAAAAATAAACCTTGTTGCAATTTGAAGTTTTTCCATATCGCGTACCGTTAAATCGTTATCGACGAAAAACGAAAAACACTCCAATTTTCGAGGGTGCTTTTGAACCCTTAAAAATCGGGTTCTGCCGATGTAAAAAAAATACGTGTCGCCTATTTTTACCCATTCTACAAGCATGCCAATTTTCATCGAAATCGGAGACATCGACCTCGCAACGTTTCCTTGTAAGAGTGAAATATTTTCGCTAATTACGTTAGTTTCAGCAGTCTAGTACGAAGGGAAACTTAAAAATAATTTAAAAAAACAGACGAGTTCGAAAAAAACCTCGTATTTTTAACCGTACTTTTTATGTACTACTCCAAAAAATTGAAGGAACAGAAAATTTCATTATTTAGCGTTTTTTGCAGCGTTGTATCTATGTGAAAAATGGTCGCATCGAGATGTAACAAAGCCTTTTGAAGCTTTAAGTTTGTAGCTTCGAGATCGTTTTGCAAAAAAATAGTGATTACCGTAATAGTATTACGGTTATCGCGTAATTATAAGAATAGCGGGAGAAAAAAGTTCACATTTTTTTTCAGGGTTCCACGGAGTATGCCAGTTTGTTTCAGTTAACTCAATGCATAGGTCAGTTAACTTGTTTATTCAGCTTCAATTTGGTTTTTTAAAAGTTCTTTACGTTTATTTTTTGCTGAGATATTCGACTTTGATGATCCTTTTGTCTTTAATTATCGATATCGTAGCAACCAATTATCGCGACGGGTATTCAAGGGCAGCTTCGAAAACTTGAAAAAATTTCCTGCCAGTCCCTCGTTGGTTTTTGTGATTTTTTTCTTCACCCTCAACCTTAATTTGGAAAAGGACAAAACATGACTTTTTCTGGATTTCCAGTAAATCTACCACTACGTTACAAATATTGACGGAAAGACTAACGTTGCCGCGTTTTTTTCAGCTCAATGTACCCGCAATAGCCCTGTTAGTTTTCAAATTGATCCATCGAACCGTTTTCCATCAAAAGTTGTTCGAAGTTTTACAAAACAATTAAAAGAGTAAGTGTATCAACCAAGTGAAGAGACCAATTTTTTTCGACTTTTTTTTACAACTTTGCACTAGTTGCTTGTTAGATATAAGAAAAAAAATCGAGAAATTGAACAAATTTTTTTTATTTGTAAAACATTCTAGAAAACAATACAGACTCTTTTTTACACCATTCGTCCTTTGCGCACTGCAATTTCACTCATCTTTAATTGCATCAATTAAAAGTCGATACCGCCAAGCTGTATTTAGTAGTCGATCTGAGAACATTTATGCGATTAACTCTCGATATGTTCTACGAAGGTTATCGGGGTCACGGAAAACAGTTTTCTTTTTCAAAACTAAGCATGATCAAAAATTGAAAAAAAATGAAAGTTTACAAAAACATTAGACTATTTTTTTTTACCAAAATGTAGAAAAAATTGACCAAAAAAGATTAGTTTTGGAAAAAACTGTTAATTGGTTTTTTCTAATAAAAATATCAAGAGTTAATCGCATAAAAGTTCTCAGATTGACTAGTGAATACAGCTTGGGGGTATCAACTTATAATGAATGCAATTAAAGATGAGTGAAATAATGGTGCCCCAAAACCGAAACGTGGCAAAAATGAGTCAGCATTGTTTTCTGAAAGGTTTTGCAAATTTAAAAAGATTATAATTTTTTTTTAATTTCTTAATTTTTTTTCTTAAATTTAACAAGCCACTACTGCAAAGTCGTAAAAATAGTCGAAGAAAATGTGTCTTTTCTTTTTTATCATGATTACACGCTATTTAAGAACAATACACTTGTTCCTGTAATTGTTTTGTAAAACTTTGATGAATCGGTCCGGAAAAATGGGTCGATGGATCAATGTGAAAACTTACACGGCTATTGAGGGTACAGCATTAAGCTGAAAAAACGTGGCAAAATTAGTATTTCCACCAATATTTGTAATGGAGTAGTAGATTTACTGAAAAACCATAAACCGTAATTTTTTATCCTATTTTTCAAATTAATATTAATGGCGAAAAAAAAATTTTTTTTCTCGAAAATCAACGAAAGGGTCTTGTTCGAAATTCATTCAAGTTTTCAAAGCTGCCCATTAATTTCCTTCGCGATCATTGGTTGTTGAAATATCGTTGATCGTACACAAAATTATCTATTTTCATTATAAGTCGCATACCTCAGCAAAAAGATGACGTAAAGAGACAAAAAAAAATTGAAGTTGAATAAACAAGCTAACGGAACTCTACATTGATTTTACTGAAAACAAATCGCGAGCCCGTGGACCCATGAAAAAAAAATTGGAAAAAATGTCTCTCGCTATCTCGTATGATCGCGATAACCGTAGCTCACAAAATTATTTTTCCAGAAGATTTCAAACTAACAACTGAAAGCTTCAAAATGTTTTTTTTTTCATCTTGATACGACCATTTTTAACATTGATACAGCACTTCAAAAAACACTTAAAAAAATAAAGAAATTTTCTGTTTGTTTTATTTTTGGGAGTAGGATAAATAAAGTGATATACTTCTTAGAATTTTCAACTAAATCTCACCTCAGTAGGAAGGAGGTGAGATTTAGTATGGCATTAGAGGGCCATAAGTGCGAGGTCACTGCGCGGGTATTTGCGGGGCTACCGGTGCCCTTGTTATTGGGGTTGGACTCCCTGGAGCGACTCGGAGTGGTGGTGGACCATGGGCGCCTAGCCTGGTCTTTCACAGGATACCCTGAAAAGGAATTTCAATTTGTTGGAGGGGAGGGGGAGGAGGCAGTAGACGTTTGCACCCCCCTGACCGATTTGACGCAGGTGCAAGCCGATGTTTTAGACCAATTTCTGGCGATCGAGCTCCCACTACTTCAGAGGGCTCCGGGGAGGACGTCCCTAATTGAGCACTGGATAGAGGTAGAGAATGGTCTCCTGATTAAACAGAGGTACTACCCTATCACCCCCGTAGTACGCGGAAGTGGACGAGATGTTGCGGGCAGACGTGATCGAGAGCTCTAACAGCGATTGGCGTTCACCGATCGTACTGGTGAAAAAGCCGAGTGGCAAATACCGATTTTGCCTGGACTTCCGCCGCTAAATAATGTTACCAAAAAGGACGCGTATCCCCTTCCGCGCATGGACGACATCCTCGATAAATTAAGCGCTGCCAAATATATTTCAACCATCGACTTGAGCCAGGCCTATCATCAAATCCCGTTGGAAGCTTCGTCGCGGGCCATCACAGCGTTCACAGAACCCGGGATGGGACTATTCCAATTTAAAAGCATGCCTTATGGCCTAACCAACGCCCCTTCTACATTTCAGAGGCTCCTTGACAAGCTCATCGGCCCTAGCATGGAGCCACACGCATTCGCCTATTTAGACGATATCATCGTCCTGACCTTTGAGGATCACCTTCCTTGGTTGGAGAGTTCGAATGGTTTATGTGATTGTTTATTGTGGCGTCATTGGCTGTGGACTTCCCCCCGTTAACCGTTGATTTATTTATCTGATTATTTATTTATTTGTTTACTTATTTATTTGTTTATTTATTTATTTGTTTGTTTATTCTTGTGACTGTTTATTGTGGCGTCATTGGGTGTGGACTTCCCCCCGTTGACCGTTAATTTATTTATCTGTTTATTTATTTATTTGTTTATTTGTTCTTGTGACTGTTTATTGTGGCATCATTGGGTGTGGACTTCCCCTCGTTGATCGTCTATTTATTTATTTAAATGTTTATTTATTCTTGTGACTGTATATTGTGGCATCATTGGGTGTAGACTTCCCCCCGTTGATCATCTATTTATTTATTTAATTGTTTATTTATTCTTGTGACTGTTTATTGTGGTATCATTGGGTTTGGACTTCCCCGTTGATCGTCTATTTATTTATTGAATTGTTTATTTATTTATGGGGTTCATTATTGTGGCGTCTTTGGGTGGTGAATCTCTCCCCTCAACCGGATCAGACCGCACGCGATGATTAAATTTCTCTCGCCCCCCCCCCTAACGACGAATTTCCGATTTGGAGAATCGCTCAGAAGGGGAAAATGGAAAAAAAGGAAAGAAAAAGTTTTTTTTGGCCAGAGTCTGTCGCCGCGTTCGCGCTTGACATAGGAGAAATGGTCTGTGGCCGAGTTCCACTGGCCCGGACGGCCAAAATGTAGGGTGGGGGCGTTGTCAAGTGGCAGAATGGGGAAGCCCCAAAGCCACTTTAAAGGCGACCCTCTCGCTCGGTTTTCATCCACGTATGGGAGCCCGAGCGCGCCGTTATCGTTTCTTATTTATTTATCTGGGTGTCCCTTGATATCATTATTATTTTTTTGTTGTATAATTACATTCTTTTTAATTGTATAATTATATTCTTTTTTTTATTCGTTCGTTCGATATCAATTGGTACGATGACGCGCGAGAAATGGCGATCGCCTCGGAAACCTTGAGATCCTTCTCACAGCAGTGGCCTCGTATCTTCCAGTCTGGGCGCGCCTCGTCCATGTTGCCCTCGTTTGAGAGTTCGAAACGATTTTCCTCGGCCCACGTTCTGGAACGCTTCTCCACTACGATCAGCGTTGAAGCGGTGTGGGATCGGCAGACGTTCGAATACGCAACCGTCCAGGCTGACAGTAAACACTGGCCGTTCAACGTAGTAAACGACGGTGGACAGCCAAAAATCGAAGTCCAGCAAACTGAAGGTACTGAAGGCGATAAAGGAAACGGTCGAAGCTTATATCGGTCAGAACTTGACAAACGCCGTCATCACAGTACCAGCCTTCTTAGACGACTCGCAGCGTCAGGCAGCCAAAGACGCCGGGGCCCTCTCTCGCTCGAACGTATTGCGTATCATATACGAACCTACGTCGGCCGGCTGGTCCTCAATCCCTCTCAGTCGGTAACAGCGCGTCCGCCCGACCTTCGCACTTCGCGTAAACGCAGCGGCCACGAATCGTGGCGACACTTGATGCGCTGGGTAGGATCGACGGGCGGAGAATGGATGTTCATCATCAGCATCCGTCAACGGTCATCGTATCGTCATCGTCATCGTTATCGTCATGGTCACCGTCACCGTCATTTTAATAAGTTTCTAATATTTAATCTTGGCGCGGTAACGGCCGACGCGAATGACGGAGAGGATGGGTGAGCGGCTCGGACGGAGATCTTGAGTCGACCATCCCGCTCGCGGAAATAGGCGACTTGACCACGGAAAGCCGAGCGACACGGTCGACGAGTAGAATTAATTGTTAGGGACTAATTAAGTCGGTTTGTGGAGTGCGGCCGCCCCCAGCGTAAAGGGAAAGTTTACCGTTAATTTACAGAAACCTCTCCGTCATTCGCGTGTGCGTCGCTTCGGATCGCGGTGCAGGGAGGAACGTGGCAGGTCCTTTGCGTATTTTTCGTGTCGGTTGTGATTGTTACCCCGTTGAAAGGGAGAGAGAGAGAGAGAGAGAGAGAGAGAGAGAGAGAGAGACAGAGAGAGAGAGAGAGAAAAAAGAGATAGGCCGGCCGACGGCTCTTATGTAATTTTGTGTCGACTCAACCGCCGAGAAACCACTTGGATTTAATAAAGTGGAATTCTCTCTCCAGAGGTGTCTGTAAGTGATGATTTTTTTCGTGTTGCCTAAGTGTTAGCCCCTGACCCCGCCACTCTACCTGAAGGAGAGCTGTCCCAGTCGGGTAGACCGGTCGTCTCGACCTACCACTTGTCGAGCCGCTAACGCGGCTGGCGCCCCGGGAAAAATCGCCGGGCGGAGGCGCGACGCCCTTTGCGACGCGAAGGGTAAAATTCGAATTTACCGTCACAAATTTGGCGACCAACGTGGGGCCGGGCAAAAATAGTTTGAAAATTTGTCGTTACGTTAATTTTTTTTTCTTTTCTCCTTCTTCTCTCTGCTCTTCCTTTCGTCTCCTTTTTTTTTCGAGGTCAATTTTTGTTGTATTTTGTTCTATATGTGGTGGTTGCTCGTGATGGTAATGCTAATTTAAATTTTCTTTACATGTACGTTGTTGGAGATTCTAACTTTCGAGCGTAACGGCGAACGCCTTGCCCTCGAAAGCAAACTTGTTTTTCCTCCTCGGACGTCCTCGGCGAGTTCGCCGCTGTTGTGGTTCGACCACGTATTGCTCGAATTCCCGAATTCGGTATGGTCTTGATCGACTGAAGATCTATCTCGAATTACCACAGGCCTAATGTGATCGAGTAATATTTCACCGATTATCACGGGTGTCCCGAAGCGATTGGAAAAATGCTTTAGTACGGCGCTACGTTTTAGCGACTCTATCATACGTGAGTGAATATACCGAACCTTTATGTTACCGCAAAAGGAGGATTATTTATTGATTGGTTTTATTGGTTTGCTGTACCTATTTTGTTTAATTTTACTTTATCGACTTATTTTTATGTATTGACCGTAAGGGCCATAGCTATTGACTCACTGACTACTTATTTATGTATCTCGTCGTTGTGCCTATTCATTTACGTTTTTCCCATTTTTAATTTATTCATCTCATCGATGATCTCTTTTGGTTGTCCTCAATCTATTTATATTCCCGGATCACCGGATCTTCGCAAAGAGTGACGGCGACAAGGTTGAGAGCCAACCGGGCGCGTCCCCAGGTGGCGGTTAGGGGGGGGGGGCGGCTTAACCGGAGTCAAGCGAACCGGGGCGCCACCATGGTGACTGGAGAGCAAGACAATGGAGGGGCCGCGAAACCGGCCCGCAGGAGCGCTACGAGGCCCTACTGACTTAAAAATCGGTTCATGGGCCCCTGAAGGCCCTTGACCACCTCCCCTATACCAAGGTGGGAGCTATCGTGCCGAGGGTATGCGTGACACTAGGGAGTAGTGTCGTTAACGATGCGCCTATGGGAACCAGGCGAACCCAATTGTATTTAATGCCCTACCCGTACATTCCGGGCTCTGTGCGGGCCGAACACCTTACTTTCCGAGATTTTCGTGGGACTCATATGGAACCAACATATAAACAAATGGACGAAGTGGTGGAGATGGAGACTGGGGCCTCTCTGGAGGAAACGGTCTTACAGACAGAAGAGGGGGGGGAGCGGAAGGGCTCAAGGGGTCCCCGCCGGCACGGCCTCGGCCGCCTTGGTAGGGACTCCAGGGCACACCGAATTTCCCAAGGCACACCGCACACCGGGGCGTTGTGGGGCTGCAAAGTGGCGGGCACGCAAGGCAAAGCTTGCTATGCAGGGCCCGGCCGCGGAGCGGCCCAGCAGCGTACCGCTGGCGGCAACAACAGAACCCACTCCAGGAGGAACGGCGCCACCCAGTGGCACGCCCTCGGGGAGGGGAGAGATGGCGGGTGGAAAGGAGGGGTCCAAGGCCCAGGGCTCCAAAAGGCCCAGGGCTTCGGACAGCACACCTCCGGAGATCCTAAACGCCGCCAAAAAGTGCAGAGTCTTTCCAAAACCGACTGGATACGGGGATGCGGTCGCAGCGGATAGGAAGATGGCCATTGTACCATCGGACTACCCTGCGGCGGTCCTCGGCCAGGAGGAGGGTGACTTGGTAACGCGGGCGCTCCTTCGGGCACTGGATGCCGTTCCAGAGGAACAAGGCGTCCCGTGCTTTGAGGGGTGCCGGCTGGACCAGGGAGCCCTATGGGTGACCTGCACAAATAAGGCGGCCAAAGGGTGGTTAAGAACCACCGTTCCAACCATCAGACCCTGGGACAGCGCCAGTCTGATAACTCCGGAAAGAAAGCAGCTGCCCAGGTTGACCAGAATGACGGCGGTGTTCCTAGGCACCAAAGAGGACACCGACGTGATCCTGTTGAGGCTGAGACGCCAAAACCCGAGCTTGGGCACCCACCTGTGGCGTGTCTGGGAACGGAGGACCGTACAATCAAATGTACATATGGTCCTAGGAGTGAATGCCTCGTCGGTCGAGAGACTCGGGGCGCTGGGTGGGAGCCCCCACTTCGGTCCTGGCAGGGCCCGCTTTTACGGTGCCCAGTCCAGGAGTGGAGGGGGGAAAGTCTGCCCAGTCGGGCCGACCTCGGCGGTAGCACCAGGGAACCGGGGCGACGAAGGGACGGGACTGGCACTCCGGGGCGAGACCAAGGAGTCGACGGAGGCCACGAGGGATGGCCCGTGCCCAACGGCCGGGGCCCCGGACGCCGCGACCGCGATGCCTGAGGAGGGGACCGCGGATCGAGGCGGAAGGGGAACGGCCGAGGGTGTCGAGACGTGAAGCGCCACAACGCCGCGGGTGGCGCCGTGCCCGGAGCGCCGGGGCGTGATACCCGATAGGGTTAACATGCCCGCTGCGGGGGGCGGCGACACCAGCCGCTGGCGACGGGGACGTGGCCTGACCCCTGTCGTCCAACGAGGGGAACCTACGAGGACGACGGGGGAGGCCGCCCCCGCCGGCGGTAACAGGAGGGGAACGGGCACCAGGGGAAGACCCCCTGGTGCCCGTCGGGTAGCGAGGGACGGCACGTCCGAGGCGCGAAGAGCAGACCAGAGGACACTCGACGCGCCGACCGCGGCCGCAACCTCGACAAGAGAGGAGGGTGGACAGCCGTAAGCCAAGATGACGGCGGAGGGCAGCACCTGCTTCTCACAGATTAATCTGCAACACTGCAAAGCGGCCACTGCCCTTCATGGCAGGGACCTTGCAGTGAAGCAGACAGATGTGTCCCTAATACAAGAACCCTATGTATTGTGACGAAAAATGATATTTTCTCTTACCGGAAACGGGAACGAAACTCGAGACCTAGTGCGAGAGATCCGTCACCTTCGGCCGTTCTTTCCGTGTTCGTGCCTCTGCAGTACCCAGGGCGCCAGAGACTTTGTTTCTCCGGTCGTCTCAACCGGAATAAACTGGGGTCGGGAGATCAACCCCGACCCGCCAGGCGGAGACTGGAGATCTCCTTGATTTTTGGTGTCCCCCGGAATCCTAACCGGGTTCGGAGACTGGAGCTCTTCTCGATTTTTGATCGCCGGAATCGTTTAACCGGACTGAACTGGAGGCATTTCCACGGGGAGGAACGGTTGCGGTATAGCACGGCCACTCAGGCTGTGGGTTGTGGTAGAGGGGTCGGGATTCACCAGGAGTAGCGTAACTTCGATCGGCAGCTGTCACTATTCGCGACTCCGGTACTTCACAATAAATAAAATAATATTTTATTTTATTGTGCGGGAGCAGGTGGGTTTACCACCCGAGAACCTTAAACGTAGGCGGTACCCCAAGCGAAACGCGAACGAAAATGCCATACGCACGGGAACGAGAGAACACCCGATGTGTATCTCAAGCGCGAGAACGAGAGCGCGACGTCACGGGCGCGAGAGAGACCACGATACGTCTCTCCATCGCGAGGGCCGTGGCCCGATGACAGATCGTCAACGACACTCCCGAGATCTTCGAGAACCGTGATCGATCGCGATCCGGGAAACACTACTGTCTCACCTGAAAATTCGTTAACTCTTCCTCGCGCGACCAAGGCCGGCGTGCGAGGGATTATAAGCGAGCGAGACCGAGCGTATCAACAGACAAAAAAAATGTCAACACGCTCGCGAGATCGGACCGGGCGAAATCGCCGGTTCAAGCGAGAACTTTATCTCGTATAATATCGAGAGCTGAAATATTATTTCGGGAGCTGGAATATTCTGTTAGAATATTCCTTTCGGAATCTATATTTTCTGCCCGAGTTATCCCATAAATGGAACGGTAACAAATCGGGGCCTTTTCTCCTAGGTAACATGGAGGCTCTCGGAGATCGCATCCCCGGGTCACCATGCGAGAGCGGGCAAAGCTTCTCTTCCGAAGCGCGGCGTGAAGGACTCCAGCCTCCGCCCGTAAACCAAACGGCCCGCTCTCCAGCACGATGCACCACTACGGTGGGGTACCGGCATCTCAACCGGGTGTGCCCCGATTCCCCGAGAGGCCTCGTTGGCGGCTTCCCTCGGCCGAGTTTGCTCGGTGCGTTGAGCGCTGCGCCGCTCGACTGAGTTCCGCTCGCCAACCAAATGCAACGAAACGCAATCGACAAACACTATGACGCACTACAAGGGGAGAAAGGCCCCTAACAATCATCACGGTAGCGACTCGAGCAAAGGCACGTAACACACGTGACCGGTAGCGGATCTTGGGACGTGATTCCGAAAAATCACGTCACAGTATATGAGGGACTTGTGAAAAGGATTGAGTCACGGCTTGGCACAGTCATCCAAGCTAAAACGGATCTGACGCCAAGGGCCTGTGTCTTCGTAAACCGGAGGCACAAGGCCCTGAAACTCAGCCAGTTCTGCACCAGGGATCTAGCGGTGGCGGCCATCTGGGTCAACGTGGGAGGGGCGGAGGCAGAGCTCATTGTGGGCTCAGCCGCCCTACCCTACGACTCAGAGGACGCCCCGCCGACCGAGGAATTTAGGGTGATGGTAGACCATTGCAGGAGGAGAGGACTGAACGTAGTGTTGGGGTACGATGCAAACGCACATAACACCGTATGGGGCAGCTCTGACACAAATGGCAGAGGCACAGCTTTGCTGGATTACCGCTGTACCACGGACCGGATGATGCTAAATACAGGGTCCAGGCCAACCTTTGTCACACCCCGCAGACAGGAGGCTCGCCTAAAGTAGCACAGCTCGTGACGGACTGGATGGTGAACGAGGAGGACTTCCTCTCGGATCACCGCCAAATAACGTTCAAAGTCGCAGAGGGCAGGGACACCAGACCAATGGAGACCTACAGGAACCCAAGGGCCACCGACTGGAACACCTACAAGGTAGGGCTTATCGGTAGGCTCGGGGAACCCCACAGGCGACCATGTTCGAGAATGGGTTTGGAGGAGGAGGTAGCCCATTTGCAGGCCTCCATAATCCAATCCTATGAGGATGCATGCCCCCTGCAGACGAGAGGAAGCAGCAGAAGGGTTGCATGGTGGAGCGGGGACCTCAACCGGCTCCGCACCCGCACCCGCAGGCTGCTAAACAGGGTTCTCAAAACCAACAAGGAGGAGGATTGGACCCGATACAAGGAGGCTCAAAGAGAGTACAAACGAGAGATTAAAACATCCAAAAGGGCATCCTGGGAGAAGTTCTGCGACGAGGTCGAGGCCCTGCCTCTCGTGGCCAGACTCCGTAAAGTTTTCACATCAGGACCGCCAACTAAGCTCGAGGGTCTCAACCTACCTAATGGGAGAAGGACGGAGACTGTGGACCAGAATTTAGCCCACCTCCTGGACGTGCATTTTCCGGGCTCGGCAGCAGCGGGAACGGAACCAGCACTAGAAAGGACGGAACCCCCAGTCGGAAGAAAGGGGGGGGGGCTGGAGGACTGCATTAAAAGCAGTCACGGCTGACAGGATCAGGTGGGCAATAAACACCTTTGATAGGTACAAGAGCCCGGGGGGGGCGGAATCTTCCCAGCCCTCCTACAGGAGGGAGGGGAGGGGCTCATCGCACACCAGAACCCAATCTTCAGGTCCTGCCTAGCACTCAGGTATGTACCACACGGTTGGAGAGAGGTCAGGGTCGTGTTCATCCCCAAACTGGGGATGAGCGACTACGACCAAGCCAAGTCTTTCAGACCCATCCGGCTGACGTCCTTCCTGCTCAAAACGCTAGAGAGACTGGTAGATAGGTACATTAGGGAGGGCGCACTGGCAGTGAGACCAGTTCATACCTCGCAATAGGCGTATCAAGCAGGCAGATCCGTGGAGACGGCGCTGCACCACATCGTCAGAGAGGTGGAGGGGGCTCTCCGGCGGAAGGAGCCCGCTTTATGCGTCTTCTTGGACGTCGAGGGTGCTTTTGACAACACATCGTTCGACGCCATCTGCGAGGCAATGAGGAGGTTCGGGATCGATGACACCATCATCGACTGGGTCCACTTCATGCTCAGCACAAGGACGGTAACGGCTGGCCTAATGGAGGAGACAGCCAGGGCTCGAGTCAACAGGGGTTATCCACAGGGCCGGGTGATTTCCCCACTCCTGTGGATCCTAGTCATAGACGGGCTCTTGGCGGACCTAGCAGGGCTCGGCGTGACCGTGTCAGGGTATGCCGATTATGTCATGATTATGGCTAAAGGCACACACTCCGGGGAACTGACATGGAGAGTGCAAAGAGTACTCACACACGTACAGGAATGGTGTACTTCGAAGTCTCTGTGGGTCAACCCAAGCAAGACGGAAATGATACTATCCACGCGCAGGAGGAACTTCAGACCGAAACCACCTACGATATAGGGCACGGAACTTAACTACTCGAGGGAGGTACGCTATCTAGGCGTCACTCTCGATGGTACATTGACGTGGAAGAGCCACATCCAACGGCAGGCACAAAAGGCTACCGCCACTTTCTGGGCTAGCCGTAGGATGTTCGGACAAACGTGGGGATTAAAACCAAGGGTGGTCAAGTGGATCTACACGGCCATCCTGGTACCCCAGGTAACATACGCCTCAGTAGTGTGGTGGCCCGCACTCCAGCGAGCGACAAACGCGAGCACACTGGACAGGATATATAGGTTGGCGGGGCTGGGGGTCACGGGAGCTATGAGGACGACCCCAACCCTGGCTATGGGGGCCCTCCTCAACTTGGTGCCCCCAGGGCTTAAAGCAGATGCATTGGCGGCGAAGGCGGTCCTGCGACTGTGGAAAAATGGCGACTGGAGGACGGCACGCGATGGCCATGCGGCCATGCAGCTACGAGGGGGGGACGTGGAAGAGGTTCACCTTCGCGGCGGGGACCAGGGCATACGGAGCTACCGCTTCCAGCACGATTATAGGATTGGCACACCGTGCAGGCGGGACTGGGTGAATGACGGCCGAGACCTACTGGCCCGGGGCGGGCACGTCTGGTATACGGACGGGTCCAAAACGGCAACGAGAGCAGGGGCAGGGGTGTGGTGTGGCTGGCCCAGGACGAGCATAAGCATGTCGCTTGGGCATACCACATCCGCACTACAGGCGGAGGTTCACGCCATATTATCCTGCGCTAGGTACATTCTAGGCAGAAGATACAGAGGCCTCCGGATCTACATCTGCAGCGACAGCCGCGCCGCGCTCGGGCTTCTACTGGCAACAGTGGTGACGTCCGGGCTGGTACGGGGCTGCAGATCACTCCTGTCCCAACTAGCGAGGGACAATAGAGTGACGTTGCTCGGGTGCCAGGTCACAGCGGCATCCGCGGAAACGAGGAAGCTAACAGGTTGGCAAAGGAGGGATCCTTAAGGGTCAATCCCGATGCAGGCCATGAGCTCCCGGTGCCCGTGACATACATACGGGACGTCATGAGCCGGTGGGAAGAGAGGATGCTCGGCGACCTGTGGTCGCGAACACCAGGTGTGGCACATACGAGGGCTCTTTTCGAAGGGCCCACGAAGCAGCTGGGATTGGAACTAGTCAATCTGGGAAGATCACAGCTGAGGGTAATCGTGGGCCTAGTGACGGGTCACTGGCACACGGGTAAACATCTCCAGCGGCTGGGAGTCGGAGACGACTCACGGTGCCGTTGGTGTGGTGAGGAGGGAGAAACCCCTCTCCACCTCATCGCCCACTGCACAGGGCTTGAGGACCTTCGCAAGGAAGTTCTCGGGATCAGTAATGCAGGGGGGGGGGGGAGAAAATAGAGGAATTGGGGGTGGGCAAGCTCCTTCTCTACGCGAGGAGGGCGGGCCAGACACAATAGCCTACAAGACACCCCAGTAGGGGCCCGGGGACAATGATCCAAAGGGGTTGAGCGCCTGGGTTAAATCCGCAAGTACAATAAAAAAAAAAATTTATATCTATTTATATTAATCAATTGATTTTGGACTTTTGAATCTTATTTGGGTTGCTCGACTTGCGATTTGATTATTTTATACAGTGACTATCTCAATTTATTTAATGTTATTTATTTATTGATCGTTTTACTTAATTTATTCGATTTAACCATTTACTAATTTTATTCGCAGTGTAGTCTTTTTACAATTTTACGCTTTTTACCATTGTACAGTTTTCGTAATTTAATTAGGGACCCTATTTATCGTTGTAATTTTACAATTTTAACTTCCGGTATTTGACCTTTTGTTCGGTTAATGTTTATCATTTTTGTAATTATTATTATCATTTTTGTGTAGTTTTTTTGTAAATTCTTTTTTCATTTATTTTATTTTTTTTTCCCTTTTGTTAATTTTTATTATACACAATCTTAGCATTTGACAAAATCGTACAACCCGGTAGTATTTGTCTATCTAGTTACATATTTATTTTGATAGGTGACGATTATTTTTTTTAAATTGCATCTTTTTTTATTTATTTTTTTTCTTCCTCTACGCATTTTCATAATTTATTACCTGACTCGCTCATCGCTATAATCTAATTATTTCTCTCTCCTTTTTTTTTGAATTTACTTCTTGGCTAAGAGTTTTACCCTCGAACCCTTCATTCGTGGTAATTTTAAATTACCTCGTGGCCTGGCTCGAGTGGGTTGGATTATATATTTAATTGTTGGGCTACGTTATTCCGATATATTGCGGCCATAGCAGGCAAAATTAGTAATGGACCGAAAGAGGGTGGGGGTTCCCGCCCACCCACGCGGACGACTAACTAGCGAGGAAATCCGCCATGAACTGCGACTTCGTGCGTTATCCTGTGCGGGCACCTGCGAACAAATCCTCGGTCGCTTGAGTTATGCCCTGAGACGTCCTTTTAGCCCGGAACACGAGGATACGGGTTTTACGCGTTTCGCAGCGCGTCAACCAACTGACGACGGCACTAAGGACGTGCGGTTGGATATCGAGCCGCCAGCTATCAGTAACCCCCAGGACACGTCGCGTAGAGAGGAACCTCACCCGAGTAGAACACTGGAGGACCCGTCGGCTACGATATGGCCAAGGGCCGACCTGGTGTTTCCAACCCCATACACCGGTCGGTTTGCGGCGCGTCACCGGCAACACCTTACCGATTCGGGTCTGGGTACTCTCCCTGAGGCCGGAACTTCACGGGGTGAACCCGATCACACGGGTATTCCAGGATACCCTAGGCCAGGCTGCTCGTACCTGCCAGCGGGAGGGAATGGAGGATCTGGGGCCCCGGCATCGAAATGGGACGCTCGACCCTGCTCGTCGCCAGTAAGGGAGATCCATACCGAGTACGTGATGCCGCCTCGGTCAGCGTACGAGATACTCCGGAAATGGGACCTCAAATTCAATGGCGGTTACGGCGAGGACATCGAGTCCTTTTTGGTACAAATCGCGGAGAGACGGGCGATGGTACCCGTCTCCGATTCGAACCAAAAAGGCGACCCTGAGATCTTGGCGAGAATGTGTATCGGCGATGCGTCACCGATTCGGGGACCCGAACCTCCAATTCACCCTGAGAGACCAAATGTCCCGTCGCTGTTGGGGCGAGAGGGAACCCGTCTCCGACTTCCTCACCTGTATGCGCACCATGTTTGGCCGGGTCGAGCCACCGATGTCCGAGGAAGAGCGACTAGATTACGCTCATCGTAATTTAGTACTCCGTCTGAGAGTATCAATCCTTCGCAAAACGGTGCAAACAGTGGACAAACTGGAGGAGATGGCAACGGAATTGGAGAGAAACTATGAGACGAGGGACCTGACGCCGATACCTCTAGAAAGGTATATTTTTCCGGAGCTGGCGTACCATCCCCCCCGCCCGACGCGACCATCAGTAACGTTCGGGATCCTCGAAGGGCAACGGTCCACCGATGATCGGGAGACCTGGTCGTTTCCGAAAGACGGACGCTCGGGATGCCAACCGACGCCGCTCCGTCCGGCGCCTAGGATCGTCGCCCCTGCACACTCTCCGGCACTACCGTTCTGCACAGCTGCTCCGGGCGGGAGTGGCAGACCAACGGCCGTGCCACGTGAGGGAACGAGCGCCCCTGCGGGAGGTAGTGCTTCTGGTGTAACCTGCTGGAATTGCAGTAAGCCTGGGCATCGTTCTAGAGAATGCCCGGAACCGGCAAAACTGCACTGCTTCCGATGTGGGAAACCAGGGACGACCTCTCGATTCCCACACGACTGTCCGGGAAACCCCACGCGGCTACGTTATTAAGGGCCGGGGCGTCTCCCACCCTTAATATCCGCCAAATTTGTCACGGAAAATTTGAATTTTACCCTCTGCGTAACAAAGGGCGTCGCGCCTCCGCCCGGCGATTTTTCTTGGGGCGCCAGCCGCGTTAGCGGCTGGCCGAGCGGTAGGTCGAGCCGACTGGTCTAGCTGACTGGAACAGCTCTTCTTCAGGTAGAGTGGCGGGGTCAGGGGCTGACACTTAGGCAACACGAAAAAAATAATCACTTACAGACACCTCTGGAGAGAGAATTCCACTTTATTAAATCCGAGAGGTTTCTCGGCGGTTCACTCGACACAAAATTACATAAGAGCCGCCGGCCGGCCTATCTCTTTTCTCTCTCTCTCTCTCTCTCTCTCTCTCTCTCTCTCTCTCTCTCTCTCTCTCCCTTTCAACGGGGTAACAATAACAACCGACACGAAAAATACGCAAAGGACCTGCGACGTTCCTCCCTGCAGCGCGATCCGAAGCTACGCATACGCGAATGACGCAGAGATTTCTGTGAATTAACGGTAAACTTTCCCTTTACGCCGGGGGCGGCCGCACTCCACAAACCAACTTAAATAGTCCCCAACAATTAATTCTACTCGTCGACCGTCTCGCTCGGCTTTCCGTGGCCAAGTCCACTTTTCCGCGAGCGAGGCGGTCGATTCAAGATCTCCGTCCGAGCCGCTCACGCCTCCTCTCCGTCATTCGCGTCGGCCGTTACCGCGCCAAAATTAAATATTAGAAACTTATTAAAATGACGGTGACGGTGACGATGACGATAACGATGACGATAACGATGACGATGACGATACGATGGCCGTTGACGGATGCTGATGATGAAGATCCATTCTCCGCCCGTCGATCCTACCCAGCGCATCGAGTGTCGCCACGACTCGTGGCCGCTGCGTTTACGCGACGTGCGAAGGTCGGGCGGACGCGCTGTTACCGACTGAGAGGGATTGAGGACCAGCCGGCCGACGTAGGTTCGTATATGGTACGCAATACGTTCGAGCCAGAGAGGACCCCGGCATCTTTGGTTGCCTGACGCTGCGAGTCGTCGAAGAAGGCTGGTACTGTGATGGCAGCGTTTGTCACGTTCTGACCGATATAAGCTTCGACCATTTCCTTTATCGTCTTCAGTACCATGGAGGGACTCCTTCCGGGAAACCATTTTCGATTCCCCTTTGCTGGACTTCGATCTTTGGCTGACCACCGTCGTTTACTATGTTGAACGGCCACTGTTTACTGTCAGTCTGGACGGTTGCGTATTCGAACGTGTGCCTATCCCACACCGCTTCACCGCTGATCGCAGTGGAGAAGCGTTCCAGAACGTGGGCCGAGGAGAATCGTTTCGAACTCTCGAACGAGGGCAAGATCGACGAGGCGCGCCCAGACTGGAAGATACGAGGCCGCTGTGAGGAGGATCTTAAGGTTTCCGAGGCGACCGCCATTTCTCGCGCGCCATCGTACCAATTGATATCGAACGAACGAATAAAAAGAGAACACATTATACAATTAAAGAGAATGTAATTATACAACAAAAAAAGAATAATGATATCAAAGGACAATAAGATAAATAAATAAGGAACGATAACGGCGCGCTCGGGCTCCCGTACAAGGATGAAAACCGAGCGAGAGGGTCGCCTTCAAAGTAGCTTTGGGGGATCATTTTCTGGGGAAAATAGACTGATTGACCTTAAGGGTACAAATGCTTGAAATTCTTCGAAATAGTCCCCTCCTGCATCAATGCACTTGCGGAGACGTGTTTGCCACGCCTGGAAGGCACGCTGAAACTCCTCTACAGGAATGCCTTAAGAATGTTGCAACTTGCGTTTGGGTATATTCCACGGTCTCCCAATGCTTTTCTTTCCGGTCTCTCTTCAGTCGAGGGAACAAAAAAAGTCCCAGGGAGCTAAACCGGGACTGTAAGGGGGCTAAGGGACCACCGGGATGCTGCTTCGGGCCAGGAAGTTGGTGACGATGAAGGCCGTCTGGCTGGGGGCATTGTCGTGTTGGAATTTGACCGCGTTTTCGATGTCAGTCATCACGCGCGCGACCCGAGGTTTCAATCTCCTGAGCACCTCCAAGTAAAATGCTGCGTTGACAGTTTGTCCTTGCGGTACAAATTCAAAATGGACGTCAAAGTAGGCAATGAGCATGGTTTTGATGGGAGACTTGCTCATGTGCGCTTTTTTGGGGCGGGGGAGGATTTTGTGTGCCACTTGGCAAAGATCGAAATCATTGACGATAAGCGGCATTGAGATTAAAAATAGTGCTCGAGCTTATTTGTTTACATGAATTTAAAAAACATGGGGAAACGCCGGCACCGTTCCACAAGACGAGTCTCTGGCGAACCCCGTTTGTTAGACAGTAATCGTCATAATATTTACCCTGGTGGCCGTCGTCGAAAGAAAATCGATTTGATGGCATTTGCATATACAACGTAAAATACATTAAAGTTTCACCGCTCTCCTGCCGAGCGAGCGCATGCTTCCAATACAAGCGTACCATAGTCGCTACGCATAGTTGTATGTATTGTGTGATACACCCATAAATGTAAGGAGTTTGCGGTACGACCGAATGGCGTGCGAGAATATTCTTTCTGCACGCGGTTGGCGTAGCAAACACACACACACACGCGCGCGCACGCACACGCACACACACACGCACGCACGTACGCACGCACGCACACATGCGCACACACACACACACGCACACACTCATTCGACTCTTCGCCTTCGACTCTTCGTCCCAGTGCAAAACATCGATACTGAATTCGTGAGCGCTGCGCCGTCCGTCGGTAATGACTCGTAGCTAAAACCTGCGAGATCTGCACTAGCGAAGTAACAATGGACCACGTCGAAGTTTTCTGGCGTGTGGCACATGGTCTTACCTGCAATATGACCGTCTTATTTGCAATAAGGTGGCATTGGCCACGGTCTTACATACCCGTCTGGATACTCTAGTGCTGGCAGCCGCGATCAGGTGCGTCAGTTAGCGTGGCAAATTTCTGTCCTAGCTCCGCCACTAGTTGTCGCTTCGGTTTTGAAACCCGGACATACATAACCTCAATACGGTGAACAACAGAGTGAGAGGTTGAAAACGTGTGTCGCTGAGTCGCTGATAATTGTTTTTTTCTGCGTTTTGGACCCAGTACGTTTTCGATAAATTGAAAGCATATTCTTCTAAAATGGAGAAGTGGTGCGCCTTACGGAATTGTCAATCCGGCAGCAAATCGAATATTCCACGTATCGAAAGACACAGTGATATAGAAAAAGTGGGAAAAGGCTATTCCGGGAATTATTAAGCTTAAAGGGACAGACGTTGTATGTGAAAAACATTTCGATGACAACGATATTTTTCGAGAATGGGTGGAGCTCGATGCAAATGGGCAGATAATAGCACAGGCGAGTTATCAGAAAAAAATTCGCATACGGATTTAAGAGTTCGTGTGCAATTTTTTTTGTAGGCCACATACAAACGTCCGAGACTGCAAAACCTTTTTTGCACCTGCACTTTTTGCATTTGTATTTTTATTCAATTGCACAAATACACGGGAATGAGGGATTGAAGAAAACAAATTGAGACAAGTAGCTTTGAAAGTTCACATGCAATGTGACAGCGTCAAAATCGTATGCATATGCTTATCACGCTCGCTTGGATTTAGAAAGCTATTTGTTTGATTACGATTAGGATCATATTTATTGTATTGTATTAATCGGAACTGAGAGGACTAATGCCTTTTCCAGGCCCTTTTAAAAATGTTTCGAACTCATAATAAATATCTGTGTAACGAACATAGAAGGTGGGGCAGAGATAGAGAGATAGAAGCATGGCCAACTAGTGCTGCTCTGTCTGACCCCCCTGCCCCCTCCCCGGCCTCGCCACGGGTATTATGGTCGAAACGAACCTAGTGGCGACTAGTGCACTACCAACTCTCTTCAATAAGCTACCTACCCCTTCCACTGGAGTTTCTAAACCTATATGTAAGACCGTCGTCCTATCGAAGCACCGCCTTAAGACCTTATACTTATTCGGCGTTCGGCTAACGTCAGCAACCTTTCGTTTTATCGACCAATCGTAGCCCTCAGCATTCAGTGACAGGCGTCCGACGTCGTTGAAATGCGCATATTTAATGACTGTTTTGAGGTTAGTGAGCTGTTGCAACCTGTGAATTTTCGATGATTCGAAAAATATTCAGATATTATTTTAGCTATTCAGTTATCATTATATTTTAAAGTATTCCATTATCAGCATTTTTTATTGGCACTGCTACGGCGTACGCTTTGCTTATTGTAGCTTCAATGTACGGGGTACTTTCTCCTCATTACATTTCCCACCATTTTTCTCCACTTCGCATCCCCAGACGATCCCCACCTTGCGGTGGCAGCCGACTTCCCCTTCTGTATCGCATTCAGCATAACATTTTCTGCCATGGGTATAGGGAAACTGCGGAAAACTTATACCAATACAGCCGGTCCCGAGTTCGCTTCTTCGTCTAGGAGCTAGTCGCGTTTCGTCGAGAAATAAATCGCAGGCTACAGTCATACACACACGACACACACACGTGTGGCACACACGCAGGCACACACGCCGGTCCGTGTGCGCGACATCCTTGTAGAACTGGAGCTACGTCACGCCCGGATTTATTTTTCTCTGAAACTACGAGACGGCGATACGATCCCGCGACCTCCCGATGTGCTGACTCCAGAGGCAAGCACGCTGACCACTAAACCAGCACACCGGTTTATTCCATTATTAGTTTTCCTATCGTTCAATTATTAAATTCTAATTCTTTTTTCAGTTATATTTTCAGTTATTTAGTAATTTCAGTAATTCAGTTCAGAAAATTCAGTAATTCACGTTACTTATAATTGAGGTATTTTTTGGTGTAAAATGAATTCGAAGAGCAAACCTTTTACACCAGTCGAGAGAAGAATGTTAATATATTTGATAAGCACGTGTGAAGATGCGATTGAAGCGGCGCTTCAACTTTGAGAACGAAAAAGCCGCCTGGAATAGTGTGGTTGAGAATTACAATACTTCAATTGAAATAGTCCATACTGTAAGTAATTTTCATTATTTTTAAATAATAAATATGGCTCTACGGTAGAATTTAATTTTTCCTCACATTCCGACATTCTCATCATCCTAACACGATGCAAACTTTGACAAAGTTTTTTACCGCCTTTCAGAGAATAATGCAATAGTTTCAAAAATGTGGACAAACTTAAAGCACGGTCAAAGTGATGCGCTATCTCGTGAGAGGCAAGCTTACTTAGCGATCGTTGGGGGGCGGCGCCACTTCCGCAAGCTCAAATAGTTCTTGAAGTCTCTGCGATGGTTTGTTGGAGACGGCTCAAACAAATTTCTCATCGAATATTGCCGAAGAAAACGCAAACAGTAAGCCCTATTTCTACTCACCATTAATGGGACATGTTGAGTGATGACATGTCTGAAACGGAATCGTGAATTTCTCAAAACTCAAGTGTATGACATTTTTGTCACGTTTTGTGGTAAACATTTTGGAGCAAGGCAACGATAACGAAACCTCCTTGAAGGAATATTTAGATGAAGCAGAATTCATAAACGAGAATACGATGGAAATACAAGACCTTTCGGACGGTTCAGTTACGAATCAGTGTTCAATTTCGCAATCAAGCCAATCAGGTAGAGAAATATGTTAGAACCGACAGATCTCAGCTGTAAGTAGATTTTCTAGTGAATACCCCATCGCATTCATGGAACATTTACTTAAGAGATAATTTCAGTGTGACTGGCTTGAAAATTGGTATTTTTCATGATTTAACATTTTTTGATAAATATTCGTTAATCAGTTCGAATTTTCTTTTCTGTATTCAAATGATGTATGTTGTACATAAAAATATTTGTTATGTTTCAGTTTCTTTTTTATATATTGTTTTCGTCTACTGCGAAATGATGCCTAAGCAGCGCCTGACGGCGAAAAGTCCTACTCTAAAAACTGTATAAAAGAAAAATAAAACAAAAAGATTATTAATGAGTACGAAAATTTGGGGGGCGTACGGATGCTTTTTTCCATGACAATTAATAAAATGGTGGCCACTTCAAAATTAGAGGTGAAGCCGTGCTTTTTCGACAGTTTTTCGTTAAAAACAAAATGTGAAATAAGAAAAAAATCGTATAATGTTAAGAAATGGCATTAAGAAAAGAAAAAATGTGTCCGGCCGCGCCAGAGGTGTCACGGAGCTAGTCGAATTCCTTCTAAGAAAGGCTGTAGCAGCAGGAATAATTCAAGTTTCGCAACCTAAATTCAACAGCATGCTTATGAAAGTCCATACTTTTAGATAATGCGATTATCAGAACATTTTACACTAGAATGATCCCTTAAAGGTTGAATCAGTTAGTTCACATACAATTAACCGATCTGAAACTTATCCATATTGTAAGTAGATTTTTATTAGTTGAACTATAAAATGTATACTTTCGATTTTTGTTGCGATAGAAAACTATGTTCGAGCTCACAAGAACTCACATACGAGTGCTAAATGATGTCGAAAAATTACTGCAAATCAAAAAGTCCAAGAATGGCAGGGCTTTGTCAGCAAGATAAGGTCATCTTTGAAATAAAACAGCAACACGAGACTAAAGTGGCACGATCGACGGGATGCAATCTCGGCATCGTGCACGACGTGCAGCAACAGCACCTACGCGAAATTCACAAACGGGAACTCCGAAAAACCGAAGCGGAACCTCAACTAGTTGAGTTGAGGCTTGCACAAGAAAGTAGTTTGCTATCTCATAAAAAAATAATTTAGAGGAATTTATCAAATATTTAACACACATTTTTTGACATCATTGTTAATAAATGTTTTCTTTGCTCATTGAAACAGTTTCATTTTTTATCATCTCGAAAAAATAATGACTATATTAATATTCATTCTTTATTCACTTAAGGAGTAAGGCCACTGTAACGGCCCAAAAAAAAAGGTTTTTTCACTAATTTTTTGCTCCCGAAATTGAAGGTATTTGAAAAAAAACTTTTAATGGTGTTATCGGGCATACATTAAACTTTATTATAAAATTTTTTTACAGTAAAAAAAAACAAAATGGCGGTTCCACAGCTATCTTCCCGGGACATGTTTTGCTTCCAGGGCTCCGCGGCACGCAGCACCACTGGTGCACTTTTGAATCTAGAACAAAAAAAAAAAAAAACCATTAATCAAGAGGGCTATAGCTAGAGAATGTCGATCGGATTTTAAAAAGTATCAATTTTTGTGGATTTGGCGTGCGTTTGAAAAAAAAAATTGATTTTTGACGAAAAAAACGGCAAGTTTTTTGTTAATAAAAAATCAATAAATAAAGTTCTTGAAAATTCCGATCGACATTCTCAAGATAATGTAAATGTTCACATCTGGTTAAAATTTCAAGTAAAAAAAATGAAAATTGTTCAAGTTATGCTGCGTGCCATTTTGAAAAACCATGTTTCGAGAAAAACGCGTTTAAAGTTTTGCGAATAGTTTTTTATTGGAAAAAATTAAAAAAAGAAGTTAAAAAAAATTTTTACCGTTAGTCTGCAATCCCAGCACCATACATTTGTCCTTCGATAGCCAAATTTTCGTCTTCTTCGTCTTTCCTGGTTGATTTTTGGAGCGCGCGCGCACTTTTGGCCGCGTCGCTCAGAGATGTCTCCGCGTGCGTGATGCGTTTGGCGTCGGCTTCGATGCAGAAATTATATAACTGTACACCAATTTCCAACTCCAACATCTTGAATATTTGCAAGACGTTGGTAAGGCCGCCATTGAATATGCAAACAGCGATATCCGTCGCAATATCTAGTACAGTTTTTCCGCTTGAGGATGATTTGGGGGCCAAACTCCAAACAGTAGCGTTGAAACTTTCGTTATTGTTTTGAGTATAGGCCCCCAAGCAACACTCCAGCAACTCGTCCCGGCTCAATTCCATGTAGATGGGTTTGATGGCTTGATAAACCTCCTCACTCATTGGCTGATTGTGATGATACGCATCCAAGGCATTTTCTGCTTTCGCTTTCTTCCAACTGCACCAATTCTCCGAACATTTTTCGTGCTGAGGCTTTTCATCCGTTGACATTTTGTGAAAAAGGGTTGCCCAGATCTCATTTTTCATATTTTTGATGGAATCGGAATTTCGACGGATTGCTAAGCCGTAATAAATGCTTAGTTCGTCAATCAATTTGGCAGTGAGTTTTCCTCTTCCCCCGAGACCTTTTGTTCCTTTTTTTAAGTTTCTCAATCGAGTGCCCATTCTTTTTTGCACGTGATCTATGCACTCTTTTTTTTTAACATCAACATTTTCATAAGGCTTCGAATCCACGATGCCTTTGAAAGTTTTGGAATCACCATCTCCGATATAATTGCAGTCGTTTCGGAGCAAGTTTTGACACGCTTGGCGGCGACCTTCATTTCCTAAGGACAACAAATTTTTTTTCGCACAGGACCTTTTTTTCTTATTCTAGAGGGTTTAAACTATTTTTTAAGCCAATCAAAAAAAATCGATTTTTCAAAAAATTTACAGTGGCCTTACCCCTTAAGGAAGCTTTCCAGTGTGACAGCCCGAAAAATCGCTGTTTTTCGCGATTTTTTTTTTTAAAGAAAAAATAATCTAATCGGTCTGGTTTTTTTTTGTATATTAATTGGGTATTGAAGAATACAAAACAATTTTTTAAAGATCGATTTATTTATTAATTAATATCTATAAAAATGATGAAACAATTGTTGCAGAAAATGCACTTGGATGTGGTGTCCACGTTGGGGGTCACAATTTTGATCTGAAACAAAAAACACAAAAAGATTATTGATCGGTATATAATTGGCTTTCGTGCTATGGAGGCTTTTTTTTTTTTTTTTTTGCAAAAATGGCGCCGGTTTAAACAAAAAGTATCGATTTTAGCATTTTTTTTGGCAGTTTTTTTTACAAAAAAATAGGAAGATGTCAAAAAAAAAAAAAGCTTCCATAGCACGATAAACAGTGACGTTAAGAATATTGTGTAAAAAATTCAACTCGATAGCTTTAAAACTCTGCCCTCCAAGTTGGACACCGTTTTGAAAAATGCTGTTTCGAGAAAAACGCGTTCAAAGTTTCGCTGTAGCTGTAGCGCTCCGTTGCCTTCTTCCAAGAAATGCTGTACAGTAACCGAAATAATCTGAATTTCGGCATGAAAATTTCAGGGAATATTCGGAAGAGTGTATACTATTCGATAAAGCAAAAAAAATCGATTTTTTGAAAATTTCACACTGGAAAGCTCCCTTAATACTATAATTGTATGAAGGAAGCACTGTTGACTTTCCCGAAAACGAAGAACAGCTGCAAATGGGAAATTTCAGGATAAATTGAATAAATTTTGAGAGCCTACAATAAGATGGCATGCTAATGTTGATTGGCTGTTATTCCTTCTTTCCATCCAGCAGCTTGCCACAAGGGTGTCTGTGGTAGAAGGTCTGGATCTTGTATTTCTCATCGTTCGATGTCAGAACTGTCGGTTATCGGCAGAGCCGTTCGATCAAGGCTGCTCGTACTGCGAAACCTTCTCCGGGCTGCCAGTGTGGGGGTTAAGCTGGTATTTCTTCCTCTTCAATGGGCTCTTCCTCCGGAAGAATATTATCGAAAGTTAAAGATTGATTGGGCAGAACAGTTCATGCTACAACAATCATGGTGGTGCAGATTTATTGTGTTCCGAGACCTCTCGATAGTCCTCTCAACGATCTGTCTCGTCCTTCGTTGTACCCCGATGTAGCTGTTGGGGACAAACAAAAGTTGAAAGAAAATTATAAGTACATGGTTACTTACGTCTAGAATAGATTTCGTTATTTAGACCTACGTTGCGCATCTGTAACAGGGTTCCCCAGTGGAGTAAGTAAGAATGGAAGACACGGATAGCCGGTGTTACGTCCCGGCCTTCAAAGTTTTTATTCCATCCCAAAAATTATCATTGCACACGTGCACGATAGCGGTACCCTCATTTTTAGACCAAAGTTATATTTTATAAACTTTATGGACGCGATAGTTGAAATATGCCATAAGACCCAGAACGCGAAAGCGACTTGCATCCGCTCCCACGCTCTAAATCACCGATAGTATACAATTTACGAGCGAATGTGCCTCAAGCGAGTAACTCAGTTACAAGGAAACGTTGCGAGGTCGATCTCTCCGATTTCGATGAAAATTGGCATGCTTATAGAATGGGGAAAAATGGGTGACACGTATTTTTTTATATCGGCGGAACCCGATTTTTAAGGGTTGAAAAGCTCCCTCGAAAATCGAGGTGTTTTTCGTTTTTCGTCGATAACGTTTTAACGGTACGCGATATGGAAAAACTTCAAATTGCAACAAGGTTTATTTTTTCGTGTACTATACATTGGAGATGAGAACGATGCAAATAGAAACAAATTTTATAATGTTTATTGCAAAAATGCAATTTTTTCAACAGTATCTCCGAGAATTTTTAATCGCTTGGGATGTAAATTCGCATACATGTGGAGAATAGAAAAGTGCGGATACGGATTCTTTCTTTTTCCGATATCACACAATTAAGGGGTTGAAACTACCCGTCGATTTTTTGCCGAGAGCATCGTATTATCAGCTAGCTTTTTGGCATTTCGGTCTAAATTCACGTCAATATACGTTCGTGTTATGAAGCAATTGCATATTTGTAACATTCCAGCCCCTCCCCCCCAACGGTCTCCCTCTTGAACGGCAAACGTTCAAAATTCTTGCCGTGCGACATGGACGAATATTTGTAGAAATAAAAATGGGTTACAAAGGAAGTACAATCAGTCAAGAGTCGATACACATTTTCTCGGTTTGGCGGAACGACATTCTTAAGGAGTCAACGCACTCTTAACAACTTCGTTCTTTCTATAGCTCGTGAACGGGCCGAAATAAAAATAAAGTTCGATAGGAAAAAATGTTGTATTCTTCGACTACTAGACGTTCATGATGATAATGATGAGTACAGCAATAAATGACGTGTTGTTTATTGCAATAATTCGTGAATTACTTGTGAAAAATCACCTTTCAGTTTTCCACTAATATGGGCAGAGGCAAGGATCGCAATCACGGACTGCCTTCGTGCTTCGGGAAGGAACTGGATTACAATTGTATATTTACGAAGAAATTCTCCCTCGCCACGTACTGCCTTTGAAGATTACAACACAATGGAAAAAGTGTTCTCACGCTAGGAAATGTTTTTTTATGGATTATACCTATTACATTAATGATAGTCATGATAAAAGTGTTTGAAACAAAGAGATTTCTTACACCACGCACAAGTGATAATAGCTGCTTCGCCGCATATACCGCATGTCGGCACATTTTGTGAAAAGGAAAATTCTACCGGATTTTCGAACTTTGGTCGTCTTTCTTCTTCGTACCCGCTTTTGTACCACGCATATTTGAAATGATTTGTAAACCGTGGAGAAGAAAACTGGTTGTGTGTAAGAGATAGTAATTTAACAATATTGTCTCTCAAATACAGATTGACATCGTAATTGTATAATATTACTACGTCTGAAAAGTGTTTGACGAAGTTTTTCCATACACGGAAGCCATAAACATCAAGGGGCTGTATCATTCCAGTCGTACCTGCAAGAATTACTAATTATCTAAAGGACTGATTATATACAGAACTAATGAAACTGGTGCAATATATTTACCTGCTGGAATGGTTAAAACTTTAATATCTTTCCCTTGCATATCCATTTCGTTAAATGCAGTTGGACATTGACCGCTCCAAGAATCCAGAAATATTACCGAATCTGGACACGTATTGGGAATATATACTTCTTGAAACCATCGCTTAAAATGATGAGTCGTCAATTTTCCAGATTTCGAAGCCAATAGAAATATATTTTCGGCTCTGAACATAGTTTGTTCCACTCAAGGACCAAATTTGCCGGTAGGTTCGTTTAAGACGATCAACATAGGTGCCAAAAGCTTTGCACTCGCAGAAACCAAAGGCTGTATAGTATAACTGTGTGTTGTTTATGGTTTCGATTGCACGACTGCCTCAACGGACAACTGCCCTTCTTTCGCCAATGTGCGGCCTGTATGTAGCTCTAAATTGAATCCACTCTGATCAGAATTAAATGTGTTTTCAGCCCCAACGTTGGCTATGTTTACTTTCACCATTTCTATAAATTCGATAGCATTGTTTTGAAGTGTATCAGCGTTTAATAATTGTTGTTTTGTTACATATTTAGTAATCTTCCGTGAAACAATTCCATGTTGGTTTTTGAATATCCTTAGCCAAGAAGCGGATGCTTGGAAATTTACGGCTGGTATTTCTACAATTTCTCGTGCACGTACGGCCCATCGTCGAATATCTATATTATGGACAGGCAGCCTTCTGTCCAAAGCATCATTAAAATTTTTTAACGTGTAGTGAGCTATCTTTGTTAACTTTTCTTTGTAGGTGCCACCCCTATTTATACTATGGGCCCACCGGCGCAACTGCGACTCTGATTTCACCTTTCGAATTTCGTTTGAACAGATGATAACTTTCTATTCCCATTTGCCCCGGACCTCCAGTAATCTACAGCTATTGTCTTGTATTCGTAACTCAATTCTTCTATATCTTGGGTGCATACATTTCCATCAATTTTCGGATCTAGGTATCGTTGTCCGTGCATATCTCCTTCACTGTCATCTATTACGGCTGCTTCATGAATTTCACTTGGTGACAGAAAATCCAAGCCAGTTTTGACTTCCATTTTCATAGGTTGATCCATCGCTTCAATGATAATGTTTTCTAGATCCTTACTGAACTGTTTTTCCTGTTTGGTGATTGGAGTGCGAGGCAAATTCATAGCTCTTATCGCTATGGATAGAAGTTGAATAATATTCACCGGATTAACGTACATTTTTATTTGTATTTCGAACTCAAAATGTATGGATGGCTTCTCCGTCCTAACTACAGCAATAATGATCGTTGGTGAATTTATATGACTCGAAACCCAATTGATAAATACACACGAAAAATAAGGCGATTTCAAGGTTATCATGAAAGCCGCTCTTTGTACCGGAGTCGCTCTTTGCGAAGATTTATTTCTTTCGTTCATTGGTTCCGCTGTTTGTAAAATTAAAGTTAAAGATATAGATTAAATTATGCTGCGTTATAAGCTGATAAAAATGTTTGCATCATTTTGTTCATGAGTTGCAGCGGCAACCCAAAAACGCTGTAACCTCTGCAGATAATGCCTTCGATACGGTGAGCGGAGTGGAATTTCTTCGTAAATATACAATTGTAATCCAGTTGCCTTTCGAAGCACGAAGTCAGTCTGTGATTGCGAGCCTTGCTTCTGCCCATATAAGTGGGAAACTGAAGAGTGATTTTTCACAAGTAATTCACGAATTATTGCAATAAACAACACGCCATTTGTTGCTGTACTCATCATTATCATCATGAACGTCTAGTAGTCGAAAAATACATTTTTTCCCTTCGAACCTTATTTTTATTTCGACAACGAGAAAATGTGTATCGACTATTTTGACTGATTGTACTTTCTTTGTAACCCATTTTTATTTTTAGAATCGTTCGTCCATGCCGCACATTAAGAACTTTGAACGTTTGCCTTTCGAGAGGTGGACCGTTGGGGGGGAGGGTTTGGTATGTTACAAATATGCAATTGCGTCATAACACGAACGTATATTGACGTGAATTCAGACCGCAATGCCAAAAGACTAGCTGATTATGAGGTGCTCTCGGTAAAAAAATCGACGGGCAGTTTCAACTTCTTCATTGTAAGATATCGGAGAAAGAAAAAATCCGTATCCGCACTTTTCCATTCTCTACATGTATGCAAATTTGCATCCCAATCGATTAAAAATTCTCGGAGATACGGTTGAAAAAATTGCACTTTTGCAATAAACAATATTAAATTTGTTGCTATCTGCATCATTCTGATCTCCAGTGTATAGTACACGAAAAAATAAACATTGTTGCAATTCGAAGTTTTTTCATATCTCGTACCGTTAAAACGTTATGGATGAAACACGAAAAACACCCTAATTTCCAAGGTTGCGTTTCAACCCTTAAAAATCGGGTTCCGCCGATATAAAAAAATACGTGTCGCCTATTTGTACCTATTCTACAAGCATGCCAAATTTCATCGAAATCAGAGACATCGACCTCGCGAGAATTATGAGAACACTCGCGAAGGCCGATTCTTGGAAATAGAGCAGCGATTGCGTCCATCTCAGCCAATAAGAAATCCAGAATCATGCTCCCCTACTCCGCTAACCAATTACGAAAATTAACGTAACCTTTACAACCGATTATCCAGTCCCTACAAAACGCATCATAGTAAATGCACTCTCCCAAAAACCCTCCTTCTCCCAAAATCGAACTCTCGTCGTTTTTGTAAGACGAAGAGCGTCACTCTGTAATCAGCCTCCGAATCGAAAAGTCGACTTACTCCGATAATACTCTGTCCGCGTAACCGTCTAACATATTTTTCAGTCAACTGTACGCGTCTTATATTTATGCGATAGATATATACATACAAGTGTGTTAGTAAACTCTATTTGTGAATTGAAAGAAACACGAGAGCAAGTTATTCGATCAAAGTATCGGGCGAACCTCAACCTCAAACCAAATCACGCACCTTAAATCGTCTAAGTTCATTGTTATTAAATTGTGTTCGGAACTCGCGCGGAAACCAATTAAGACTCACAGCGCAATCCACCTCTCTTCAAAATTCGCGCACAAACTCGGCAACCTCGCGAGTCCGTTATAAATCTCCCTCCGGGACGTAATAGTTTAATATACAATAAAACTGGTGGCAGCGGAAAAAAATTAAATAAATAAGCCGTCGGTTATGAAACTGGTGGCAGCGGAAATCAAAGAGACAATTCATCGGTTATAAAACTGGTGGCAGCGGAAAAAAAATAAGTACAGACCCCATCGGATATAAAACTGGTGACGGCGGAAACAAATCAAATTAAATAATCTATCGGTCATAAAACTGGTGGCAGCGGAAAAACAATTTAAGAAGACGCTAGCAATAAATCTGGTAGTAGAAATCATAAACAATTTATCGGTTATAAATTCGATCTCGATGAAATACGGATCACCGGCTCCGAACAATTAACAAGGAAAATTAAAATCAAAGATTCTTTTCCGTGTGAAACGTACACATGCTCTACACCAACGTCACACCTAGATCAACCCAGAGGACGCAGAGCCATAATTCAACGACGGACGCAGACCCCGAGAGAAGACCCAAGCCAGCTACGCAACATACGGACTGCAGGTCAAAACACCAGCCTATGTATATCCATTACGAGGAAAACCAAACGCCACCTGACAGCCCACCAATGACAATATTGGCACGAGCTAGCCACAAGATCATTATCGAGTAAGTCATAAACTCATAATGTCCACACCAATCCAAATGGCGACTTCGGAAGACCTTCATCCAACTCAACAGAGTCAAATCTACACATCAACAAACGCGAATAATTATTTTCAACCACACTTCGAAAATAACACTTATCCGTTACACGCTAATTATAGAGAATTCACAAGATACTTACCTGAGTTTGATGGTATTACGTCCGGAAGGGACGTTTTTACTTATGTTTATTATTGACTCGGGTTCTGAAGGTTCCCGTTTAATATTGGCATTTTGCCGCACGTCCCATACGGGCCCGGCACTCTTCGCTAGTGGAACTTTGGAAAGGGTTTTTCGGATGCGATCGGAAATAAAGTTATGAGTCATGAACGAAAGTGGCTGGGGGTAACAAACCAAATAACCTTCTGCTTTATTAATATTACCTACAAAAGTTTCGGGCCGCGTTGTGCTGGGACAATTTCCCCGCGGTGTCGTCACACGTACACTCCCACTCGCTAACACGGGGACAATTTCCCCGCGTTGCACTCCCTCACACACGCTGTTACGCTCTAGCATGGGGACACTTTCCCCGCGCTGCACTCACTCTCTTCTCTCGCCCGTACGCACACGGAGAATGTTACCGCGTAACACTCCGTGAATAAAATGGTGAAATTATGAAACTATTGTATTAAATAAATAAGCTAATATTGTCTGACGCCAGTGTGCGGGTCCGCTTGGTGATGAACCTGGACTTTAATAACCGCCGCAAGTGATGCTATTATTAGGAGTTTTTATCCGACTCCAGGAGTGAACTGTGGACCGATCGGAACTGAACATCTTCACCACCACCGAACCGAGGTAGGCTTCATCGCCATAGGCCCGATGGGGGTTTTCGTCAACGTCCACGGAAAATATTCGCCCGCTCCCGGAGTCCGACGGCAAAAACTCTCAGGCGATGGAATGCCCGATCGGCGGATTTTGCGACCAGGCGATCACTGGTGAGCGACACCCGACCGGGCACATCTATATATATAATCTATATATATATATATATATATATATATATATATATATATATATATATATATATATATATATATGAAACGGGAAAAAAATATGAATCCGTGGGATCGGACGTGACAACCACCGCCACCCCTTTTAGATGATCGACGTCCGCGGTGGTTTATAAAATCCGTAAAAAGACTATCCTGTAGGCACATACACACACACATATACAGGGTGTCGAATTTTAATCTTACACCTGAATTTTCTCGAAAAATATTGCTCGGACGAACTATTGTGTGCAACAAAACTTCTAGGGATTGAAGGGGGACGTTTGAAAAAAATTTATTTGAGGAGCCAAAATTCAAAATCGCGGCGTTACAAAGGCTGACATGTTTTTTTCAAACGGAAACAACTTTTTTTGATTCCCAAAAAATTTGTCAGCTGAAAACTAAAAACTTTTGTTGAAAATTTTTTTTGATAAAGTTCATAGTTTTCAAGTGAGAACATCATTTTCAATTATTTCAGATGTATCCAGGATTTGTGCGTGGGTGTGCGTGTGTGTGTGTGTGTGTGTAACACACACACACACCCACACAAAACGGCCCTTCTCAGAGCCAGGAATGCTAGACAGACAACCTCCTAGTGGTGTATTCTGGGTAACGCGAATAGTCTGCAACAGACTCAGCCATGCAACCTCCTACGCTTTGGCTAACGCAAATGCCGGTGGTAGGGACAATTAGACTAAATGTCTCACGGCAAGCTGCTCAATGTTGTATTTTCGAATGTATGACCACTTGAACAAAAAAAGAATCAAATTTTTTTGTTGAAAATTTTGGTTTTTTTGTTTTGTTTTCAAATTTGGACGTTATTTCATGAGAAAATTTTGGAGGAAAATCGATGAAAAATAGTTTTTTTTCCATTTCAATAGCGTTTGTGCCATTTTCAGGCCCAAAATCGTGTTTCTTTAAATCCTTGACGAACTTTGATCACAATGGGTAGAAAAACACACACACACACACACACACACACACACACACACACACACACACACACACACACACACACACACACACACACACACATACACACACGCGCGCGCACGCACGCACGCACGCACGCACGCGCACACACACACACGCACACACACACACACACACACACACACACACACAAATCCTGGATACATCTGAAATCATTGAAAATGATGTTCTCACTTGACAACTATGAACTTTACCAAAAAATTTTTTTAACAAAAGTTTTTGGTTTTCAGATGACAATTTTTTTGGCAATAAAAAAAAGTTATGTTTCCGTTTGAAAAAAACATGTCAGCCTTTGTAACGCCGCCATTTTGAATTTTGGCTCCTCAAATAAATTTTTTTCAAACGTCCCCCTTCAATCCCTAGAAGTTTTGTTCCACACAATAGTTCGTCCGAGCAATATTTTTCGAGAAAATTCAGGTGTAAGATTAAAATGGGACCGCGTCTAAGGCAGCGTTAGAACCGGGGGAGGGACGCACTCCGCGTCGGGAACGGCCAGACACACGCCGGTTTTGGCGTGACGCTCTACCCCCGCACTGCACCCGCACCTTTCGACGAAAAGCGATGAAGCATTCGTAAGAATGCTTCCCGTTGTCTTCATCCGGCTCCTCACAGATCGTGCACCACGGTGGTAATCCGTTTGCGGCGCGTGCGATATTAAAGTTCAAAATGCACGCGCAAAGGTCGAGACACTTCTCCACATCTTGCGCGCACACGGGGCACTCCTCGCGACGCACGTAACGCGAAATGACACGATCCATGTTCATTTTCGTCACTTCGGGTCTCGACGTTGATGCCATTGTAGTTGAAGGAGGACTAACGAGTGCTCCCCGATGAAGCAAACACTTCTCCACCTCCCCTTTTTGTGACCCCTCTCCTTCCGATCCCTTTTTTATGTTGGAGGATGCTCTTGTTAAGGATGTTGAGTCCCTATGAAACATGTTAATGTTAATTGTTTAATAAATAGCTTCTTAATCGTCATGAAATTTTTACACGAGCTCCTGAATACTTCATGTAAAAACATAGCAAATTTTCAGAATTCTATCATCATTACTTCAACCTCCTTAAGGGTTGAAATAAAAAATGATAAGTAAATTCTGAAAATTTGGTATGTTTTTGTATGAAGTATTTAAGAGGTCGTGTTAAAATTTCACGACGATTAGGAAGCTCGTTATTAAAAAATTAACCTTTTGTTAAGAACAATTTTTAAAAGAAATAAAAAAAAATGTATCGATAAACTTCGTTTTGTTTCCAATGCTTTCAGTACATTGTAGATATTATAAAATTGAGAGGTCAAAAAAAAACGTATTGCAAAGTTATAACAGTTTCCATAAAACAACATTTAATTTGTGATTGTTAATTGTTCAATAACGAGCTTCCTAATTGTCGTGAAATTTTTACACGACCTCTGAAATACTTCATACAAAAACATACCAAATTTTCAGAATTTTATCATCATTTGCGATTTGGGACTCAACATCCTTATCGCTTGGTGAGGAACAGGGCGAGGGAGGAGATCCTCTCTTGCTGGGCTCGACGTATTTATCGGCAGACTCGGTGCCAAATTTCTTCCACGGCTCGACTCGTATATGACGTTATCTGGACGCTCGAGCGGGCACTCCCTTGCTGGACGAGAGTTCTTTGTTCGCGGGCATAACCTTTTACGGATGTATCCGAGGGAGAGAAGGAACCAAGCTGTGAGATATACGAAGCTGGTCAGAGTGAGAAGGTATTGTTTCTCTCTCTCTCTCTCTCTCTCTCTCTCTCTCTCTCTCTCTCTTGTTTGTCCTCGCCGATAGCATGAATTCTTCTCCACAGCGAGCAACGATTCTTCGTCCCCAAGGTTCGATCTGTGGTTTCCTTTCGCTGAAGATTTATGCATTTGAATACACAGTTCGTCCAGTCCGCTCGCTGTACTTGATTTGGTGTTTGTAGTTCGTCGTGGATTCCAGCGTTATGTTCGAGTCCGTTGACGATATATGGGCTCTTCGGTGTTGAGTCGGCCACTCCACGGCCCGCGATGAGAAGGACGCAGATAATCGCAGTCAGCATTTTGCTATTGATACGCACATAGTTGTAACCTAACTAAATGTAAGCTAACTTGACTTTATCAACGTGTTTCGCGAATCGTTCGCCAGTTTTCGTCTCGAGAACGACAGTATTCCTATCGGTAATCGATCTTATTCGATAGGGACCGTGATATTGGGCATCAAATTTTCCTTTCCGAGGTTCTTTTAAAACGTACGCTTGATCCCCGACCTTCCCTTCAAAAGGGTGGCATTTACGGTCGTGGTAATGCTTGGAGCGTTCTTTAGCTCTATTTAGGGATTCCCCGCCCATCTTTCGGATTTCATTTTGCAGCTTTATGAGTTCAACGAGGAACGCACCACTTGTGGCCAGCCGATTTTCGGTTGGGAATTCACTCGGCTGTCGGGCTATTTTTCCGAACACGATCTCGTGCGGAGTGAAATTCGTTGCCTCATGTACGCTGGTGTTGTAGGAAAATTCGGCAATGGGTAACAAACGGTCCCAGTCATCGAATTTATCCACATAGTGCTTGATGTATTCGGTTACAACGATATGACTTCAATCCAACGCACCATTAGTCTGCGGACGGTAACCAGATGTAGTTGTATGGTTGACCTTGTCGATTTTGGAGATCTCTTGCAATAAACCATTCGTGAATGCGGTTCCACGATCGGTCGGGATCGCCTGTGGGGCTCCGAATTGGTTGTACAGCCGACGCACTATTGCCTCTGCAACGGTCGTGGCCTTTAAATCGGCGATCGGTTCAGCAAGGCAATACTTTGATAAGTTATCCTGCATCGTCAGTATATGCCTATTCCCGTGGAGCGACATAGGCAACGGACCAACGGTATCAAGGGATATATTATCAAATGTGTCTGCGGGGGTGCCCGTCAAGGGCATCGGTTCACGAGTCTTTGCTCGAGCGAGTTTCTGCTCCTGACAGCTTTCGCACCGACGAATATAATTTTGTACGTCATTTTTGAGGGTCGGCCAGTAAAACCGTTCTCGAACTCGCCTAGAGGTCTTGGTGACGCCCTTATGGCCACCGATTAGGCTCGAGTGCATATCTTTAATTATCGTCTCCCTTGAATCTGGGGGAGGGACCCGGATACTCCCATAGCAGATTGCGATACTTACCCCCCTATTCTCGAAAAGAGAATGGATAAGTGGTAGGAGTTGGTCGGGGGCAAGTTCGTCTGTGAAATCGCCATGACGGGATATGCGGAACTATTTCACATTCAATCGACTTATTTCTCGTTCAAGGGTCCTCAGACCATCCTGAATCTTATCGAAACTTATGTCGTCATAATACCGGGCTTTGATTACGACCCTAAACATTCGGTGTTGTCCATACTGCGGCGCCGCAATTTGTCCAACCACCAACTTTTTCTCCCGTAAGGATTCCGAGTCGATCAATCCCAGGTCCGGTAATAATTTACCTATCGGGGTAGTCAACTCGCCGTCAGCAGATATGAAGTGTACACAATTATCCCTCCGGCATGTGAGTTTTTCACGGTCACCCACAATTTCCGAGTTAGTTTTACTGAGATTGGGATTGAATTTCGAATTTGGTACGTCGGATTCACCCGACCCGACCCTCATAATAGGGATCGGCTAACTCTTGGCGAGGCACCAGCTGACCACCTGGAGATAGGGCTTCTGCTAGCGGGCGAGCTTGTTTTAGAGATATAGTTGTGCATCTCTCCTTGTCCCACTCGGGTGACAGCCTCGCAGTCACCTCGTGGCTAGTCGGATGAAATTCGACGCGAGGCCTCCATGACGGTACGTCATCACTCTGTACGCCTGGAAGAGAAAGATGGGCTAAGGCGCTCGAGTGGAGTTTGCTGCCTGACCCTGCCGAACGTGTCGAGGCTGCAATCGACGCTCCATGCTCTTCGCACTCGTCGTCTGCTTCGCTGTCTCGCTCGCTCCCGCGTGAATAACGGGGCCCTACAAAGCTAACTCTTCGCAAGAGCTCTTCTTCTTTAATCTGTTGGCGCCGGTCAGACAATTTTTTTAGCCGTTCGCGAAGTGCATGATCGTCTCTATCTATGATAGGGTCCAAGTCATTGAGTACCTCACGGGTTGCTTCATCGACCTCTTCGCCATCCGAAAAGTGCCTGCGCAAGGATATCTCAACAACATCAGTGGATTGTTCCCGATTCTAACAAAAATTTTCTTCGAGTTGTTTTAACGACTCGTCGAATTTTCCGAAGGTGCGGTGTAACTCTTCGCGAATCGATTTATTTGCATCGGGAACGATCTCCTCCACTGGTGTGTTGTCCTCCGTTTCACTAGGAGGGCAATCGACAGAAACAATCGTGTCTTTATGACCTACAGATCTTGTAGTGAGTTCGGCGTCTACGGGTACTGGAGGTGGGCAAAGTGTCCTGTCGGCCATCTGTGCAGGCCGCTTAAGAATCCCTCGTCTTGAAGGAAGGAGAGGGGCAGCTATCATGCTGCGGTTCAGCCGCAGTATCGGCCGCCGTTCCTCTCCCGAACTTGTCCCGGAAGACTCTACATATTTCGGCCCCGCTCGTACCGCGTTCGGGTCAGCTGTTCGTTGACACGAATGCAAGGCTACGGGGCTCCGAACAATAGGATTGGGGTGTCTCGGATTTCTTTGCCCTGCCCGAGGTTCATTTGGCGCGGAGTGCAACCGGGGTCTCCTGTTATCTATAGGGAGTACCATAGGTGGGCGATCCGTTTCCTCCGACTCGCTAGATTCCGATATTAGTGGATTTATAGGGTTACGGGAAAGAGCGTCTGCATTTAAGATTCAGCTTCCCTGGCTTGTAAATAAACTCGTAGTCGTAGTTTTGGAGGCTCAGTCTCCACCGTACTAATCTTTGGTCTAGATCGCTCATAGAGCCAATCCATTTAAGGGCTCGTGGTCGAAGACAAGTTTGAATTTTCGACCATATAAATATGGCTGATAATGCTCCAAAGCTTTCATTATAGCGAGACATTCTTTCTCTGTCTTGCCATAGTTTACCTCGGCGCGTAGGACTATGCGGGAGAAATATGCTATCGGGAAGTTAAAGCCACCGTGCTCTTGACTTAATACTGCCCCGACCGCATAGTCCGACGCGTCCGTGGTAAGCTTGAATGGTTGGTTAAAATCAGCGAATTTGAGTATGGGTCCCGTGCACAGGGCTTTACGTAGATCTCTGAAACTCAGCCGCTGTGCACTTCCCCACTCGAACTGCCTACCTTTCTTTAAGAGGTCGGACAGTGGCTTGGCACGACCGGAGAAATTCTCGATGAATCTCCGGTAATATCCCGCGAGTCCTAGGAATTGTCCGATGTTTATCGCCGTTTTCGGGTTCAAGGGGTAGAGATTCGCGTTCGGCCTCCGCCGCGATACATCTCGAATCCGGATGGGAGAGACCGCGAAGAGAGCCTTCACCGAGTTTCCGTAGTCCCAGCTGGTTGGAAAATTTCAGGCCTTCGGGGATATTAAAACACCGTGACGATTCGCCCGCTAGACCCACTCGATCGAGGTCGCCCGATGCTCGAGGTGGCTGTGAATTGCGTTATTGTTGCCTACGTGGCTCGGGTTGTGGGTGTTGTCCTTGGAATCAGCGGACCGCTATACAATATCGAAAACGGGGTGTCTGCAACCACAGGTATAGTTGCGTCCATACAGGTGGGTGCAGTTGTTGCCCTTGGTCCGCCACGAAGATATTCTCGCGATGAGCGGTCCCACCCCCGAGCGGTCAAACGGGCAACGCCCGTCGGCGACCGACGTTGCCCGAGTCCACAGAGCTCAAGGCATTGAAGGGGGGATTGTCTTTTTTTTCGCAAAGTTTACCGCTTTTTGGGAATTTTTTTGTGAAGAAAGTATACAACGGAAAACTTGTGAAACTTGGCATATAGATGTATTGATCTGTTTACTACATACAAAAAAATTTTTAAACAATTTCATCAAAAAATCCGCCTCCTACCCCCCTCGACGCGCGATGGTCCTTTTTTGATGGTGTGCACGATTACAGCCTTCACGTTCATCCTGCAACAAAAACCCAAAAAGCATTTTACTTTAGACACATATAGCTATCGTTTGATGAAGCAAAAAAGCAATACGTTTGATAGTTTTTTATTTATAACAAAAAATCGATCAATTTTTTTCGAAAAATCGATACTTCAAGTTCAAAACGTCACCAAATCGCCAATTTTTTTTTTCCCCTTCATCGAACGATAGCTATATGTGTCTAAAGTAAAATGCTTTTTGGGTTTTTGTCGCAGGATGAACGTGAAGGCTGTAATCGTGCACACCATCAAAAAGGACCATCGCGCGTCGAGGGGGGTGGGAGGCGGATTTTTTGATGAAATTGTTTAAAAAATTTTTTGTATCTAGTAAACAGATCAATAAAACTGTATGCCAAGTTTCACAAGTTTTCCGTTGTATACTTTCTTCACAAAAAAATTCCCAAAAAGCGGTAAATTTTGCGAAAAAAAGACAATCCCCCCTTAAACTCGAAGGGGGCTCGTCGATCGGACACGACGAGCCAGAGTCTCTCAGGGACCGAGAAACGGACTGTGAAATTCCAGGAAAAGCGGCAGTAGGGAACCATCCCCAACTAGGTGCCAAACGCGAAACGACAGATGCCCCGTCGGAAACCGCTGACGGAATAGAGTCACCCGTAATAACACTATTCGCACCAGAGCTCGTTGACGGAGTTCAAAAATTTTACTGCGATACTGCGTCAAGTTTAAATTTCATCAAACTTCATGCCCTCCGTGATGGCGTCAGGTATGACCCCGTGAAATCGCGTGAATATGTCGGTCCAACGAACGAAAAGGCGTGGTCGATGGGAACGGTAAAGTTGACAATAAATGATCAACCCCACACGGTTCGCGTTGTCAAAGACTTCTTGAGAGAAAGCAATGAATTTGTCGGTAGACGGGAACCTTCAGACCCCGAGTAAATAATAAATATACGTACAAACGTCCCTTCCGGACGTAACAATGGGACCCCCAAAACATGTTCCCTAAATAACTTCCTAAGCTATTGCGACAACGCAAATGAATTTATCCCAGCTGTAGGCGAACGATTAATCATCACATTGCTAAAAAGTAAATGCAAAGGAATCGCATGCGACAGCCTTGAAAGTTTCGCAATTTCAACTATCGATGAACTCACAAATATCTTCAACAGAAAATTCATTCCTTCCAAACCCCCTCTCACTTGGATTAATGACATGAGCACAATCCAACAAAAAGACAAAGAGACAGTACTCAACTTCTATAGCAGACTAAATACTCATTTAAAAAAGACTCATCAAGCTATCGACACATCCAATCTCAGATCAATCGAAGGAGCAAAAGTATTCGCGGAAGACGCAGCAACAGATCAGTTTAGAAAAGGCCTAAACGCAGCCTATCGTCCTCACATAGCATGCAAACGACACGAGTCACTCGAAGACATTTTTAAACACGCTACAGAAGTCAAGAACATGTTAGGACCAATGGACGCAGAAAACACACAATCAACTTGCCTACCAATTCAGCCTTCTAACAGAATGAATAACCAAAACGAAAACAAATTTGGAAGGTCAATCAAATTCTGCACATACTGCAAAAAGACAAATCACATGACAAACGATTGCTTCCGTTTAGCGAAAGACAATCAAACAAAAGACACGATGAACAAAAACAACGTATCGTGCAACTATTGCAAAAAACTAGGTCACACTATCAGTCAATGCCGTAAACGAGCATATAATAATGGTCGAAAAGACGAGGCCCAAGCTGGAAAGCAGCCGGGAAAGGAGTCAACGACCCCTCGACCAGGCGTCTCGACGGGCCCGAACACACAAGGACGCCAGACACAGTAAACCGACCACCGAAACAAAAAATTCTCCGAGCCTTTTGCAACCTGAGCACCAACACAAACAATTACAACTCACCCACGATTAAAATCGAATCCGACGACCTAAAGAAAACTCACATCAACACTCGCAAACTCAGGATCACAATTCAATCTAATCAAAATCGGTAACATCCTTCATCCAAATCTTATAGATAATTTAAAAATCTATGAATTATACGGAATTTCGATCACCGACAAACCCAGGGTACTCGGACAAATCAACATCGCTATCCATAACCAGTCCGTAGAATTTAACGTTGTCCCAGATGATTTTCCCGTGGAATTTGATGCAATCGATGGCCACGAAACAATCGGCGAAAGCAAAGGTAGAATCGACTGGAAAGGGCGTTACGTGCGCGTCAACAACGTGGACATCCCATTTGCGAAAACAGAATCACTTCTTCTGCGGGCCAGACAGAAAACGATCATGTTCATTCGGGTCCAAAGCCCACTAGACACAGGCTACGTACCTCGTATACCCTTTCGAGATGGCGTTTTTGCAGAAGAAGCCTTGGTTCGAAACACCAACGGCAAAGCTTACCTGTACGCCATAAGCGCCTTGAACGAAGACGTCAGAGTAGAGGTTCCCGTAATTCCACTCTATCCTTTCGATATGAGTACAGACGAGAATGATCAAAACGATGACGACCCCGTGAATCAACAGATCCTAGAGCACGTAAAACCTCGGACGCGAGAAAACCGTGCCAACGGAGTATTGAACCTTTTGCGGCTCTATCACCTTAATGATGAAGAGGGTAATGCGGTATCTTCACTCATAGAAGAATACGTAGACCTCTTTCATCTACCTGGCGAACCCCTTCGGTCAACAAGCGAATGCAAACATCGAATTCCCACCGTAGACGATCGACTGGTTAATACGAGACAGTACAGACACCCACCGTTTCAAAAACCGGAAATAGAAAAACAAATTAACGATCTGCTACAATTAAACATCATCGAACCCTCGAAGTCGCCGTATAACTCACCAGTATGGATAGTTCCGAAAAAAGCAGACTCAAAGGGTAACAAATGTTGGAGACTCGTAATTGACTTTAGAAAACTCAACGATGTCACCATAGGAGACGTTTACCGTTTGCCGATAGTAACCGACATTCTGGACCAACTCGGCGGCGCGAGGTATTTCTCAATTTTTGACTTAGCTTCTGGTTTTCACCAGATAGAAATGGATCCGCAAGACAAACACGAAATGGCCTTCACGACCCCTCACGGTCATTACGAATTCAACAGAATGCTATTTGGTTTGAAAAACGCACCAGCCACATTCCAACGATTAATGGACCTTGTACTAAAAGGATTGCAGGAGAATGATTTATTCGTATACTTGAACGATATAGTAATTTACGCGCGATCAATTGACGAACATGAACGTGAATTCAGAAAACTCGCCGAAAAATTACGCAACGCAAACTTAACTCTCTAAACGGAAAAAAGCGAATTTTTACGAACCGAAGTGAGATACCTAGGCCAGCAAATTTCGGCAGACGGAGTAAAACCAGATCCAAAAAACATCGAAGCCGTAAGAGAATTCAAGACACTACAAAATCAGAAAAATGTAAAAGAATTCTTGGGTCTAGTCGGATACTACCGCCGATTCATAAAAAACTTCGCGGCGATAGCAAAACCTTTATCGGATCTCACCAGCTAAAACGTCAAATTTCATTGGACATCGCAACACCAATAGCATACGAAACATTACGAGACAAGCTATGGTCAACACCAATTCTCCAATATCCAAATTTTTCGGAACCATTCACCGTAACGACGGACGCATCTAACTCCGCAGTCGGTGCGATCCTTTCACAAGGAAAAATCGGAGAAGACCCTATGGTCGCAGCTGCTTCAAGGGTCCTCAACAAGGTCGAGAGGAATTATTCTACGCTAGAGAAAGAGATGGTCGCAGTGGTGTTCGCCCTAAAAACCTTCCGACCCTATCTTTACGGCAGGCCATTCACACTGCTGACCGACCACCGGCCACTTGTCTGGGTAAATTCCATGAATGACCCGACGTCACGTGTACTGCGATGGAGAGAAAGACTAAAAGAGTTCGATCCTAAAATCCAGTACAAACCAGGAAGAGTTAATACCAATGCCGATGCACTCTCTCGAAATCCGATAACTCTTCCCATCAAATTCAAATGGCGCATTAACGACACCCCAAATGGAGGAAAAATCCTTCATCCGCATCCAGGTATCGCAAGGACATATTTATCATCAGAAACTATCGCCAAAAATAAAAGAACGAAAAAATGAAAACCTACTTCGGAAGACGATATTACAGACGTCTATCCGCTAAATCAAGCCAGTCCATTCCTCAAGCAACATACTTCACAGATACGGCAATTCCGAGAGAATCGTACGTAAGTCCCGTTGTAGAAGGATCTGAGAAAAATCAAAATAAAAAAACCTCTAATTCCCAGGCAAACGATCTCATCGATGGGGTAGTTCCGAGAGAAAGGCACGTGGGTCCGTGCGCTAAGGGATCTATCCTACCTTAAGGTGACCGGCCTGATCAACCGATCATCAGCGATCTCAACAAAAAGAGATCGCGTCCTAAAGCAAATTCAGAGCATCAAGACACAAATCCTTCAGAGCATCAGAGAGCAAACTCTTCAAAACATAAAAAAAAAACAAATTCGTCAGAGCATCAAAAATCAAATTCTTCAGAGCATCGAAGATCAAATTCTTCAGAGCACAAAAAATCCCATTCTTCAGAGCATCGAAGATCAAATTCTTCAGAGCACAAACAATCAAATTCTTCAGAGCATCGAAGATTGAATTCTTCAGAGCATCAAAAATCATATTTTTCAGAGCAACCAACTCCGACCTCATCGGAACACCAAGGATCGAATGCATCAGAAAATAAAAAATCGCATTCACCCAAATATCGAAGGGAAAAACGCAAAATCTTGATTAAAAGGCGAAGCGACACTCGTCGATACATCCCTTTCGGAAACCCTCCAAAATCGGAATCTTCATCGTCATCGGACGACGACAAGGAAAATACCATCCACGTGACACCGACAAATTTCGGCATGCTTAACACCCATTCATCCTCAGAGCAAGAATCGGACGACAGCAGCCTAAACAGCGTCGCCATAAAATCAGGGAAACGTGCTTGCGAAACAGCGGGACTCACTCCATCACCTATAGGACGAGCAAAAAACAAATGATACAAAATTCCCGGCCGTCCAAACAGCCAAGGAAGTGCAAGCGAAGAAGCCATCGTAGAAGACAAACGATTTCCTCCTACGAGAAACGAAAACTTCAAGGACAGTCACACGACTGAACCTAGGGACATAAGCTCCTTAACCGAGGATAGAAAATTAGCAGACGAAATTGATACAAGTCAAGTCACGAAACCCCCAAACACTAGTATAAGGCAAGGCACAACTAACGCAAAAAATACCACAAAAATAAGGAAACCAACTCCTCTACCAACGCGCAGATCCTCCAGACAAAGGAAAGACAAGAAATGCTTCTGCTGTCCAGACGCAAGTGGTCATGCACATGCGAGTGCCACCCGCGCTCAAACAAAGAAAAAAGAAAACGCACTACCGAAAGGTAATCAACATGCAAAAACGACCGGAACCCTCCCGGCCGGGAACAGCCCTCACCCACCCTTTCAGATGTCGTAAACACCGAGAGCTCCGAGAACGAATCTTCACAGCAACAAGGAAAAATCCCATCCCCGTTATTGCTAAACAAACCCTCCCCCAACTCACAAAATAGAGACAACAATAGCGAAACAAACACCGCCGAGGAAGAACCAATAGGCAACAACGAGTAACGACCGGAATTCGTCAATGTCATCGAAACAAGAGACAACATCGAAATGACAAAGAACAATTACATTGGTTTCGTTCCAGCCGATGGCACAGTCTCGAGCGAAATCGGTAAGCGATTAATCGAGACGGGCTTGCTCAAAAATCTATCTCCGGCCAATACCTTCGAAGTCGGGCAAGTCCTCATCTCCGGAACACCAAAGAAAAGAGTGTTGGCTCTAGCAACACAGGAAAACGGCACATCGCCTTTAAAAAAGACAATGTTATCAAAACCCTAAAACATCTAAAAACATCAATGGAGGAGTTGAACATCAAATCAGCAGCGTTCTTCCAAAAGCGCAGCAACCTCAACGACTCAACGTGGACAAACATAAAAAACATTCTCCGAGAAATATTCGCGGACACCGAGATCGAAATAAAAATCTGCCGCGACGAAATCATTGTTCCACCTGAACGAGACAGGACCAAAATAATAAAAGTATGCCACGAATCTCCAGTAGCAGGCCATAAGGGCGTCGCCACGACATATAATAGAATCAGGCAGCAATATTTCTGCGACAATCTCAAAAAGCAAGTGGAGGACTACATCCGACAATGCGCCAGTTGCCAGAGGAAAAAATTGGTGAGGATTAAAACCAAACAACCTCTGGTTATCACAGACACCCCGATCAGCGTATTCGACAAAATTGCGATGGATATAGTCGGACCAATAACTCCAGAATCTGAACTTGGTCACCGTTTCATATTAACCATTCAGGATAATCTCTCGAAATTCTCATTTGCCATTCCGCTGAAGAGCGCTACGGCCCAAGAAATAGCCTACGCATTAGTCACGGAATTCATCTGTCTGTTCGGATGTCCCAAATTAATACTCACGGACCAAGGTGCAGCCTTCATCGACCGAGTAATGAAACAATTAACTAAAATGCTGAAAATCAAGCAGATCAAAACAACAGCATTCCACCTACAGTCGAACGGATCACTCGATCGAAGTCACCAAGTGCTCACGGATTACCTGAAACATTACACCAATAAAAAGGATTGGCATAAGTGGCTACGATTGGCAACTTTCGCATACAATACAAGCGTACATAAAGGCACAAAATTCACACCCTTCCAGGTAGTCTGCGGCAAAGAAGCCCGACTACCCTTACAATTCTCGTACATGGATGAAATTTAAACGTACAATGAACACGTGAGAAATCTCGCTCATCGTCTCCAAGAAGTACAGAAATTAGCACGCAATAATCTCGAAAATGCCAAACAAAAATCCAAAGTTCATTACGATAAAAGAATCAAACCAGTGAACTTCCAAATTGGAGATAAAATCTACCTAATAAAAAATCAACAAATAGGAAAATTCGACGACAATTACATAGGTCCTTACGAAGTTACACAAATCTTCCCGGGAACAAAACGACATCGACATTGCATTAGGGAACAATAAGCGGAAAATAATCCATTGCGACCATGCTAAGTTAGCACACTAATAAATCAACCTCACAAACCCAAAACCCGGTGCACTCACATCTGCACGACTCTCCGAAACTGCTAAGATCCCCATAGCATACCCCTAACCATCGAACTCGCGTCTCACAATTTGAATAAACATACGAATATTATGCGAATTTACCTTAACATATAAGTTTAATTACATAACTACAATCCAAATACATCTTAATCTTAATATTATATAAAATCAAAACAAAACTCATACCTGCCTATTTCTTATTCACTCACGCTGGCATCTTCACGCTAGATAAAATACAAAAAGAGGTGTATACGAGGGAGGTGTTACGTCCCAGCCTTCAAATTTTTTACTCCGCCCCAAAAATTATCATTGCACACGTGCACGATAGCGGCACCCTCATTTTTCGACCAAAGTAATATTTTATAAACTTTATGGACGCGGTAGTCGAAATATGCCATAAGACCCAGAACGGGGAAGCGACTTGCATCCGCTCCCACGCAGTAAATCACCGATAGTATACAATTTACGAGCGAATGTGCCGCAAGCGACGAACTCACGTAGGAAATTCCCGAATACAAAAAACGCAAGACCAAAGCGAACAGAAACTTTCACTCCAAATCCCAAACAGACCCCCACGGGAAACTCGTCCGTGACTCCATACGGTCGTAAGACGCCCTCAGCAAGAATTATGAGAAAACGCGCGCTAAGGCCGATTCTTGGAAATAGAGCAGCGATTGCGTCTATATCAGCCGCAACCCAATAAGAAATCCAGAATCATGCTCCCCTTCTCCGGTAACCAATCACGAAAATTAACGTAACCTTTACGACCGATTATCCAATCCCTAAAAAACCCATCAAAGGAAATGCACTCTCCCAAAAAACCTCCTTCTCCTCCCAAAACCGAACTCTCGTCGTTTTTGCAAGACGAAGGAGCGTCACTCTGTAATCAGTCTCCGAATCGAAAAGTCGACTTACTCAGATAATACTCTGTCTGCGTAACCGTCTAACAAATTTCTCAATCAGCTGTACGCGTCTTATATTTAACCGATAGATATATACATACACGTGTGTTAATAAACTCTATTTGTGAATTGAAAGAAACACGAGACTAAGTTATTCGATCGAAGTATCGGGCGAACCTCAACCTCAAACCAAAGCACGCACCTTAAATCGTCTAAATCCATTGTTATTAAATTGTGTTCGGAACTCGCGCGGAAACCAATTAAGACTCACAGCGCAATCCACCTCTCTTCAAAATTCGCGCACAAACTCGGCAACCTCGCGAGTCTATTATAAAACTCACTCCGGGACGTAACACCGGGATCTCCAACGAGTGCTCCGGTTAATTGTCTCTCGGAATACCGCATGTAAATTCTCGAGTTTTGAAAAATTCGACTGCCGTGTTGACTTCCAGGTCATTCTGGAAACATATCGAGAAACTCCGTTTGTGTTCCAACCACCGCCTGTTTTGGGAAAAATCTCGTGGTTGATAATCAGAATAAATAGTGTTTGAAAACAATAAAATGATTTATTCGATATATATTTTACTCTTTGCATGCTCCGGCACATTTTTTAATCTCACCTGTACATTCAAGGAAAAGTATCCTTCACGATTTCTGTACCTTTCCGGAATGTTTTGGAATTTCGTGTGAGACAATCGTATGTGCGTACAGTCGATAGCGCCATCGATCCCTGGAACGCCAATGCCAACCTCACAGGTCCAAAGTTGCCAAAATAGATGCGCGCTGCCTCTTCGAGCTTCTTCGGTTACGGACATTTTAATGACGGTGTACATTTCAGCGGCAAGTAGCGTCGATACTCTAAGAATCACTCCTGAAACTGTAGACTGGGGTGAGGATATCAAATCGCCCATCGCGAGCGGCAAAGAAAAAGGGATAATTATTCAATTAATGGGTGCGGGTCCTTGTACATGCAAATTTTCTCGCTGACATAAAACGTACTTGAACACTAGCGGTGGCGTAGAATCTCAGGCAAACTAACAATTGAAATGCCGGAGAAATGGGTGGCCCACGATTGTTGAATTTCACCAATCGATTCTCGATTCTAGGTAATATCCGATCCATAACGCTGTGCGTCGAAAATCTATATCGCTGTTTAAATTCGATCTCATTGTAAAACTCGAAGGGATTTTGACCATCGCGGAGGTATCGCTTCGGAACACGTTCGATTTGTTCATTTTTCTCGTCGGACCAGTCGTCAGCGTTAACGTCATTCATGATGTCGACGGCGTACAAGTTCAGCATATCTTCCACATGTGCCATTCTAAAAAATTGATTAGTTTTATTCGTCGACACATCAACTTAACTTTTTCACTATGATTCTAATCGCAATCCTCGCACCTAAGTCCGCCCGCTTGTACGTATGATTCCTAACGAGAACGTTTCAAATTCTAACCTAAATAGTCTTTTCAATCGTCAACTTGACTCTTTCACTGTTATTGTAATCTCAATTCTCGGACTGTACCGCTCCCGCTTGCACGTATATATGATTTCTGTCAAATTTAAATTCTAACCCCAACCGTCGTTTCAAGCGTCACTTCAAAAAAGGGGCCCTGTTTGTCAAATGAGACGATGCTTAAGTCTTCTTCGAGCCCGTCTTAGCAAAGACAGTCTCAATTGTGGTCTTATTTGCCTAATAGGCACGTCGTATTCGACCATGAAACGTCGCACGAATAAGACTCTGCTTATTTCCGATAATAGTCGACTATGAAACGAGCAAACGGCGTTTCAAATAAGACGGTCTTCGCAGAGACCGTGTTATTCATGAGTTCTTATTTTTGCCATTTTATACGCATAAGACACGGCTATGAATACCACCCTTAGTGCCGTCCGGCGTTACGGGACGGCACGAATAAGACGCTGCTTATTTTCGAAAAGAGTCGACTATGAAACGAAGAAACGGCGTTTCAAATAAGACGGTCTTCGCAGAGACCGTCTTATTCATGAGTTCTTATTTTTACCATTTTATACACATAAAACACGACTATGAATACCGCCCTTAGTCCCGTCCGGCGCTAGGGACTTCCCCCTACCCTAACAATGAAAGGTTTTAAGCCGATTTCGATGAAAAAAGTGCACGGTTAAAGCTGTTCTTTACAATGAAAAAAAATGACTTGGGCTGGATAAATCCGTTATTGGAGTATGCTAGAGAGTTATTTATTGAAAATATACGAAATTATGTTTTTCTAAAAATGATTTATCGCATCAAACTCATGCACACTCAAAATAATAAAAAAATTTAGTCTTTCGTCTTAATATTTTTTTGGCTCCCTGTGAATGCACAATTACGTTGATCCGAGTGATTGTATTTTCTCGATGCATAAAAAGATGCAGAAGTAACGGTACAGCAGAAATTTTACACTACTGCCTGCATTAGCATTAGTCCGGGTGTACCGTGTTGAGGCTACAAGGTTAGATTCTTGCTTCGTGCGTGTACGCGCCGCATCTGGCATTGTTATTACACATGACACCAAGAAAATCCGTTTTATAACAAATATTGTCCTTGATAACTCATTTTGCAAATCAGTTTCACCATTTTTCTTGACAATGCGCATCAATCAAATCTTAAAACGGACAAATGCGGCAACCGGATACCTTTTTGGTGTGTGCAGTTAAAGTGGGTCAACTTGTATATAATTACTTTTTTGCTAAGTTGTAAATATTTTTTCAAGTATATTAAGATTCACCGTCGAAAAAAAAATTCTTTCTTACAAGCCGCATCTACTCAGCTGTAAATTTCGTTCTTTGCGTATACGTATACGGAATTATTCTGTAGTATTCACTCCAAAATGCTTTTTTAGTTGGGGACAAGAACCCGATTAAATATATGATAACTGTGCGGTGGAGTTCACGGTCCAACAAGAAACCATCGTCTATGGAAGATTTGAAATCCTCAATAAACCATGCTTTTGCAGAAACTACTTAATACTTTAAATATTGACTTCTCTAAGATGACATGGAATTATTTCTGTATACATTAGAATTATGTTGTATTTATGATTTGATTGTAGTCTTACCAATTTTCTCCAATCGACACTTTTACAATTGTATTAAAGAGGTTTCTGTGATACTGTTTCAGGTTAAAAAAGCCCCGACCATCGACAGTAGCCATGAACTTCGTGCTGTATGGATTATTTTTCCAGGGTAAGTTATTGCAACTCGTCAATTCACAGAACTATCATATACTTTCCAGCAAAGGTTTGAATCACAATGAGTCGCAATATTCATCCTTTATATATAAGTTTTGAGCACTGTTCCAAACTTCTCTGTGCAACAGCGACTTACATGTTAGAAAAACGTTCGAAAAAATATAGAAAAAGTTCGAAATATGAATTTGCATAGCTTGTTATAGTAATTAAAGTTATTTCGCGTATGTAAAAAGAAGGAAGGACATAAATGCGAGAGGATACGAAGCCCCTATTAAATGTATACGTAGAATTAAATGATAGGTACACTACATACGAACACTACGCCTGCACATCGCCTCGTTTCTTATGTATCTTGGTCGAAAAGCGTGGGAAGATCATTCACGTTTATTACAATTACAATTCGCCTTGCCGTCAACGTAATCGTACAGTACAGTGTTACTAGTATAGTAGTGAAATTGTAACTCCATTCTTCTTCTTAAGACGAGGGTGTGCAAAGGATTCTTGCGGCAATGATGAGGTATAATTGCCAGCCTACTGACAAGTGGCAGACGTTATTTGTAAATTTGCTACTCAAACTAAAGATGGAAAAAATGGCCAGTCCAAATTCTTGTTATATCCATCTATTTTTATTGTTGTTCAGTTATATATATATATTGTAACGGGTCTTAATTCGTTACAAATAAATTTATAGGTTCGGGGACTCGAACAGGGAAGAAATTAATAGAAACTCAGGTGTTTTGAGTATTTTTAACAAAATAGGGTTTATTCAAGTTTTTTATGGCTCGATATAAAATAAAATAACGCTATGTATGAGTGTAATGTGTTGTTTGTGTTGTTTTATAGTGTGTTTCGCAATATTTTTCTCGGTCGGTCAATTACTCATTACTCGCACGGTACATTTCGGTCGGCTTGAGCCTTTATCCTGGATCGATATCGATTATCCCGGGTGTTCGCTAGCGGCGCGGTAGGTATCGATGCTTGGCCTATAGCGCCGCGGTACTTTCCCTTGTGACTTTCCCTTCGAGCGCGTCTAGTCACCGCGCTCTCTCACTCGTGGCGCTAGGACTCGCGCTCGACGGGTCGTAGGCGCGCGCTCTCTCTCGTCACGCGTCGAGATCCACTTCCCCCACCCTAGCGCTGCCCTTCGAGTCGCGGTGATCTACGCTCTCTCCCGATCAATTATCGCGCGTCGATAATTTGTTGCTCGGTCCTTGATCTTGGCGTGCAATGTCGCCACCTACCTGTCTACGATAGTTTACTCGAGTGATTTGCCGCGAGCACTCGAATGACCTTTTTTTGCACAGATTTCGGGGCTCTCGTCATTTCGGGATACCTCCTTGTACTTTCTGTGATCCTGATCCTCATTACTCGATTATCACGGTGGTTTTCTGCAGGTGTGTGTGTGTGTGTGTGTGTGTATGTATGTGTGGGTGTCTGTTTCGTATGACGGTAGCGTATGCTTCCTTATCTCCTAATATAATATTTCTCGTCTTTTCCAATATTTAATATTCTTCCCTTATATCTTTCGTCACGCTCGCTCGTAATGATACCTTCTCGGATCCTATTTTCTCCTGCGATAATTTTCCTATCTATTTTTCAATAATTAGTCGTTACCCTTAAGTGGTTAACTTTCCTTATTGCTCTTTTTTTTCTTTGTTTTTCCAATATTTTCTCACAAAATTAATTTTTTTAAAAATTCTTCTTCGTTTTTTGTTCCTTAACGTTCCGTGTTCTAGACGTTTCCGATCCGCAAGGGATGTACTTGGTCCAGCAGTACTTGTTATCTTCCAAAAAATGAAGAGAGCTCTCTATTGCCTTTTTGGCGCGACTCCTTGTTTCTCTTGTTTCTCAACGTTCCGTGTTCCCAGCGTTTCCTTCCACTAGGGATGTACTTTGCCAAGCCGTACTAGTCGATCCACGAGGGATTCAAAGAGTGTCTTTCCTCCAAAATCATCGTCCTTTTATACTCATATTTTACCGCCTTCTTTTTCCCCTTCCCTTACTTATTAGCTATTATCCCCTTTATTGTTAACTTTTTCTTTCTTTAAATAAATGTTCCTCCTCGTCTGTTTTTGTATTTTTCTTTGTTTTCTTTCCTGTGTAAATCTTTCCACTTTGTTGTGTCGCCTACGCTTCCCCTTCCTTAGCCCTTTGTTATTATTAATCAATTTTACCTTTCGTTTGTTTTTGTGTTATTCTTTGTTTTCTTTCCTGTGCAAACCTTTCCCCTTTGTTGTGCCGCCTTGACTTCCCCTTCCTTCGCCCTTTGTTATTGTTAATCATTAATTTAATTAGCGTGGTCGGTTAGACCAACATGGCTGACCTCTGGGTTTTTGTCTGTTCTTCTGCTTTTACCCCTTCCTTTTCCCGAAATCGGCTTGACTCCTAAGTGTCCTTGGGGCGATAGTCTTTTGTTTGGTTCATGAGACGGTCTTTTCCGTCTCATTGTCCCCCTTGGCTCTTCGTGTTTTGGGTCGCTTCATCAGCGATCCAATCACGAAGAGTCAAAAAAAAAAAATTTTTAAACCATGATCCATACTTCCCTTTGTATTGTTCTGTTTCGTTCCGCTCGGGCTGTTTTTTTTTTTTTTTTTTTTTTTTTAAAGTTGGCCCTGTCTCCTTCTTCATTTCCCCCCCCGACCCCTTATTCTAACCGCTCGGCTGTTTATTCGGGCCGCTGCCCATAATCCGCAAATCGCAATAATCGAATACAATTTTATGTTTTTATGTTTTTTTTTTTATTCGTTTTTACAGGGAGGCCAAGCTGTTCTCGTCGTCGCTCTCGATCGTTTCGTTCTCGTTGTCGTATAGTCCCATCTCCCACCAAAACTAGTCTTCCTCGCTGTCGTAGTTTTCGTCGTTTATTGTTGTCTCTGCGTCGCTGTTGTTGTCCTCGTCATTTCCGTTTTCATCCCTTTCCATGGTGTTGTTGTTGTTCACGTCGGTGGTATGGTCGGGCGTCTCGTTGTTGTTGTTGTTGTTGTTGTTGTTGTTGTTCGTCCATTGTTGCTCGGTTTCCTGCTGCATGTAGTTGTCTCGATTCTTGGTGGGCCCGGACTCGGGTGTCGTGCCGCCATCTCGAAACATACGAATAGATCGGCTAGTCGCCTCCCTCTATTGGGTCCTTCGTTTTCGAGGAAGAGGTCGACTAGCACGATGTTCCGGTTGGGGGTCTTGCCCCAGACCTTCATGCTCCATGTTGCTCCTTCCACGACTGCTCTCGCGTAGAATAACTCCTCCTCTGTCCAGATCTCGTCTCGTGGGACCAGATCGCCATGACTAGCCGGTATGGCCTGGTACGGGCATGCTAATGCCGCCCTTGGTGCCGTAAAACATTCCTCCTGCTTTGCTGTCACCCACCTTCCCCAATCTCCCAGCCAGAGAAGCCATTCGCCGTTAGGCTGGATATTTTCCAAGGTGCCCGGTGCAGTTTCCCTTCTCGTAGGAGAAGGATCGCTCGTCCCGGGTATCCTTCCTCCTCCAGCATCGGGTGGATTCCCGGTTCGTCGATGGGCATCCGCTGCCACATCCTTATTATCGCCTCGTCTCTGCCGTTGTTCAGGTGGACGTACAACTCATTTGGGTGCACCACCCCAGCCACCGTCACTCCTTCGTACCCGTCTCGCAGCGTCTCGGTCGGGAAATTACGATACATCGTGTTTATCGGTATGTAGTTGACGGTTGACTGATAGCCGATCCTTTCGACCTTCGACGCGTTAATTATCCCCTCTTTATTAGTATCCAAACGGTTTTCCGGGGTACCATCCTTTAATATTTTCATCGGTGACTTCAAATAATTCATATTCATTCTCTTTTTGCGCGTCGTATCGCTGGGCTTTCCTTGGATTTGCCGCTTGCTTCACGACGATCGTATTTCTCCTAGATCCGGCTGCTGATTGGTCTCTTGCATTTTCTTGTGGAAATTCTGCCTATTTTATTCTTTTTGCCGCTCGTTGTGACTTTGTCCACCGTTGTCTTTTCTCCGGTGTCTTACTCCAGGACTGCTTCGTAGTTCTTTTCTTTTCCTCCATTTTCTTTTTTCGACTAATTCCTCGCTGGCGCGACATCTCTTTATATACTCCTCGTCCCGTGAAAATTTCCTCGTAAGACTCTCGACTTCCTTCGAACTTATTTATTTTTCAGTTTTCTTTTCTTCCGCTAGATACCGCTTTAGAAGACTTGTGTGGAATTTTCCTCGTTCTTTCTTGTTATTTGTATCTTCTAAGAGGTATGTTGCGATTCCCACACATTTTTTTATTGTATGGTCCTTCGTACAGGGGCATAAATTTTGCGGTTCTTTGTTTTGTTGGATCCGAGACATTTAGCGCTCGCACTAAAACGCGTTCGCCGATTTCGAACGTGACCGTTCTATGCGCGTTATTGAACTTTTCCGCCCTTTTTGCTCCTTTTCTTTTGATCCTTTCCCGGACTAATTCGATTTTTTGTTCGTAGGTGAGGGTTGGCTCTTGTCCTTTTTTTACCGCGAGCACCTACTCTCTCCAAATACGATAAGGTTTCTTTTTTAATTGTAATTCGGTCGGCGTGAACTCGGTGGTTTCGTGCTGCGTGTCGTTAATACAATCTTGTATTATGGGTACCCATCGCTACCATCCTGAGTGTTTTTCCGTGAAGAATGTTCTAAAGAATCGCCCGAGCTCTCTGTTTACCCGCTCGACCATATTTCCTTGTGGATGTCGTATCGATGAGAATACCCCTTGTATACCTTCGTTTTTTAGTTGCTCCAACCAGATTTTCGAAGTGAATTGTGTGCCATGGTCGAATTGAATCCTTTTGGGCTTACCATATTTTGGGATGTAGTCCTTGAATATTCTATTTATGGTTGCCGCTGTATTTGCCTTTTTTAACGGGTATAATTTGACGAACTTGGTAAATGTGTCGATGGCTACCAGGATGTGTTGCGCTCCCCCTACTGATTTTAGCAGGGGTCCGTAAAAATCGATGGAGATGAGGTCGTTTGGGCCTTCCGGAATTATCGTTTGCATGTTGGCATAATTCGTTTGAACTGCAACCTTCACTCTTTGGTATACGTTGCACATTGCTATTGTTTGTCGGACTTTTCTCGCCATATGGCTACAAGTAAAGTCTTCATTGATTAAGTGGAAGATCTTTCGTGCTCCTAGATGACCGTAAATCTCGTGGCACTCCTTTATGAAGTTGTATACCAATTCTTCCGGCAATATGACTTTCCATCTTCCTGTTCTATCATATTTTTGTAGACATCCTTCGTTGATCCTGTATTTTTTGTTTTCCTCCTGATTCTGGCAGTTTTTCCACGTCTCTTGGAGATTTTCTTGACTCTGTTGGATCTGTCCGATTCTTTTGAATTTTTGTTTAATTTCCCCCGACGGTTGTCTGGCAAGAATTGCCGTGAGTACGATTTTTCCGGGTGTATTCTTATGCTCGTCCCCCTGAAAATCGTATGGCCTGCTTAATGCATCTGCGACCTCGTTGTTTTTTCCAGGGCAGTGCTCGATTTCCAGATCATAGTCTTGGATCAACAACGCCCATCTCAGCAGTCGATCCCCGATGAAGCGTCCCGTTTTTAAAAATGTTAACGCCTTGTGATCGGTTATTATTTTGATCCGGGCGCCTAACAGGTAATTTCTGAATTTTTGAAGTGCCCATACGATTGCCAGTAGCTCTTTCTCCGTTGTTGTGTATCCTATTTCCGCCCCTTTGAATGTGCGGCTCGCGAAGGATATTACGCCTGCGTTACCCTCCGCATCTTCCTGGCTTAAATGCCCTTTGGGGGACGGAGGAAATGCCCTTTCTTCCTCCGTCCCCCATTTCCATTTCTGACCTTTTTTTAGCAGTTCTAGAAGCGGCACCGTTTCCTTTGCGTGTTTATCAGTAAACTTGCTGTAGAAATTGACGAGTCCCAGAAATCCGCGTAACTGTTTTATGTTCCTCGGTGGAGGGTATTCCCTGATTGCTTGGATCTTCTCGGGTTGTGGTCGTATCCCCGTGGTTGTCAAAATATGTCCCAGGAACGATATTTCATGCTGAAAGAATCTTGATTTCTTGAAGTTTAAGGTCATGTTGTTGTTACCGATTCTCTCAAACAATTGATGTAGATGTGTCAAATGGTGTGTCTCGTCTTTTGACATACATAGAAGGTCATCTACGAAATTGATCACCGAGTTTCCAAGATCCTGGAGCACGATGTCCAAACCCCTGATAAGGCTTGCCGTGCTCGTCTCTAACCCGAAGGGTGTTACGGTGAATTGGTAACATTTCCCGTCGTGTTGGAAGGCGGTATAAGGTCTCGATTCTTCATCTAGTGGAATCTGCCAGAAACTACTTGTCATGTCCAAACTCGACATGATTTTTACCCCTCCACATCTTTGAAATATTTCGTCGGTCGGAGGGGCATTGTCATGATCTTCTACTAGAAACGTGTTAAGTTGTCTGGCGTCTAGGCATAATCGTACCGACCCATCTTTTTTTATAACAGTTACTAGTGGATTAATGAAACGGCTTTTTGCCCGTTCGATGACGCCATGATCCAACATTCTCTGAATTTTCTCTTGGACTTTTTCGCGGTATTGTATTGGTACGGGATATGATCGATGGATGTACGGCTCCGGATCTTTTAATACCAACTTGTGGACGTATGCGTGCATCCGCCCAGGTTTTTTACTGAAGATGTGCCTGTACTGGCCAATCAATGCCTTGAATTCGTTTCTCGTATTCTCCGGTAGATTAGGACAATTTTCTAATTTCTGATCAACTTCGTCTTCGGCCAAGTCATAATTTGTGGCGCTTCCAATCTCAGAAATGTTTGCCAATTGTCTGTTGTCCCTTTGCCACACCCATCTCCCTTCCTCAAATTCCGCGACGATTTTATTTGTCACTTTAAGGGTTCCCTGGTGTGCATCGATTCCCACTTGTAATTCTAGCATCCCGTCGACGCCTAATATGGCCGGTCTGCTCATTTTTGGGATTACCAGCAGTTGGAGTATTCCTGTTGCGGCGTAAAGTTTTGCGTCGGCTATTATCTGTGTTCTGATGCGACCCGATTTCCCACCAAATGCTCCGATGGCTTCGGTGCTCCTTACCGGTACTTCTGGGCAGTTTTTTAAGTTCTCCTGGTGCTGTTGGTAGAAATCTTCGGAAATACACGATATTTCGCTCCCGCTGTCGACCAATATTTCGGCGGTAATTCCTTCGAGGTCGATCGGTAAGGTCGGGCATCGTGGGTGAATTCCTCGTGTTATTCCCCGTTGTCCGGGTTCTTCCATGAGGAATTCTTTTGGGTGCTCGTATGCATCATTTGTTGCTATTTTCAGTGCCTTCTTAATTTTTTGTGTTTGTTTTTCCTCTTGGTTGCCCGTTTTCCAACGCCCTTTTTCGATGTGGTTGTTCCGAATTGTCCTGATCATTCCCATAGGTGTGGGTTGCTCAGAAATTTCACCACCTTTGGACTCTAATTTCTTCTTTCTTCTTTCCTTCTTCTTCTTGTTTCGATGCACCCTTTGCAGGGCTTCTTCCATGGCGATTTGTACATCCTCGTCTTCTTCCGTTGCGCCTCGTGATATTCCATCTTGTGATATCCGTACGGGTGCTACATTTACTCGTTTCCCTGGTTCTGTTGGCTGATTCTCGGTGTTTCGTTTTGTGCTGGGGTATTGCTCGTACCTAGACCGCCCTGTGGATGCGGAGTCCATGATGAAGCGGCGGGGTTAAGAGGAAGTCTGTTATTCCCGTATCCCGTCTGCCCTGATTTTTGCCTGGGAAATGGCGCTGGCATCGCGTTGTTATTTCCATATCCTCGATAACCCGGTTGTTGATATTGGAATGGTGATGGTGTTCCTGGATAACCTGGATTCCCTGGCCGCCATGGCTGGTTGAATCCCATTGATCGTGGTCCCCCAAACGTTCCCAAATTCTGGTTCTTCCATGGGTTATTTTGCTGCCATGGTGCACCGCTGGGTTCTTGTCGCCGAGGCAAAGATCTTTTTGCGTTGAGTGGTCACGCCCCATCCATGCTTTCTAATAATTCGAGGAATGAATCGATCGTTTTTATTCCGCTGACGCGGACTGCCATTCTGATCGATTCGTCGAAATGGTTCGCGAGTTTCCTGATTATCTGTTCTTCTGCCGGCCCTTCACTCAAATCCTTGGCATTTCCGAATATCTGGGTCGCATATTCGGTTCGAGTCATCCGGTGTCCGTCCCATTCGAAGGCCCCGAATTCGAGGTTTCGGCGTACCTTATCCTGAATTTCTTGGCTCCAGTAACGTCCACGAAATTTTTCTTCGAAGTCGTTTATGGTTTGGACCCTATCCTCGACAATTCGCCACCAGTCTTTGGCGGTGTCTTTTAGTGACTGACTGACCAAGTAATGGAGGTCCGTGTTTCCAGTAATTCGCCAAAATTCCTTAAAATCTTGCAGGAAACGCATCGGTCGTTCTCTGCCGTCGCCATTATACGTCGGTGGTTTTTGTTTCACCGCGTATGCCTGGCTCACGTTCAATCCCGCTCCCCAGGTGGTGTTGCTCATTGTATTTGAGCTTTGAGCGCGGATATTTTTTTCACACTCCGTGATACGTTTCGAGTGGTCCGTGACCACCTGTCCTACATCCTTTGAAGAATGGAGGAGCTGGGATATGGTTCGCCGGATGGCTTCCATTCGAGTGTCGAAGTCCTCGATTTTGTTATTATTTTCTTTTCGCAGCTGAGTGTGGCTTTGCTCTATTAATTTTTGAGCAATCACAAGTTTGCGTTCCGTGCGCTCCTCGATTTTATGGACTTCACTCGTTATTTTAGTGTTGACCTCCTCGTGCAGCTGGCGCGATCTCACGATGCAATTATCGTTCTGCTGCTTAATTTCTGCTTTGGTCGTTATGCGTTCCCTTCGCTGCTCGTTGCGGATACTATTCATTGCTTTGATGAGGGCTTTAGTAAGTTCGCTTTCTCCCGCACCTCTTTCATCTGTCCCGCCTGACTCTCCGCTGACGTTGAATGTCTCTTCATTCGGTGTTTCTGTCGGTCTGGGTCCGATCGCCGACAATCGCCCAATATTTTGACGATCGCTTTGACGTGCCTCTTCTAACAGTCCATCCGCAGTAGTTGATTCCCAATGAAGGGAGTTTTCACCGTTTTGTTGTGCCATTTTATTATATTTTTATTTTTATTGGATTTATTTTGACACCTTTTTACGAGTTTTTCTTTCTTTTGTTCGAGCCCCACGTTGGGCGCCAAAATGTAACGGGTCTTAATTCGTTACAAATAAATTTATAGGTTCGGGGACTCGAACAGGGAAGAAATTAATAGAAACTCAGGTGTTTTGGGAATTTTTAACAAAATAGGGTTTATTCAAGTTTTTTATGGCTCGATATAAAATAAAATAACGCTATGTATGAGTGTAATGTGTTGTTTGTGTTATTTTATAGTGTGTTTCGCAATATTTGTCTCGATCGGTCAATTACTCATTACTCGCACGGTACATTTCGGTCGGCTTGAGCCTTTATCCTGGATCGATATCGATTATCCCGGGTGTTCGCTAGCGGCGCGGTAGGTATCGATGCTTGGCCTATAGCGCCGCGGTACTTTCCCTTGTGACTTTCCCTTCGAGCGCGTCTAGTCACCGCGCTCTCTCACTCGTGGCGCTAGGACTCGCGCTCGACGGGTCGTAGGCGCGCGCTCTCTCTCGTCACGCGTCGAGATCCACTTCCCTCACCCTAGCGCTGCCCTTTGAGTCGCGGTGATCTACGCTCTCTCCCGATCAATTATCGCGCGTCGATAATTTGTCGCTCGGTCCCTGATCTGGGCGTACGATGTCGCCACCTACTTGTCTACGATAGTTTACTCGAGTGATTTGCCGCGAGCACTCGAATGACCCTTTTTTGCACAGATTTCGGGGTTCTCGTAATTTCGGGATACCTCCTTGTACTTTCTGTGATCCTGATCCTCATTACTCAATTATCACGGTGGTTTTCTGCAGGTGTGTGTGTGTGTGTGTGTGTATGTGTGGGTGTCTGTTTCGTATGACGGTAGCGTATGCTTCCTTATCTCCTAATATAATATTTCTCGTCTTTTCTAATATTTAATATTCTTCCCTTATATCTATCGTCACGCTCGCTCGTTATGATACCTTCTTGGATCCTATTTTCTCCTGCGATAATTTTCCTATCTATTTTTCAATAATTAGTCGTTACCCTTAAGTGGTTAACTTTCCTTATTGCTCTTTTTTATTTTTCTTTGTTTTTCCAATATTTTCTCACAAAATTAATTTTATTTTAATTCTTCTTCGTTTTTTGTTCCTTAACGTTCCGTGTTCTAGACGTTTCCGATCCGCAAGGGATGTACTTGGTCCAGCAGTACTTGTTATCTTCCAAAAAATGAAGAGAGCTCTCTAATGCCTTTTTCGCGCGACTCCTTGTTTCTCTTGTTTCTCAACGTTCCGTGTTCCCAGCGTTTCCTTCCACTAGGGATGTACTTTGCCAAGCAGTACTAGTCGATCCACGAGGGATTCAAAGAGTGTCTTTCCTCCAAAATCATCGTCCTTTTATACTCATATTTTACCGCCTTCTTTTTCCCCTTCCCTTACTTATTAGCTATTATCCCCTTTATTGTTAACTTTTTCTTTCTTTAAATAAATGTTCCTCCTCGTCTGTTTTTGTATTTTTCTTTGTTTTCTTTCCTGTGTAAATCTTTCTACTTTGTTGTGTCGCCTTCGCTTCCCCTTCCTTAGCCCTTTGTTATTATTAATCAATTTTACCTTTCGTTTGTTTTTGTGTTTTTCTTTGTTTTCTTTCCTGTGTAAACCTTTCCCCTTTGTTGTGCCGCCTTGACTTCCCCTTCCTTCGCCCTTTGTTATTGTTAATCATTAATTTAATTAGCGTGGTCGGTTAGACCAACATGGCTGACCTCTGGGTTTTTGTCTGTTCTTCTGCCTTTACCCCTTCCTTTTCCGGAAATCGGCTTGACTCCTAAGTATCCTTGGGGCGATAGTCTTTTGTTTGGTTCATGAGACGGTCTTTTCCGTCTCAATATATATATATATATATATATATATATATATATATATATATATACACAATAGGGGACCTGGGAGTGACAATCGCTCTCGCGCGCACACTCACACCAATTGCGACCGCGGTCTACACACTCATACAATCTACGTCGAGCTCGTTTGGCCTCTCCTCTCTCACCCCTTCCGGCCACTTTAATAATGCAAAACCGGGCCCCCGCTAATCGGTTACCCGGCCGAGCGTTAAACATAAGAAAGAATATCCCGGGAAAAATGCCTTGGTCGCTACTTACACGGGCGCCGCCACTCAGCAACCTCCCCCCAGGACAAAGCCGGGAAAATCCCCGCCCCGAGGAAAGGGGCACCGGGTAGATGAAGTCTACCTGAACGGGAGCCCGCACGGGTTCGAACCCGCTCCCCGATGATAAACGGGAGGCTGGTTCTCCGCTAAGACGTCCCGACTGAAAGGCAATCCCACCCATCCACTCCTGACTCAAGCCTCGCCGCAGGCCGGGGGATCACCGAGGACGACGCGTTCCAATGTACCAAGCACTCTCTCTCTCACTCACACTTTTTACGAACTACGGAAATTTCGAGCCGAAGCTCGACGCGAAACGCGATTGAGCTTCCCGCGCGCAACCACGACACGACTTCCCGACAATACGCGCTATACGGGGTTTAATAACGCGACGGAGGCCGTGGCCACGAAAAAGGCACCCGAGATCGAAGATCGACCACGCGATCAGGTATCTACGCGGACTGTTACAACGGGCAACGCGGAGCCCACCGGCTATAAGACACGATCGCTTACTTTGGTCGTCACACGTCCGTCCGGCTCGGTACCCTGCGAGCAGCTGCCCGGCACGCCGGCCGACGTGCGAGACGCGTACCCATGCCCCTCCCCGCTCTTCTCCTTTATCGCTAGCTTCGCGCGAGCGGGCAGTGTCGTGTCGATTGTTTCGGGAGTTCGCCTGTGATTTTAGCGCGAGTTTCGAATTTTGTAACTCCCGGGACGAAAGAATAAATCAGCGCGCTAGCTCTCACGAAACTCCGGTCTTGGCGGGAAGAATAACCGCAACCCTCTCGATCCTCCGGGTTACACGGGCTGAGAGAAACCTCGCTAAAGGGGGGCGGGAGAAGACGCAAGGTCTGCGCGTGGTTCCGGCCTCGATCAATTATTCTCTCCGAATAATGTGGGAGTCACGAACGTTGGAGTTGTCGCATGGACCTTGGGCGCTCCGATCGTTCAGCCACTTGAGGGCCTCCTGCGTTGTCCCGATCTTCAGCCCAGGGCGAACATTCTACTTCGCCGTCCACGCTGCCTCGGATGTTTCCTTGACGGCGCGTACTTCCTCCCGCGGGAGAAACCTCGACATCGGGTTTACATTACATAATAAAAATAAAGAGAAATACAGACGGAATTAGTAAATAATATACAGCTACTCGGGACCCTACGGAATCGTGTCGTGGCGGCAATGGTGGCCCCGAGCCTGAGGACGCCCTCGCCGGACATACCAAGGGGCCCGGCGGGCCAGCGGAGTGCTACCCCAAAAAAAACACGTTACAATATATATATATATACTATGCACACATATATGATTATGTGTATATTTAGCGATATATTAATGTACATATTTATACAAATTTCAGAAAACATTGTCCCTTTTCGATGGGATGTGACTGTATAGTCGGATTAATAAGCTTCTATACATGGGGTAAAGTACCCAGTAGTCAGCGTTTTAACGAAATTGTCAAGTTCCGAATACTACGCTATAAACAAACAAAAAAATATAATGAAACATAAATAGGCTAAAATAGAGAGTTGCTTACCAAGCTTTGGTAACAAATTTATAACAAACAAAAAAAATGTGTAGGCACATTTAAGAAAAGAATGTTCACTATAAAATGGGTGCTCGGCCGCTCACAACTAATATTCAGCATCAAAGGGCCCTATATACTCAGTCTACTAAACTATCACTGCACTTTCGGTATGCAAAAGGTCCATTCCCTATTTCTTTGTAAAGTTTGCCGACGAATTCGTTGCACTTAAAAAGGGGTCGTACACAAATTACGCAACGCAAAATTTTCCAACATTTGACCGCCCCCTGCCCCGACGTAACAGGACCGTAACGCCTGTCCTGAACCCCTTCCCTCTATTCCGTTACGTAACGGGTGCTTTGTCGTCAATAATTGTATTTTTTTCAAAGAAATAACTAATTATGAAAGGATCGGGCTTATACTTATTTTATGAAGTATATATTCATCTGGTTTTTCACCAATTCTTATGAAAGAATCTTTAAAATTAGTCGAGACAGATGCCCTGATTTGACGATGAAAAAAAGATTGCGGTGGAATATCCATAAGTCGAATTTCCATAACCCAGTATCCATAAGTCGAATATCCATAAGTGAATATCCAACAGTCGAATATCTGTTACGTCCCGGAGGGAGATCGAGAATGGACTCGCGAGGTTGCCGAGCTTGTGCGCGAATTTTGAAGAGAGGTGGATTGTGCTGTGAGTATTAACTGGTTTCCGCGCGAGTTCCGAGCACAATTTAATAACAATTGGATTTCGACGATTTAAGGTGCGCGTTTTGGTTTGAATTGAGGTTCGCCCGATACTTTGATCGAATAACTTAGTTTCGTGAGTGTTACTTTCAATTCACAAACAGAGTTTATCGACTTGTATCGACTTGTATATATATATGTTCTATCGGTTGAATATAAGACGCGTACAGTTGATTGGAAAATATGTTAGACGGTTACGCGGACAGAATGTTATCTGAGTAAGTCGACTTTTCGATTCGGAGACTGATTACAAAGTGACGCTCCTTCTTCTTACAAAAATGACGAGAGTTCAGTTTTGGAAGGGGGGTTTTGGGGAAGTGTATTTCCTATGATGCATTTTTTAGGGATTGCATAATCGGTCGTAAAAATTACGTTAATTTTCGTGATTGGTTAGCGAAATAGGGGAGCATGATTCTAGATTTCTCATTGGGCCGTGCCTGAGATAGACGCAATGGTTGTTCTATTTGTGAGAATCAGCGCACGTGTTCTCATAAATCTCGCTGAGGGCCAGTTTTGCAACCGCGTGGAGTCACGGGCGAGTTTGCCTTGGAGGTCTGTTTGGGATTTTGAGCGAGAGTATGTGTTTGCTTTGGTCTTGCGTTTTTTCTATTCGAGAGTTTTCCTGAGTGAGTTTCTCTCTTGGAGCACATTCGCTCGTAAATTATATACTATCGGTGATTTAGTGCGTGGGAGCGGATGCAAGTCGTTTTCCCGTTGCGGGTCTTGTGGCATATTTCGACTATCGCGTCTATAAAGTTTATAAAATATAAGTTATGTCAAAAAAGAGGGTGCCGCTATCGTGCACGTGTGCAATGATAATTTTGTGCCGGGCGGGGGGGGGGGTGTAAAAATTGACGGCTGGGACGTAACATATCTATAAATACGAGTATCCATGAGTGAGTATAGAGTAGAAATGAGCGCCAAAAACAAACCCAAACAAACTCATTTCTACTCCATACTTACTTATGGACATTCGTACTTATCGATATTCACTTATGTATATTAGACGACAGTGGAAAAAAAATTCTCTTCATTGTCCCATCGATATCTTTTTAAAGGTTATCCTGTAAATAAAAAGTCAAGAATTTATCGATATCTATTATGTATAAAAGTAGCCATCATTACGCGCCGGCATTTTTATTATTTGGGTTTTTTTTAAATGCTCACAATTTGAACATTTTTGTGTATTTTCCAGGCCTGTTTTGGGTAAGGTTCCGAAACCCCCCTCCGATCGAGCTGAAATTTTGCACAGACCTTCTTTTTAATATTATAAGACAACCCCTAAAGGGATTTTTGGCGACTCGCAGTAATTTTCGAGATATTGAATTTTGAAGTCAATTATTTTACCACGCGCCGACTATATCTATTTATATGAGCTACGCCTCCGTTCTGCCTATACCTGTGTAGTTATCGCGCTCTCCACTTTGTGCCGATGCGTCGCTATGCGGCCGGCACGAAGCCTTGCTTGGAGGTTCGCTGCTCGCTATAATGCTCATTTTTTATTTGTGCTGGCTGTGGAAATTTTGAGAACTCTTCGGTTTCCACCATGGACGAAACGTACAATTTGTATAAATAATCTGCGATCTTAACCGATCATGCCCGAACACGCAATGGCTTCGAGATATAGGCCTAATCCCATCAATACGGTTTTGTTCAAAGCAATAAAAAAATGACCTTGAATGAAAATAATTTTGTGGTTAACGAGTTTCGGTGTAAGAAGAAAAATGCGTACGAACACGTTGTTACCGTAGCAGAGCACACGTGGTTTGAAAGGTGCCACTTTTCCGCTGACGCGTGCACCTGAATCACATACTATTTTGCCACGCGTATGATATTGAAACAAACGATAAGAGAAAACTCGATTCTCGAGAATCAACAGATCTGTAAGGAAACCATCGCCGACCGATTTTCCTTTTGTAGGGAGGTTTGCATGATCGCCCTAGATGACGGATTCCAAGCCGAAGGTCTTTTGGGGGGTACTGGGAAAATTGTGGAGATCGACGAGTGCAAGATTGGTCGGCGGAAATATCAGCGGGGGCGTCTTGTGGACGGCCATTGGATTCTTGGAATGATTCACCGTGGCCATAGCGAAAACTATCGGTTGGAGGTGTGCCCTGAAACAAAAGAGATCAGGATACCCTTATACAACTAATTGAGAAACATGTTAAGCCTGGGAGAACTATTCAGTCGAATTGTTGGAAAGGGTATCTCAATCTGAAATCACGTCGGTCCAACCACGCTACGGTGAATCATTCCGTAGAATTCGTGGTTTCAACGACTGGGACCCACACCCAAAATATAGTCATCCTGGAAATGGATGCGCCGAGATTTATCGCGAGGCAGCGTTTCTCCTGGATTCATGGGTGACCATATGTGCGAATTTCTGTGTTGGCGTCGAGTAAAAAAAGCGAATAAAGATCCATTTGCAGAATAGTTGAAATATATAAAACGCGCATATCCTGATAAGTAAGCGTGCCGCCAACATATGGGTCTTAAAAAAAAAATCAGGGAATAAAAATACAAAATGTTCGAATAGTTAAATAACCAGTATCGTAGAGCCCGATGTACAAGGCCCGAAAAAATTCGGAACTAAAAAGAACAAAAAATGTTAAACTACAAAATAACAAAAAAAAAATCATTAAAAAAAAACAAAAAATGTTGGACTACAAAAAATTGAACTATTGGAAACTATTGAAACTATTTTCAATTACTTAAAAAATTCAATTTTTTGTTCAGCTAGTTCAAAAAAGTTGAACTATTTGAAAAATTCAAAAACATTTTAAACTATAAAAAAATGAAAAAAAGTTAAATATTTAAATGACCAAAAAAATATTTACGATTGGGTGTACGTAACGGGACACTACCCTGGCGACCCTAATGAACGCTCCCTTTTTTATGGTGTCATCAGGTAGTGGGCGCCGAGAGGAGTAGCCCGAATAAACATTGGGTTTGTTTGTTTAGGTTTGTTCATTTGGGGTCCAACGACAATTTTCAAAGTCGGATTTTCTTAGTATCCCGTTACGCTGACCTATTGAAAAACCCAACAACATTTTGAACTACAGACAAACCGACAAAAATTGATACTATTTTGGAAACCCGAAGCAAGCATAACTGTGGCATACACTTCACGATTTTACACGCACACCCGAGGTGCCTCGTAGACAAGTATTCCGCATCTCATGATTAGGCGCGCACACTCGAGGTGTCCCGCGCCCACGTCGCTATTCCATGCACCCCACCATTTAACACGCACATTCGAGGTGCCCTGCGCCCACACGAGTATTCCACGCACCTCACTATTCCACACGCATATCCGAGGTGCTCTGCGCCTACACCAGTGTTTCACGCACCCCACTATTCCACACACATATCCAAGGTGCCCTGCGCCCACACAAGATTGGACGTACCGTACAGTTCTATAGCATGAACACTAGGGTGGCTCAATTTTGAGCGCAATGTTTTTCCCTTTTTCTCACCATCCAATTATTTTCTTTAAAGAAACAAAAAATTGTCGCCAGAGCTGCGAGCCGTCCAAAAATATTTAGAGTCGCTCAAGCCCCCCCCCCCCCTCCACCAATTAAAATTTTTATTAAAAAGTCGATTTTTTCGTCGACCTCTCACCCATGAATTTCACGCTTTATAATTTAAAAAATAATCTCGCGAAAGCTTCAGCCGGCCAATGAATATTTAGTGGTCGCTCAAGAGCTTCGAAATTTCCAAATTGCGCCAATTTTTTTACTCTTAGATTTTATACTCTTAAATTTCATTTTCACTCATAATTTTTACGTTCTGTAAAATTTCCAAAACAATTCATCCTCTTTTCTGTAGAAACAAATTTTTCAAATTTACCTCACACTTCTAACCCTAGAATTATAATCTTTGTTCTCATAAAATAATTTTTTATATCTCTTGTCGGCAAACAAAAATTATAAGCGAATAACGTCATCGAACCTTGTGCGGAAGCGCTTTCTCGCGCTTCCGGAGAGACGGAGGAGGGTGCCAAAATGCTGGAGGATATTTTAGCTCACGTCGGATATTGGGTTGCTAGTGATCATGGTGACAGAATCCGGCGTGAGCGTGGGCACGCGTTGCGCCGATTTCGAGCGGGCAATACGCCGATTCTCGTCGCTGCCTGTGGTGGCTCGTGCTCTTGATACCCCACACGTTAAGGTTGTTATGGGGTTAAGTCAACATGTTACCATCGAGCTGAATTTTTTTCTGGCCCTTTATAACCTCTTTGTTGATCATCCTGTGCAGTTTGAATACGATCCACTGTACCGTTTTTTCGAGAAAAAAATCGGCAACTCGACGATCGTGGACTAATTTTTAAAAATACGTACTATTTAATTAATTATTGGACCGACCCGTGGTACCGTGAAAATGACAATTCACAGTACCGTTAAAAAATGATTAATGTTTTTGATAGCGAATTTGTGCAGAAATCAAGCACACAAAATATTCGACTGTGCAATCATGGCAACGTCGTAGACGGCACAAGTGCTACCTATCTTATCGGTATTCGGTAAATATGCTCGGGAACCTCAAACTACACGGTCAGGACAAGTAACAACGAATATTATTCGTATTTATACTCTCCATTAGTAATCATTACTCAATACTAACTTGAGCAGGTTTCTTCACGGGTCGATTTTTCTAGCAATGACGATCGCAGGAGTTTCGCTCGACAGAAGAGAGGTAAAAATTTTAACGGCGAATTGTTTAAGAGCTCTAAACGTCTAAAATAAAGTGATGTTTCGCGATTTTTTTGTGGAAGGACACGTAAAAGCACAATAATATTTGAAGATGTTATTAGTCATATCGTCAAGTGAACAAAAAAAATGTTTATTAAAAAATTATACAATTGGATTGGAACAAAATGGATCATTTGGTAATAACTAATGTTATAATGAGCTCATGGAAAATCTCCTACGTATTTCTCTTCGAAATGGTATTTTTTTAATGTGCTGAAACTTTGGAGTGAAAATAATGGAAATTGTTGGAGTTATGCTGCATGCCGTCTTGAAAAATTGTGTTACGAGAAAAACGGTCAACGTCTCCATACGGCTCAGCGTACCTTTATTCTACACCTTCCGACTACTTAGTGCTTAGAAATTTTGCAAACATGCATCCAAAAGGTAGCAATGCATGATTCAACTAAACGAAAAAAGAAATCGATGGAATAGCTTGATTTTCTGTGTGATGCAAAACGGAAAATCGATATTTCATCCACTTCCCGGTTATTGAGAACTTTGCAACTTTGCGAAGAGGGATTTAAGGGAGCTTTCCAGTGTGAAATTTTCAAAAAATCGATTTTTTTTTTTTTTGCTTTATCGAATAGTATTCACTCTTCCGAATATTCCCTGAAATTTTCATGCCGAAATTCAGATTATTTCGGTTACTGTACAGCATTTCTTGGAAGAAGGCAACGGAGAAAGACGTGCGACTGTTATTTCTATTGTCTCGTTCCTACCTGCTCGTGTACCTTCCAACGTGAGTCCGGTTCGTCTTTCAGTTCGGTTTCGACATTCAAAATGGATAGATCTACGAAAGAGAAATGTGCGTGGCAGGATAGAAAAGGCTCGAGAAGCGGACATCCGCGAAATGAACGAAAAAGATCCGCGGGTTTCAAGGGAACAAATCGACACGATATCGAAACGGATCTAACGTTTGCGAGCACTTCGGCAGCAAAAATCTTGAAAAAGAGTCCAGAGTTTGAAGTCCGAATCGATCAAACGTTTAGCTATGTGATTTTGGAGTTCTTTTTGGTTTTCGGCGCTCTTCAGGAACTGTTGAAGTGCAAAAAGTGTAATAGCGACGTGAAGTTTTTTAAAAAATCGATTCGCGGATTGGGCTTTAAAATTTGTGTTCAGTGTTCGTGTCCAGATCCGGCCGAGATAGATTCTTGTCCTTTGATAAAAAATGCTTATGAAATCAATCGTCGTTTCTGCTTTGTCATGCGATTGGTCGGCATCGGCATAAATGGCATTAGAAATTTTATCGCCTTGATGGATTTAACTACAAACTTCAATAATAACACCTATTATGGAATCGTGAAAATCCTGCAGATTGCAGCGAAATCAATATACGAGGCCGTCGTGAAAAAAGCAGGTACCGAAGAGAAGGAAAAAACTTTGGAAGCAGAAAATCGGGGCGATATTCTGACGGTGTCCGGTGATGGATCATGGTCGAAACGCGGTTTCACGTCGCGCATGGGTATCGTGTCCGTGATTGGAAAATATACCAACAAAGTTTTGGATGTTGCTGTCAAATCAAGCTTCTGCAAGGCTTGTGCATTCTGGAAAGGACAAAAGGGAACACCCGAGTACGAGGCGTGGTTTGAGACGCATGAATCCGAATGCAACGTCAATCACGAAGGCAGCGCGGGAAAAATGGAAGTCGACGGTATAATCGAAATATTCAAGAGATCAGAAGAATTGCACAACGCGAAATACGGTTTCTATATAGGAGACGGCGATACAAAAACATTCAAGATGTTATTAGAAGCCAAGCCGTACGGTGACGATTTGACGGTAAAAAAAAGGAATGCGTTTTGCACGTGAAAACGCGAGTATATAAAAGGGGAAACGAAGCAAGAAAAAGGTTACTTCAACTAAAAAAGGCCAAAAAGCAAATCGAAGACAAAGCAATGGAGAGTGAACCGAAAAAAAAGGATCTCGTTCGAGTACTCCGAAAACTAAAAAAAATCAAACAAAAAAAACTGCTGTTGAACCGAAAAGAGCGCAATTGACGTTAAAATTATTGACAAATCTCTCCGAATATTATGGCTTGGCAGTTCGTCGAAATTCCAATTCCGTGGAAAATATGAGGAAAGCCATATGGGCTACATTTCATCACAAAAGCTCAACTGATGAAAATCCTCAGCATGAGTATTGCCCTCCGGGAGAAGATTCGTGGTGCGAATGGCGCAAGGCCGAGGCCACAGGAGAGGAGTACACCTATCCACCAGCACTCGACGAAGACGTGCAACAAGTTTTAAAGCCGATTTACGATGATCTAACAACGGAGGATCTCTTAGAACGATGTACGGGCGCGAACACTCAAAACAATAACGAGAGCTTCAATCACTGTGTGTGGCAACTAGCCCCAAAGCACGTATTCTGCGGCAAGCAGATAGTAGAAATCGCTACGCAGTGTGCTGTGTGCACCTTCAATGGAGGTTACGACCCAATTTTAAAAATTTTGGAGACGATGGGATGCACGATAAGGCCGAGCGCCGCAGATTTCGCCGCTAAGTACAAGAATGCGCGCATCACCCAAGCAAACCGCCGGGCGTCCCTGGATAGCAAAGAGGCGAGGACAGCTCGTCGGACTGAACAATCCATTGAGCACGATCTTTTCGAAGAAGCAGAAGGGATATTGTATGGACCTGGCATCGCTGATTGACCGTAAGTAAACGATTTACCTAAAATTTCCTCACTTGAAACTTTGAACGCGTTTTTCTCGAAACAGCATTTTTCAAAACGGTGTCCAACTTGGAGGGCAGAGTTTTAAAGCTATCGAGTTGAATTTTTTACACAATATTCTTAACGTCATTGTTTATCGTGCTATGGAAGCTTTTTATTTTTTTGACATCTTCCTATTTTTTTGTAAAAAAAACTGCCAAAAAAAATGCTAAAATCGATACTTTTTGTTCAAACCGGCGCCATTTTTGCAAAAAAAAAAAAAAAGCCTCCATTGCACGAAAGCCAATTATATACCGATCAATAATCTTTTTGTGTTTTTTGTTTCAGATCAAAATTGTGACCCCCAACGTGGACACCACATCCAAGTGCATTTTCTGCAACAATTGTTTCATCATTTTTATAGATATTAATTAATAAATAAATCGATCTTTAAAAAATTGTTTTGTATTCTTCAATACCCAATTAATATACAAAAAAAAACCAGACCGATTAGATTATTTTTTCTTTAAAAAAAAAAATCGCGAAAAACAGCGATTTTTCGGGCTGTCACACTGGAAAGCTCCCTTAAGAAGTGGCGATGCATGATTTGACTAAAAAAAATATCCATAATAAAATATCTCTAATGGACATATATAATGGTACTATTGGAACTTTTAATAACACTAACTTCACAATATAAATCATTCCTTTTATTCAAATAATATCATTTAAAAAATAATTTGTAAAAAAAATTGAGAAAAATAACATAAATAATCCCTCTTTGCAAACGTTTCAGAGCTCTAGTAAAAATGGTGTTGAAGTTTACATCGTCGGAATCAAACGAACATTTTTCTCGATTTTGTTTGGTTTTTTCATTTTTTACACTTTATAAAATCTGTTTTGCAACTTTTGGTTATTAATTTTAAGGATTCTCAAATTTATTTCGGCGTCTTTTGCAGTCTTGATGTGCTTAAAGAAAAACGGGAATACGAAAGTAATATATTTTCGCTGCATTTCAGCGATGCAAATTTCAGTACCATTAGGAAAATCAATTAAAGACCAAAAAGTAGACAATAATTTGTATGTAAAAAAAATTGTTTAAGCAAGCTTTTATTTAATGCACTAAAAAGTAGAAAATCGTTTTTTTTTACCAAGTCACCTATATGTGACTATAAATTAAAGCTTGAGGCGCTCAAAATTTAGACATAATCTTTAATTTACATAAATCCGTTAACATATTGAGACGTACAGGTCCGTCTCAGGCGCTATACCCCGACCACAAATGCAAACAAACTAACGGTCATGCGATAGGAGCAGGGGTGGGGAGAAACTGCGAGGACCTCCGAAAGGAAGGGAAGAGAGAAATAAAGAAAGAAACAAAAACAGTATAAAAAGTCAATAAAGAAAGCAACAAAAACAGAGAAAGTAAAAATCATGTAGACTAAGAAAAAAGGTAGCAATAAAGGAAAGGAAGGGGAACAAAAGAGCGGGGGAACAAAAACGAAAAAAGCAACAAAAACAGAATAAAAGTGGAATTTATTTAACCAAAGAAAAAAAAAGTTAACCATAAAGGGAATGCTGGGTAAAAAGGAAGGAAAGGGGTAATAAAACGTGGTATATAAGGGACGGATATTGGGAGGGACGACACCCCACTCTCCGTCTCCAATCTTTTGCGACTTAATTAGTACCTCAGCACACAAGAACAAGCCTTCGGGTGAGGAAAGTGGGGCAGGACGGAACATTAAAGAAGTAGAAATTGAGAAAGGATAAAAAGAAGTAAAAAAAGTGAGAGAACAAAAAGATACAATAGGTAAAAAGGAATAAATTATAAACGAGAAATTGAGAATTAGATTAGGGATAGAAAAAGGACGAGGAGGTATCAGAAGAATCAGGGGAGATACACGGACACAAACACACGCATACATCTCGAAAACAAAACAATGTTGGCGAAAAACTCCAAAAGATATCAGGAGAACTTAAACGTCAAAGAGGTCTCGCAAATTCGAACACCACACCGAGATAATACACATAACGCGTGGATCATCAGTCGAAGCGGGTGCGTGGCGACCTCCAACGGCGGAATCAAAAGTGAGAGTAATCGATTACTGACGCGCGATAATCGATTACGGTCACGGATCGTAATCGGGAAAAACACGCGTCGCGAGCCGCCGAGCCATAAGAGAGAGCCGGAAGTGAGGGGGAAGGCTGGTACGCGCGGACCCGGCGAGCGTGCGGCGTACCGCGCGCCACGGGTAGCGGTAGGCGAAACAAGGGCAGGCGCGCCGTACCGTGATCGAGTGCGCCACAATTGATCTGCCGAGGGAGAGTGTAACTCGAGCGACAGTACACGAGGGAGAGGGGAACGAATAGCGTGGACGGATGATAGAGCGAGCGCGTTCAAACCTACTTACCATCGGAGACAGGCCGCGCTGAGTATTTTACCGACGGAGAAACAGCGCGAATAACCACACACACGAAGGACACAAAAAGCGCCACACCCGAAACAAACAACACTTGTAAGCATTCGTCTTTTATATTATATAGAATCTGAAACTGAATAAATAACATTTTGTTACCAAATACCACCAAAACAAAAGCGTGTCAAGTAATTTCCTCACTGATCGAGTCTCGAACACATAAATTTAATCGTAACAAATTCCGACCCGTTACAATATAAATTGTATTTAATTTACTGTAAGACAACCTTAGATTTCTTTTTAAAAAATCATAAACCTGAATATAAACGTGTGACAATAATTTCTCTAATTACTATTGTGTCAATTCAAATACGGTTAATGAAACTGAATTAATCGAATTTAATAAACATTTTAAAAGTTGAGCGCCCAATGCTTTTATTCATAGTCACATATAGGTGATTTGGTAAAAAACAATTACTTCATACTTTTTAGTACATTAAGTAAGAACTTGTTTAAAAAATTTTTTTACATTCCATGTTGCATTTCCATTTTGATCCGGACGAAGTTGAAATAAAATGCTTGCTTTGCCAAAACTAAAAGTTTTCAAAAACTTTTTACAACTATACAATTTTAGACTCTCCAACTTTTGATTATGCAGACATATTAAAGGATTGTTTAAAGTGTATCCCGGATTTTTCTCAATGAAAACCGACTAATGGGTTGTTAAGGGCAGGTGGATGAGGTACCGTCCCGGTAAAATTGACCTAGTGTGTAAGGACGTGGCCAAATATAAGTGTGTCAAGGAAGGGTTGAACAAATGAGCTCAATTGATTTCTTTTTCTCTGACAGGCCTTGATCTCGTTATCGTCGAATTTTCTAAGAAACGAAGTTGCTAAAGACTTGCTCTGCGGAAGGATGGTGCAATTTTACCATCCTTTCAAATACATTTTAACAAATACCTCGAGCAAGATTAATATACACCTTGTCCTCCTTTCGCCTCATAAGGGCGTGCGTACCATGCTGGTGCATCAGACGACGGAGATTCAGCCCAGACAGTGTCTTATTCTCCTCGAAAAGCTTCATCGACAATATCTTGTCCATCATCCACTCGTATGAGGCAACAGAGAAGAAACTTTTTGTTTCTCCGGCCACGACGTTGATCGAGCCATAGAGAACATATTTTCGTGGTGATAGGTGCTGCATTCACGTAGCTCATTCTAGCTGGTGAGCGAAAACCGAGGTAACCGGAACCATTATGAGCTCTGGCCACGCTTTGTGACCGGGCAGAGCGACGTCTCGGTCGCCCACTTTGAACTTTTCGACTCTCTCATCAAGGTGCTCGATATCACCAGTGCACTCGGAGCCCATGATGAATGGAGTTTTCGGTGGAGAATCGATAAGTCCCTGTCGTGTCATAATATCCTGAAAGTTGAGGCCACACGCTTTGTTTGCGTTGAGCACCTTACCCGGATGAGCACTTCATCTCGACGAGTTGAGGCTCAGGTTTTCTCAGCACCTTTACACCCTTAATACCCTCGAACCTGTTGAGTACGATAGCACGATTATGCCTTGACTTCCGGTATTCTCTCGTCGCCGTTCTCCTTTGGCTTCTCGCTGTCACCATTTTCCTCGATCTTCTTCTCCGTGTCATCGGCCGCGGCGGTTTCCTCATCGATTATTTTTTTGTCGGGATTATTTGTCGGTGGCGTGCCGGCGTCCGGAGGCGTCTCCTCACCGTCGACTTCTTACGTGTAACATAAGAAAACTGGCGAAAATCGCAGCATATGAACGCAGCGGGAAAGAAACTCGACTCTATACAGAGCTATTACACATTGCATGAAACCAATTTCACAAGAATCTGCAAGGTGCTGCTTCCGACCTGCCAAAAACCAAATTGTTCTCGAAGGATGCGAGCGCATTCGGTAAAAACGCAATGCTGCGAGGCTGCGCGCCGCCAGTGAGAAAACAGATTAACTCAATTTTCGGCCCGGTAGATAATATTTCGCGCGTTTTTGGTAGATTTTTGTTACATTTATGTAAACAATTTCCAAATGACTGTTCGCCGCCATTTATCCATGAAAACAGGTGAAATAAATTTTGAAATGTGTGCTCTTTCACGGTCTAGAGGATCCCGACTAGAAATTTTCATAGGGACAACCCTATATGGCATAAGGACCTTTTCAGGTGAACCCTAAATACGGAATGCCTCTCAAGGTCCTGATATAGATAGTATTGGGACAACCCTGCGATGGGAAGTACAGGTTTTTTAACAGGGTTATCCCATCTGGGGTTTGGATGAGGTAATGATGTAAGGTCCAAACAATGTTTATTTAGGGTTAACCACATGAGTCATAGGTGAACATATAAACCTTATACTTCGCAATAATAAATAGATATACAAATACATTTTTGATAGATACTGCAATAATAAGTGGATCTTATGAGATTTTTTTTTTCCAATGTAGAACTTTTCTTTTTTTTTATTCGGAATTTTTAAAATTTTTATTCAGAACTTAATTTTTCATAAAGTTTTTCACATATATATTTTGATAAGCCTAGAGACATTTTATTTTTTGTTATGCTTTGTGTCCGTACTCAGCAGCTTATTTTGTATTCTTTAGTTCCTCTATCGTTAACGAAAAAATGATGAGGTGATTTAAAAATTAATCAAAAGTGTTCTTGCTCACATGTAAGCATAAATAAATAAAACCAAACAAAAACGATAAATTGTGAATTCAATCAATGAAAGGTAGATTACTTTTCTACCTACTTATTCCTGATTTCCCCATTTTTATAACGTTTTAAAAAATTCCCCAACCCAAATCCATGCAACGCTACTGATTTAAGTGGATTAATGGTAAGACCGGTTAGGGTAGCCCGATAAGAAACCAACAAAAAATTGGGCTTACCCGAGGCAAATCCTGACAGAACCCAAAGAAAACCCTAGAAGATCGTTACACACCCTATAACAACCTGATAGGGAAGCCCGATAATGACCCAACAAGGAATTGGGTTGACCCAGCAATGAACTGTACAAAAACCCAACGTCAATTTCTAGTCGGGATGGTTCTCATCAAATTACCGAAAGTGCGATGCAGTGGTTAATAATTCACAATTTTTCGCATGGTAAACACAAACATTAACTTTTTTTCAAAATTTTGGAACATGGCGCGAACTATCCTCTCGCAGCAAGCGTACGGCATGCAGACAAAAAATTTCATTCCAATTGGCTGTTCTGGTTAAGAAAATGCAACTTTAAAAAATTCGAATCGGTCGGATGCCTGTGGCACATGGCCTTGAGGCCATAGGTCATACGCCGGAAAATTTCCACGCGGCCTCCCGTCACGGCGGTATGGCAGAGCTCGCAGTTTCTAACGAGCCGCCGCTTACTACCACCCGATGGCGCAGCGCACGTTTCCTATAGGGTCTCGATGCCAAGCGCTACGTCGAAGAGTCGAGGCCCGATAGGCGACTGTTGTTGCGCGTATGTGTATTCGTTCGCCGGCCACGTACAGAAAGAAAGAAGTGACCTTTTTGCACGCGGTTCGCTCGTATATCCAAAACATTGGCTGTATGTGTCTGTATCAATGGATGCATACACACACCTAGTCTTAGACGACCGTGGTACGCTTTTATGCTTGAGATAATGGTTGCCCGATCATGGTTCTCGCGAAAAAGCGATGCAAGCGCACACGCACACGCACACGCACACGCACACGCACACGCACACGTGAACACGCACGCACGCACGCACGCATGCACGCACGCACGCACACACATACACACACACACATTCTCCGTCAATTCAGCCACTTTTTTTCGACCATCTCAGATCTGCCCCATAATTGGTTATATCAAAGTACGACTAAAAGGCGTTCTATGTGTATTTTTCCAGATTTTTTATTCACCATTGTAGAAAATGCCGTGTTTTTTCCAAATGAATATATCTCGGAAACTAGAAGTTACTGAAGAAAAATGTTTGCACCTAAAGGTTGTAGTTTTGTGTTAGCTTTCGAGCGGAATATTTGAAATAATTTTCACGTTCCGGTATCGCTGATTTCTTACCAAAAAAAGGGGAAATAATTTTTTTATTCAAAAACAGGCATTTTTTTGGCTGAAAAAAATTACAGAGTCTTCCAGTATGTGTGACGATATCGCAAAAAAATCGCCAGAGTGGCACAGAGCGAGGTTCCGGTATAAAAAAATTTATTTGTGTGGTTTTATTTTTTTTACCTTAGAACCTCCATCCGTGTCACTCTGGCGATTTTTTATGCGATATCGTCAGATATACTGGAACACTCTGTAATTTTTTCAGCCAAAAAAAATGGTGGTTTTCTAATAAAAACATAATTTCCCCGTTTTCGGTAAAAAATTAGCGTTACGGGAACGTAAAAATTATTTCAAGTCGTCGGCTCGAAAGCTAACACAAAACTACAACTTTTATGTACAGACATTTTTTTTCAGTTACTTCTAGTTACCGAGGTATATTCATTTGCAAAAAAACGGCATTTTCTAAAATGTCGAATTAAAAAATCTGAAAAAATTCACATAGAATACCTTTTAGTAGTATTTTGATATAACCAATTATAGTGCAGATCTGAGATGGTCGAAAAAAGAATCCCTCATACATATATATATTGTTACGTCCAGGTATTATTTGTTCTTACCGTGGTCGTAAACGACGCTTCAGTTTCAGTCAGCTAGGAGAGACCGGGGATTGAAGCGATGTCGAGTGACAGACGAATCCTTTTTAGTTGATAACTTGAATAAAACCCACTTACCTTTTCGGACTGGTACTTAAGGTATACGTGACGAGTGGTGATATCTGCGACGCGGTCAAGCTGGTTTGGAGATCCCTCGTTCTCGGGCCACCCGGTATATAGCCGATGGCGATTGGAAAGAGACGAGTGGAGAATAACGGGAGTAACCGTTGTTCGCGGATATATTCGCGCGGGTGAAATAAAAACGGAACGCCGCGCGATAAATATTTAAAACAATAAGATTATATTCAAAAGTAACGAAATAAATATGGTACTATTTAGTTGATGAGCTTGGATTTTAGATTGTTCGTCAGAGCGACCAAAACCGGAGGAGAACCGATGAGTTTGACTCGCGAAGAAAGACCGACCGTCCTTTTGCATTTATCTTACTGACTTCGACTGTCTTGTCGGAGTCAGTCGAAAATGCTTAGGCCGAGGTTCCCATGATCTGCGTTGGATGCATTCAGCATTTTCTCACGGTGAACCGTCTCACGGCGTTCGTTGCTGTTGACTTGTGTTTTCTTATCTCTAGGCGAGACGGACCGCGAGCGGTTCGTCTCTTCGAATAATTATTTTATTATCGTAATTTATTAGGTTAATTATTGATTAAATCCCGCATAATTTTATGGGGCAAAGTATCGAGACGAATCTCCAGGACGTAACACCTCCCCCCTTTAAGAAGAACGCGATGCTTGGGCTTAGCGTTCGATGAGGAAAGCATTCGTTGAGTTTCGTTTTGAGATTTTGCTTTCTTATTTTAATACGCTTATAATATTTCCCTTCATTTCGAGGATTTTCGACCGGAGAAAAATTATTAATTTTGTAGATAAAAAAAAATGTATCTTCGGATTTTCCTTTAACTTTGTGTTCGATGCGTTTTCTTCTTTAATTCTTCAGGTATTGGTTTGTTGGTTGGTGTTATCGTTCTCGAATGTCGTTGCGTCGTTTCGATGTCTCAGTGGTCCTGTAGACGTGTCCTTACGTTGGCTCAGAGGTTTCTCATGGCACGTGTCCGACGGAGGCTCAGAGTTCGTGAGGGCGTGTACAATCGTCTTCGATCGCTTTGTTAGTTCGAGGACTTCGCATCGTTATGAATTTTTGAAATTAAAAAAACATTATGTTACTTAAAAAAAAATGTTTTTAGATTTTTTATTTATTTATTTATTCAAATCGGATGCACTGCTGCAGCTCTGTATGCGAGAAGGGAACAGCCGTGCTGAGAGTTCGGGGTTGACGCCAGCCAAGCTCGTTGTTGACGTGGCTGTTGGTAGTTGAGGATAGGGCGTCCGTTTTGGTGGTTCGGGCGGCGGAGTGAGTTCACGTTGCTTTTCTTCCATTTCTTGCCCAGCTTCGATGTCTTGGTTACGTCGCGTCTTTTTACGATGTGCTAAGGTGACAAGCAGTCCGGTAATCGAGGTCCATATTGCTCCGAGGAGATGTATGCTCCATCCGTATAATGCGTGGAGGGCGTATCCCTGGACGCATGTGTCGGTTATGAATTTAATTGCTGCGTGCACCAGAAGCACACCGACGACGCCTCCGCTAGCTGAGCCGAACTTCATGAAGCCGTTCCAAAAATTAGCTATTGCGTTCTGAGCGATGTGGTTGAGCGTTTCTTCGTCAAGAAATTCGCGAATTGATACGCTACCGGCTGGTACTTGGTATCCAATTGTTCCCCGAGCGATGTTGTTGAGCAAGGCCGGTTTTTCGGCCGGGAACTACATTCGTTCTCGGTGTTTGTTGATGTCGGTTTCGGAATATATGCCACTACTGGCAAGATTTCCAGGTGATGCGTATTTCTATTTTGGTTCCGATAGTGGTGCCAAAGATTGCGATGGCAAAACTTCTATCGGGTTTGGCGAGATTTGGTACCAGGTCCTTTCGATTTGGTACTGTGCAGGAACTACGGGGTCGCAATTTATTTGCGTCGCTGATTTTACGAGCATTCGCGACGTTGCCGAAAGGTAGTACGACTGGTTCCTGTAGGTGACTGGGAGTTCTTGGTAACACTCCTTGGTTTGCCTTATTTTGCACTCGACGGGAACGCACTTGATAATGTGCGCGACTTCTCCCGCGATGACTGACATATAACCGGGGCCCTTCATGACGGTTCGCGCAAATCTTTCGGGCAATAGTGCAGCAATTGACAACGCGCCTTGAAGTATTTGCCTTTCGAGGTTGCAACTCTGCGTAACTACGTCCTTGTAGAGGCTTTTCATTTGTTTTCGGACGTGTTTCTCGACGTAAATGAATTTCGAGTTGATGTACGAAAACATGTCGAGATTGTTCGCCGAGATTTTTCTTGTGGTGGCGAATTACTGTCCCTTTTCGGTTTCCAGGATGAATAATTTTGGGTGTTCGGTTTTTATGAGCCTATACCCGCAAACGAGGTACTCGGAAGTTTTAGCTAGCGTGAACGTGGTTTGTTCGGTCACGAGCGTGTACACGTCGGCCAATCGCGATCCATCTTCGATTATGGTGAATTTGGAGGCCATTCCTTCGTAGAGAATGTCGTACATCTCTAAGTTGCACGGATCGGGTGGTGTAGTTTTCCAAAATACGTTGTTTCCATCGATGTCGATACAGTTACCATCTGCTAATTGGCATTGTGTTCCTGATTGGAGTATTATCGTCCCGCCTTGCAGATTGACCACTGCCTGGTAGTTGAACAGCGATATCTTTACCGATGCTTGTACGAAAACCCCGCTCCATGTTCCGAACGGGTCGCTGTACTGAGTTCCTTCGCATCTCCCGTTCGCCGACGTCGACCCAGCTAACGTGATGCTTCTCGTTGTCGTGTCGTTGCGACGGAGTCCGTGGATTTCGGCTGAACAACCAAGTCGGATAACTCCAGTTTCGTGTACGCGACGGCAAGATGTCTCGTCCAGTTCGTGTAGGTATTCTTGGAAAACGTTGATGACCAATGAATTGTAAGATGACATTCCGCAATAACGCACGAGGCGAGATATTTCGACTCGACATTGTACTACTGCGGTGTCAGAAAATTCCGACAATTGAAGCAGCTGTATGTACGTCTGCGTTGGTTCCGGTTCTTTTAACGGGATGTCGCATTCTTTGACGCCGTTTAGGAACAACGTCGTGACGTTCAGCGTTGATCCTCCACAGTCGTAACCGACGAGGCCCTCGATTTCGTGTAGCACTCCGATCAGTACAAGCGTTGCGACTAGGACGAACATGTGACTGAACCTCTGGTCGGCTTTTCCCATTTTCCTCACGTTCTGCAAAAGTATTATTACGATAATTTCGTTTTCCTTAGTTTGTTCGCGTGAACTATTTTAGTTTTGCCTCTATGTTTAATTTTGACATTAGAGTCCGTAAGGATTTCGAGAACTTCGCAAGGATCGGTGTATTGATCACAAAATTTTCCGATTTTAGGTTCTTTTAGGAGGAGGACCATGTCCCCGACTTTAAAGTTTTGGATGTTTTGTTTTCGATCGTAGTACGTTTTAGATCTTTCTTTCGCGACTCGCAATTTTTCGGCTGCGAGTTCTTGGAGGCCATGGATTTTTGTGAACAGTCCTCGTGGGTATTCTGCGTACGTCGGCTCTTGTTCTTCAATTCTGTCGCTCTTGGCTGGTTGTCTTGCTACCTTTCCAAACACGAGCTCGTGCGGTGTGAAACCCGTACCCTCGTGCTGGCTGGTGTTGTATGAAAACATGGCCCTTTCCAGGAATTCGTCCCAATCATTTTCTTTGTCGACGTAGTGTTTGAGGTATTCGACGAGGACGTGGTGTGAACGTTCGATGGATCCGTTTGACTGCGGATGAAATGACGTGGTCTTGTACTGTTTGGTTCGAAATTTTCTGGCCAAACCTTGCATGAGACCACTGCAGAAATTTGTACCTTGGTCCGTCAGGATTGCCTTCGGCGCACCGAAACGAGTGACAAAGTTTTTAACGAAGGCGTCCGCGATGTCCGATGCCCTCGTGTGCTGTAAAGCGATTGCTAACGAATATTTTGTCAAAAGATCTTGTATCGTTAGGATGTTCGTATTGCCTTTACGAGTAGCGGGAAACGGGCCCAGGATGTCCATCGCAATTTTGTCGAAGGCACTGCCCGGGGTGTTCGTTATCCGCATCGGTTGCCTCGTTTTGACTCGGACGAGTTTTTTCAATTGACAACTACGGCATTTTTGGATGTACTCTTGAATTTAAGCTTTCATGTTTGTCCAGAAGTAATTTTCCCGCATTCGCTTGAAAGTTTTAGTGACACCCTTGTGTCCACCAACCATCGAATCGTGGCACTCTTCAATGATGTCTCTTCTTTCTACCGGGGGAGGGACGCGTACGAGTTAATCGCAAATCGTGAGTTGTATCGGTAGGTCGTTATCGTGGCTTTCTACCATTGACAGCGTGTCTGCCCAGGGAATATTGTCCAAAACGTTTGTTTTCGCGATGCTTACTGATTTTAGCATTAATTTAACCATGACATCGCGAAGAGATTCCATGGACTCGTTCAAATCTTCCCTCGCGACGTTAGCTCTCAGATCGTTTTTTTTTTGGCAACCCGATTAATACGCGGTTCCCGACGCGTTCTACTCCCGCTCGTAAGAGATTGTGGTTTTGATATATCGGTAAGATCAATGCGGATGCTAAATCCTTGGCTCCGTCGTCTACCGGTTGGTTTTTTGTTGTTACGAAAAATACCAGATTGTCTTTTTGCATTGATAGTGTGTCCCTGGTTTCAATTATCCTGAAATTTTCGGCCGGTTCCGGCGAACCTGATCTACTCGAGTCGGCAGAAGAATCGGTTGAACTTACCGAGACATTATCGGGTGCGACTGAGTCTTCGTCGCTGGATACTTCGTTAATTTCGGTATCGTCATCGTTAACAGAATTTTCCGACGGCAGTTCGGTCGCGAAGTTTTGCGAACTGCCGCCCTGTCCTTCGTCAGCCGATTCTCCTTGCGCGACTTTTCGTTTTTTCGCGCTGTGAAAGACGATTTCATCTTCGTCGTCGGATACTTCGGGATGTGCTCTAGTCCGTACCGGTGTTACAAGGAAAACTGATTTATTGCGCTCAGGGGGGTTGCGTGACAATGCATCGGCGCTACTGTTTGCCCTCCCCGGCTTATAAATAATTTTGTATTGATAATTCGCCAATTTGAAACGCCAGGCAACCAGTCGATTAGCGGGATCCTTCACCGAGTGCAGCCAAACCAATGGTTTGTGGTCTGTCACCAGTGAAAACTCCCTACCGTAGACGTACGGTCTGAAATAATTTACGCAATACACAATCGCTAAACATTCTTTTTCTATTACAGGGTATTTTTCCTCTGCTTTATTCAGAGTTCGCGATGCGTACGCTATCGGTCTGTCACTGCCTATCTAACCTTGGCTGAGTACACCACCGATCGCGGTCGCTGATGCGTCCGTTGTAATGATAAATGGTGCTGTAAAATCGGGGTGTTGTAACACGGGTTCTTTACAAAGCGAATCTCTTAAAATGGTAAACGCTTCTTCTTGAACATTGGTCCATTTGAAAACCGTCTCTTTTTTCAAGAGTTGGGTGAGTGGTCTCGCGATACCGGTAAAATTGTTTATAGATCGGTGGTAGTACCCGGCCAAGCCAAGAAACTGTTTTATTTTCGTAGGACTGGTCGGCCTTGGATAATCTTTTAACACCACTAATTTTTTTGGATCCGGTCGGACACCATCTTCGCTTATAACATGACCCAGGTACACAACCTCTTTGCGCAGAAACTCGCATTTGTCTGGCTGAAGTTTTAGGCACGCCTTACGTAATCGGTCAGTAAGTTTTTTGAATTTCGATTCGTGTTCTTGCAAAGAACTCGCGTACAGTACAATGTCGTCGAGGTATACAAAGAGTTCGATTCCTTGTAATCCACACAGCACACCGTCCATCAGACGTTGAAACGTGGCTGGGGCGTTTTTGAGCCCGAATGGCATTCGCGAAAATTGGTAATGCCCGAACGGTGTTGAAAATGCCGTTTTCTGCGCGTGTTCCCCGTGGAGTGGAATTTGATGAAATCTGCTCGCCAAATCAAATACCGAGAAGTATTTCGCGCTTCCCAATTGGTGGAGGATATCCATTATGTTAGGAAGAGGATAGGCGTCGCCGATTGGTTTTTCGTTTAATTTACGATAATCGATTACCATCCGCCATCTAGGGTTTCCCTGTGAATCGGCCTTTTTCGGGACGATCCACAACGGTGAGCTATATGGGGAATCTGAGGTCTCGATTATTTTCGCGTCAATCAAATCGCCGATTTGTTTTGTGATCTCGTCCTTATGCGCTGGCGGAAAGCGATAGTGTCGCGTAAAGACGGGTTGATCATCGGTCGTTATTATTTTATGCTCGATGGCATTTGTTGAATTTAAAAATTCTCCAGGAATCTGAAAAAGATCGTGCGCGTCCATTATTGATTTTTCAACGCTTGCTCGCACTTCATCGTTAAGATGGTCGAGTCGAAGCAGCGATTTTATTTTTGACAATACCGAATTTTTATCAGCTAGATTTGACTTTAACGTCTGGACTCTATGGTCGTGCGTACGACGCTCGTTACTAAGATGGTCCCGCGAATTTTCGCTCGGGTCTTGCGAATTTTCTTCGTTGCCCGGCGATTCACGTGGATCCTCGTCTTTTTCCGATTTTTCGTCGAGGACCTCAAATGCCTCTAAGGTCACCGTTAATACGGTGAGCTCCACGTCTTTTTCGGTTGTATTGAACGCTCTCATATACGCTACGCCATTTATATTGGACACAGCAGCTTCGCCTATGTAGATCCCGTTTTCAGTTTTTAAACGCGGAATATAGCCTTGCTTGATTTCGGTATTTTTAACGCGTACGTAATACACGCAACTTGATCGGCTCGGAATTTTTACGGTTTCGCGGTTTTTGAAGGGTAATACGCGGTCTTTCTATTTTACGGCTTCCGCGTCCCAATCTATTGCTCCTCGATTTAATCCATAAAATTCCGCCCCCAAGATCGCGGCTTGGGTAATTCCGAATGAATTTTCCACTACATGAAACTTCGACGGAGTTCCCAATATATCTAATAACGTCGATTCGATAGTGTACACGGGTTCGTCAGTAATTCCCTGCAGTTTTAGGATATCGTTCGAATTTAGTTTGATTTTGTCCGTTAGCGCCTGAGTTTTGATTAAATTGGGATCCGACCCAGAATCTACTAGGAACTCGGTCTTTTGATTTAATTGTGGACCCTCGAACTCTACGACCGGAACGAATGTACTCCGATTTAAGCGGATGTTGACGGTTCGCACTCGTCGTTCGCCTATACCGGGTTGACAGGGCGCTGTTTCGCGCTGTCCTTGCGACTTGCACCCTGGGACGCCGAAGGTTGCTTCGCGTTTTCCGAATTCTCGGTTTCGCGAAGTCGTTTGTAGCAAACGTTTTCCGTGTGGCCTGTACGTTTGCAATACGTACAGGTTGGGCGATTTTTTTCGTTGCCTTTAGGCCGATTATTATTTTGTTCACTCGAATTACGTCCTTCGGCGTTTTCGGATTTTCGTGGGTTTTTATCGGGGTGTTCTATCCAACAGTCTTCGTCGACCCGCCCGGATTTTTTATAATGCCCGCATTTTGAAGAGTTCGATTTACCCTGACCCACCGCGTTAGCGTAACTTTTCGCGCCTTTGACGACTTCTTGAAAACGCGTTTTATCGCGTTCCATTTCTTTTTCGATCTTTATCGCGGTTTGGTAGGCCGTGGCTAAATTACTGCAACCTTCGAATTTTAATCGTAAACGAAAATCGGGTGGGAGTCCCGCGATGAAGGATTCCATCGTTTTGTTCTTCGAGTCCTATCCTTTGCATTCGCGATAATCGCCCGGACGATTGTGTTTCGCCGTCGCAAATCGCCGAATGGAGATCTTTGACGCGGCTAATGTAATCGAGGACATGTTCCGTTTTGCCCTTTACCACGTTTCCCAATTCGCCCCTGAATCGATTGACTGATTTCGCGGTTCTGAAAATATCTTTGAGGCGGTCGGTCAACGCGGCGACGGTTCGAAACGTGTCGTCTTCGATCGCGGTGTATGCGCGCCCCTTTAATCTGTTACGTAGGAGGCGCGTGAATGTTGGTTCGAGAGGTGGCGAGATCATGTCTTTCGCTCTTCTGCATGCACGGGTGAATTTCAGAATTGGGATATTATCGCCGCGAAACGTCGGGACTGATTCGAGTATGTCTTTGAACGATAGGTGCGTACTTAAGGCAGGATTGTACTTTGAAACCATGAAAAACACGCTATTTTCGTGAATTTTTTCTGACAATACTATTAAAGATATCGATATGGGGTTTAAGCTGTTCAATAAATACACTCTTTAAGTACATAAACATTTGTTTTCAATGTATTTTATTCATTTTTTGTACACGTAAAATATGTTTAAAGCCAACGCCTCGAAAAGCAGGTACCGTTGCCGTGTTCGTGAAATCTTCCCGACGGGTGATCTGAAACAAAAAAATCAAATAGTTTCATGTTCCTAACTAGAATATTTTACATACGTGCAAAATTAACAAAATGGCGGCTAAAATACCAAAAAAAATGCGTTTTTTTGGGTCTTTTTTTGAAATAAAAAAATTGTTCTAATCAAAATTTTAAGTTGATTGTAGTTAGGTCGGTTGGTAAACACATATAGAATATGTGTTCCAAATTTCATAAGGCTCGGTTCAGTACTTTTTGAGTTATCACGACCACGGTACTTCAAAATGTCGTTTCGAGAAAAACGCGTTTAAAGTTTTGGTGAGCGATAAATCGTAGAAAAAATTATCTTACCCTCAATCAGCGATGCCTGGGCCATATAATATGCCTTCGACGTGTTCCAGGTGGGCGTTTTCATCCAATTTAGCCTTTCAAAGTTTCAAAGTAGAATCCTGCCTTAATCCCGTATTAGACTCTGTAACTGGAGGAGTTTCCGTCGACGTATCTTCGATTCGCGCTCTTAATTCGGCTAATTCGTTTCTGAGTTCCCGTAATTCTCGTCCCAACACGGAATTAATGTCTTGCGAATCACTGAGTTCGTCTTCATTTTCGCGTTTCACAATTGCAGGGTTTGATATTTTCTCTGCGCCGACAATGGCAAGTTCCCTTTCTTGAATTTCGATGAGTCTTTCTTCGTATTCTACTTCGCGAGCTTTATTAATTTGTTCAATTTCGT